>JAREIK010003476.1:485000-1156609 GCA_029783825.1 Sapria himalayana
TAATCTTTATCATGCTAAAAATTATTTTATCTATTAATGTAGATTCTACAAATGCATTGCCTCGATATTCACGATATTTAATTTTTAAATATTCATATGTAAGTAATTTTATTTAATTATTTGTATATTTTGAAGTAATATAATGTTTTATTCAAAATAATGATTGGACATTATTTTTTGTAAATAAAATAGGGAAAAATGAGCTTAGATCGTCAGTGGATGTACATAAGGGTTATTAATGGATTTTTGAATAAAGTTTTTTGACTGGGCTTGAAACTTTTATCAATTTTAGTATGTAGTCAATTGAGATTGATGGATGGAGAAAAAAATAAGTGTTCATGTAATCATCGCAAGTGTTAGAATATCCCTTTTCGTGATGCAAATACTATAATATATCATTTGGCTAAATATGGCTTTGTGCCAAATTATTTTGTTTGGATTTATTATGGGAAAAGTACAATGACTCTGAATATGAACAAAATGAGGGTATTGAATCATTTGCTTGTGGTAAAGAATCATCAAACACATACCATAGAATGATCATGAAAGCTGTTGGTGCTGACTTCAATATGGATTACATGAATGAACCACCTAATCCTGAAGCTCATAAATTTTATGAAATGCTTAAAGCTGTAGATAAAGAGTTGTGGCAAGGTTATAAAACACATTCATAATTGTTACTTGTGGCTCGACTAATGAGCATTAAGTCAGAAAATAATGTCTAAGAAATTATTTGATCAGGTAACAGAACTGATGAAGAAGATTGTTTCGGATAATAATTTGATAACTAACAACTTTACAACATAAAGAAGTTACTACGAGGAATGGGTCTACTAGTGGAAAAAATTGATTGTTGTTTAAATGGATGCATGTTATATTGGGACTGTGATAGTGATTTAATTAGTTCTAAGTTTTGTGATCATTCTCAATTTAGGTAGACACCTCTTGTTGTAGATACGCGACAAAAATTGAAGGTTATCTTTAAAAAGATGTATTATTTTTCATTAATTCCTTGATTACAGAGACTATATGCATCAAATACTACAACAAATGATATGAGGTGGCATTTTGAGCATGAGGTTGAAGAAGGGGTAACGTGTCATCCATCGGATTCACCTGCTTGGAAGCATTTTAATTATATACAGCAATATTTTGCAGCAGAAAGTCGATATATGAGATTGAGCCTCTGCACTGATGGATTTCAGCCATTTGGACAATCTGAATAATAATATTCAACATGGCCAGTAATAGTGATACCTTATAACTTACCTCCATGGTTATGTATGAATGAGTAATATATGTTTTTGTCAATATTGGTTCCAAGGCCAAAAAATCCGAAAGACATGCTGGATATTTTCTTACAGCCTTTTATTTTAGAGTTAAATTATTTATGAGATGTTGGCGTGAATACATATTATATCTCAAAGTAGCAAAATTTCATTATGTGGGCAGCCCTTATGTGGACGTTAAGTGACTTTCTTGCATATTCAATATTATCTGGCTGGCGTTTTACGGAATGATTCGCATGCCCATAATGCATGACAACTTCTGATGTATTTACCCTCAAATTTAGTGGTAAACAGTCATGGTTTGATAACCATCATAAGTTTCTACCTACGAATCATCCATCTCAAAGAAATAAAAGTGCATTTCAAAAAAAATAATACTATGAAGATAGTTGAACTAGCAGTTCGTTCAGAAGATGATATTATGACAGAGATTCAGAGTTTGAGTTTGAAGAAGGTAACTAAAAAGGAAGCTACTGGAAGTAATGGATAAATAGGCAAATTATTTGGCTGGAGGAAACGTAGTATATTTTGGGACTTGCCCTATTGGAAGTCCAATTTAATTCTTCATAACTTAGATGTAATGCATATTGAAAAAAATATTTTCGACAATGTTTTCAACATTGTCCTTAATGTAGATGGAAAAACAAAAGACACTTAAAAATCAAGACAAGAGCTGAATGATTACTGTCGGCATCCTAAATTGAAACTGAATGAAGAAACAGAAAAATTCCCTACAGCTTGCTACACACTTGATAAGAAAGCAAGACATATATTATGTGAATGGGTTAAAAATTTGAAATTCCCTAATAGATATGTGTCAAATATGGGTAGATGCATGGATATGAAGAATCTTAAGTTATTTGGAATGAAAAGTCATGATTGTCATGTATTTATGTAGAGATTAATACTAATTATATTTCGTGAATTACTTCCACTAAGTGTTTGGAATGTCCTTATAGAACTTAGTTTGTTTTTCAAATAGCTAACTGCAGCCACAATCAAAATAGATGACATGGTGAGGCTGGAGAATGACATTCCACTTATTATTTGTAAGCTTGAATGGATATTCCCACAGAGTGTTTTAGATTCAATGGAGCATTTACAGGTCCATTTGGCATATGAAGCAAGGATTGTAGGGCCAGTGCAATTTAGGTGGATGTATCCTTTTGAAAGGTAAATACATATAACTTGTGTTTTATTATTTCATATATTAAATAATATTGTAATTTAATCTAATTGAAACCTAATATTGTTGTTCTAGGTATCTTCGTAAGTTGAAATTGAATATTAGAAACAAGGCAAAAGTTGAAGGTTCAATTTGCAATACATATTTAGTAGAAGAAGCATCATCATTCTGTTCTTATTATTTTGAGGATCATGTCAATACAAAGAATAGAAATGTGCCATGGAATTATGAAGGTCATGTGATGGTAGAAGATGATTCTATGGACAAACTATCTATCTTCAAGCACCCTTGAAGAGCATTAGGAAGAGCAATGAAAAGATGTATGATAGATGAAGAGTACAAAACAACTCGAAGCTATGTTTTTCTTAATTGTGAGGAAGTTGCACCATATATTAAGTATGTATACCCAAAATGGTTGCAGGTTTAATCATAGTTTAATTTTATCTTTAATAGGAATTATTAAAAATTGATATACATTTTTTCTTTCTTTTTATATTTGTGCAGTATTTATGTTAAGCAGTTAAAATATAGGCATCCAATAATTTCCAGCAATGATGTCGATAATATGCTAGAAGCTGAATTTGTGAATTGGTTAAAAAATTATGTGAGAATTATTAAGTTTTATATTTTTGAATTATTTAATTTATTAGTATCTTTTATTTGTTAATATCATTTTTTTAATTTATGTCACATGCAATTGATCCTTCAAATGTAGAATAAAATAATTTCATTCAGAATCCAAGTAAATGCCCATTTAGATACGTGACAACCTATCCTGGGTATTTTGTTAATGGATATAAATTTCACAATATCGGGCACGGTTCTTCTAAAGCAAAAATGAATAGTGGTGTATGCATTAAAGGCTTAGGTTATAGCACAGATGAGATTGATTATTTTGTCAACTCAAAGAAGTTATTGAGTTGGAGTATCCTGGACTCAAAAATAATAGGATTGTATTATCTAAGTGTGAGTGGTTTGATCCTACACGAAATGTGGGCACAAAGATTCATTCGGATTATAAGCTAGTGGATGTTAACTATAAATGCAGATATAATCGATATGAGCCATTTATTATGATATACAAGCCTCTCAAGTATAATATTATACTTATCCGAGTTTATCTTGTGATAAGAGAGATTGGTGGGTGATTTGTAAATCAAAGCTCGATCAAAATTCGAAGTATCAATATCTCAACAAAGAAGTGCAGATTTAGAAATTGAATCGGCATTCCAAAAAGATGACATAAATAATATTGAGCCTGTGAATGTAGATAAAAATCCAGAAAATTTATGTGACTCAAATGGTAGCACAACAGAAATTGAAGATGATCAATTTTTATCTGAAGATCTGTTTGAACTTCTATCAAAATCAGATGAAATATCAGAAGATCCATTGGAGGATGACAGTGATGCTGATAATTAAATTGTTATAATATTATTATAAATTTAAACTATCAAAGACTTTTTATATTTTGTTGAAATCTATCGGTGTGTTTTATTCGAAAATGCATGCTTGTTCATCATATCTTTATTTTTTGTTATATGTTTTATTTTGTATAGAAGATGGCACCTAATGGACGTGGCCGTGGTGGAGGTGGAGGTGGATGTGGACACAGAAATGAACCAAATTCATCTAGTATGTTACATCATGTTACAGAATCAGTACCATCTCATAGCCACCATATCTAGACTTCAACATCACAATCACCATCTCCATTTCTATCACCATCACCATCATTGAGACCTCTACTATCACCTTTATCAGATGTAAGCCCACCACCCATTGTGCTTCATACACACCCTTTTGATCAATCTTTATCTTCTACACATATTTTACACGGATTGTTCCCCCATTTACAATATCAATGACATCATCAAATGCTGTGCTTTCCTTGTCAGTCAGTGCAAAGTAAGAAAATGAGATTGTGGATGAGAGGTAAAATAAATATGAAAAAATGACTTGAAAAAAAAATTTTGATGTTACTGTCAGTGGGTTTTTATATTGTTATGATTTGCTTGTTTTCAATGTTATTTATTTATTTGTACAGTTTTATTTCATCTCACAAGTGTTCGACTATAATTACAAAGTCTTTCAAGAAAATTACTGATTTTAAAGCTTTCTCCTGGAAGAAAGTTTATGAATCGATAAAAGAGTCATATATTAATGACTTTCAGGTAAAAATAACAAAACAAAAGCATCGAAAAATAATTATCTAATTACTTAACTTTTATGTTGGTTATTATTCAAGCAGTAAATAATTATGTTCTTATTGTTAATATAAATTCTTTTGTCATTTTTCTATATATAGAATAAGTGCACATGGGCACCCAAATTTGTTGGAAAGATAAAGTCATTATGAGAGACTAGCTCGAGTGGCTTAATTATTGGGAGGAGTGAGATGTGAAGAAAAAAATCAGATATTGCCCACAAAAATCGACAAATCGAGGTAGTTGGACTAGGTACAGAAATCTGTCGTCACACTGGAGGGTCAAAGTCGAGCATTCAGCATGCTCGAGATTTGGCACAAATTTAAAATTCTAAAATTTCTATATTTAGTGGTTGTCCTAATAGTCCAATAAATAAAATCTCTATATGGTTTTATTAATTTTGTTAAATTTTTTTATCATTTTATTTATGACTTAATAAAAACATATTTTAGGCTAGAGATAAAGGTGTCAAACGGGCTGGGACGGCCCATACCGGCACGAGGCACGACACGATTCGGTCGTTCCTGGACCATCCTGGCACGTAAATTTCTCATGCTCGGGGATGTGCCTTGTCCGACCACGGCACCAATCGTGCCGTTAGAGGTGTCAAACGGGCCGGCCCAGCACGGCACGGCCCATTTTTCACGTGCCCGACCGTGCTACCGTGCCGTGCCTGGCACGGCACGGTTTTTTAAATTCGGGCACGGCACGGCCCGCGGGCACGGCAAGGCCGTGCCGTGCCGTGCCGGCCTGCTCGGGCACGGCTTGGCTTGGCCAGGCGGCACGGGCGCACGGCAAGGCAGGGTAGGCGGGGCGGGTCTGGTCTGTTTGGACCCGACCCGCGGTCTTTTTACCGGGGGCGGGGCCCGGTTGGGTCACGAGTCACGACTCAGTGAGTCGTGACCACGAGTCGCGACTCACGACTCACGACACGGCACGCGTGGCACGCCGCCAGTGCCACGCGTGCCTGCGTGAACCGGCACGGGATGGACCCGTGCCGGCGTGCCGTGCCAAGGCACGGCACGACACGTGCTTTGCTTCGCTCGGGCACGGCACGGGCCCGGGCACGGTTTTTGAACGTGCCGGGCCGGCCCAGGCACGGCCGAACCGTGCCGGGCCGGCCCAGGCACGGCCGAACCGTGCCGTGCCTCGTGCCGGGTCGGGCCGGCCCGGCACGTTTGACACCTCTACGTGCCGTGCTGTGCTGAGGCCAACCAGACCTTGTGCCGTTCCTGGCCCGGCACGGTACTGTGGCCCGTTGGCATGGTTCCTCTGCACGAGCTGAGAAACCGATTTTTTTTGAAATTAAGGTTTCGGGCATGCCGAAACCCTAATTTTTTTTTGCAATTAGGGTTTCGGGCATGCCAAAATCTTATTTTTTATTGAAATTAGGGTTTTGTGTGTGTCGAAACCCTAATTATTTTAATTTAGGGGTTCGATGCGTGGCGGAGCGACGACACGCACCCGAACCCCTAATTTTTTTTTAAAATTAGGGGTTCGGCCCGACCGGGCCGAACCCGAAGAATTCGTGCCGCGTGCCCGTGCCGTGCTGACCTCCACAGAACCATGCCGGGCCAGCCACGAAACGATACAGTAACCGTGCCGTGCCTAATACATTATGAAAATTATTAATTTAATTAGATTTTATAAAACTACAATACATTATGAAAATTATTTTGAATGCAAAATATTTATTTTATTTTTTGTATATCTAAAATAGTTTTTTTCTCTATTTTATCTCTGGACCTAATGGAGGAACATGGGACAGCTGCTCATCAACAAGCTGAGGGTTCTATGGATCTTCAACCAATTGACTATGATCTTATTTATTTGGAGACAATAGGAGGTCGAAAGAAGTAGCTAGTGTACGGAATCGGCTCTAACGGAGTGACATTTTGTTGTAGCAGCTATGCTTCTAATTCATCTGTCTCAACAATGGTGGTCGAGGTGGTCGAACAACAAATGAACGTATTGTAGTTATGGAGACCAAAATAAAAAAGAAGAATGAGCAGATATCTAATTTGAAGGAAGAAATATATGAAATAAAAAAATAGAAGGAAGACCTGTATACTAATTTGATGGAAGAAATGCTAGAAATTAAAGAAATAAACCATGAGATGAAAGAAATTAAAAATGTAATGCAACAGCAGATATCCTATATGGAGTTACAGTTAGCGACATTGGCGCAACATATAATATTTCGAGATCCAGCTGCGAATCCTCATAGGAGAGGCTAGCATTCCCTACAAATTATGAGGATGATTGAGTATGAGTATTATTTCTGAACTATTATTTATTTTTGTCTGTGTAGCAAATAATTATGATATTTTTTTGCAGGTTTCAATTTTTTTATTCTGGTTTTTTTCTTTGCTTTTTTGATTAACCTAATTTTGAATCTTTGTAGGGCACATTATGTGAGACAAAAGAATAAATCTTGATTCAAAGCATTCAGACATTACCATGGTCCTTCCAATGCATGAGTCCCATATTTACTAATTTCAGGTCTATCAAAAAAGGGCTAGATTATCTTATCTTTATTATTCTAAATACATCTTATTTTTGCACTCTCTTTATCTCTAAACATAATTGTTGGACATCTTTTGGATTTTTGTTGAAGCTGTATGACAATCAACTTTAATTTGTGTTTGTTCATGTCTATATGTGTTTTTATATATCTGTGAATATGTTTTTGTGTCTTTGAATTTTTTGGGTAGAGTTTTAGCCTTTTATAGGTAAGTAAAAGCCTATTTTTAGTAGTGGTAGCAGCGGCAGCGACGACAGTGATGGTGGTCGTGGCAGTAGAAGCGGCAGTGGCAATAGTGGCGGCAACAGCGACAGCAGCGGTAGCACCGGAAGCAATGGAAGCAGTGGCAGATGCGACATCTATGGCAGCAGCGGTAGCAGTGGTTGTAGTGACAGCAGTGGTAGTAGTGGCAGCAGCGGTAGTAGCGACATCAGTGGCAGCAGCAGCAGTGGTAGCGGAAGTAGTAGCAGCGGCAACACCGGAAGCCACCACTGTAGTGGTAGTGGCAGCGGCATCGACAGCGGTAGTGGTAGCGACATCGACAGTGGCAGAGGTAGCGGCAGCAACAGTAGTAGCGACAGTGGCAGGAGCAGCAGCAATGGCAACAAATGCTGTATATACATGTGTATATAGTCAGTATATACGTACATATAATACTACAATATTTTATGTACATATATACTAAAAAAATATATATATACTCAGTATTTATGTACGCATAATATTGCAGTTTATATGTACATATACTACTGTAATATATGTACGAGTGAAATTCTAGTATATATGTACATATTTACTACAATAATATATATTTATCAAAACATATTTTTTTTTTATTTATTTTGATTTGATTTGGTGGTTTAAATTGCGTATAGATATGGTACCACATTATTTCCCATACGAAGCTTGTATAAGTGAAGACATATTTCAACAAACATGATGCAAGTGACTTGGACAACATTTTTGCAGCAGAAATTAGTGATTAGAGGAGTAGAGGGAGAGAAAGTAATGTCAATGCATTGATAGATTATACTTTATGCATAGTCTGTAGATACATTGATTAATAAGATGTAATTAAAGGTGTCAACCAGGCCGGGCAATCCAGCCCGACACGGGAATTTCTTGTGCCCCTGCCCTGTTGTGCCCGGATAAGACACCTTTCATGCTGTGCCGTGTCGAGGCCAACCGAGCCTCATGCCGTGCCTGATCCAGCACGGTTCGGTGGCCTGTGGCACTGCCCATCGGCATGGGTCAAGGTCAGACCCGCACCCGGCACCCCATGACCCCCAACCCCAAGACCCCAGTCGGCCAGTCCCCACCAGCACCCAGCCCATCTCCATGCCCACTCATCCATGGTCCACGCCAGCACCGGCACGGGTCCAATCAGACTCGACCCATGATCCCGCCTTCTCGATTCCCCCCCCCCTCTCCCAACGGGCAAATGAAAAAAATATATTTGAAATACAGCCGTTGGATCTCGCCTCAAACGGCTAGGGGGCAGAATCTGACGTCCCTCATGATTCTGCCCACTAAAATACTTTAAAAAATTAAAAAAAACAAAAAAAATTACTTTTTAAAAAAAAAATTATTTTTTTTAATCTATAAAATCCTCCCACCTCTCTATAACATTTATGTTTTTCATAAATATTTATTCTCAAATCGCACATTCTCACTCTCTCAAAACTCTTGTTCCTCTCTCTCTCGGGACTGAGGATTTCGTCATTCGGCCCGGGTTTGGAATTTTGAACTAGACTGTGGTGCACCGTGCACGTGATCGCCCGCACTACCTTACCGAGTAATTTATTATAAGTTTTTTTTCTTTCTCTCTCTCTTAGTCTCTCTTTAGTGACCTAGTCTATCTCACTCTAGTCCTAAAATAGTAAAATCTAAAATTTATCATCTAGTCTCTACCTCTTGTGTCCTGTTTAACAAAAATCCTAAAAAATGACATATACTAATGAAACATATTTAAATTTAGAAAATGAAAATCTTACACAGAGGTCTAAGGATACTGAAACTTTGGTTTCTTCAGTCATCTCAACTCAAACTTCTAAAATAAAAAAAATTAGGAGGACTTTTGTAGTTTGAACACATTTTAATTTAATAAAATAAAAAAATGTTCGAGGTGAGGAAGAAGAAATGACACAGTACAAATATTGTATGAGAAATTTAACTTATAAGAGTTCGTTTGGGACTGGGCACCTTAAGAGGCATTCCGAATTATGCACCAAAAAACATGATCCATTAGATCCTAGGCAAACCCAACTTAGCACTACATTTTTTGAGACTGGATCGAGCACAGTCTCAAAGTTTACTCCCTTCAAATACTCCAGCGAGTTGGGTAGGGACGACATGACCAAACTTATCACATTGATAGGTCTTCCGATCAAATTTTCAGAAGATCCCAGGATAGTGCACATCATGCAGACATATTTTCAGCCTACTTATCGTAGGATTCCTAGGTCCACATCTAGGAATGACATACTAAAATTGTATAAGTTAGAAAAATAAAAAATAATTAATGAATTTATGGCATATAGTGGAGTGGTGTCGTGACATCCGATATTCGGACAAGTCATGATGAACATCTTATGCATGTCTCACCAGCCACTATGTAGATTCTAACTGGACAATGAATAAAAAAAATTTAGGATTCTATGAGATTCTCCATCCTCATGATGGCCCGGCCATTTGATGAAAATCTTTAGGGAATATAAAATTCAAAATAAAATTTTTAGTATCACATTCGATAACGTATCTAATAATGGAGTAGTGATTAACATGTTTGTTAGGAATATTAGAGACACACCATTAGGAGAGATCTTTTATGTTAGATGCATGTGTCATGTGATTAACCTGATTGTTCAAGCGGGTATGAAGGTGTATTCCCCCGCGTTGGATAATATACCTAAAGCACTAAAATATATCCGCACTCCTCATAGACAACAAGAGTTTGGTAGTCTCTGTTTGTCTGTGAATCTTAAGAAGAAGAAATTCCAATCAGATGTGAGACACCATTGGAATTACTCGTAATTGATGTTGGAGTCATGTGTTGGATACGAACACGTGATATCTGACTACGTCAATAGTAAGAGTGACGAACTTATTATTGACGTCACTGACTGGGCTTCAAAAATTTCATTTATGAAATTCATGAAGATTTTTTAATGACACGACAAACATGTGTTTGTCGGTTTATACTCTTACGACTTGTATTGCACTCATGTGCATATGTAACATTAGTAGCATGTTTAGGAAGTATCGAGCTGACCTGACACTTAGCCATATGGTTGTAGAGATGGAAACCAAGTACTTAAATTACTGGTCCAACATTGCATCTCTTTATTGTCTCATTGCATGCATGGACCCTAGGGTCAAGGTGGAAGGGGTAGATAACACCCTGAATTACATTTCCTCGTGCATGAACCTGGAAGACCCACCTGAAGGGTTCATTCATGAGAAGTTGACTGATCTGTTCACATACTACGATACTAGGTATGGTGGTAGTAGTAGTGAGATTGTTATTACGGACATGGATACCTTCTTCAGAGATGAAGATTTTTCTATTCAATTAGCGAGGGGGAAGTGTCGGGGTGGACCATCACATAGAAGGGAGCTTTCTCGGTACTTAGATACTAATTACTATTTAATCCTATCATATTCTGATACTAAGAATCTTGATATATTACAGTGGTGAAAATCATATGAATCCACCTCTCCCGTGCTATCTAGGATGACATGGGATCTACCGACTCCTCCAGTGTCGAGCATAGCATCAGAGTCTATTTTTTAAGTTGTAGTGAATGTGATTTCAGATAGGAGATTGATATTATGTCTAGATATTATTGAGGCATTGGTCTGTTTGAAGGATTAGGAGGATTTTAGATTTAGCATCCATGATCGTGCTAAAGTTGGGATATGGATTGCATCCGCATCCACTACGAAAGCGGAGGAGTTGATTGCTGATGATGATGATCCATATGATAGTGATCTTGATATTGTGGTTGATGATGGTCATGATATGCCGATTGATGATTAACGTGGTTGCCGATTTCCCCTGCCCGTTGTCAGACACCAATTGCTAGTGCCACGCCACGCCATGCCAGTACGCCATGGCACATTCCATTTGTCATCGCCACTTGATTATGATTTTTAATGCCTCACGCTCACGTTGATAGTTGATTTTTAAGATTTATTCTTAATTCTACTTTTTGATTTTGATGTTTTATTTTTTATTGATTATATGTTTTTTTACTTTACGTTGAAACTTGAATTTGTTTGGTTCAATATCTATTGGCTATTTGGTTATTTCTCATTTGGTTTACTTTTGTTTTTTTGATTTTGTAATTTTTTAACGAAATTTTTTGTTTAATTTATTTTTTTATTTAAAATTCTCATTTAAAAATTAAAACTCTATAATTCAATTCTAATAAATTATAATCCGAATTTAGTTTCAATTATTAAAAAAAGTTAAACTTTATTAATATTTTTAAGTTACAAATTTTTAATAATTGTCAATTACCAATTTAAATATTAAACTTTGTAATTTATTTATATTATATTTTTAATAAAAAAATTTAAACTTTGTAATTTATTAAATTTTTAATAATTTTCATTTTATAATTTTAATATATTATACATTATATATATATAATATAATATATATTTTATATAAAGTATAATTGAAAACTTTAAAAACTAGGCCCGTACGGGTTTGGCTTTGATAAACTATGCCGGGCACGAAAGGATGGGAGTGCTCAAAAAAAAAAATGGGCCAGGCTGGCCCGGCACCTCCCATTTGACACCTCTAGATGTAATATAATTTTTGTTATTTTTTTTTGTTTTAGTTATTTAAAACATTATATTAGAATAAGTTACTAAATGAATTTTTTTGTTTAATTTAAAATTTTCATTTATAGTTTCCGTGTTTATTAAATTTAATATAAAAATATTAAATTATTTAATTAAATTTTAGTCTAAGCTGTATGACAATCAACTTTAATTTGTGTTTATTCATGTCTATAATAATTATTTTTATATATCTATGAAAATGTTTATGTGTCTCCGAATTTTTTGGGTAGAATTTAACTAATTATAGGTATGTAAAATCTTATTATCAGTAGCAGTAGCAGGGACACCGGTGACAGCTATGGTAGCAGCGGCAGTGACGAAAGTGGTGGAGGCAGCAACAGTGGGGGCTGCAGCAGTGGCAGTAGTGGTGGCAACAGCCGCGGGAGTGGCGGCATCAGCGGCCGTGGTAGTGGCTTTTGTAGCGGCTGCACCGAAAGCAGCGACAATAGTGGAAATAGTAGCAGCAGCACCGGAAGCAAGGTCAGCAGCGGTAGAGGTGGCAGTGGTAACAGTGGCAGAGGCGATAGTGGCAGCATCAGAAATGGTGGTAGCGATAGTTACGGCATGCAGCAGTAGCATCGGCAAAGGGGGCAGCGACGGTAGCTACTGTAGCGGCCAGTGGCGGCAGCAGACAACAGTGGCAGCAGTGGCGGTAGCAGCAATGGTATTGGCATCTACAGCGGCAATGACAGGAGCGGCAGGAGCGGTAGCGGGAGTAGCAACAATAGTACCAAATGAGGTATATACGTACTAATAAAGTCAGTATATATGTACATATAATACTGCAGTATTTTATGTACATATATACTGAGTATATTTGTACTCAGTTTATATGTACACATAAAACAACTATTTTTATGTACATATACTGCAGTAATATATGTATGAGTGAAATACTAGTATATATTTACATATATACTACAAGATTATATGTGTATCAAAACATAACTTTTTTTTTAAATTTGACTGAGTAGTTTAAATTTCTTACAAATATGATACCGCATTGTTCATCATACAAAGCTTTTATAAGTGATGGGATTTTTCACTAGATATTACGTACCGTGATTCGGACAGCTTTGTCGCAGTAGAAAAACGATAATTAGAGGAGCAGAGGGAGATAAAGCAACATCAATGAATGGATATATTATACTTTATGCAATATCGGTAGATATATTGATGAATAAGATGTAATAAAATTTTGTTATTTTTTTTTCAATTATGTAAAATTTTGAATTAGAATAAGATATTAAATGATTTTATTTTATGTTTATTATAAATTATTTATAGTTTTAATTTTTATTCAATTTGATATAAAAATATTAAATTATTTAATTAAAAAATTATAAATTAAATTAAATTCTGAAATTATTTTTGAAATTAAAATAGCTAGGGAAAAATCCTTTGCAAAATTAGCAAGGGAAAAATCCATTGCTAATTTAACTTTAGCGACAGATTTTCTGTAGCTAAATTTATTTAGCTAGGGACTATTTCCGTCGCTAAAATTTATTGACCAGCACTTTAGCTTGGGAACCTTCCATCGTTATTTTCGTTTAGCAATGAAAAATCTCATTTATCTTGCTAATTTAGTCAGGGAATTGGTCTTTTTTAGCAAGGAATTTTTTCGTTGCTATCTTTTTAGCTAGGGACACTTCCCGTCGCTAAATTTTAGCAAGAAGCACTTTAGATAGAGAACCTATCCGTTAGTAATCCATTGCTATATCTCGTTTAACGAAGAAAAATGCCCATTTAGCTAGGGAATTATCCCTAGCTAAATGTGATTTTTCTTGTAGTGTCTTTTTTCTCTTCTTCTTCTTGCTTTTTTTTTGTACTTAAGATTTTTACTTATGGTTTTCATGTTATCACTTTTTTTCTTATTCCTCTTCTCTTCTTTCTCTTCTACTTCTTTCTCTTATTCTTCTTCTTCCAATTTTTATTCTTGTTATTCCTTATCTTCTTCTTCATTTTCTTCTTCTTCTTTTTCTTCCTATTTTTTTTTCTCACTCTCCTATTTATTCTACATTTTCTACTTCAACTTCTTTTTCCTCATCATCATCATATTTTTATTCTTTTTCATTATCATGAAAAAGATAATGGTAATGATGATGATGATGATGATGAATGGGATGAGGAGGAGTAGGAAAAAAAGAACAAGATTAAGAATAAGTAGAGGAGGAAGAAGAAAAGAAGAAGAAGAACACGAAGAAGAAGAGGAGGAACATGAAGTAGAAGAAGACAAAGCAGAAGATGAAGAAGAAGAAAAAGGATAAAAAGAAGAAGAAGAAGAAGAAAATAATGATGATGATGATGACGATGATGAAGAAAAAGAAGAACAAGAAGTGGAGGAAGAAGAAGAAGAAGAGGAAAAGGAAAAAGAGGAAGATGAAGAAAAATAAAAAAAGAGGAAGAAGAAATAAAAATAGAAGATGAAGATGTAGAAGAAAAAAAGTATAAAAAGAAGAAGAGGAAAAAGATAAAGAAGTGGAAGAAAAATAAATGGAAAAAGAATAAGAGGAATAAGAATAAAAGGTAGAAGAAGTGGAGAGAGAAAAAGAGGAGAGAAGAGAAAAAGAAGAAAAAAAAAATAATTAGGAAGGAGGAAGAAGAAGGTGAGGGAAAAAGAATAATAAGTTGTGAAAAGATGAATAAGAAAAAGATTAAGAAGAAGAAGAGGAAGAAGAAGAAAATAATGGTGATAATAAAGTATAAGAAGAGAAAGAAGAAAAAGAAAATCAAAGAGGGAAAATAATATGATCAAGAAGAAGAGGAAATAAAGAGGAGGAAAAAGAAGAAAAAAAATGGTTGAAGAAGAATAGGAAGAAGAATTATTATAGGAGAAAAAAATATAAGAAGCATAAGATGAAGAAAAAGAATAACAAGAAATAAAAATTAAGATAAAAAATAGGTGGAAGAGGAATAAAAAGAAGAAGAAAAAGTGGATAAAGAGAAATAAGAAGTAGAATAAAAAAAAGATGAATAAAAAAATAGGAAGAAAAAGAAAAGGAAGACATAGGATAGGAAGAAAAATATGATGATGATGATGATGATAATGAATAAATAAGACGAAGAAGAATAAGAAGAGGAAAAAAAAAGATGAGGAGGAGGAAGAAGAGAAAGAAAAATAAGTGAAATAATAGGAAGAGGAAGAAGATGAATGAAAGCATGAAAAAGAATGAGAGGAGGAAGAAGAAGAAGAGAATAAAAACGAATAGAAAGATTAATAGTAAAAAATAAGAAGAAAAAGAAGAAAAAGAACAACAATAATAAGAAGAGAAAGAAGATGAAAAAGAAAGAAGATGAAAAAGAAAGAAGATGAAAAAGAAAGAAGATGAAAAAGAAAGAAGAATTGGAATAATAAAAAGAGAATTAAGAATTTTTGGGAGTATAGAAAGAAGAACATCCTGATAAAATAAAAAAGGAAGAAAAATAAGAGGAAGAAGATGATGAAGAAGAGGAGCATGGACATAAAATTAAGAATAAGAGGAGGAAGAAGAAAAAATGGAAGAGGAAGTAATAGGAGAGAGGGAAGAAGGGGAAGATGATGAAGAAGAGTAAGAAGAAGAAGAGAAAGTAGTAGAAGAGAAGGAAGAAGGAGAAGATAATGAAGAAGAGTATGAAGAAGAAGAGGAAGATAAATTTGTAGTAGTGGGGAAAGAAGAAGAAGATGATAAAGAAGAGTAAAAAAATAGAGAAGCATAGGAATTGGAATAATAAAAAGAGGATGAAGAAGTAAACTTTGAAGAGAAAGAATCATTGTAGGATGAAGATTAAAAGGAATAAAAAGAAGAGGAACAAAAGAATGAAGAAGAAGAATAAATAAACAAACAAGAAGATGAAGAATAAAAAAAAAGAAAATATTAAGAGGAAGAAGAAAAAAAAAGGAGATAAAAAAATGAAGAAGATTAAGAGGAAGAAAAAGAAAATTAAGTAAAAAAAGTAGAATTAGTAGAAGATGAAAAAAAAGAACAAGAAAAAAAAGTAGAAGAAGAAGAAAAGTAAGCAAATGATGATGATGATGAGAAAAATGAAGATGGGGATGAGGAATAAGAAGAAGAAGAAAAAGAATAAGAAAAAGAAGAAGTGATGAAAGAAGAAGAGGAAGAAGAATAGTTTAAAAAAAAAGAAAAAGAAAAAGAGAAAAAAAGATGAAGAGGAAAAAGCAAAAAAAAGAAAAAGTGGAATATTTAGAAGAATAAGAGGAGGAAAAAAATTAAGTAGAAAAAGTGAAAGTAGAAGGGGAAGATGAACAAAAAAATGAAGAAAAAAGAATAAGAAGAAAGAGGGGACATAAAAATTGATGAGGAAAAGGAAGTAAAAGATTATGAGGAAAAGGAAGTAGAAGATGAGGAATAATAAGAGTAGGAAGAATTATAAAAAGGAAGAAGAAGAGGATGAGGAAAAACAAGAAGTAGAAGTTGAAAAAGTTGAAGAAGAAGAAGAAGACAAGGAAAAAGAATAATAAAAAAAAGAAGAAGAGAATAAAAAGAAAATAAAAAATAAAATTAAAATGATATAGAAGAAGAAGAAGAAAGAAGAAAAAAAGGAAACAGATAAAGAAGTAGAAGAAAAAAAGAAGAAAAAAAATAAGATAAGAAAGAAGAAGAAGAGTAAGAAGAAGAAAAAAAAAGAAGCAGAAGAATAGGAAGAAGGAGAGGAAGATGAAGAAGTGAAAGAGAAGAAGAAAGGTCATAAAAAAATAGTGGAGGAAGAAGACATGGAAGAAGAAGAAGAAAAAGAAGAAGAAGAAGAAGAAGAAAAAGAAGAAGAAGAAGAAGAAGAAGAAGAAAATAAAATGAATAGTAAGAAGGAGAAGAGAAAGAAAAAGATGAAGTTGAACAAGAAGAAAAAGAATAAGATGAAAAAATATATTAAGAAAAAGGAGAGGAAGTTGAAGAAAATGTGGAAGAACAAAAAGAAGAGCACAAAGAACAAAAGTAAAAAGAAGAGTAGAAAGAAGTCGAAGATATATAAGAAGTAAAAGAAGAAGGAATAAAAAGAAAGAGAAAAAAAGAGCAAAAGGAATAATAAGAATAAGAATGACAAGAAGAAAAGGAAGTAGAAGAAGTAGTAGAAGAAGAAGAGGAATAAGAAGACGAGTAAAAAGAAGAAGAAGAAGAAAAAGAACAAAAAGAGAAAGAAAAAGAATCAGAAGTGCAAGTGAAAAAAATATGAAGAAGATGAATAAGAGGAAGAACAAAAAAAGAGAAGAAGAAGATTAAGATCTATAAGTAAAAGAGGAAGAAGAAAAAGAATAAATAGAAGAGGTAAAAGAAGAAGAAGGGGAACTATAAAAAAAGTAGCATATGAAGAAGAAGAGAAAAAACAATAAGAATAAGAAGAAGAAGAATAAGGAGAAGAAAAAAAGGAAGAGCAAGAAAATGAATAATAAGATGAATAGGGAAGATAAGAAAATGAAGGAAAAGAAAAGGACAAAGAAGAAATTGAAGAATAATAAGAAAAGAAAAAAGAAGTGGAATAAGAAAAAAAGAAACAGGGGAAGGAGGAAAAACAAGAGGAAGAATATGATGAGGTGGAAGAAGAGGAAAAAATGATTAGCAACAAGAAGAAGAGGAACAAGGTGGAAAATAAAAATAAGAGGAGCAAGAAGAAGAAAAAGAAAAAGAAGAAAAGGATGTTGAAGAATAATAAGAAGAAAAGAAGAAAAAAAATAATAGAAAGAATAAGAAGATATCAAAAAATAAAAGAAAGAAGAAGAAGAGTAGGAAATAGAAGAGAAATAAGAAGATGAATAAGAAAAAAAGAAGCAAAGAAAGAAGAAAAGAAGATGAAGAATGAGATGAAGAAGTATAAAAAGAAGAAGAAAAAAGTGAAAAAATAAAAAGTGGAAGTGGTAGTAGAGGAAGAAGAAAAATAGGGAGAAGAAGAATATGAAAAATAAGAGGAGAAAAAGAAAAAAAAATTATAGGAGTTGGAAGATCAAGTAAAGGAAAGGGAAGAAGTTAAAAAATAGGAAAAAAAGGAAGAAGAATAAAGTAATAAGAAGAAGTAGAATAAGAAGAACAAGAAGAAAAAGTGGAAGAATAAGAAAAAGAATTAGAAGAAGTGGAATAAAAAGATGAAGAATAAGAAGAAGTGGAGGAATAAAAATAATAGGATGAAAAATAATACGATGAAAAACAAGAGGAAGAAGAGGATAAAAAAAGAAGAAGTAGAAGAATAAGAAAGAGAAGAGGAAGCGGAAGAGGAAGAAGATAGAAGAAGAAGAATAATAATAAGAAGAAGAAGAAAAAGAACAGTAGGGGGAAGCAGAACAATAAAAGGTGGAAGAAGAAAGATAGCTAGAAGAAGTAGAAGAAGTGTAGGAATAAATATATTTATAAGATGAAGGGGAAATCAAAAATTGGGAAGAAGAAAAGCAAGAAAAAAAAGGGGAGAAGAAGAGGAAGAAGATGAAGTGGAATAGAAAAAAAAGATTAATAAATGAAAAATAGAAGAAAATGTTCAACAAAAACAAGAAGAGTGAAAAGAACAGAAAGTTAACGAGGAAGAAGAAGAAGAAAAGAAATATGAAGAAGAGAAAAATGAAAAATAGGAAGATGATGAAGAGGGAAAAAATTAACAAGAGGAAGAAAAAAAATAAGATGATCATTAGTAAAAGAATAAGTGAAAGAAGAAAAAAAAAGCAGAAATAAAAGAAATGGAATAAGTAGATGATGATGAAAAAGAATAAGGAGACAAAAAGAATATTAAGAAAAATGTTAGGAAGAAGAAGAAGACAAAAAGAAAAAGAAGAAAAAGAAAAAGACGAGAAATGAGAATAAGTTTATGAAGAAAAAGAAAAAGTACAAAGAGTCAAGGAAAAGAAGATGATGAAAAGAAGAAGAATAGGAAGAATAAAGAATGGACAAGATGATGAAAAAGAAGTAGATGAAAAAGAAAAAGAAGAAGATTAAAAATAAGCAGATGATGAAGAATAGAAAAAATAAGATGATAATGAAGAAAAAGTTGAAGAAGAAAAAAGTTGAAAATGATGAGGATTAAGAAATGGAAAAGTGAGAAGAAGAAGAAGATGAGGAGGATGAAGAGTAAGATGAAGAAAGAGATTAGACTCAAGATATATCAAATTTATTAGACTTAAAGTAGATTCCCTCTCTATGAAGATCTCCCTCTCTTTAAAAATGATTTATTTTTTATATGTTTGAACATATGATGACTCAATAGGAGTGTCATTATTATATGAACTCTAAAGGTTTGTTGTAATTGAGGAGAAACTCTCTCCTTATTAGAGAATCAAGACTCTAGAGAGGTAAGGAAAAATAATATGTTTAGATGTTTCTCTTATATTATTACTCTTGCTAGACTTTTTAAAAAATTAATTCTATTCAAAAAATATAATATCATCCTAGATGTTTCTCATTTGTTTAGATGTCTATTAATACTCTATCAGTATTAGGTAAATAATACATATATTTATTGTTAGTACTAAAGTAATCAAGAAATATATATATTTTTTATCATGCTAGATGTAATTTTGTCATGACTTGGAGAGATCTTGAACAAAATAAGTACTCTTAAAAATTTAGGGAGGTAAGTTAAATAATTTGTCTTTAGGTTGCAAGAAGTGCAAGGATATATGGTGAAAAATAATAGAAGAAAGCATTCAGTTGATATGATAGTTTGCAATTAAAATATCTTCTAAAAAAATACATTGGAACACTGTTATCAAAGAAAAATATCTAAATCATCTTAATTAAATTTCAGTTTTTTTATAATCTCATTTTGTTGGAGTATGATGGCAAAGATAATTTGGTATATGATTTTATATGTTAGAGTTTGCTATTTTTACTTTTGATATTTTTATTTATTTTATTTTTTTGTTTTATGTTTGATGAGATCACCTAACTCATGTAAGTTGTCCCCCAATCAATTTAAGTTTATGTTGTGTCTTGTTTATTTCAAAGTGTTTTAAGTTAATTTTTATTTTTTGTTGATTTATTTTTCACATTAATTTGTAACATTATATCAGAGTCATACCTTAGGGAATACGCTCCTAGGAGAGTGTGTATGTAAGTTAGAGATGTAAACTCTAGATAGTGTGTGCCACTCTATTCTTGCACATTTGCTCACTACATCAATATAATTGATCAATCATCTTTGTATCCTGATGGCAAGAAGAAATAAGTGTCTTTAGAATTCCAATGATCATAAGGATACATAATGGGCCCCATTTTGAAAGGGAGTTTCTTGTTTTTTCTTCTACTTTTCTATTAGGCAACACCAATTTGAATTTGACATGAGTAAAAATAAATCCCACAAATCCTAATTTGGGATTAAAAAATTGGAAACCTTAAAAATTAGGATTCTAAATTTGGAAGTATTAAATTATGCTCCAAAATCTTAATTTGGAGAAGTTCAATTATATTGTAGTGACAAAAGTTAAAAATCTTAATTGAGTCTAATTATTTTATTTATGATTTATTGTTTCAATATAAAAACCATAATTTCTAACTTTAGATATCTTAATTTCTCTTTCTTTCAATAGGTTTCTTAATGGTGTCTATGGGTGTTCAACTTAAACATTAACTTATTTAAGTTGCTAGTTAACTTAGTTACCTAATTTTTATTGTGAATAAACTATTCTTTGTTCTTGAATATATTGAATAGAGTTTGAGGAAATTTGATAAGTTTCATTCAATACCAATATAGAGTATTGTTGACCCCAATTAAATTATCACTGATGGCGAATACATTTTTAGAATATGTTAATGCCCATATCAAATTATATAATATTGTGCATATATCTAAAATAATAAGCAACAACACTTGAATCATCATATCACGACGAGGGGATAAAGAAAATATTCTAATGAATATGATTATCTTTTTCAAAATTTACCAACAAATTTAGTAGGTCTTTAGGAATTTTAATAGAGGTAAGATTTTGTATATTAATGTTTGACATGAATGTGACTCACCAATCATTAGAATGTTCTAATATTTTTTAAATGAATATAAGAGAATATCATACAAATAAGAATTTTGTCTATTTAGAGTATATTTTGTTATTTTAAAACAAAATAATGATATTCAATTTGCTCTCTTGGTGAATATATTTAAAATATATAGAAGAGATGAGTCACCTAATGCTATAAGTTATTAGTGAAGGTTTTTAAATCTTTGGATTATTATAATCCTACTCTTTCCATATGAAAAAAATTCGGATATAGTTTCTATAAGCATAGAAAATATGAAAAGATTCTGAAGGATATTTCATTGTACTCTCCAAGGATGGAACATGAAGTTAACTATAATTTGTTTATCAATTCTAGTTCACATAATCTTGTCCAATGAAAATTATGTTGCTTCTAAAACAAATATGATTGACTTGATAATCTTGGAGGACATAAAAATTTTAGAGCATAAATATTTGCTATCAAACATGCTCTCTTTGTGTATCTTTTTGTAGATAATATTGATCCTAAGTTTTAGTTGTCCTTCCTCTAACCATCTAATATTGATCCTAAGTTTTTAGTTGTTCAGGCTCAACAAAATGTATAAAGGATTTCCTAACAGACTGGACAATTTATTAGCATGCATAATATTTTAATTATTGCTTCTTTTCTTTTTGATATATGTGAAGAGAAACTTTTAACTTTGTTTGAAGTAGTTCATCGTGTATTATTTTTTTCATTACTTTTAGAAGGTATGGATCTAGTCATTTTCATTTAGGCAACCTATACTATTATCTTGATTACTCAAGTGTTCAAGAGAATATCATTATTGTCAGCTTCATGTTGTGGCATAAGTCAATTATTTGGTTTTAGTTCAAATTTACTTATGGTTTGTTTCTCATTTGATTCAATGTTCCAGACTTTCAAGATCAATCGTGTTGGAGTTTACTAATTTAGATTTGTTATTTTTATTTAATTTTGTTTTTTGTTTAATGGAAGCACCCAATTTATGTGGGTTGCAAAAAATAATTTTCCATCTATATAAGGAGCTTTTAAATGCATTATTATGTATCAAATAAGAGTTGTTCAAGTTTAAGTTGTATCTAATTTATTTTAAAGTATATGAAATTAATTTCTATTGTTTGTTTATTTTAAAAAATATTAATTTATTTTTTGTTATTTGTTTATTTATTTTATGTATTAATTTGTAACATGAAAATTCAAAAGCTATCAAATATATACATACTAAATACATTATTACTCAGAATGATTTTATGTTTTTATTATTTTTTTATGAAATGATTAGAAAATAAAAAATATATGATGTGAAATGGGAAAGAGCCAACTAGGTTGTTGTTTATAGTTTGTTGCGTTTTTTTTTAAATTTAAGCATTATAGATGGGAACATCCAACATGTGAGATGTCCTAATCCTATCAGCCTTTTTATATAAGAACTTATTCTATACAATAACCGTGCCGTGCCAAGCACGACATGGTACAATAACTATGCCGTGTCTAACCCAGCACGGAATAGTATCTGTGCAATGCCTGGCCTGGAAGGGGCATACGGCTCGAAAATAGCCAGGCTCGGCTTGGGTCTGTTCGGACAATACCTTAATTTTTTTAGAAAATTAGGGTTTCGATGGGGAGCCATCGCGGGTCTTCGCCCTTATGGGGCTTGGTGAGTCTTGCCTGTCGGGCGTCAGTTCATATTGACCACGTTTGATGTGTGGTCATGTTTACCGTGCCCACGTGCCTGGCACGGCACGACGGGCCGGCATGGCACTATAGTATGCCGTGCCGAGCATGGGCACGACACTATAACATGCCGAGCCGAGCCCGCGCACGGCACTATAGTGCGCCGTGTCAAGCATAGGCATGGCACTGTAGCATGCCATGCCGGGCCTGGGCATGGTTGAATCATGCTCGGCTTGGGCCATGTCGCGTCGGTCCGGCTTGTTTGATACATCTAATACTATACATATTTTTTTTGAAGTAAAATTTTAGATGGTATTTTATTTAGTCTTACTTTTGACATGGTATCAAAGCCAAATCCATGAGGAGAAGTAGGGGTGTAACCGAGCCGAACCAAGCTGAATTATCAAAGAATTGGGTTAGGCTCGAAAAATTTTGGAAGGGCTTCGATTTGGCTTGGGTTCGATTATTTTTTAAAATCCAGGCTCGAGCTCGAGTTTGACTCGAGCTTATCAAGATCAAGCTTGGCTTGTGCTCGTTTATTTAAAGCTCATTTGATTATAGCTCGGGATCATTCATTTGTGAGCTCGATTATAAGCTCATTTGCAAGCTTGGTAAAGAGTTAGTTTGTGAGCTTGTTTGCGAGCTTGGTAAGGTGTTCGTTTGTGAGCTCAGTAAGGAGTTCATTTGTGAGCTTGTTTGAGTTCGTTTGTGAGCTTGTTCATGATCTTGAAAAAAAATTAATAGTTTAGCATTAGATACAATATCTAAAAAAAATACTAGAAGCTTAATACAACATGTTGTCAATAATAACTAACATATCCAAACCAACTAAATGTTACAACACCAAAGAAATAAAAAAAATTACAATCATCAATAAAATTTCAAGAATAATGTTTACAACAAATATATAACAATTTCAAATATAATCTCATTATCTTCATCTATCGCCATGATCTCTTTCTTGTATTGCCCTCTGAACCTTTCAAATAAAAGCAAACAATGATAGTTTATATTGGTAAAATACACTCCAAATAAAAATAGAATTAAAGCTTCAAAGGCTACACGTCACACAACAAGATAAATAATAAGTAACTTTGAATATTTTCTAATTAACAAATAATAATATACCCAAGAAACCCAACCTCAACTATATGCCAAAAATTAAAGAATATACAAGAAAAGAAATTACCTCCACATTATACCTTAAAGGCAACCTTCAAGTGTAAGGTATTTTAATCTCTTTGAAGTCCTATGCATCCTATAAAAATTATAAAAATTAGTAAAAAATAAAATAAAATATTAAAATTATAAAACAAAACCAAAAACATGTACATAAACAACAATAAAAATAGCTCAAAACATAAAAATTTAACAATAACCCAAAATCAAATTTAAACTTAAATATGATAAAAGTTTGAGATTTACTTTTCTTTTTTGCTTTATCCCATATAAGAAACATAACCAATCTTCACCACATAATAATACTTTAATCACATCTGCTCCTAAAGATGCATGATGTGGTTTAATAATTCTTTCCCCCTCATTGAATGTAGACTCTAAAGCTACATTTATGATTGGAATTGATAAAACATCACATGCTATTTTTGATAACACTCTAAACTTTAGAGAGTCCATCTTCCACCAATCTAACACATCAAAATTTGAATCTTCACAAAGATGAACACCTTCTTCTATATATATATATATATATATATAATTCAGATTTAACTTGTTCAATTGATGATTCAAAATGTCTTATATAACTAAAAAATTCATCCCACACTCAACTTGTTCCCATCGTCACAACACTAGAAGATTCATTTTGATTCCCACTTTCACCCTCTTTTTCACCATCATTTGCTTTATGAGCTTCAACATAATCTCTATAAAGCATGCGCAAAGTCTCATGAATAGTTATAATATGTTCAATGCTATCCGATCTTGAGTAAATCGTAGGGAAACACCACTAAATCAACTGTATTTTATTTCTTGGATCTAAAATGGCTGCCATAAAGATCAACAAATTGGAATCACCCCTATACTTGTCGTGTTTATCTTTCATCTTCATAATCATTGAATGCATAAACACATTTTCATCAAGATAGTTTACATCCAACAACCTCTTGATATTATAAAGCTCGGAAAGAAATAAATTTGATGTTGGATATTTAGAACCTACAACAACATGTTTGATATTATCTAGTTAATACAAACAAATTTAAAAGAATGTAAATCACAAAATTAATTAAGATTAGTCAAATAAAATACTAATACCTGAAATGATTTTTGTAAGTTCATTAAATGCTGTAATAATTTGAGCAATCTTCAATAACTTTCATCCAATCATCCTCACTAGGCAAGAATAAGTTACATGCTTCTCTTTGTGCATATCTAGGAAAAAACATCTTTGAACTCCAAGGTAGTCGACAACATAAAGAATGTTGCATTCCACCTTGTGCAATAATCAAAAAAAAGTTTCTTCGAAGGCCACTTCAATTGCTTCATAATTTCTCCAAAAATATTAAGATGACTCTCTGACTATGTCACATGTTTAACACTTTTTCATACATTATTAATTGTATCTCCAATCTATGATAACCCATCTTGGACAAGAAGATATAGAATATATGCACAACACCTTACATGAAACAACTTGCCACCAAGAGCAATTTGATTTTTATAAGAAAGGTTATCTTTTAACATGCAAATAGCAACATTATTGTAAGAGGCATTATCAATAGTCGCACTCCAAAATTTATCATTAATTTATCATTCAACCAAATACTTACTTAAGGCATCACAAATAGCCACTCCGGAATGAGGTGGCGGTACATCACAAAAACTGAGAGTATGATTTTGCAATTTCCAATTAGAATCTATAAAATGGCAAGTGACAACCATATAGAAAACCTTTTAATTGGTTGACTTCCATATATTAGTTGTAACATTCACTTTATATGTAGATTTCAGAAGAGCAAAAACTTTTTCTTCTCCATCTCATAACTTGAAAAGTAATCTTTTCTTACAGTTGCACGACTAACCTTTTGATAATGTGGAGTTGCAGTCTTATCAACAAATTAAACACTTTATACTCCACAAAATAAAATGGTAGCTCATGGACCATGATCAAATGAGATAATATATCTCTGATCTTAGTTTGGTCATATTTAAAATTTTGTATTTAATCTACCATTTCAGACTCTGTTATATAGGATTTGAGTGTTAATTCTTTTTGTCCAAACAACTTTGTTTTCCTCCTAACATAATTTTCTTTAAAGTGCTTAAGTAAGTGAGATGTAGTTCCACCCTTAAGAAGTGTAAATCACCCCTAGAAATGGATGCACTTAGCCTTTTTTAATTTATCGAGAAGGATGACCATTTTAAATTCAGCCCATACTTGGGATGTGCACTTTTTCTTCTCTACGCAATCACCCCACCCTTTTCACTATCTTCAACATTTTCAGCCCCATAACACCCATAGTTGTAGATGATGTGTATTCCTTATTCAAATTCATATTTTCTACAACGACATCTATAGCATTTTCATTATAGGACTTGTTTGTTAATTTTTAGGGGATAACATACTAGCAGCATGGTCCGACATCCTGTACAACATAACAAAACAAATTGGAAAAAAAAACTAAGGCAGATTTCATATAATTTCAAAATGATAATTGTATATGAAATTTAGAAAACTTTAAACATCTCAATTCAGCAACATAGAAATCAGTCAAAAATACAAGAAGACATATGATCCACACTTTCATTAAAACATTCACTTTAGGGTCTATCATAACAAGTTTATTTTATGTTTTCTTTTTTAATTGATATTCATTCTTCTAGATAAGGTAATAGATGAGACATTCAATGATAATAAAAGGGGATGGGCACCATTTAAGAGCAGGGATAACACCCACCATTTAAGATCCGTGGTCATTCTCACTATAGAGAAAGAGTTACGTCTATTAAGCTTAGGAATACTGACCCAAAAAATCCCAAATTTTGGGACTAAATGGAGAATGTCAAACCAAAATTCCAAAACTAAAAGTCATATGGGCATAAAATCAAACACTTCATAGGCTCTCTAATTTCACACTAATTAAAGAGACAGAGGTCAAAAGAGCAGAGAGAAAAAAGACAGGCACACCAAGAAAACTTACATGAAAGTTTATCCCTATTTTTTATTCTTTTCCAAAAAAAAAATTCCTTGCACATTTCCTTTCTAATTAATTTTTGGGTTCGAATTCAAAATGATGTATGGAAGTGGATTTGATAGTAGGTACACAAATTTCTACTAGTGTTTAACTATAACTATTTGGCCACTTCCTGTTCCAACTATAATTATCTGAATTGATACATACACATGCGAACTAACCTTTAAGCTATACCACATTCAAACTAATCTTCATCTGAACCAGGAGTGATCGCAGTTGTGGTAAAGCTCTACCACATAACAGAGTTATATTCTCATAACTCAAACCCAAGACAATTAATTAAGTTATGAGAAAACGAGCCTATTTGTAAGCTTGTTCGCGAGCCTGTTTGCAAGCCTGTTCGTGAACATGTTCACGAGTCCATTCACGAACATGTTCGTGAGCCGGCGAATGAGCATGTTCACAAACTTTTACGAGCCAAACATATGGAAGCTTGGGTTCGACTCATTTAATTTACGAGCCTAAAAATGGAGTTTGGGCTCGGTTCGTTTAACTTATCAAACTAATTCAAACGAGCTTTTACCGAGTCGAGCTCCAAACAAATCATGAACCATTTGGTTTGGTTACACCCCTAAGGGGAAGAAACCTCTAGGGTTGGTAGAAAGAAGTACACATGCATAATATAAATGTAGTGCAGGTGGCACTGTGTGTAGCAAGTGCATTTAATGTGTGTCTGAAGATGAGAAGGGCATGTGCCACCACAGTTAGCCATCGCTTGCTCATTGCATGATGTGGAATTGTGTTTGGTATATTTTCAAGCAAAATGCTCCTCTATATTTTACTATGAAGCTAAAATTTTAGTCATTACTCTATATAAACTTGGAAATCATATTCATAGACAATGGGCAAACAGAGTTAGGATTTGGTTCTTTGGTTAGGGGTTATAGGCGATCTGAAAAATGAGCCACCCAATAGAAAGATGAGGGAGAAGTCACTACAAACAAATTCTTACTTTTTAATTGTGATGTAGTAATCCATATAGGTATCATGTATCAACATTTTTATTTTGCATGACATGAAAATAAAAATTAAGAGAATTCTTAATATAGGATTGGATTTAACCTAGTAAAAATTCAACCCTAGGTTTGTTGATAGAGTCATTGTGCATAGTGTGTATTATTGAAAAATAGGCATGCACAATGCTAGCAACATGAATGCATAGTGGTGGCACCATGTGAGCATGGTAATGGTAGCATGTATGCACGATGGTGGGAGTAGAGACATTTTGTATGGTGGCAGCCATAAAGACATGCATAGTTTGTGGCAATGGACCACATGACAAGAAGCATGTGGTGGTGGAGCATGATGGCATGCAGTGTTGGCATGCAGTTGCATTTTTCTATAGGAACCCAAATTGGATGGGGTGATAATGCACAGTACTACACGGTGATACACAATGATATTTTGGGCAAAATCCTAACTAAGATTTTGCAAAAAATTGAATTGGATATAGTTTTTATTTGGGGGAATCACAATTTTATAATATAGTATGCAAATAGATTATCACAATAGAAATAAATGAAGAAAAATATTAATTTAATGAATCCACTGTATGAGGGTGAATCATACAAGAGATAACTGTTTGATATTATATCTAGAGAGGAGGTTGAGAGTTTTACACAATATTGTGAGAGGCGAGATGACTATCAAAGTCATTAAAGAATTCTCACATAGTTCATTTATTATAATACTTACACTTATTAGACAATTTCTTTTTATAAGATATAATTGATTGTTTCACTCGTAAATGTACTTTAGTCATAGATTACCAATACATGAGATAATACTCAATATTTTTTATGATTTAATAGTCAGATAGTTAATCATGACTATTTATGTTATATTTAGTACGGTCATTGTTATATAGTTAATATTTTCTATGGTTCTCTTATAAATAATAGAGTCAATTGGAGAGGTCACATCAGAAGTGAATCAATATCTAGATTAATTAGAATATTTGCTAGAACACAATCTAAAAGATTAACATCCACAAGAGTATAAAGTGCATATATTTTTTGTGACTAGATGATATCGTCTTTGAAAAAGTCATCCCTATACCAAGAAATTATCTGAGCAACCAAAATTTTTTGATTGAAAGTGTGCTTGAATGTACTCATAAAGAGGAGAGACTTATTTACATTTAAAAGGTTGGGAAAGGTTAATAGACAAACATATAAAGTCACATCAATGGATAGTGTTGCAATTTTAAGATTTTATGCCTATTTTTGTTATATTTTATATTTTTTATGGGAGCATAAAACATTTGTGATCTTATAGTCCATTATAATATGATATCTGATGTATAATATTTCATAGATTAATCTTGCATTAGTTATTCTTTATGTATGAGTTTTTACATGATATCAAAGTTAACCTTAGGGAAAATTAAACATTAGGTGTGTGAATTAGAATAGAAATTCAGAAATCATAATTATATTTTGTATTTACTTTTTTCTCATTTACTATGCATTTACTATGAATTTACTATGTGTTTAATATGTGTTTACGTTGTGCACAATAAGAGGAGCCACATTTATTTTGCTCCAACCTCCATTGTTGCATACCCATTGTGTGTGACAGAATCTTCAAATAAGAAAATAGGCAGGTAGGATCAATTTGTTGCCTATGTGAGTGTATGCATAGTGAGACATGGAGGTTGACCATGAGGCACGTTGGTTGTGTGAAGTATTCAAGTCTACTAGAAATTCTATAGATTTTTTGGATTGTAGTATTTTCTTTGGGTAGTTGTGAATTTTTTTGGTACAATTGGGATAAAATAATGGCTTCAAAAACCCTGATATTAATTTTTGTATATATGTATTTTTAGGTTTTTGGAACTGGAAAACCCTAATTTCAGGTGGCAATTTGATTTTTGAATTTGATAAAGTAGCAATATACACACAAAGGAGATTTACTTTATAGTGCATGTATTATTTGAAAAAAATTATTATATCAAAGATAATTATTAGTTATTATTTCTAGAGATGATACTAATAGTTTTACACAATATTAAGAGAGATAGGTTGATTATCATAGATATCTAGATGTCCTCACATAGTTAACCAATAGTGACACTTATACTATTTTTGAGAGGAATATACACAAACTCTATCAAATATAGTATCAACAGATTATTTCTTTCTTTCAGTAGTTGTTTTATTCATATCTAATGTCTGACCCCAAAATTATTGACATTTTAAGCTAATACTCATATTACCTGATAACTATATCATATTCACTATATTCTTTTCTTCTACAAATATTATTGTAGTTAATGAAAAATATTTAAAAACTATTAAAAATGTAGTATCTAGTTAGGATATTTGTTATTTTTTTGTATCTTACTTATTCTTAATTATCCTGATAATTTATTTACTGTGAGTTATCTTTTCAAATAATTAAAATCTATTTTTATTTCTATTTCCACTAATTTTTGTTTGTTTGATAGTAAAACTCTGAGGAAGACTCTATATGGGATTAAGTAGGATATTGTATATTCTCTCTTTGATGATAAAGATTCTTCTAGATGTTTGAGTGCATTGAACCCTTAACTTGTGTATTCTTACCTTGGTCACTAATTACTAGTCAAATTGAAAATATTTTATCATAGTATTAAAAATATTTCAATCCTAGAGTGTATTGCATTTCAATTAGGAAATATTACCATAGTTTCTTATCATAGATATTAGTCTGGTTTGAGTAACAAATTATCCAATCTGATATACTTAAATATATAGGGACCTAGTGAATAGGTAATTAGAGAGAGCCTTAGGTATTTTGTTACCTTTGTTGAAAACTATTTGAGATATATATGAATATATATATTTCATTACAAATTACATATATTTTTTATTTTTTGGGTATTTCATAAGAGAAAAAATTAATTTAATAAAAATATTAAAAAATTAATAAATTATAATATATTAGAATAAATATCAAACATATTTAGCACTCATTTTATGGATCACATGATTATATACCATATTCATGCATCAGTACACCTCATTAGATTAAGTTTGCTAAAAGGAAATATAAGCATCTTATTGAGATATATATATTTGTGATCCATCATACATGTCAGTTAGGAAATCTTTTTGTGCAACATTTTAGTTAGGAAATCTTATTAGAGCTTCTTATCATACATGCTAGTCTAGTTTGACTATTTGAGTAATGATTCATCTAATTTGATTTCTGATATACTCAGACATATATGAACCTAGTGGAGAGTTAACAAGAAAGGGTTTTAGGTATTTGATCATTTTTGTTAATTATTGCTCGAGATATACATGGATATATCAATTTTGTGATAGATCATAAATATTTTCTATTTTTAAAATATTTCATAAAAAGTAAAAAATAAATTAATAAAAATATTAAACAAATAAAAAATTACAATACATTGAAATTTATTTTTAATATATTAGTACTTATTATATGAATCATATAATTATATTTCATATTTCATGCATTAACATATCTTAATTGAATGAGATTGCTTAAAGAAAGAATATATATTTTATTGAGATAGCTTGTCGGCTATATCATATGCAAATCATAATTTCAATGATTTTTTCAGGCTATAAAGTATTTTTTGTAATCTACTAGTTATATCTAATTGTGATGTTATAAACTTAGGTGACTACTCACTATATATCTCTACAGGTGAAAAATATTTGTATCCTTTGTAGGTGTCGGAGTATCCAAGGATGAAAGATATGAAATGGCACATACTAAGAAAGAATAAAAAAGATATTTAATTAATGAGATAATTTATGGTTAAAATTATAACTTCCAAAAAATATTTTGGAACACTCCTCCAAAATAGGAGTATTCGAATAATCTCAATCAGAAGTTTATTCTTATTTTTGACCATCATAAACTTGTGATCTATGAGACAATAATATACATGTATATCATGTGCAATCATCAATAAAAGTAATTAAGTACCGAAAAGCCTCTCTAGTTATATTTATATTAGGTATTCATATATTTGAGTATATCAGATTGAATGAGTTCCTACTCACACTGGACTTTTTGGTAGGATAAGAAGTTTTGATATAGCTAAAAGGTTAAATTTATATTTCTCATTAGTTTTTTTTATTTCTTTAAGGAACATGAAATGATTAGTTAAATTTTATGTGTTGGTACTCTTACACAAAATGAAATAACTGAAAGGATAAACTGATATCTTGTGGAGATGACTATGACACTCCTACTATATAAAAGTATACCTAGAAGTTTTTGTAGAGTAGCAAAATTAATTATTAATTTTCTTATTAATTACATGTGATATTTTATTCTCTTAAATCATATCTTATATTAATTTTTATGTTTAAAAGAGAGATTTTTTTTCCATTCATATAAAGTTTATGGATGTACTTGTTTTGTTTCTAGATCTCTTTCTAAATAGAGAGGAAGATAGTTGCACATGAATATAGTTGCCACTCAAGAGAGACTAAATGATCATTATGATGTATTGAACTTTAAGGATGAGTAATTTTATTAAGGACTCGATCCAAAAGAACACACCTTCGTACAACATAGTGGTAGGTTCCTTCTCATGCATAGTTGTTACTCTTTATAAAAGAGTAACTATGAACCTTACTAATATGCTTGCACCTCATGCTACTAGTATGCCTGACTTTGAGGAGGATTGTAAGACCTCTCTAGTAGCTTTGTCTTAGAGAAAGAAGTCTAGCATGAGAGTCCTTATAGTTGTGATATCTGAGTCCTCCCATTAGGAGAGATGAGGATTAAGAGACTTGATGATCCTAACTTAAAGATATATATTAAAAGGATATGTTTGCAGCCTTTCCAAAATGAAGTTCTCATCACATCAGTTGATCATGTTTGAAGTTGTGACTTATATATTTTGATTGTACTATGAAAAAAAATAAAGGACATCTTCTACTTAGTATTTATTATTATGAATATTTTTTATTCTTATTTTGATATTATGTATTTTTATTCTTTCTTGATAGTTTTAAGATTTTAATACTTTTTCAAGATACTTAGTTATCTAGGATGATTACATGGTATATTAGATAACTAAGTACAATCATACTTGAATGAAGCCAGTAATAGGATATAGATGGATATGCTTGATAAAGATTAGACTTGAAGTAAAAGTTGGTCTTGAAGGACTTTAATACACTTTCCAAAACTTTCAAGTAAACTTGTAATGGGATATAGATGGATATACATGATAAAGATTGGACATGAAGGAAAAGTTGGTCAACTCAAGACCAAAATTAGTAGCTAGAGGATATATATATACTTTTGATATTAATTATTGAGATATTTTAGTTTCCTTTGGTCAAAATATTTATTGTTAGGTTATTACATTCTATTATCACGTTATCATAAGTGGACTATATATCATCTAAATGTTTCTGCAGTAGCTATTAGGTTTTACTATTCCTAATAGCATAGATATTGTGTTGATTGCAAAAGGCTCTTATGACCTAAAATAATCTTTTAGGGTATTGTTTAGTAGGCTTTAGGAGATATGTGTTTGACTATTTTAATTTTTCTAACTTCGATCAAGAGATCAATATGTGATATTAGTAGTGTATGTCGATATTGTTTTGATTATAAGGGATGATCAGTTGAGTATATCCCAACTGAAAATGTTTCTATAAATTGAGTTTCAAAGCAATAATTTGAGCTGTCTTAGATATTTCATAGTTATTGTTGTTGGATTCTCATAAAATATAATCATTCTTTCTTAGAAAAGATACATATTAAATATTTGTCTGATCTTGGTATGAAGAAAGATGCATATAATGACTCACTATTTGATTCAAGTATAAATTTATCATAAGTATTGGTTTCTTAATTAATTCCTTCAAATATGAGAGGATTATAGGAAAACTAAACTATATGATAGTAATCAGATCATATATTCCTTTTATTGATAATATACTTAGTTGTTTTCTATATTCTCTCAGACTAACTCACATAGATATATTTTTCAAAATACTCAAATATGTGAAGAAGACTTCAAGACAAAAAATTTCATTTAGAGATCATGGGCATAGCCTTGTAAAGGCACATTTAAATTCTAGTTGGGCTCTCATAATCACAAATATAAGATTTGTTATATAATTTTGTATTTTATTTTGAGGCAATCTTATCTCCTATAAAATTAAAGGTAGATTGTTGTTTCTAGATCAAGTGCAAAGATTGACAAAGTCATTGGATTGGTTACTTTTGAGCTCTAATTGATTAGTCACTTCTTCGAAGAGTTTTGCTTACTAGTTTGGTGTTTGATAATGTTGTATTGCGGTAGCCAGGTAGCACAACATATTGTTGTCAACCTAGTATTCCATGAGTGAATAAAGCTTATTGAGGTTGACTAACATTTCATATGGAAGAAGATTTAGCATGGTTTGATAATCACTATGTATGTACCTACCATTGAGCAGATAATAAATATTTTCACTAAGGTTCTTAGAGGATTATTAGTGATATTTCTCTCTCAAGTTGGGTGTTTGTAACATTTATGCACTAGCTTGAAGGAAAGTGTTGAGGTTTAATTTAATTTTTTTTATTGTTTATTTTATTTTTTTAGTTTTTATTATTTACGAGCACCTAATATGTGAGTAGCTCAAAACCTTACATATACTAGTTATCGTATTTTAAAAAATACAAATTTACCCACTACACATTGGTACACCATTTACTATTTTATATCATGAGTTTCTATTGATATTTTATAATTCTTATGCCTTTATTTCAATAATAATGTTTGGGAGAATGCGACGAGTGTGCAAACCATATGTGTAAGTTGTAATTTTCATTTTTTGAAATTTAATGAAATGTTTTTTTTCTTCTTTTGCTTTCTCCATCTCCTTCTTCTCTACTCTTCTCTCGAATTTTGTTGGAATGCTAACATGGTTTTGGTTGCAACATGGCATCAAAGCCAGATAGAGGCGAAGTAAGGAAGACTCTTTTTTTATCTTATGATGTTTCTATACTAGATCGATGAACCAGGTAGATGTTGGTTATTTTTCTACACATGTGCTTGGCTATTTTTAAATCACTAGTCATATACTATTGAATTATATATTAAACATTGAATAAGCTAAAAATTCTAGGATCATATACTATGTCTTTCACATGGTTAAGCCACACAAATCATAAAATATAAATCAAAACTCAATAAAATTCAATAAAAAGAGAGTAATGTGGTGCCCATATATAGTTGTAATACATATATGCATACCATATATTTGTATTTGGGCAACTCAAAAATTGAGTGCTTTCATCCATAATGCAGTAAAAAAAAAAGAAAAAGTTGTAATTCATAATACCCTTTATCAAGTAGGTTTGTAAATATCGAGGACACCAAACTTGAAGAAGAAAATGATATGTTAAATTCTCTTTAAGATTTTTTTGAAGATGTCTTGCAAGTGATTTCTTGTTTGAATATAAATTATAGCAATGGTTTTATTCAAAATATTTCTCTTGAGGATGAAATAGTTTACATTCATATATTTTGTCCACTCTTTAAATATTGGATTGGTAATTTGTCTCATTATTTGATTGTAATAGTATAGAGTAACGAGAAAAGAAGGTAAATAATTAGTCTTTTCAAGTAGGTATTGAATTCAAAATATTTTGTAGGTGACTATCAAGTATCATCATATTAAATTTGAGCTTGGAACTATATCTTGAATTATTAATTTTTTTTATTTTTTCAAAAGTCAAAATTACAATTAAGAAAAGTATAAAAGTCTATAAATATTCTATTGGTACATGTTGATGTTGAACTAGAAGCTAAATACATGGTTAATTACAAATGTCCAAGATCACTGAAAGATATCCCAAGTATATGAGATTTTTACACATCATCGATAAGTGAAAAGTTATATTTAGCTGAACCTACTTAGGAAAATATAGAAAATGATTAAATATACTGATAATTAATAAGAGGGAAAAAAGTGGAAGTATAAGAAGAAAAGGAAGAAAAAGAAAAAGAAGTGAAACAATAAAAAGAAAAAAAAAGAAAAGGAGGAGGACGAATAGGAAAAAAGAAAAAGATTAAAAAGTTAAAGAGGAGGAAGAAGAAGAAGAAGAAGAAGAAGAGAAGAAGAATAAGAAGAAGAGGAAGAAGAAGAAGAAGGAAGAGGAAGAAGAGGAAGAGAGAAGAAGAGAGAGGAAGAAGACGACGAAGAAGGAAGAAGAAGAAGAGGACGAAGAAGAAGAAGAGAAAAGGAAGAAGAAGAGGAGAAAAGAAGAGAAGAAGAAGAGAGAAGGAAGAGAGGAAGAGAAGAGAAGAAGAAGAGGAAGAGAGAGGAAGAAGAAGGAGAAGAGGAAGAAGAAGAGGAAGAAGAAGAGGAAGAAGAGGAAGAAGAAGAGGAAGAAGAAGAGGAAGAAGAGGAAGAAGAAGAGGAAGAAGAAGAGGAAGAAGAGGAAGAAGAAGAGGAAGAAGAAGAGGAAGAAGAAGAGAAGAAGAAGAGGAAGAAGAAGAGGAAGAAGAAGAGGAAGAATAAGAGGAAGAAGAAGAGGAAGAAGAAGAGGAAGAAGAAGAGGAAGAAGAAGAGGAAGAAGAGGAGGAAGAAGAGGAGGAAGAAGAGGAGGAAGAAGAGGAAGAAGAGGAAGAAGAGGAAGAAAAGGAAGAAGAGGAAGACGAGGAAGAAGAGGAAGAAGAGGAAGAAGAGGAAGAAGAGGAAGAAGAGGAAGAAGAGGAAGAAGAGGAAGAAGAGGAAGAAGAGGAAGAAGAGGAAGAAGAGGAAGAAGAGGAAGAAGAGGAAGAAGAGGAAGAAGAGGAAGAAGAGGAAGAAGAGGAAGAAGAGGAAGAAGAGGAAGAAGAGGAAGAAGAGGAAGAAGAGGAAGAAGATGAAGAAGAGGAAGAAGAGGAAGAAGAGGAAGAAGAGGAAGAAAGGAAGAAGAGGAAGAAGAGGAAGAAGAGGAAGAAGAGGAAGAGGAAGAAGAAGAAGAAGTGGAGGAGGAGGAAGGAGAAGAATATGAAGTAGAATGATAGGAAGAAGTTGAAGAGGAAGGAGAAGATAAGGACGAAAAAGAAAAGGAATAATAAGAAGAAGTGGAAGAATTAGAAGATGAAAAAGAAGAAGAGGAAGAAGAATAAGAACAAGAAACAGAAAAAGAAAAGAAGAAGAAGAAGAAGAAAATAATAATAATAATAAAAGGATGGAAAAGAATATGATTAAAATTAGAGTACTAGGAAGTAGAAGAAGAAGAAAAGTGGGAACATGATAATAAAAGAAGAAGACAAAGAACAAGAAGAAAAAGAAGAATATGAGGCATATGAATTAGTGGAAGATAAAGAAGCATAAGAGGAAAAAGTGGAAGATAAAGAAGCATAAGAGGAAAAAGTGGAAGAATAAGAACAAAAACAAGAAGATGATAATTATGAAGATAATGATGAGGAATAATAAGAAGAGGAACAGGATGAAGAATAACAAAAAAAAAAGAAAATAAACAAGAGGAAGAAGAAGATGCGCAACAAAAAGAATCTAAACAAAAGAAAGAGAAAGGAAAAATAAAACAAGAAAAAAAATAAGATAAAAAACAAAAAGAGGAAGTAGAAGAAAGAATAAGTGGAATATAAAGAAGAGATATAAGAAAAAGCTTAATATGATGAAGGGGTAGAAGAAAATAGAAGAGAAAGGAGAATAAATAGAACAAAACAAGAAGAGGAAAAAGAAAAATAAAGAAAACATATTTATGAGGTAGAAAAAAAATATAAAGAAGAATAATAGTAACAATTAAAAGACAAAAGAAAAGAGGAAGAAGAAGAAGTAAAAAAAGAAGAAGAAGTGGAAGGTAGAGTATATGGAAAACGATAAAAATAAGGAGAATAAAAGAAAAAAAAGAAGCAGAAGATGAAAAGGAAAAAGAAGGAGAGGAAGAGAAAAAAAATGTGGAAGAAGAAGAAGACATCGCAAAAGAAAAATAGGAAAAATCAGAGAAAAAATAAGAAGGAGAAAAATAAATCAGGAAGAACAAGAAGAGAATAAAGAAGATGAGGAATAGTTGAATAAGACGAAGAAGAAGAGGAAGAACAAGATGAAGAAGGTGAAGTTGAAGAAGTAGAAGGTGAAGTTAAAGAAGAAGAAGGTGAAGTTGAAGAAGAAGAATAAGAAAAAAAAGAAAAAGAAGAATGTGAAGAAGAAGAAGAAAAAGAGGAAGAATGGGAAAAATGATGAATAGGAATAAAAATAAGAAGTGGAAAAGAGAAAAGAAAGAAGAAGAAGAAGAGAAAGAAGAAGAAGAATAATAAAAAGAAGAAAAGAAAAAGAATTTTTGGAAGTTGAGGAAGAAGAAGTAGCTGAAGAAAAAGAATAGATAGGTTAGAAGTAAAATAAAAAAAATGAAAAAAAGAAGGGAAAAAAGTGGAAAATTAAGAAAAAAAAAGGAGTAGGATGATGATGCAAAGAAGAAGGATAAAAAAAAGAATAAGAAAGAGAAAGAAGAAGAAGAAGAAGAAGAAGAAGAAGAAGAAGAATAAGAAGGAGAAAAAGGATAAGAAGAATAAGGAGAAGAAGAAGAAAAAGAAGAAGAAGAAAAAGAAAAAAGAAGAAAAATAAGAATTAGAAGGAGAAGAAAAAGGAGAAGAAAAATAAGAACAAGAAAAAAAAGAATAAGAAGGCAATGAAAAAGAAGAAGAAGAAGAAGAAGATGATGATAAAAATAAAGACGAAGAAGAAGAACAATATGATGGTGATAAAGAAAGAAAAAAAGAACATGAACAAGGAAGAAAGAGAAGAAAATAAAGAGAAGGATTAGAAGAATGAGATGTAAAAGTAAAATAAAAAGAAGACAATGGAGAAGAAAAAAAATATTAGTGAAGAAGAAGTATAAAAAGTGAGAGGAGTATTGTGACTTGGTTACGTTGACAAATTTTTAAGATTAGGTATATCTCAAAATCTCATTGGGTGGGGGTCTCTCATCCAACAAGTCCCATAAGTATATGAGTTGTACAAGAATTAAAGTGGAATTTCATCATGATATCCATAACATAGAGATTTTGTAGGTGGTTCGATCAAAAAAATGATTCGTTAACAACTATTCTAGTTGAAAAGATAATGTTACATTTTTAGCAAGATTCTTATATTTTAGGGTTGGTCCATTTCATTATGTATGATGGTCTAATAGTTTAGTTATTATTATGCAAGATTATTATTGATATTAGATTATTGTGAAAATATCCTAGTGCACTAATGACATACAAGTTGGTATTTAGTTATATGGTCCTCCACCATATTGATTCTCACATAGTTTTCTTATCAGTATTTTATCTTCGAAATGAAAAATTTTTCCAACTCAATAGTCATTCATAAGTCCGTACCATTAAGAAACTCATCAACTACTATTGATAATTGTTTCATATTTTTATTATTTTTCTCTGACTTAATGTATTATATAGATGCGAATTGATATGGTATTAAAAGAATTCATACTTTTTTGCTTTATACGTATAATACTCACACAATTTACTTATAGCTTCCTTCAAATCTTATTGGTAGAAGTCATACCACATAATATAACTCATAGGACTATCACTATCTTATGAGCCATATTCACTATTGTGTGTCTCATGGCTTATCTATCACTATGTACCATAATGACATGCAACTCCCACAAAGGTGAAACTATTAAAACAATATTCTATAAATTCTACACCTCAATTGGGAGTCAAGTCTTCTAAGTACTGCTCAATGGACTAACTTATAAAAATATTCAAGTGTTCGGCTTCGTATGCACCATACTCACATGATTAAACTTAATTCAATGTTATGTTTTGACATATATGTCTATCTCATGTGTCACAATCAAAAGAGTTATCAATTGATTCCAAATATTATGTATACTTTATGGTTTACCAATTATCATCTACCATGATAACATGTACAAACTCACTAATAGTAAAATCTTAATTACAATTCAACATATATACAACATATATCAATAAATATTAAAATCAATTAATTAAGTATCAATCATATGTAGAGGTATCAACCTGGCCTGGCACGGGCATGTCACGGTTCAGCCGTGCCTGTGCCCGACACGACATGCTATAGTGCCGTCCCTTGCTCGACACGACACGCTATAGTGCCGTGCCCTGGCCCATTGTGCCATGCCGGCACGTGGGCACACCATGTGACCATGCACTGAATGTGGTCAATACGAGATGATGCATGATAGGCAATGCTAGTCGAGCCCCAAAATGGCGGAGATGAGCGGCAGCATGGCGACACACTACTAAACCCTAATTTTTTTTAAAAATTAGGGTTTTGTCTGACCTGAACCGGGCCGAAACCAGTGGTTTTCAGGCCATGGGTCCATGTTGGGCCGGCACAGAACAGTAACCATGCCGGCCAGGCCCGACACGATAGCATGGCTGGGCATTTTAAAACCAGGCCGGGGCATGATGGGCCGACCCTTTTGACACATCTAATCACATGAAATAAAATACATCAACCCTAGATATCAAATTAGCCTATAGCTAGTTAGGAATTCATAGGAGATTATTTGAGATATATTTCATAAATTTTAGGTTACTAAAGAGAGCCCTTAAGAGTATCTAGGAATAAAATTCTAATTTTATATTTCTTGTTCATGCGCCTTGAGTTTACCTCTAGGTTGGAGTCAAATTTTGCTATCCCACCCTCTTAGGGTTTATGCTTGTGTCTTGCATTGCATCCTTGCTCATGGAACTCACCTAGGTTTGGGTAAAATTGTGCTAAAAAAACCTTAGATTTGCATCTCCTTTTTTGTGGCTTAGAACTTTTTTTTTTTAAAATCCCTAGTTTTGCTCTTTTATATTCAAATTATTAGGTGTGAAGTTTAACTGGAAAGTCACGCCTTTGAGGAATTCCTTGTCTTTGGCTTTTCATCTATATAACATAAAGTCATGGTAATGGGAATAATTATGGCTTATATATCTTTATAATCCAAAGTCGCTAAAGTTGCGAATGAGTCGTGGCTTTGAATTTTTTTCAAGAGAAAAAAGTTTGGCCTTACAAATTGGTGTAGATCGAGTAAATGTCGTAGCCATAAAAATATCATGAATTAGTGTGGCTATGACTATAGAAAAGTTTCATAGCAGAATAAAATATGCGACATTATAAAATAAATGTATTAATGAAATGGTAGTGTCGTGTCGTAACATACAAAAATTGTGATAACTATTTGTGAAGAGCTTTGGCAATTATAGATTTTGAAACTATCATATAAGCTTAATGAGGAATAACAAAGTCTTAACACAATGAATGTTAAAATCTATATGACTTTCCACTCCCCTCCTCAATAAACCAACTAAGTCATAGATATTACACAAAAAGCGCCCAATTTAACTACTATTCATTATAATTCATTAAAACTCGAATTAATTGAAATTATTTTATTTAATGCTTCTTTATATAAACATATCATGCATAATCACCAAAATAGATATTATTATTAAAGATTTGGCATATCCAACAAACTTTCATGCTAAAGAGATTGCTCATCGCTGAGAAATTACTACTTCTCTATAAAAAATAGCTTTTCATCCATCCTACATAAATATTTGCTATGCCTAAGTTTGAGAATCATTCTATGCCTAAATAGTGTGGCTACTTCTTTGTATGGATATAGAAACAAATCATTGTGGGGTTTCAGTTTCATTACTAAATTTGTGTGTATAGAATAATCTATGTGAGTGGGTACATTTATTTTATCACATCAAGTAGAAAAATATATTTTTGGTTTGTCTCCCAAGAAGTACAATGCTTAACATGTATAGTTAGGCCATCAAAGAGTTGTTTTCTTTATTAGTGATATCTTTTGTCTTAACTAGTTTTGTTGTATAATCTCTTACTTCCTCTTTCCTTCCTGAACTTATTTTTAGTATTGAATCATATTACATATTACACCCTTGAGGTTTCCTTCTTATCTTTTGCTTTCCTAAGATGTTGTAGCTTTTTGGACCATCATGGCTTGATCCTCCTTGGATGCCATGACATTAAATATCACCACAATATTTATTAGGTTACACTTTGAGCTTTTTCTTTTTGTATATCCAAAATCATAACATTGGGGTCTGTTGCAACTTCTTTCTTTAGTTTTTATATCTACAAAGTGATGTCACTTATCAAAACCACAACTTTCATTGCTGCCTCTAATTTTTTTTCTTCTTCCTTTTGATCTCTCAAAATTATTGATAGATATCTTTTTCTATCATTTCATCAGCTAGTAATTTGGATTCTACCTCTTCTTTTGCTATCGATAAATTTTCTCAATCCTCTATATTATTTTTTGCATGCAATTAAGAAGAGAATTTGGGCATCTCACTTTCACTTTCTACCTCTCCAAAGTACTCTTCTTCACGCCCTTCTAAAATCATGACTTTGAAAAATGTCATGACTTTGAAAAATGTCATGACTTTGTAAAGTCATTCTCAACAATCTCATCTTCACTTTTATTGCTACATACCAAAAACAATAAAGCATGTTGGTGTTCCTCCATTTCAAACACCATAAAATTAATAAAAAATAAATAAATATATCAACCTTAATGAACACATCTTCTAAAATAATCAATAAGTGTTTCATTGAGCAATCAGCCATCTATAATTAGAAAGATATTTGAGTGATCTCACCAAGGTTTAATTTTTATATTATTTAAAGAGATATCAAGTTGATGATCAATCTAAAATCACATAATACCTTCTATGATATGTGCTCCCCAATTATGCATAGTGTTATAGGGCTTCCTGGATCTTTTAACTTTCTCAAAAGTTTTCATTGAATGATTATATTACATTTCTCCATCATATTCACCATTTCAAATGTCTCTAACTTTCTCTTGCTACTCATGAAATTCTTCATGAGTTTCACATAATTTAGCATTTGAGACAAAGCTTCGAAAAATGAGATATATAGCATCATTCTCTATCATATTTGTCTTTTCATGGTTTAGGCAATCTCCATTTGCTCTTTCGTTACCTAAGTTTTTTTATCACCACTAGGAGGATGTGCTAGACATTCTATTAATTGTGGACCATGCATTTTGAAAATGTCATTGCATTGGGGGCCATGGCTTTAAAAAATGTGATGTGATCTATGACTTTTGAAAAAGTCATGGCACTATTAGTTCTACCTCTCTCTCTCTCTCTCTATTTCAGTTTCATTCATTTGTTTGTCCACAATCTCTATGTTGCTTCTAAGTATAATTAACAAAAACCTTTTTAGGATTTTCACTATATCACTTGGTAATTCATTGATGCTCTTCCTCTTCACTAATACTGTCAATTGTCCCATTTTATTTTCTATACTCGTCATTGTTATATTCATGTGTTCCAACTTAATCTCAAGCCTCTTCATATGATCATCTTGAAGATCATTTCTTTATTTCATCTATAGTAGTAATTATATCAACTTCTCATTGCTGAAAGACTTTTCTTCACCTTTTGAATGTTGGTAATGTGAACTCATTCCCGCTAGAATATTGTGTCCCATAGAATTGTTCCCAAAATTCTTCAAGACGTCTTACATTCTACTACCTATCCCCACAAAATCCATATAAATAATTTTCATCATTTCTCATATATAGATGATAGTATGTGAGAATATAAATATTGGGTTACACACACCCCATGTTTTGCAAACTATTAGCCTCCTCCACTTGATAAATATGGTCAAACATTCTTGTTTCTTATGGCTACAAAAAAGGTTATTTCTCCCATTACTTTTCATTTATCCTTCTGGTCCTTTAACTTTTTAAAGAAATACTTATATCATTGTCTTTATCATGGTAAATCTATCCAACTTCAGCACTCCAACATGTTCTTTATTTCTTAAAGATAATATCATTCATAGTTTAATAGTTATTCTTTACTAACTCTTCAAATAAATAATATACTTTCTCGTGTGACTTGTTCATAATCAACCTATATGAGGTGACATCATGGTGCACCTCATCATTTAATTTAGCATCTTCTAGAAGATTTGATCTAATAACCAAAAGTCAAACCCATGTTGAGAGAAAGTCCTCAAACAACTTTGTAAAATATTTCTAAGTATCATACAAAGTCTTTAGCTCTTCTTGAAAAAATTGGCTTATCTCACTTCATAACTATGAAGTGATTTGAGAGAGGAATAAATTTGTGAGGAAAGCTTGCATAAGTTTGTCCCAACTTTCAATTGAGCCCTGAGATAAGTACTAGAATCAGCTTTGTGCATTGTCTATCAAAAAAAAAAGAGAATAGATATAACATGATGAAATCTGAACTAACTCCATTCATTTTATCTATGTCATATAACTCAAGAAACATAGAGATATGCCCAATTCAAATACTTTGAATTCCTCCCACTATATTGATGTAGTTGAACTATCATTATCATACTCAACGTAAACTCAAAATAATTCAAGTCTATTGAATAAATCCAAAATCTCATAATAGTTGCCTATCATAGTAGGCTGCCTAAATAGTCTTTCACAATGTGGTGATGGTTGTGTTATTGGATAACTTGCACATCACCTCCTTGGACTTTCTATTACCACTAGTTCCTTTCATCTACTATTTCTTAGTAATTTATCTCAAGATTACTTTCTGGTTCTTTAAGTCTCTAACCTTAGAAGTGTTAGCTCAGTCCCAAAGTTTTTGCTCATAAATATGGTATCTTCAAATAATAATAATAATTATAAATAAAAAGATACAAATAAATAGCACAAGACAAGTAATACAAATCTTAGAACAAAAATAAGATAATATTATAAAATCTACTAAAAATAAAAATATAATTTTTCAATGATAGTTATATTAACTAAAGTTGACTAAAGTTTTTGCTCATAAATGTGGTAGCTACAAAAAAATAAAAAAAATAATAAACAAAAAGATATGAATAAATAACACATGACAAGTTATACAAATTTAAGCACAAAAAAAGATAATATTATATAAACTACTAAAAATAAAACTATAATTTTTTCGAGGAAAGTTACGTTAAACAAAGTTGACTAACCAAACAAAATAATTCCCAGAAATATCACCAAAAACTAGTTGTGAATTTGTTACGTTGCCAAATTCTTATGATTAAGCAATATCCAAAAACCTTGTTGGGCAAGGGTCCTCATCTAATTAGTCAAGTATGTATATAGATTACACAAGTTATAAAGTGAACTTTCATCTAGATATTAATCATACAAAAATTATGTAGGCAGTTTGATCAACCAACAATAAGTCAACTATTGCTCTAGCGAAAAGGATAAAGATGAGTTTTTGGTAAGATACTTAAATTTTATAGTTGGTCTAGTTTATTATATATAATGGCATATCTAAAAAGTTTAATTCTTATTATACTTGGTTATAAAATAATTATTTCACAATTATAAAAATACACTAGTGCCCTATTAGCATATAAGGTGATTATCAACTATTAAGCTCTTTCTAATGATGATTCTCTTATAGTTATTTTCTTGGTACTTTACTACTAAAATGATAAATCATTCCTATTTGAGGGTCATTCACAAGTCCATACATTTTAGGTAATCCATCAATTACCCTTGATAGTTGCTTCATATTTATATTTTTATTCTCTGACCTCAAGTTTCATTATTTGGTATATTAAATACCAAATATTATAATGTATTAAGGTGATTTTTAATGATGTATAAATATGGAAACATATGATAACTAGAAGGAAATCATGAAATTTAAGTTTTGATGGATTTTGATGAATACTAATGAAATCATTATATTTTTAGAAGTAATTATTGACTTGGTGATAGTTTTTCAAAGTGAATAGGTTTGGTATTCATTCTTAGCTAAAATTCTATATAATTAATCATGGTAATATTTTTATGTCATGAATCTACTACTTCGTTAGTGTAATATTTTTACTATACAACATATTCTTTTTTTCTATAATATTATATTAGAGTGGTAATCATTCCTATCTCATAACATTTAAATGGTGCAACATTAATTTCATGTCGCAGTAAGAAAGTACCTTATTTGTACTAAAATTCATGGTTAATTTCTAATTATATGGCTTTATCTTTATCAAACCTTAATATTTCTAAGTCCATAGTCATAGTCATTTCCCAATACCATAACTCTTGGCAAAAAAAAGTTAAAAAGGGTAATAATCAAGTTGTAACTATTTACAAGGTCATGAATTTTTGCTCTCAAGAGAAAGAAAAACCACAATCATGTTCCAAATCCATGACTTTGATATATGAGCTAATTGTAAAATTAATGGTCACTTCCAAGTACCACTACTTTTGTGGTACAAAGAGCTTAGGGAATATTCCAAAGTTTTGACCACTTCCCAACTTTGAGACTTTTGGTGTACAAAAAATTAGGGAGCATTTCAAAGTCATGGTCACTTCATATTGCTGCAACCTCAAGCTCAAGAGAGCAAAGGCCAAAGTCATGATATTATTTCAAAGCTATGAATTTTTTCTTAGATAAATACCTAGAATTCATGAAGGAAAATCTACGAGCAAGTAAATTTACCTTCACCTTCAACTTCCTTTTTATTTTTCATAAAAGGCATGGAAAAAGGCAGAGAAAAGCCAACCAACATTCCTCTTTTTTTTACCTTCAACTAAGAGTAGCAACAAGTCAAGAGAAAATTTTTACACTTATAGGGAATCTATGAGAAAGTAAAGGATGCAAGATCAAGGCTAAATCATAGAATTAATGGCCTGACTTTCAAATCTCCTTCTCTAGGATAGATTTTGGGGATTGAATTGAAATATCATGAGAATTAGATTTTGAATCCTAGATTCTTGTGAGGGCTATTATTTAGAACCTAAGATTCATGAGATTTCTTCTCTTATAGCTCATATGAGTCTTTCTCTAATATTAGGCTAAATTAAAGTCTAGAGTTTATTTATTTTGATATATGTGATGTATAGATACTTTTGTTATAAATGTGATATTTGATTTATATTGTGAAATGGTTGTTGATAAAATTGGTGATTATATAGAGCTAAAATTAGAGTTTTAATATTGATGAGTTTGTGAATATTATAGTGATAGATGATGATAGGTAAATCATAATGCTCACTAGTATGTATAGTAGAAAGAACATGAAAGCCCTTCTAACCATGATATGTGCGATAAACCTATAAATCTAAACTTAAAATTGAGGTATATTAATCATTAAGTGTATGGTACTTATGAAGCCTAAAGTATGAATGATTTTACATGTCAACCTATTATACATGTTTAAAAAAAACCCTTGATTTATGTCCATTTTATACAATATTCTTCTAAGTTTTTCACATTTATTGTGAAAGTTACATCATTATAAAGGATGGTGATAGATGATTACATGAAATATGTAGTGGTTTTGACTCGCAAGGTGGTGATACCCCTTTGAGTTGCTTTCACTCGTATGATTTCAACTAGTGAGATTTGAGAGAAGGCATATGTTAATTATATGAGTATGATACTTATTAAATCAAAAGTACAAATACTTTTAAGTTCACATTAGTTTAAAGTCTTTAAGACACCCAAGGCTAGAGAATAAGTATGTACATATGAAGTAATTATCAAAGGTAGCTGACGAGCTTCCTAAATGGTATGAAATTGTGAATGAGCTCCAAGTAAAGATAATTTACTATCTCAGTGATAAAATATCAAGGGAATAGCTATGAGGGAATCATTAGTGAGACAAGTTCAATTATGATAACCACCTTGAATGTCATTAGTACAAAGATGCATTTTAAAAATAATCCAACTTTTAATTTGTATTCAGGCACAACATGAACCAAACTATTTAAATATGATCAAAAGAAAATAGAAACATTTTTTGATATAAGTGTCTTACCAAATCTAAAATTATCTTATATTCTAGAATAGTATTGTCTCATTATTGGTTGACTAGACTATATATATAATCTCTACGAGATTGATATATAAAAATAATTCTTCTTTACTACTTATACGACCCATGTATTTATGGTTTTTTGTTAATAAAAGATCCTTACCATAAAGCTATTTGATATTATCTAGCTGATAAAATTGTGTAGAGTAATAAAGTTGCAATACATTTTTAACACTATTATTGATAATTATTTAGTTTGGTTAGTCAATGTAAGTTGATAACATTATCATTAAAAAAATATAACTTTATTTTTATTAGTTTTGATAACAATATTATGATAATATTTTTGAATCTACTTGTCTCGTCATCTTTTTTGGATTGTGGACTATTGTGCTTATATATTTTTGTATCTTTTTCTAGCCACCATTCGATCATAAGAAATTAAAATATCATGTACAACTCAAGTTATCAACATGAGGATGCCTATTAGCTGTTGAGCCATGAAGAGATTCCATATGATAGTCTTCATATTACTTTCATCCCAACATTCAAGGGTATACTCAGTATATTGCTTATGGAGATGAAGCAAAGAAATGATGCATAAGTGTACTTCAACATAGAAAGTGATGATCACATGCAAAGATTTGAGATAAGAATGAGAAGAAAAATCAAGAAAAATATATGTACATCTTATTTGGGGATAATGAAAAATCATATAGAAATAAAACCTAAATGAAAGGGCGGGCATGATTTAGTACTAGAAAAAATTGGAGTGAAAAATTTACTCCTAGGATTTTGGAGTTGTAGTGACTTTGCTTGTTGCATGAGGGAGAAGAATAGGAAAATGAGAGATCTTTTGGAATTTCTATATCTTCCATATTTTTAATCAGGTGACATTACATTACTCTAAGTAGAAAGTTATGACCTTCAAAAATATGTCATAACTTTAGTCTTCAACTCTTTAGTTTGAGGCCATGACTCTAAAGAATAGTCATGACTCTAGTTTGCATCTTTATCTTTCTATAATAAAAAGTTTTGGTGCTAGAAATAACTATGACTTGGGCCTAGTTTCTCTATAATACAAAATATCAGTGTTGTGAAGTAATTGTAACTTCATTCCTTTATCATCTTACATCCATAAATGGTCATGGCATTGAGCCATGCTCACGGTGCGGTGAATGACTTTTCATTTTATTATATAGTCACTGCATTATGTAGAAGTCATGCCATCTTATCATATCTTTCAAATGTTTGCAACACTATATGTAGTCATAGTATTAGTCTTTTCTTCTATCATATATCATGTTGTTGCAATGCTATAAAGATGTCGTGGCACTGGAAATTAGCTCGAGCATACAAGTCATAGTTATATGTTTCTTAAAAATGATCATACTCGAGTAAAGTCCACTATAACTTTTAGTGTCCCAAAAGTTCTAGCTCTAAATAATTGTTGTTACTTTGGCTTGAGTAGTTGTGGCTTTATAATTTTCTATAGCTCAAAATAAGTTGTTTGGTAAAAAGGTCATGAATTTAACTTGAGACTAACAAGACATATTAAGGATAAAATCGTGATGTTTGGACTTCACTAAGATATTGAAGTGGGGTACATGGTTATTGTGATATAGAATAAATATTGCAGCCATTTAATTTTTTAGATATAAGTGTGGTTGTGATTCCATGATGACAACATAGCTACTAAAAATATGTCATACAATGGAAGGATTGTGCTATTGAGTTGCTAAGGTCATAGAATTTAAGAATTACCCCAACTAATTAAATAGAGTTTCAGTCAAAAATATATGTTGAAACTATGTAAGACTCAATGTTCAACCCCCTTAATTAAATACCTCTAAAACCCTATTGATTTCATGATTATTGATCAAAATTGACTAAAATGAAAAATTCATGAAATCAATCCATAATATCGTTATTTCCATCCCTTTATATTATCATAAATTACCAAAAAATATAAAAATATTTAGTATTTTGAATACCAAATAATGACATAGAAGAAATAAATGATGAAGATGACTATCATGATGTCATGAAATTCTTGAAAGTCATAGCATCATATAATTACATAGAAGTCTACTCTAAAGATGAAGAAAAAGAAAGAAAAACCCCCATTTTTTTGATGAATAATTTTAGAGAAAATAAAGAGGAGAAATTAGAGATTACACTTGAAATGAAGGCGGAGGAAAATTACTAATTAATGGCTGATAAAATAAAAAATTAAGACATAGTAGAAATGAAAGATTTGTAGATTCCTAAGGAAGTAGAGAAAAATAATAAATTATTGATAAAAGTTGTGGCTTTTAATAGTATCATGACTCTGGAGTTCTCAAAGTGAAAGACATGAGCTACAACTCCATTCAATTCCATGACATTATGTTTTAAAAAGTAAATTCTCAACCTGCAACCTAACACAACAATGTAGCACTCAAAAAAATCATAGCATCCATGGAGTTGGAAAACCAATGAAGGAAGGTCAAAATAAGCATGTCATGAAGATGATCCAATTTCGAAAGAAAAAATTGAAAGGAAAAGAGAAAGTGAAGAAATATGCTAAAAATTTATCATAGATAGTCAAAATCACTAATGGAGGTACAAACTCATTGATTGTCTAGCTAGAAATATTAAACATAGTACTATTTGGGAGGCACTCTAAGAAATATGTTTAAACTATGCGATATAATAATGATAAGTCGGCAGTCACAAAAAACATAGTTCACCATTCATTAATCCTAAAAGTTAATCAAAGGGCTCAAATTCTATCGTAAGTCTTTTACTAACCACAAAAAGTATACCCACCATCTTAGTACACTATGATACTCTAACTAAGTCAGCAAACACTTATTTAGAAGGAGAAAAATCTATATATTTTTTTGTATGTGACAGATAGATTGCTCAAGGTTGAGCAATAATTTTAGTGTAAGAGTTTGTTTGATATGCTAAATATGAAATAATATGGTTCATTTGGCATGATTTTTATGATTTGTTTTTCCTAAAAGATTTTGACAAAAAGTTGTGAAATAATGAGTTTTTAGTATGAAATATACAACTTAGTGGAGTTGGTGACTAGAACGGGAGAAAAAAAGGCATGCATATCATAACATTTGATATGATAAACTTGATTACACCTTTAAATACTTATAGACTAATTTGACATTAATTCTTTTCCAAAACTCTACATACATAATCATGATAATCTTTGTATATCATGACTCTTCCACCTTGTTAGCATAAACCTTTCACTGTGCAACATATTTTTTAGTGGTGAAAATTTCTTGGAGTCTTGGCCAAACTAGCTCGAAACAACTTTCTGACTATGATATTAAATTCATGTTACAATAACCAAGTTTCTTACAAGTACTAAAAGCTATGGTAAAAGGTAGATTTCATGCCCTTTCCTTTATCAAACCACAGAATAATCAAATCAAAACTATGACATTGATCTGATATCATGACTTTTGGCTACAAAATATTACAAAAAAGTAAAACTAAAGTCATATCCAACACAAGTGTTATGATGCTTGGCTCAAGAGAGAAACCCAATCCATAACCATTCTTCAATGCTATAACTTTAGGTTATATAAGTAAAATGCACAAGCCAAAGCCATACTCACGCCATGAGTGTGCGTTACTTAGGCTAATGCAAACGAAATAAACCAAGCCAAAGCCAAAGCCATACCGACAACTTTTTCCAACATTGTGACCATCAAGTAAAAGAAATAAACCAAAACCATGGCTCATATCCAATACTATGACTTTGTGCTGTAGAGGCTAAATAAGTCATCATGACTTTTTCTAGCATCATAACTATCAAGCCAAGGAAAATGATCAAAGTCACAGCTCATACCTAGTATCATGACTTTCAATTATTAAATCAAAAGATTGAAGATGCTACTTTTATTTAATGTCATAAATTCCAATTAAAAAACTCACATTATATGCTCGAATATATAAGGAAAATCCGGAAAAAAAAACTATGAGAGGCATGAGTAAAACAACCCAATGAGCTCCCCAACTCCATTTTCAAGGTGCTCCATGAGCAACAAGGGTGATACAACGGTAGAAATTCAGCATCCGGATTCATATGAGATAAAATTTCACTTGTCTCATATGTTATTCTCCCTAATTTTAGGCTAAAAGTAAAATCTAAAGATGATGTAATATATTTATTGTGATGATACTTCATTTGATAGTTAATATGATATTATGTTGTGATATGATTTGATGATCAATAGTTTGTTAAATAAATAAAGCTTAATCTAGGGTTTTAGCTATTTGTGGCGTTGTACATACTTGGAGTGGTGGACAATAACATGTATACCAAAAAAACACACACATATATGATAGGAAGGAAGTAAAAGTTTTTCCAACCACAATGTGAGAGACAAACTCATATGCCAAAGCCCACAATTAAGGAATGATTATTAATTGTAAGTATGATGCTTATAAGATGAAAGTATTATTACTTTTATATGTCACTCTATTATGCATATTTTAGAGGAAGAGAGTCCTTAATTAATATTGAGTAGCAAATACAATATTTTTCCAAGAGTTTCACATTTAGTGTTTGAGTTGCCTATAACAATGAGAAATGGTGATGGATGAGCCATGTGACATGCACAAACAGATGTGATTCATATCTTGGTGAAAGTCATATAAGTTACATTCAGTTATATAGATACCATCGGTGTTACATGATAAAAATCATATATTAATTGTATAAGTATGGTGCCAATGAAGCTGAAAGTACAAATATTTTTATTTTCATATCAATTCTCATCAAGGACACTAGAGTTTAGAGAATAAGAATATGTATTTAGAGAACCCATTAATGGTAGTTAATGAGTTACATAAAAAGTGAGGACTTGTGAATGAATTTTGAATAGGAATAATGTATTGTCTCAGTTGTAAAGTATCAAGGAGATAATTGTGAGGGTACCATAATTAAGAAGGGCTCACTATTTGATAATCATATTGTATGCCTATAAAGAAAAAAGTTATTTTATATTTATCAAACCTTTATTCTATGACTAAACATAATTACAACAAGGTTATTTATAAATTCTATCATAATTAAAAATATGAACTATCCATAAAATCTAAAATTTATGACTTAGATCCTATTTATCATGCCTACTAGAATAGATATTAATTATCATTGACAAATCTAATATTATGTGTACAATCCCTATAGGATAGATATCTAGACTAAATTAAATATCCACTTTATTACTTATACCACCCATATACTTGTAGAATGATATTGAATAAGAGATTCTTAGCCAACTAGCTTTGGGATGCACCTAATCATAATATCTGCCATTATAACCAAGTCACGATAGATGTTAAGTGGTTTAGAACTAGTATGATTATGAATCCAAAAAATTGTCATGGTCATGGCTGTACGATAAAATAATAATGTCACTCGATGGTAGAAATATAATGTACAAAGAAAGCCACTACTATTTTGGTAGAGTTAGGACCAAGAAAAGATACCTAAAACTTCTTAATGATAATATGGATGAGGTATATAAGTTGTGATAAGAGAATTATTATTTCTTTTCATCGCTTCTCTCCTACATGTCTTTCTCAATTGAGTCTATCAATTTCACCGAAATTTTCTCTAATTTTTGTAATATTCATTTCTTTCTCTTCAAAATAAGATATTTGTAAATCTCTTTGATAAATACTAGTATTCATGCAAACATTCCATAATTTACATCCCAAATGATAATATTTATTCAAAATTTTGAGTACAAAATAAACTCACACACTAAAGGTATTACTCATCTTTGATCAATAAATCTCTCTCCAAACATCAATACTAAGAGAAAATATATCTATGATAACCACAACTTGGTTTGAGTGATGTGGTGAGCTTTTATTTTGGTGATAGGATTTATAGTTTCAAAATTTGTAAGGAAGTGTTTGATTCACGTTGTTAAGTGTTTATTTATCACTCGAAGCAAAAAAAAAAATATTTTTTAGATAGCCTCCCAAACAATATTATGTTTAATGTCCATAGCTAGACCTTCTTTATATATCAAATTCTATCTAAAACTTTAACTATCCAAGCAAGCTTTTTAGTGGAATATTTTTCTTCGACTTGTCTTCCTAATTTCTTCCTCATAATCATCAACTCTTCATCAAAATATTCATCCATGGATGCTATGACTTTGAAAAATGTCATGACATCATTTCCTATGGCTTTTTTTTTGTAAATTATCACAACTTTTGTAATCACAACTTGTAAAATATCTCTATGGATCTTATTAGTCAGAGTTTTGCCTCTTATGATGTCTTTGGTCATTGTTTATGTATGAAACATCATGGAATTCATTAAATTCATGACTTCATGATAGTATTCATCTTCATTTTCATTTCCATCTTTTCTTTCATGTCATGACTCATATTCTTCATTATTTTCTCTATCTTTTTCATGCCAACATTCAACTAATAATTTTTTCTATCTAAAATTCACCTTCTGTCTCATCACAGTGCATAGGAAGATATCAATTCTCCAAAAATCTTCATCACAACAATCTAGATTATGCTTACCCTTATAAAGTTTAATTTTCACTTACTCATTGCTGACCCAAAGCATGAATTCTCTTTTTTTGACATCAATCAAAACAATTATAGTGGCTAAAAATTGTTTTTGCAAGATCAATAAATCATATTGATCTTCCTCCATGTCAAGCACAAAAAATCAGTTTAAAAATAAACTTTCTCACTTTCTCTAAAACATTTTTAATTTCTCTACTTGGAAATTTGATGGAACAATCAGTCATTTGGATGAGATGGTTATTGGAGTTATATCACAAATGTTTAATCTTCACACCATAGATAGTGGAATCAAGTTCAAACATAATCCCTATTTAATATGCCAAATACTAAATAATATTAGTTATTTTAGTAATTATGCATTATGTATTTGTATAAAACAGATTTTAAATAGAACACTTTTACTAAATTATAGTTTTAAAGAAATATGATGAATAATAGTGAAATTGAGTGGTTTTTGAGTAAAATGTGAAACTTTGTTGATTTGTTGAGAAAGAGAAAAGTGAAAAGTAAAAAGTCATACAAAGTCATAGTGTTCTTTGTGTCATGAATTTGTTACACGTCATCAAGTTTATATGATATTTTTTTGTATCAATTCTTGTCCAAAACATTATACAAATAGTCATCATAATCTTTGTATGTCATAATTCTAGTACCTCATTCATAAATTATTTCATTATGTAGCATATTCATTTTAATTATGAAAATTTTAAAGTCTTAGCCACTCAAATTCATAACATTTTTATGGCTATGATATTAATTTGATATTGTAGTAACCAAGTATCTTATTGGTACTAAAATTCATGGATATCCTCCAACAATAGTGACTTTCTCATTACATAGCTACCAAGACTAAAGAAAATAATACGATGCTTCTCTAGTATCTTGCCGTTTAGCAACAAATAGTTCCAAAAAGTATTTACTCGAGCCACATCCAATGACCATTTTCGAACCATGATTTTTGCTCTAGAGAAATGAGCAAAGTCAAGGTTTATTTTTAGTACCATGACTTTGGGTTACAAAGATGAAATATACATGTCATGGTCATTCCCAACACCATGACTTAGTATTATAGAGACAAAATGCATAGACACATCCATTTCCATCATCAAAGAAATCTATTGCAAGAGAAAGACCAAATTTACAGCTCATTTTTAGTACCATGACTTTATGTTATAAAGATAAATATACAACCATGGTCATTTCCAACATAGTGGCAATCTAAAGTAAGAAAGAAATCATAGTTATGTCTCATTTCTAGACCCATGATTTTGTGTTACATAGATGAGAATACAAAGTTGTGATATTCCTAAATGTCTTGACTTTTGACTTAAATTATATACCCGTTTGGTTTAGAAAAAAATTGAAAATGGGAGATTTTGAAAATTTTTTAGGCATGTGAAAAAATACCAAAAGCTAGAGTTTGGGAACCACAATTTTACCCAAACATAGGAAAGATCCATGAGCAAATGGGTAATGCAAGGCAAAAGGATAAACCCTAATAGGGTTTGAATTTTGACTCCTAGAAAAAAAGTTAGGTACACAAATGAGTATTGTGGGTTTATGATTTGATTCCTAGGTACTCTTGAGGATGACCATTAAGAATCTAAAATTCCATGAAATATATATATTTTGAATTATCTCATGAGAATTTCTCCCCAATATCAGACTAAAATGTGATCTAGGGCTTATGTATTTATTTTTGTGTGATCGATGCTTGATTAATGATTTTTAAGTTTGTTTTGTGTTATGTTTTGGCTATTGATGAATATGATATTTATATAGAACAAAAATTAGGGTTTTTAATATTAGAAGATTTGTGTGTACTATCATGGTGGATGGTGATAGGTAAGTCGTGAAGCACACTCAAGCATAATAGTAGTAAGGAATTGACAACCCTTTTGATCATGATGCATGTGACAAACATATATGTCAAAACTCAACGTTAGGTAAGCTTAATTATGTGAGTATAGTGTTTACAAAGCTACACGCATGAATACTTTATAAGCTTACCATTATGAATGTCTTATAAGAACAAACTCTCAATTGATGTAGATATTTTATAAAATAATTTTTTAAGAGTTTTATATTTAATGTGAAAGTCATATATCATTATAGTAGATAATGATAAATAAGCCATGAGAAATGTATGAGTTGAGATGACTCATAAAGTGTTGAAAGTCCTATGAGTTATTTTATATCATATGACTCTTATTGGTTTAATTTGAGGGATAATATATTATAATTGTGTGAGTATGCTTCTTATAAAGCTGAAAGTAAAAATACTTTTACTACCACTTTGGTTTATGTTTATATAATACATGAGGCTAGAGAATAAGAAACCATATTTTTAGATATAGTCATGCCTGACTCAACATGACATGGTCGAGAACCATGTGTAGATCAGAGTCATGCCATCCTCATTGCAAGGCTCGTTCTATATTGGGCTAGGGCCAGGCATGACCCTCATGCCGGGCATATTGGAATGGTCCATAGGTATGGTGACCCATGACCGAGAATGGGTCATTAATCATGGGTCACAAACTCATGATTAGGTTTTTTTGAAAAAAAACTTGACCCTATCAGTTATTGATGATATTCTGCTTATTATGTTTTCACATAATGGGTGCCAACATAGAAAGTGATAGGCTATGTGTGTAGCTTTCCATGTCTTGGTTCCGCAAATTTGTATGGTAATGAGTGGTAACATTATAGTAGTGATGAAAGACATATACCATTTACTTTGTAGGACATTAGCTTCCTCCACTTCATATACCTGATTAAATTGAGTTTCTTATTGTTGTTGCATAGTATAAACTTCTCACATACTCATTCATTTATCATTTTGAGCTTCAAATCTCCTAAAAAACATCTAACTTCAATTCCATGATAGTAAAACCTATTAAACTCGAATAATCCACCTTGCTTCCTTCTGAATCATGATCAATTTGAGTTTAAAAGTTGTTATTTTTTATATCTTCAACCAAAAATATTTTTATTTGGGTGACTTGTTCATGATGGAACCACCCAAGGCTATATCAATAGTACATCTTATCACGTAATTAGGTTCATTGTAAAAAGCTTATACTTGGAACCAAAACTCAAATCCATATTGCAAACTTCTCCTCAAAAGTTTTTTATAATGGTTCTAAACTTCATATAATGTCTATTACTCTTTGTAAAATTGGATTATTTCTTCTCTTAGTTGAAAAAGTAATTTGAGGTAGGAAAAAGTTAGTGAGAAACGTGTATGTTAGTTTATCCCAACTCTTAATCAAATATCGAGATAAACACTAGAACCAACTCTGAGCATTTTCTCACATAGAGAAGGGAAAAGCCTTAATCTAGTGGAATCTGAGTCAACTCCTTATATTTTCACCATATCACATTCTATAAAAAATTTGCAACATAAATATTTGGTTCTTCTGATATTCTCCCACTATATTAATTCTACTAAACAATATCTATCAAACTTGGCTTTAACTCAAAGTAATTAGATTGCACCAATTGTATTCTAAGTCCCAAATAACTATCCATCAAGATATGTTTCCAATAATATTCCAAGGTATGGTGAGGATTAGGCTATTGGATAGCTTTTCCTTCATCATTGTAGTTGTTTCTATTACTTTCATTCTCCTTTATAATCTCTCTATCAATCAAGTATTTGTCTTAAGAGCGCTCATATTGTTCTTTCAATTTATGATCTATGGGGTTTAACTTAGTCCTAGAAGATCTCATTTAATTCTTTTGGCGGCTATAAAACAACAAAAAAAAATAAAAAGGGTGCACTCATAATACAAATGCAATATAAATAATAAACAAAATTGCATTCAAACAACTTTAAACAAAACTACCTTTCATAAATATATTTATGTCAATAATAACACCAAAAATATATTACAACTTTTTAATGGTACCAAAACCCATAGTTATTTGACATGATCACAAAACTTAGTTGAGATAGGATCCCTTAGCTAATGTAGCTTTGAAAGTATATGGGTCATATATGTAATAAAATAGATACGAGTTCATATATCAATCTCATAGAGATTGTTCAATAGTTCAATTGATCAATAATAAACTAATGACTAGATACAAGTTGAATAGATTTATTTTGTCTTAGGAATTATACTCTAACTCTAGGGTTGTTGGCATATGTACTTGGGCATGATGATTTTTCCTGGTATTTATTTTATATTGTGTTTGATTATTGGATGAAGGATAAATTAGTGTCAAAATTTTTTGTGCTCTCTTGGCATACAAAGTAGCCTCCATCTTTTGGATTGTCACTACCAAGGATAATCTTTTCATAGTTATCCCCTCAGTATTTTAACACCGAAGTAGCACATTGATATGTATAATGGTCATTATCATGTTTTCTCCTTTTAAGCAATATGTCAAATGTCTTTAATGATTACTTTAAGTTAGTACTTTTATTCTCTAACTACTAATTATCTCAACGAGTGTGATACTAAATTTATTTCTCCTTTTGGTTTCTTAAGAATCATACTTATGATAATTAAATATACATCTTATCAAGAATTTCACCTATAAAAATCATATAAGTGAGAATGATTCATAGGGTTGTCGCCATCATACAAGTATCACCACTTTCATGTACCCTATGATATGCTTGTCACTATTTAGCATGGCAAGCAAAAGGCTCTCACACTATGATAAATCTCACAGGTAAGATATTCTAGTTAGGTATCACATTATTCTGAAGTTAGTTACTCTAGATAGTATATAATGGAATGGTCTTTAATATGTTCATGTTTTTGGTTTCTTGAGTATCATACTCACAATGATTAACATATCTAAACTTAGGATTTTCACACATTAATTTATCTCATGCACTAAGATTACAAGGGTTATCAATTCCTTCTATTCGAATCATGTGAGTGTGTCTCATGACATATCTATCATTGTTCAAGATCACCAACACACATGAACTAACTTATTAATAAAAATCTTAATTTGAGGTTCTCAAGTACATCTATATCTATCAATATCAAAACATATTATAATAAAATATTAACTTATTAATTTAATTATCCATCATAACATAATCAAATAATCAACCCTAACATTTAATTTAGTTGGACACTTGGAATAAAATCATGCAAGATGTGTTAAAAGTCATCTCATAGATCATAGGGTTCCTAATAAATACCCAAACAAATTTCCAAGAAAAAACCCTAATTCTAATTTATTTTGATTTTTGTTCGCCTTAGATTTTCTATTAATTGAAGTTGAGGGTGTGATGCCTAAGCTTGGAATGTATCATGATCTCATTTTGCTTCTCTTTTCAATCTTTATCTTTTTTTCTCTAAGTATAGATTTTATACTTCATGAATTCATTTGATATTTTAGTTGCAAGTCATGGTATCGAGAACAAATATCATTGCTATGTAAATGTCCATGGTTGATACTTAACTCTATATAGCACAACATTGTTGTATAGGATTTAGCCTCGGTTTTGTTATTGGCTTTGTGAGCAAAATATCATGAAATTGGGATTTTCATGGTGTTGGTTTTGGCTTTATGAGTGAAGTGTCAAGGCATTATAAATACCATAACTAAGTCAGATACTCTTTGTAATAAAAAGTAATAGTGTTAAATAATACAATAACTTTGATATTTTTTGCTCTGTAACACAAAGTCTTGGAGTTAGACAAAAGTAATGACCAAACTAATTATTCTTTATAATGAAAAGTTGTGGCAAAGGGTGATGTTGTAACCTATATCTATAGATGTTTTTGATTTATTTGAATAAGTCATGACTCTTTAATGAACTATAACTACTTATACAAATGGGATTCTTAGTTTTCAAAAAATGAAAATAATAACCATTAAGTAGTTTAGAACTAGTACATCCATGATTCCAAGAAATTATCATGATCATGATGATTATGTTATAAATAATAATGGAAACATGATGAAAGCATCATGACATATACAGAATGTCATGATTATTTTGGTAGAGTAACAGTCAAGAAAGGATATTGTAACAACTTAAGGCTAATATGGAGATCGTATATAAGATATGATACAAGAATTATCAAGACTCTCTATTACTTCTCTCTCAGATAAGTTTTTTTTCCACTAATTCCACCAATTTCATCCAAATTCTTTTTGATTTTGCTAATATTCATCACTTTCTCTTCAAAATAAAATATTGGTGAAATCTTTTTGATAATCACTAGTATCATATAAATGCTTCATATTTCACACCCCAAATAACACCATTTATTTGGTATTTCGAGTACCAAATAGAATCACGTGATTAAATAATTTTGGATTTAAGTGAAAGAAACTAAGACTTTGGAAAAGATTTGATAAGAGCATTAGCAAGTAGATCATCTCTCAAAATATGAGAAACACATAAAGTACCATTTCGAACTTGCTCACAAATAAACTAAAATCAATTATAACATGCTTCATCCTTGTATGAAAAATTGGTTTTAGCACAAGTTGTTTGCCCCAATATTATCACAATAAATCAGAGGGTATTGAGGAAGAATAACACGAAATTCTATTAATAGAGAATCGACCCACTTAAGCTCTACAATTGTAGCAACTACTAATGTATATTCAATTTATTTAGTGGATCTAGTAACTATTCTTTGCTACTTGGTAATTTATAAGATATAATTTTGACCAATATATGCAATATAATCACTAGTATAGGTAAAGTCATTATTATTTCTAATTCAATCAAATTTGGAAAAGGCATGTAGAGAGATCAAATTTGCATCAGAAAAGGCATATAAAGAAAGGGATGAATCATGGTAAAGATAAATTTAATCACTAGTGGAACCATGTAGATAGTGTAGAAGACATTTCAAAAAAAAAATCAATATTCTAGCATTGGTTGATGCATGGATCAACATAGCTCGTTAAAAATAAAGGAAATGTATGGTTGTGTGATTAGCAAGTATTGTAAGTTGTTAACAATTGTTCAATACTCTATGAGATCCTTGAGAAGAGAACTTGATTGCAATGTAATGGGAGGAGTGGTAGGTAATGGTGTATGTAATAGTTTAGCATCCGATATTTTTATGTGAATAAGAAGATCAACAATGTAATTACGTTGAGAGAAGAATAGACCATGATCATATAGAATGACTTCCACACTAAAAAAATATGATGAGGGCCATAGATCTTTTAGATAAACTTGGTTAGTGAGTACGCATCTATAATGTTATATATGCTCATGAAATATAGTATCATCATTATTAGTAAGTATAATATCATTCATATAAACTAGAAGATAGAGAAGGTGACTACAAGTGCTTAGAACGACAAGAGATGTATTGATATGAGAATAATGAAAACCCAAAGCAATAAGAAAATTGCAATGCTCATGGTATCATTCTTGTGGAGCTTGTTTAAGCCCATAAATTACTTTTCAAAGCTTACAAACATGATTTATATTATCTAAATCAATAAAAGCTAGATGTTGGGACATATAAACATCTTAGAGAGATGACCTTGCAAAAAGGTATTATTTGCATCTAGTTATCATATCTACCAACTACGACTCACAACAAGGCTAAGAAATAAATGGATGATAATATGCTTCACAACAGGACTAAAGGTATGACGATAGTTAATTCATGGTTTCTAATAAAATCATTGTATAACTATGCATGATTTGTACCCATCAACATAACTATTAGAATGATGTTTGCTTCGAAAAATCTACTTACAACCAACTTTATTGTGTCTAGAATCTGATGGGACAAGCTAATAAGTCCCATTTCAAATAAGAGCATCATATTCATCAGACATTGCTCAATGCCATTTTGGATCTTTGAGGACTTGAATCACATTGGTTGGTTCTACATCACATATATTAAAGAATTGTGTGGAAAGAATTTATTTCTAAATATTTTTTTTGGCTCTAGTGATCATTAAATGAATGGGTGGTGAATGTAAAGTTGTGTTATTGATAGGGATAGATGTGTTTGGTTGAGTGTTGGATGAAAGCACGGAGGTGATTGATTATATTTCAAGTAAAGATTGAGAGATGGTTGGTTGAATACTAGACCCATGGGATATGTGTGGGTTTGTGTTGGTAGCATGGAATGAAACATCATGAGAGTTGTCCTTGAGGTGGAACCATGGGTGATGGTTTAAGTTTTTGTGGAAACCTATTTGGTTGGAAATTTGTGATTTGAAGAATTCATTTGTAGACAATGTCAAGTTACAAATAGGCAAATGACATGGATAAATTAGAAGATAGACTTGACAAATCTGACATGAAAAGAGACGTACATTTTTAGATTTAGAAGGATGATAACACAAATAGGCACTTTAATTAAGAGAATAACCTTAAAAAAAATACAAAACTTAGAATGAAACTCAAGTTTGTAAGATAAATAAGAACATAATCATGGGTAGCATAGATAACCAAAAATCCTAAGTTTTTCAGAAAATAAGACATTAAAGAGAATAATACATGTTTCAACAAAGTGACGATCATGTTTTTCAGAGTACTCATTTGTGTTTAGTGTGATGTAGTAAGAATAGAAAGAAAATTGTGAGGACCAAGTATTCATTACCATTATTATAATAAAGTGTATGAATTTCCTTTTGAAAGTGTGTTTCCACAATGACTTTAAATCTGATAAACATGTCTTTAACTTCAAATTTCTGTTGAAGGAGATAAAATCAAGTATCTTTAGTAAAGTAATCAATAAATATGACATAATATTTTAAATCATAATGAGAGATAGCATGGAAAGTCCACACATCATAGAAAATAATTTTAAGTGGTTGAGAGGAGACAACAATAGATGTAAAAAAAATAATTTATGGTTTAAATTATGGTGAGAAGCATTACACTAAAAATCATATATCAAAGAGGAAGACAAGTCTAACTAATAATACAAAACAATGTGTTTTAAAATGAGAAATGCATAATGGCCAAACCTATGTTGCCACTAAGAGGAAAAAGTTTGACACTAGAAAAGGCTACAAATGGAGATGCTGGGGAAGAAGGAACTAGCCATTCATACACCCCAAACTTCGTGTGACCCTTCAAAAGGAATTTGATTCTTTCTCATTTTAGGGACATGCAACTTTATATAATTTAAATGATGTGTTATGCATTGTAAAATATGTAGAACCTATGTAAGTTATAGGAAGAATTGATCCATCAACAATCATAATCATCAAAACTAGTGTAAGATGTGTGGAATAATAAATGATGTCTGTCAGTAGTAAAATGATGAGAAATACCAATATCAACTTATCATTGCATGGTGGTGAGAGTAGGGATAGCAACCAAATGATCTTTATGTTTCCATGCTGTCATAGTGTTGTTTACTAGTGCGATTGGAGTTGTACGAGGTTGATTTGGCACCAAGAAAAAAAAATAGATATCTCTTCGGAATTATCCATTTTTATTCTACATATCTAACAATAACCAACATATGGTCAAGAAGGAGATTGTTGGCTACGAGACACGTTTTGTCCATCCTTATGAAGCATTGAGGAGCGATTGTTGGTATTAAGTGAGACATGCCAAATTGTTCTTCATTTCTAGAGGGTGTTAATGGATGCCATTTATTGTTTATGTTGCCAGAGTTGAAAGATAGATGCGAACTTATAGTGTTACAATTTGTAGGATGTGCCAAGGTTGGAAAATGAGAGAGTTCAAATTTTGCACATACTTCAAAATTTAGAAGCTTTTCATGGAGCTCATTGAACATGATTATCAAGAATTTTGTCTATGAGGTCATCTTCATTCATTTCTGTCCCAAGAATATCAAGTTCCTTAGCCCAAAATTTCACCATTAGAAGAAAATCTATATTAGTTTGAAAAACCTTAGTTAGATTTTTTTATTTTATTCTTCACCTGCTGGATGTTTCATTGAGACGGCTTGGCATATGTGTTGTGCATGATAAACCAAGATTTTTATGATGTTTTTGTTCGAGTAGTGATGTGATATTTGTGGGATAAAGAGATCTAACTAAAGCATTAAGAATCAATTGGTCTTGTCTAATCCAGATATGGATTAAACAAGATTTGAGTGATAGTGGAGGATGGACAAGGTTTGAATCCATTTATATATCCTAATAGGACATAGGTTATTCAACAAAGGCAGTGTGAAATTGAAGTTTCTAGAAGATATTATTGTTTATGGTGAATTTCTATTCTGATTTTGTGGGTGTACCAAAATTATTTTAATTGATATGATCCCAAAATCTCATTGGGCGAGGACATCTTTTCTAGCATAGCTAACAAGTATATGAATCTTACAAGTAATAAAATAGATATAAGTATTGATATCAATCTCTTAGAAATTATGAAAATAATTTGATTAACTAATAGTGAACTAATTGTTGCTCAAGTTGAATAGATATACTTGGTCTTCAAAAAATAATACTCATACTCTAAGTTTGGCTCACAATCTTGCATGTGATGATATTTTTTTAGTATTTAGTCAATGTCATGTTTAGTTGTTGTACGAAGGATAAATTGGTATGAAAATGTTCATGTGCTCTCTTGGCATAAAGGGTGGCCATCATCCTTAGATTATCACTACCAAGGTTGATTCCCTCATAGCTGTCCTCTCAAGATTTCAATGCATAACCATTATGTTTTTTCATGCAATGTCATTCATTTATATACACCTTTTGGGAATAGTCAACTATCAAATATATATTTCTATACTCCAATATCTAATTATCTTAAAGGTGTAAAATAATATGATATTAAATATATTTATACTTTTGACTTCACAAGTGACATACTCATAATAATTAACATACACATTTTCATGAATCTTACCTATGAAAGTCATACAAGAAAAAAAGATCTGTAATGTCATCACCACCTTACTAGTCTTTTCCACTTGTATGTGTCTCATAATATAACTATCATCATTCGCCATATCCAATTGATTGCCTTTTTTGTATAAGCTATATCACTCTGCTATGACACTATCTCATGAAAATTATAATTGGATTTAATCTAACATTATAAGTGCACATGTCATACAAGTAGTAAAAAAAGATGTAAGTCCTGAATAGAATTTTCAACTACCCAAACTACAAAAAATTCACACTATTTAAACCACTGAAAAGACGTTTTCATACACTAACTAAAAGATAACAAAAATTAAAGAACTAACACTTTAAATAAAATTCAACCGAAATCCACAAAGACAAATTGGACTACGTCAATTGTAGAAACTAACATTAACACAAGGTGCAATGGTATGACCAATTTTTGTAGTCTTATCTATAACATCTTGTTTCTAAAGAAAAGTTAAAATCTATCAAGCACTATTGTCATGTAGCCTTGGATCTCTTCCTGTTGCTTCACCTTTCACCACTTAGATTTCCTTGCTTTCCTAGAAGTCTAAAATCTAAGTGGTTATTGTTAGTTTGAGCCATCTTATAAGAATTGAGTATTTTTATTTCTCAATACTTTATAATCATTCTTGATGTCTGTAGGTCTTTTATTTCCCAAGACATTGGTGTTGCAAGTCTCTACAAATGGTTGGTGCTCTTTCCTTTAAATCTTAGAGAGTTTTCTCTTCTTTTGATTGGATCTAAGCCAACAAGGTATATCAATCACTTGAAAGATTAAGGTAATATATTTACTGATTTATCTAGAGAATCACCCCACTTTCTCATCTATGAGTAAAATGGGGACTTATCTACACAAACTGATAGAGTTCCTCTATTCACCACTATTAGACTAATATTTCTCCTTAATATATTGTTTTCTTACCCTTAGGAATCACATTCTCTATATCACTCAAAAAGGCTCCCAAAAAAGGGCAGGATATAACAAATTACGGTGTTGGGTCTAATATTGGGAACAAGTTAATTGAAGTTCAAAATAATTCCATTAGATCTAACCTTCTACATCTAAGGAACTATCACTGATTCCTATAGATACGAATATGCTCAATAGCTAAATCAATTCAACAATGATTTCACTTAGGTATTATGGGATTTCAATCACCTATGGACTACATATAGTGAATAACAAAGTGATTATGATTATCTAAATAATTAGATTTTGTACAATTTGTTCCTATTTCAATAATAATACAATCAGTACATCATAAAAAGTAAGAAACAATTATTTAGATCTATGCATTCTGACATGCTAAGTTTTAGATCTAAAACAAAACAAAACAAATCAATGCAAATCTACTATGGATCTATGCTAAAAGAAGAAAAGAAAGAAAAAAAATTCAAGCGGAGACTTTAGCTACCAATCTTCTGGTTCACTTCTTGAACCCTTTTCATGATGAAGATATAGTTTTTATGTGGTATGTGCTAGCCTTAGCTTCTAGGGTTATTTTTGTAAAACCATGCCCAACTTGAAATTCTTTGTTGTGACCTCGAAATCATTATTTCTTCTTGTTTCTCTATAATGACCAAATGTCATGACCAATTTCTCTATCAAGACCAATTTCTTTATCATGACCAATTTCTAATGTCACAACTAATTATGCTGTCAAGACCAAGTTCTGATATTATGACCAGTTATGATGTCATGACTAATTTCTATTGTTAAGACCAAATTCTAATGTCATGATTAGTTTTGATGTCATGACTAATTTCTGTTGTTGAGAACAAGTTCTGATGTCATATTACCAAGACTAAGTTTTCATGTCACAATCAAGTTCAGTCTTGTGATTCTTCATTATTCTTTGTTGCGATAGTAGTTTTTGTTGTTGTGACCTAACATAGATCATCCTCCCTTGGCACCCGAAGAACACATCGTAACCAACTATGTCTTTCTTTCTTCATGTTGTTGGTTACGACATCATATACTAGGTGCTACTTGATTTTTAGTTCTTCTTTAGATTCTTGTTGCAACAGAGTTGATTTTATAGCGACACAATTGACTTTAACCAATTTCCTAGATCTCTACTACTATTTTCCTTCTTCTAACTATAAATCTATAAAATCATGAGAAGAGTGAATTTCTATCCTTCAGCCATGAAATCCATCTTTTAAACATGAAACATATAAGAAGGAAATAAAACATAGATAACTTTTTGGCTCATCAAATACTTTCGAACTTGAAGTTTTGCTTGCCCTCAAGCAAAGAGAAAAAAAATAAATTGATATCAAGAGGTAGTTTTACATAGAATCCACAATAAAAAAATAAAACATAGCAATAGAAATTTTGAACAAATCATCACGTCAATTAATTCCTTGAACCAATTGATTTTTATTATGGTTTAGGTATGTTTCGAAGAAAAAAAATTTTGGGAGGTTTTTGAAAGCGCATTTTCTTTTTTTGGGAAGTAGTTTTAACATGATGTCAGGAGATTCACAATCTAAAGTAGAATGATTGGAATCAAATTTAGGGAAGGTTACATCAGGTCTTTTCTTCTTCTTTGCCTCCTTCTTAGTCATCTGGACAGTCTCATGAGTCATGTATACTAAGGAGTTTATCACACATTGAATATCTTTCAAACATTCCAGAAAGTTAGCCAGGTTTTTATTGATGAGATCCAAGTTCTCGTGCCATATTTTTCTTATATATATATATATAATTATCTTCCAACTCTATCTCTTGATCTCATATTCTTCGTAAATTATTTAAATTGCTCATAGTAGATGTATTTGAAACCCTTGACTTATTCTATCATTTTAGCATCCAAATCTGACTACCTTTCTATTTCAAAAGTTAGAAGTTCTAAGTCTCCATTGCTCTATGCCTTCATGAATATTGAAAAACTCAACTTCATTTGTTGAAACAACAAGACCTTCTCTGATTCTTTTCTTACTTTTTTATATATTTCCTCTCTTCTATCTCATGCTTCCTTTCATTATTGATCTCTCCTTTTGTGCTCTACTTTTTAGGTGTCTTCCATTAGTTTCTGATTGACTTGCCACTTATTTTCTCTTTCTTCTAAATCTTTTTTCATAGAGATCAGCATCTCCATCATTTATGTGGTTGTTTCCCCTATTCTTGAGCTTTCACTTGCTTTCCTATACTTTGTTCCTAATAGGGGTGCTGAGTACACAAGAGGGTTTCTTTCTTATGGTGGTGCAAGTCATGTTCTCATGGGGGTAGGAGCTTCTTCCTCTTCTTGTTGTTTATTTTCGGTCATCATAAAAGTATGAGCATTTTCTAGGGCCTATTCAAAGCTTCTCACACTTTCTTCTTCCTCCTTAGAATCATCCTTAGACTAAACTACTTCTTTTTGCTTTATATTTTTTGGCTCCTTAACAACTCAAGTCAAAGTCAGTGGAGATACTTTGGGCATAATTCTTTTATCCTTCACTCTTTCACCCTAGCTGCTAGACACAGCTTGGTGATAAATGCTGGATGAGTAATCAATCATCTCCTGTTACCCTAATGGTATCACAATATCTAGGTCTCTAGGACCTCCCCCATAGTTATATTGTACCCCGTCAAGATAACATACAGTAGTAATACATTTGGTTTTTTGATGGAACACACATGTTTGGTTGGAGATATAACTGATAAAATGAAATAGAATCAAACCTTAGACTCTTCAATAAGATTTCTTCGAGTAATGGCCTCATGTACCTTTCGCTTGCTACTCTCCCACTTTTTCTTGCCATTTGTTAGTCTTTTGATAATTTTGTCATGATCTGGGTAGTCCATCATCTTCTTAAACCTGAGCCCATGTTTTCGATGCTCGAGTTGGTACAACTCATTTATGGTTTTTCTCCAAATAGAACTCATACTTCTTAGACATAAATTATTTTGTTCTTCATTTCCACCAAATTTGAGTAGAACTCCCTTGCCAATGCAAATATCTTTATCTCTAGTGCTCACAAAAGACCCTTCAACCCAGTTGCTCTATTTTCTTTTCAAAGAATGGGATAAATTTTTCCAACCCTGTCTATCTGATAAAACCTTTTTGAGATTAATTTTTTTGCCAGGTGGAGTGTGCTTCATTAGAAATCAATATTTCTCCTTCCTCTTCCAACTCTTCATGTGTCTCAACCCTTTTTCTCTTCCCTCTTCCTTTTTTCAATGACTCTGATTCATCTGGAGCTTCTGGTTTTCCCCATAAGTTTGTTTCTTTTGGATGTTCTAGCTGAACCTTCTCCTTTTATTGCTCATTCTCTCCATCATCTCCATTAGGTTGGAAACAAAGCTTTGGTTCTCAGCTGTTTGGATTGGGAATTGGGTTTATTAAAAACTATCATGATAAAAACATGGATGCTAGGGTTTTAGGTTCAAATGACCTACAATGAGCGATGAATTAGTTTGGTTGGAAATAGAAGAAGTAGAAGTAGAATTGTTTTAAATTTTAAAATTGAAGTTCACATGCAGGGCTCTGAATTCAAGTATGCGTGTCATGACTTTATTCTTGGTGAGACATAAAGATTAATGTGTGCATGTCGTGACTTTAATTTCCGTGGGATCAAAATTTAAGTGCATGTGTCCTGAATTAATTTAAACCCACATATTATTATTAATATTAATTATTTATTTTATGACAAACCTATATTAAAAATTATGTTTTTCAATCAATTATTTTATGTCATGACATACTTAAGTTTTTCACAGCTTAATGTAACCTTTAAGACCTAATTTTTAGTTGTCATGACTTGATTGATTTCTTTCCTTCAGTGTTGCAAAATATTGGCTAGGTCATGACCTTCCTTCTATTTGTTCCAACATAAATTTTTATCATTTTATATTTATAATACTTTATCTGCTCTGTCAAAAGAACACAATTTTTTGTCACGACATTAAACTTTTTTGACCTCTCAAAATTGGTGTCACGACTGAATTTGTGTTATGACATGAAATTGACTTGTTTTAAATTTTAAATGCTTCTCATGACCTCAACATCTATTTAAAATTGACTTATAAGAGAAATAGAATACTCCCTTTTTAGTCTAAACTTTCATTGTGCCTCGATGAATATTTTTTGGTCAACTTTTGATTTTGTGCTGATTTTTCCTAAGTCATGTAAAATTCTACAAACAACTCATCAAGAAAATCATTAGCAATACATTTAAAAATACAAAAAAGAAATAAGAAAAGACATAATCTAAACACTCAAATCAAGCACTTATATAGGTTGTCTCTCATAAGCTGCTCAATTTTTAGTCCCCAGCTGGACTCAACTATTTGTTGCCACTCACTTTAGCAATAATTCCCTTTGTAGACATTCCATCTCATCTGGACTTATTCTATACTAAGGTAGTGCTTAAATCTTTAATCATTCACTTTGAACTATTCTTTAGAATAAGTTCTCAGTGTTACTGTCCCTAAGGTTGTACTTATTACTACCGTATATAGACCACTCCATTTTGACTTAAGCTTTCCTAGAAATAGTTTTAGTCTCAAGTTAAAGAGTAGAACATGATCTCCTACCTTGAATTCTCTTCTCAAAATTCTTTGATCATGTCATTTCTTAACTTTTCTAGCTCATTAATATAGAGTAATCTTTCTCCTTTAGCAACTCTGAAGTCAAAATTCAATTATTTGATGACCTACATTACTTTATATTCCAATTCTAGAGGTAGGTAACAAGGTTTTCCAAAGATATTTCAGTATGGGGTCATTCTAATGAGAGCTTTAAATGTTATTCTATAAGACCATAATACATCATCCAGCCTTTAAGACCAATCAATTTTGCTTGAGCTCGCTATTTTTTCTAGGATCCTCTTGATCTTCATATTGGAAAATTTACCTTGCCAATTAGTCTGAGAATGATATGCTAAACTTAGTATATATATAATCTCATATATACTCATTAGTTTGTTAAAAACCTTAATGGTGAAATAGCTTCCTCCATCACTTATTATAGTTTTAGCTATTCCAAATCTGCTCAAAATATTGTGTTGCATGAATTCCACCAATGCATTAGCATCATTCCTTGGAAAAATAGCTACCTCTACCCACTTTCATACATAATTAACAATTATGAGTATGTATACATTTTTATAGGAAGGTGGAAATGTTCCATAAAATTTATTTCCCATACATCAAAAATTTGTACAGCCATTATACCTTGTAGGGGCATTTCATTCAACTTGCTTACATTTCTCATTTTTTTGGTATGCATGACATTCTTTCAATATGTTTTCTTATTCTTTTTCTGGCACACACCATCTAATAATCATATCAGCTCATATCTTAAATAATAGTGAGTCACATCACATATAGAATCTATTGTCAGTTCATAGCTTTTTCCTCTACTAGTAGGTGAATTATGGTGGTATAACTCTACATGCTAGTTAATTCACAATATTATCATACTAGGGTATATGTAATGAAAACTAGAATAACTACTGATCTAGAAACTTTTCAATGACTTCATATTCTTCATTATTCCTAGTAGTTGTTTCCAATCTTAACAAGTGATTAGCTATCACATTGTCACCATCATTTTTATCCTTAATTTCAAAATCCAATTCTTGTAGTAATAGCACCCATCTGATCAATCTTGTATTATCTTTCTTCTTTGCCATAAAATATTTAATCATTGTATGATCAGTATGGATGATAACATGAGAGCCCATAATGTATGGCCTAAATTTTGCACATGCAAATACAATGGTCAGCATCTTTTTTTTAGTAGTGGAATAATTTTCTTGAGCTTCATTGAAGGTTTTGCTAGCATAGTAGATGACTCTAAATATTGTGTCTCTTTTTTGTCCTAGTATAGCTCCCATTGCAAAATCACTAGCATCACACATGATTTCAAATGCACCCTTCTAGTCTGGCATGACCATGATTGGAGCTTCCACTAGTCCAATTCTAATCTCTTCAGATGTAGTTTGGTAGGACTCATCAAAATTCAACTCTATGTCATTTTCTAGCAATCTACATAATGATCCTGATATTTTTGAGAAGTCCTGATAAATATTCTATATAATCCAGCATATCCTAGGAACTCATAATTCTTTTGACTATTGTGGGAGGTAAAAATGTTTTGATTATAAAAAATTTTGCTCGGTCCATTTCTAAACTAGCTATAGAAATTTTCTACCCCAAGACAATGCCTTCTGTCACCATAAAATGATATTTTTTCTAATTCAAAGTTAAATTCATGTTCTTATATCTTTGAAGTACTTTTTACAAATTATGTAGACAATGATCAAAACTGGATCCATTCACTATGAAGTCATTTATGAAAATTTGCATAACCTCCTCCATCAAATCGAAGAACATTGAAATCATGCATCTTTGACATATAGGAAAAGTATTACATAACCTTAATGACATCCTTCTAAAATCATAGGTTTCATATGGGCATATAAATATAGGTTTTTCCTAGTCCTCAGGTGCAATGACAATTTGGTTATATCCTAAATATCTATAAAGAAATAGAAGTGAGGATATCTTGCTTAGTTGTAGTGTTTAATTTTCTATAATCTAGGTACACCCACCATCTTATTATAATTCTTGTAGGATTTAGCTCATTTTTTTCATTTCTGATCATTGTGAATCAATATCCACCCTTCTTAGGCACCACATGAATTGGGCTCAACAAAGGGCTTTCTGATATTGCTTATATAAATCTTGCATTCAACCACTTTAGAACTTCATTTCTTATAACGTCCTTCATTACATGGTTTAATCTTCTTTGATACTCGATTGAAGCGTTTGCATTATCTTCCAATAGAATTTTATGCATACAAGTTGATGGATTAATAACCTTCAAATCTTCTATCGACCATGCAATAACTTCCTTATATTCTTTTAAAACCTTAGCAACTTTTGTTCGTCAAATTCAATTAATGTAGCAGATATAATCACATGTCTAGTCTTTTTTTATTCTAGAAAAGCTTACTTTAGATAGTTTGGCAATTCTTTCAAATGTAGCCCTTCTATACTTATCCCTTATTGGCTTACCTTCTCTTCACTATTATAGGAATGTTCACTATTGTGTTCATTCTAATTCAAATCTATTTCTATAAACTTGAAACTCAATTGCATAAAATTAGAATCTACATTTTTAGGATACTAGAAATGCATCTCATTTTTATTGATTAAAAGTAGAACATTACACCCATTCTCTAGTTCATAACTATTGGAGTTAATATTTCCTACCAACATGTCATCAAGAACATCAATATCTATTTGATCAAGGCTCTTATCAAGGTGGAAATGATCTGCATCATTTCCAACCCTGAGATCCCTTCTTCACATTTATCAAGGTATCTCTAGTTGCAAGGAATGGTATTCCTAGCAAAAATTGAAATTTTGAGTCTTCCTCCATGTTTAGTATGATAAAAACTACTAGAAAAAAAAACTTCCATACTTTGACAAGCACATCTTTCAACACCCATTCAGGTTTAGCCATGAATCTATCTACCATTTGTAGATTGACTTAAGTGGGAGTAAGCTTTCCCAAACTTAGTAATTTAACCACAAACAAAGGTATTAGGTTAATGCTAGCACCTGAGTCATAAAGAGCTTTCTTTAATTTTATTTCCCAATGGTGCATGACATGTTGAAACATACTGGATCCTTCATTTTTTCTGGTAGTCTTCCTTGGATGACTATCTGCATTTGGCAGTCAAGTTCACCACTCCATCTTAAGTAAATTTTTTCTTTTTACTTAGGAAGTCCTTCAGAAACTTAGCATAGAGTGGAATCTGAGCTACTACCTCTAGAAAAGGTGACTTAATTTACACTATGTTAATGATCTTTAAAAACTTGGTGAACTATTCCTATATTTTATTTTTTTGTAGTCTCTAAAAGAATGGAACTTCATTCCTAGATATTTAATTTTTTTTTTCGGTCACCTAGTTCCTTCTTCATCATGTTGCTGCTGCACTAATCTTTCAACTTCTTCTATAGTATTCTCTGAACTATATGTCTTATTTCCACTTTCTTCTGAGTATATCTTATCCAATTCTTTCCCACTTCTGAGCTAAAAAGTCATGCAGTCTCTCGAATTCTTCTTGGTGTCACTGGGAAACTCATCTTAATTCTCACCATGTAAATGTAGGTCTAGCTGCCCTACTCGAGTCTCTAGATTTTTTAGGGAAGAATTTGTATTGGCATAAAATATTGAAATGTTGGTATTAAAAACCTTCAATTCAGCCAATTTATGTTCATGGAGGCCCAACATTCTCTTGTTGTCCCCCATGAACTATAACATCTATTCCTCAAATGATTGGGTCTTCTTTTGAGCCTAATTACCAACCTTGTTCTCTCCCTCTTTGTTGTTGTTGCTATAAAAAGCATACCCATACTGGTAAAATTTCTCATGCATCTTGTTGTCCTCCACCAAAAGAAAAATTCTCATGGTTACTCAATGCTGGTATGTAATGGGTTGGTAGATTAAGGTTGCACTTGAAATAGTAATTCCTTTGTTTATTCAGCTAATTTTCCTCCTCAACTACATATGGACCTTCTTCTATTTGTTCCTCAACTACATATGGACCATATCTACAATCTCATGAGATGAGTGTATTGTTCTTTCTTGTTTTTCCAGCCTATTGTGCATTAACTTGTTGAAGATCTTTAAAAACTTGGTGAACTATTCCTATATTTTATTCCTTTGTAGTCTCTAAAAGAATGGAACTTCATTCCTAGATATTTAATTTTTTTTTTCGGTCACCTAGTTCCTTCTTCATCATGTTGCTGTGCACTAATCTTTCAACTTCTTCTATAGTATTCTCTGAACTATATGTATTATTTCCACTTTCTTCTGAGTATATCTTATCCAATTCTTTCTCACTTCTGAGCTAAAAAGTCATGCAGTCTCTCGAATTCTTCTTGGTGTCACTGGGAAACTCATCTTAATTTTCACCATGTAAATGTAGGTCTAGCTGCCCTACTCGAGTCTCTAGATTTTTTAGGGAAGAATTTGTATTGGCATAAAATATTGAAATGTTGGTATTAAAAACCTTCAATTCAGCCAATTTATGTTCATGGAGGCCCAACATTCTCTTGTTGCCCCCCATGAACTATAACATCTATTCCTCAAATGATTGGGTCTTCTTTTGAGCCTAATTACCAACCTTGTTCTCTCCTCTTTGTTGTTGTTGCTATAAAAAGCATACCCATACTGGTAAAATTTCTCATGCATCTTGTTGTCCTCCACCAAAAGAAAAATTCTCATGGTTACTCAATGCTGGTATGTAATGGGTTGGTAGATTAAGGTTGCACTTGAAATAGTAATTCCTTTGTTTATTCAGCTAATTTTCCTCCTCAACTACATATGGACCTTCTTCTATTTGTTCCTCAACTACATATGGACCATATCTACAATCTCATGAGATGAGTGTATTGTTCTTTCTTGTTTTTCCAGCCTATTGTGCATTAACTTGTTGAAGATCTTTAAAAACTTGGTGAACTATTCCTATATTTTATTCCTTTGTAGTCTCTAAAAGAATGGAACTTCATTCCTAGATATTTATTTTTTTTTTTTCGGTCACCTAGTTCCTTCTTCATCATGTTGCTGCTGCACTAATCTTTCAACTTCTTCTATAGTATTCTCTGAACTATATGTCTTATTTCCACTTTCTTCTGAGTATATCTTATCCAATTCTTTCCCACTTCTGAGCTAAAAAGTCATGCAGTCTCTCGAATTCTTCTTGGTGTCACTGGGAAACTCATCTTAATTCTCACCATGTAAATGTAGGTCTAGCTGCCCTACTCGAGTCTCTAGATTTTTTAGGGAAGAATTTGTATTGGCATAAAATATTGAAATGTTGGTATTAAAAACCTTCAATTCAGCCAATTTATGTTCATGGAGGCCCAACATTCTCTTGTTGTCCCCCATGAACTATAACATCTATTCCTCAAATGATTGGGTCTTCTTTTGAGCCTAATTACCAACCTTGTTCTCTCCTCTTTGTTGTTGTTGCTATAAAAAGCATACCCATACTGGTAAAATTTCTCATGCATCTTGTTGTCCTCCACCAAAAGAAAAATTCTCATGGTTACTCAATGCTGGTATGTAATGGGTTGGTAGATTAAGGTTGCACTTGAAATAGTAATTCCTTTGTTTATTCAGCTAATTTTCCTCCTCAACTACATATGGACCTTCTTCTATTTGTTCCTCAACTACATATGAACCATATCTACAATCTCATGAGATGAGTGTATTGTTCTTTCTTGTTTTTCCAGCCTATTGTGCATTAACTTGTTGAAGATCTTTAAAAACTTGGTGAACTATTCCTATATTTTATTCCTTTGTAGTCTCTAAAAGAATGGAACTTCATTCCTAGATATTTATTTTTTTTTTTTCGGTCACCTAGTTCCTTCTTCATCATGTTGCTGCTGCACTAATCTTTCAACTTCTTCTATAGTATTCTCTGAACTATATGTCTTATTTCCACTTTCTTCTGAGTATATCTTATCCAATTCTTTCCCACTTCTGAGCTAAAAAGTCATGCAGTCTCTCGAATTCTTCTTGGTGTCACTGGGAAACTCATCTTAATTCTCACCATGTAAATGTAGGTCTAGCTGCCCTACTCGAGTCTCTAGATTTTTTAGGGAAGAATTTGTATTGGCATAAAATATTGAAATGTTGGTATTAAAAACCTTCAATTCAGCCAATTTATGTTCATGGAGGCCCAACATTCTCTTGTTGTCCCCCATGAACTATAACATCTATTCCTCAAATGATTGGGTCTTCTTTTGAGCCTAATTACCAACATTGTTCTCTCCTCTTTGTTGTTGTTGCTATAAAAAGCATACCCATACTGGTAAAATTTCTCATGCATCTTGTTGTCCTCCACCAAAAGAAAAATTCTCATGGTTACTCAATGCTGGTATGTAATGGGTTGGTAGATTAAGGTTGCACTTGAAATAGTAATTCCTTTGTTTATTCAGCTAATTTTCCTCCTCAACTACATATGGACCTTCTTCTATTTGTTCCTCAACTACATATGGACCATATCTACAATCTCATGAGATGAGTGTATTGTTCTTTCTTGTTTTTCCAGCCTATTGTGCATTAACTTGTTGAAGATCTTTAAAAACTTGGTGAACTATTCCTATATTTTATTCCTTTGTAGTCTCTAAAAGAATGGAACTTCATTCCTAGATATTTAATTTTTTTTTTCGGTCACCTAGTTCCTTCTTCATCATGTTGCTGCTGCACTAATCTTTCAACTTCTTCTATAGTATTCTCTGAACTATATGTCTTATTTCCACTTTCTTCTGAGTATATCTTATCCAATTCTTTCCCACTTCTGAGCTAAAAAGTCATGCAGTCTCTCGAATTCTTCTTGGTGTCACTGGGAAACTCATCTTAATTCTCACCATGTAAATGTAGGTCTAGCTGCCCTACTCGAGTCTCTAGATTTTTTAGGGAAGAATTTGTATTGGCATAAAATATTGAAATGTTGGTATTAAAAACCTTCAATTCAGCCAATTTATGTTCATGGAGGCCCAACATTCTCTTGTTGTCCCCCATGAACTATAACATCTATTCCTCAAATGATTGGGTCTTCTTTTGAGCCTAATTACCAACCTTGTTCTCTCCTCTTTGTTGTTGTTGCTATAAAAAGCATACCCATACTGGTAAAATTTCTCATGCATCTTGTTGTCCTCCACCAAAAGAAAAATTCTCATGGTTACTCAATGCTGGTATGTAATGGGTTGGTAGATTAAGGTTGCACTTGAAATAGTAATTCCTTTGTTTATTCAGCTAATTTTCCTCCTCAACTACATATGGACCTTCTTCTATTTGTTCCTCAACTACATATGGACCATATCTACAATCTCATGAGATGAGTGTATTGTTCTTTCTTGTTTTTCCAGCCTATTGTGCATTAACTTGTTGAAGATCTTTAAAAACTTGGTGAACTATTCCTATATTTTATTCCTTTGTAGTCTCTAAAAGAATGGAACTTCATTCCTAGATATTTATTTTTTTTTTTTCGGTCACCTAGTTCCTTCTTCATCATGTTGCTGCTGCACTAATCTTTCAACTTCTTCTATAGTATTCTCTGAACTATATGTCTTATTTCCACTTTCTTCTGAGTATATCTTATCCAATTCTTTCCCACTTCTGAGCTAAAAAGTCATGCAGTCTCTCGAATTCTTCTTGGTGTCACTGGGAAACTCATCTTAATTCTCACCATGTAAATGTAGGTCTAGCTGCCCTACTCGAGTCTCTAGATTTTTTAGGGAAGAATTTGTATTGGCATAAAATATTGAAATGTTGGTATTAAAAACCTTCAATTCAGCCAATTTATGTTCATGGAGGCCCAACATTCTCTTGTTGTCCCCCATGAACTATAACATCTATTCCTCAAATGATTGGGTCTTCTTTTGAGCCTAATTACCAACCTTGTTCTCTCCTCTTTGTTGTTGTTGCTATAAAAAGCATACCCATACTGGTAAAATTTCTCATGCATCTTGTTGTCCTCCACCAAAAGAAAAATTCTCATGGTTACTCAATGCTGGTATGTAATGGGTTGGTAGATTAAGGTTGCACTTGAAATAGTAATTCCTTTGTTTATTCAGCTAATTTTCCTCCTCAACTACATATGGACCTTCTTCTATTTGTTCCTCAACTACATATGGACCATATCTACAATCTCATGAGATGAGTGTATTGTTCTTTCTTGTTTTTCCAGCCTATTGTGCATTAACTTGTTGAAGATCTTTAAAAACTTGGTGAACTATTCCTATATTTTATTCCTTTGTAGTCTCTAAAAGAATGGAACTTCATTCCTAGATATTTAATTTTTTTTTTCGGTCACCTAGTTCCTTCTTCATCATGTTGCTGCTGCACTAATCTTTCAACTTCTTCTATAGTATTCTCTGAACTATATGTCTTATTTCCACTTTCTTCTGAGTATATCTTATCCAATTCTTTCCCACTTCTGAGCTAAAAAGTCATGCAGTCTCTCGAATTCTTCTTGGTGTCACTGGGAAACTCATCTTAATTCTCACCATGTAAATGTAGGTCTAGCTGCCCTACTCGAGTCTCTAGATTTTTTAGGGAAGAATTTGTATTGGCATAAAATATTGAAATGTTGGTATTAAAAACCTTCAATTCAGCCAATTTATGTTCATGGAGGCCCAACATTCTCTTGTTGTCCCCCATGAACTATAACATCTATTCCTCAAATGATTGAGTTTTCTTTTGAGCCTAATGACCAACCTTGTTCTCTCCTCTTTGTTGTTGTTGCTATAAAAAGCATACCCATACTGGTAAAATTTCTCATGCATCTTGTTGTCCTCCACCAAAAGAAAAATTCTCATGGTTACTCAATGCTGGTATGTAATGGGTTGGTAGATTAAGGTTGCACTTGAAATAGTAATTCCTTTGTTTATTCAGCTAATTTTCCTCCTCAACTACATATGGACCTTCTTCTATTTGTTCCTCAACTACATATGGACCATATCTACAAGGTGTAGTGGTAAGGCCAATTTTTGTAGACATATCTATCATGGATTGTTTCTAGAGAAAAGTTGAAATTTATCAAGCACCATTATCGTGTATCCTTGGATCTCTCCCTGTTACAATATGTTTAACCACTTAGATTAGCTTTGCTTCCCTATAAGTCTCGGATCTAAGTGGTTACTGGTAGTTTAAGCCATCTTATAAAAATTGGGTATTTTTCTTTCTCAATATTCATACCCATTCTTGATGACCACGGGTCTTTTGCTTCCCAAGACATGGGTGTTGCAAGTCTCTACAAATGATTGGTGTCTCTTCCTTTGAATCTTAGCGAGTTTTCTTTTCCCTTGATTGGATCTAAGTCAGCACGAGGACATCGATCACTCAAAAAGATTAAGGTGATATCTCTGATGCTTTATCTAGAAAATCACTCCACTTTCTCATCTTCGAGTAAAATGGGGACTTATCTACATAAACTGATAGAATTCCTCTATTTACCACTATTAGACTAATATATCCCCTTAATAGATTGTTCACTGACCTTCAGGAATCACCTTCTCTATGTCACTCAGAGGGACTCCAAAAAAAATGGTAGGATAATTAAATTATGGCATTTTGTCAAATATTGGGAACAAGTTAATTGAAGTTTAAAACTAATCCATTAGATTTAACCTTCTTCATCCAAGGAACTCTCATTGATTCCTACAAATAAGAAATATACTCAACAACTAAATCAATTCAACACAGATTTCACTTAGATACTACTAGAATATAATCATCTATGGACTACATATAGTGAAGAACAAGGTGATTATGATTATCTGAATCATTAGATTTTGTGCAATTTGTTCCTATTTCAAAAACAATACTAGTACATCATAAAAATTAAGCAATAATTATTTAGATTCATGCAGTCTAATAAGTGAAGTTCCAAACTCAAAACAAAACAAATAAAGTCAATGCAAAAACTACTATAGATCTACACTAAAAGAAGAAAAGAAAGAAAAAAAAATTTAGTGGAACGGTTAGCTACCAGTCGCTTGGGTGGGTCACTTTTTTAACCCTTTTAATAAAAAATAATACACTTTTATACCGGTTATGCAAGCCCTAACTTCTAGAGTTATTTTTGTAAAACCACCAAACATTGAATTTATTTGTCGTGGCCTCCAAATCTCTATTTCTTTTTGCTTATCTATCATGTCATTATGACCAAATGCTAATGTCACGACCAATTTATGATGTTACAACCAATTATGCTATCAAGACCAAGTTCTGATATTACGATCAATTCTAATATCATGACCAATTTTTGTTGTCAAGACCAAATTCTGATATTATGATCAATTTTGATGTCATGACCAATTTCTTTTATCAAGACCACGTTGTGATATCATGACTATTTTTGATGTCTATGACTAATTTCTATTGTAAAAACCAAGTTCTAATATCATGACCAAGTTCTATCTTAGGATTCTTAGCTATTCTTTATTGTGACAATAGTTTTTTTCCCATGACCTTGCATAGATCATTCTTCCTTGGTGTTTGAAGAACACATCATGGCTGGTTTTGTCTTTCTTTCTTTTGTTTATTGGTTGCGACATCATTCACATGTTGTGCCATAATATTTAGTTCTTCTTTATATTTTTGTTACAATAGAGTTGATTTTCCTTCTTCTAACTCAAAACATGTAAAACCATGAAAAGAGTGAATTTATATCATTCAACCATGAAATTTATCTCTTAAATCTGAAAACATGCTAGGAGAAAGGACTAAAACATAGATGACTTTTTGGCTCATCACCAATACATGACTCCCATTATATGGTAAAACTCATAGGTTATACATTCTATTTAACCTAAAGTTTACTTGAGGTAAGTTTTTCTAGAAAGTACATGAAGAAATGATCTTAAATACATTTGTGTTTTGACTTTTAAGCACCATACTCATAATAATTAACTTACCTTAATTTTGAGTCTCACACATTGGCTTATCTCATGCATTAAGATTAGAAGTATTATCATTTCTCTTTTACCATACCGCATGAGCAAGTCCAGTGACTTACTTATCATCATCCATCACGGACAACACAAATAAACCGACGTATTCATGATAACCCTAAGTTTTTATTCTAATTTGAATCTATAACTGTCAATATCAAGACACAAACAAAAACAAAAACATAAACATAAACTCATAAATCTATGAATCCATCACAACACAATACAGTCATTAATCCTAAATATCAATCTCATCTTATATTGTGGAAGAAATTATGTGAGATGTATTGAATGACATCTCATTGATTTGAGGGTTTTCGATGAACTTCCAAGTGAAAATCAAACAAAAAAAAATCAAGTCCAATCAAAGATTACTTGTGTTCACTTTAGATTTTTTTAAATGGAAGTCAGAATTATGTTGCCTATAGTTCTTGGCATCATGGCTCGTCTTTTCTCCCAATTTCTCTATTTTTTTCAATTCTTCTAACTATTACTTTTACACCCAGAGGATTCATGTGAAAGTTAAAAAGTCATGGCATAGACTTGAGATTGTCACTGTATAATCTCTTAAGATATTCTCTAAAACATTGATGTCACCATGTTGGAAATGACCATGACTAATATTTTTACTCACTTTAACACAAAGTTGTATTGATGAGTTTGGTCACAACTTTGGTTTGGACTTTCTGAGCAAAGTATTGTAGTATTGGGATTACCTTAACTGAGATAATTGCTCTCTATAATACAAATTTGCAACATTGAAATTTGGTCATGACTTTGGCCTTGGTTTTCTGGGTAAAGTATTATGACGGTGAGATTATCATGACTGAGATAGATACTTTTAGTAACACAAAGTTGTTGTGCTAGAATTGGTCATGACTTTGAATTTTCTTTAGAGAACAAATTCATGGCATTGGAAAAGTTGTGACAAGAGTAATTGCTCTATGGAATAAAAAGTCAATTGAAAATAATACTCAAACTCAAAATACTCGGTGTTTTGGCTATGAATCAAATAAGTCACAGCTCTAAAAATTATAAAGACTATTTGTATCAGTAAGATAATTGGATGCCAAACGAGAAAATAATGTCACCAACTATCAACTAGTTTATAAACAATGTAGCTGTAACTCCAAGAAAATATTGCAGACATAATGATTATATTACACAATATAATAATTATGTCAACTCAGTGACAAAGTCATGACATATAAAAAATATCACAACTTTTTTTATAGAGTTATGGCTAAGAAATGATATCACAATAACTCAAGAAATATTATGAAAGATAGACCCAAATCATAACAATTGGGCTATCATGACTCTTCATCACTATACTCTTCTATAAGCCTTTGCTCCATCAAGTCTATCAATTTTATCCAAAATCAATATGGTTTCACTAATAATCATCAAATTCTTTCAAAATAAGAATTTAGTGAAATATCTTCAATAAATATTTGAATACATGTATACAAAATGAGATAAATTCACTAGATGACCCAAAATATTTAGTACATGGACTGTCAAAAAGTTTGAGTGGGGCTTGGATAGAGATGTTGATGGATATCAAAGATATGTTTGGTTCATTTATGTTTTGAATAATAGGTGGAGAGTTAGAATATTGGTTGTCATCATGGTATTTGTGGCTAGAGATCAAGAGAGAAACATTGATTAAATCCTCTAATACTATAAAATGTGAGAAAAATAGAGAAATAAAGAATCATATAAATAAAGGAGATGAAATATGCCACTCAAGTTCTCATTAAAATAGCAAATAAAAGTACACAAGATTGCAATAGGTTAATGGGAAAATGTTCCTAAATATAAGTTATAAATGTAACTTTAAATACAAATTCAAAAATTAAACAAACTAAAGTTGTCACAACAATTTATGAGAAGGAAGCAAGAGACATATCTAAAGATGCAATATTGATAGACATTTTAATAAATTTTATATTCATTAAATTTCAACCTATCAAATACATGTATATTGGGTTCCAACCCAATTTTCAATCCCAATTCACTTCTCATAAGTTTCCTCATTACAACAACTCGAAATATTAAGTTCAAAACTAATATTTTACCAATAAGTTAGTGATAATTTTCTAACTTTTTCAATAGTTGGTTTTCAATTTCATTTCATACAATTAAGAAACCTTATTTTCTCTAGAAATGTTATGCGTGTATAAAAAAAATTTAAAATATTATTATGCTCAGAATTACTATCCAACTAATTTGCATCAATTTAGTAGCTCCATGCAATGATTTTTGTAACAATTCATTTCCTTGAAAATATTTATTAAAGTAAAATAATGTCCATTAAAAAAAGGACAAATAATATAGGTACTAACCATGGAAAAAAAAGTACTTTAAAGTTTTTATTCAACTAATTCATGTAATTTTTAGTTTAGTCTAAATTACTCTTCAAAACATTATGTTGGGAAAAGTCTTCTTAACTTCTTTTTTCTATTATAGTCAAGGGTAAATAATAAAAGTTTTTTTTTTCAAATTGAAGGGGCTATCTACGTATTAATTATATTAAATCATGACTAGGGAGAAATCCACAAAGTTTCCTTGTATTTTAGTTTCAAATATTCAAATCTTTCGACTTACTTGATTCACTTTTATGATGGCTCTTCACTACTCCATTTTATAGTAAATTCTTAATGTTTTTGATTTGTTGCACTAATTTGGGCTTTTGAATTTATTATTCTTCTCAATGAGTCTCACATGATAAAATTTGATATTTTGCATATGAAATGGTTGATCCAACAAAAATAAGTGCCCCCATAGCCAAAAATTGATTGCTAGAAAAAAAATCACTATGATAAAACTTTGTAACAAAAATGCTTGCCATATATGTTATAAATGAAAAAAAAACATATTTTTAACTTGTGATTTTTTATGTTTGGAAGAAAATTTATTATGGTGTGTGCATTGATCTTGGTTGGATTGGATTTTCTTCTGTGAAGGATTAAACATTGTTACATGAGGCTCTTTGAGAAGTAATAGAGATTTGGTAGTCTCACACAAATGATGAAATAAACATTAAACGATACCAAGAATCTATTACAAATTTTGGAAGAGAAGAGTCACCATAAAATAAAATTTATATTTTTTTGGACATTTCTCATTGCTTGTAATCGGATTTGAGTCAAACTTCCATATTATTCTCACTACAAACATGTTGGGTCTACCTAAGTTGGGCAGATCAAGTTGGTTTAGTTTTGGTTTTAGTTAAATTTTAATTTATTTGGTTTGATTTTAATGTTAATTTAATTTAAATGATAGTATGAGTGCTCTCATTTAAATTCTATGCTAATAACAAATAAAATAAAATGGTATGATTTTTTATATAAAAACATGTTTTTGAAAACATAAGTTAAGAGAAACAAATTGAAGGTGGCTAAAAATGCAAGATATGTGATTTTGAAAAGTTGCATGCATTGTGTCTTTGAAAAATAAACAAGCCTTTTAGCTCGTGCACGTAGTCTTAGGGATGTCCTAGACTTTTTTTACAAATAAAAATAAAAAGACTATACAAAAGCTTATATAAAGCTTATGTATCATTTTCTTTGATGATTTTTCTTATTAACTCATTTATATACCATGATGATTGTTACAAGAGCTTAAATCAAGCTTCTATAATAATTTTGGAGAGAGAATGAGCAATTTTCTTATTGATCTTCTTCTATTTATAAGGGTTATAGCGGAAGAGTTGGTGTTCTTGTGTTATTCATGAGAGGTTTATGTAGAGGATATGCAGTGCTCATGTAGTATTAATGAAGAAATTATTCATTCAATGGTCGTGTTATGCTCGAGTTGTGCTTCTGGATACTTAAAAATCTTTAGAAGAACACCAAAAAAAAATGTTATAGTTTTAGGTGTTAATAATATTTATGGATTAATATTTATGGATTAATATTTACCTTTTACACTTGAAACTATGTTATGGATTTTGGACTTTTTAAATTTGTCTAATTTTAATTGGTTGAATATTCAATCATGCTTTGGGGCATAATATTTATTTTTAATTATGTTTGCTTGTTGTGAATTATATATATATATATATATATATAAAATCATAAAATTTATAAAACCCATAAGTACACGCATTCTACAAGTAGTAAAGATAACTTTTATCCAAATATCAATCCCACTTAGATGGTATTGGAGTACATCAAAGCCCAAATTGCATTGAGATATGGTACTTCAGGTCCAAGTATCTTTTTATCAGAATCTTAATGGGCGAGCTTTGTCCATGTTGAAGCAGTTTAGTAATCTATTAATGTATGCTGATTGATGGATGATTATTCCATTTTCTTTATGCTCAAGCTCTAGACTAGGAGAAAGTTTGGTTTTATCTAAATCTTTAACTTCAAATTCCTTTTTAAAATACTCAGCAATTTTAGCTAACTCTTATGGAGTTCTAATTAAATTTATATCATCGACATAAACTACTACAATAGCAAATCTCATTTCTGATTTCTTAATAAACACACATGGATAGATAGATCATTCTTGTATCTTTCCTTAATTAGGTAGTCACTTATGAGTTGATGCCACAAGTGACTGGATTGCTTTAACCCATACAAAGATATTTGTATTTTTTTGAGAATAAGTTGCGAGGAGTGCATTTATCAGGCATAGAGGTGTCAAACGTGCCGGCCCGGCCCAGCCCAGCACGAGGCACGGCACGGTTCGACCGTGCCTGGGCCGGCCCGACACGTTCAAAAACCGTGCCCGGCCCTGTGCCATGCCCGGGTGAAGATGGACCCGTGCCGTGCCGTGCCTGGCACGAGCCGTGCCGTGCCGTGCCTTGCCCGGCACGGCACGCCGGCACGGGTCCATCCCGTGCCGGTTCACGCAGGCACGCGTGGCACTGGCGGCGTGCCACGCGTGTCGTGGCGTGAGTAGTGAGTCGCGACTCACGAGTCGCGACTCACGGTCGCGACTCACGAGTCGTGACCCAACCGGCCCCCCCCCCCCCCCCCCCCGGTAAAAAGACCGCGGGTCGGGTCCAAACAGACCCGACCCGCGGTCTTTTCTGCCGAAACCCGAATCCAAAATAATTTCCAACGGGCAAAATAATTTTTTTTTTCAAACTTGAGCGATTTTCAGCCCTTGGATTCACCTCCAACGGCTAGGGGGTAGAATCCAATGGTCCTCGTGATTCTGCCCCTTAAATATATTAAAAAAATTCAAAAAATTAATAAAAAAATATTTTTTTTAAAAAAATAAAACTTTATTTAGCCTATAAAATCTACCCCCCTCCCTATAACATTTTATGTTTTTCAAAAACAAAATCTCTCAATATTTTCTCTCTCTCACATAAACCGTGCATCTCTCTCTCGGCCCTCGTGAATTTGATTTCGGCTTGGATTTTCGTAAAACTCAACTTGAGTTTTGAACATCAAAGCTTCCTGCGGTGCACCTTGCACGTGAGTGACCTCATTACTTTTACCGCGTTGGAAAATATACGCAATGCACTCAAGTATATTCGCACTCCTCGCAGACTATAAGAGTTTGGTAATCTCTGTTTGTCTGCGAATCTTAAGAAGAAGAAATTCCAATCGGATGTGAGACATCGTTGGAATTACACGTACCTGATGTTGGAATCATGTGTTGGATACGAACACGTGATATCCGACTACGTCAATAGTAAGAGTGGCGAACTTATTATTGACGACACTGACTGGGATTCAGGAATTTCATTTATGAAATTCCTGAAGATATTTTATGACATGACGAACATGTGTTCGTCGGTTTATACGCCCACCACTTGCATTGCACTCCGTTGCATATGCAACATTAGTAGCATGTTTAGGATGTATCGAGCGGACCCGACGCTTAGCCATATGGTTGCAGAGATGGAGACCAAGTACCTGAAGTACTGGTCCACCATTCCATCTCTTTATTGCCTCGCAGCATGCATGGACCCTAGGGCTAAGGTGGAAGGGGTTGAAAACACCCTGACTTTCATTTCCTCGTGTATGAACCTGGAAGAGCCACCTGAAGGGTTCATTTACGAGAAGTTGACAGACCTGTTCACATACTACGATACTAGGTATGGTGGTGGTGGTGGTGAGACTGTGAGTACGGACTCTGATACCTTGTTCGGAGATGACGCTTATTCCATTAACCTAGCGAGGGGGAAACGTAGGGGTGGACCTTCACATAGGAGCGAGCTGTCTCGGTACTTAGATACCGATTACTGCTCAATCCTATCACCTTCTGATAATAAGAATCTTGATTTATTACAGTGGTGGAAATCATATGAGTTTGCCTATCTCGTGCTATCTAGGATGGCACGGGATCTACTGACTCCTCCGGTGTCGAGCGTAGCATCGGAGTCTGCTTTTTCTGTTGCAGTGAACGTGATTTCGGATAGGAGATCGAGATTACGTCCAGATATGGTTGAGGCCTTGGCATGTTTGAAGGATTGGGAGGAATCGAGATTTAGCATCAGTGATCGTGCTGAAGCTGGGACTGTGACAGACACTACAGTCGCATCCACATCCACTACGATGGCGGAGGAGCTGATTGCCGATGATGATGACCCATATGATACTGATCTTGATGTTGCGGCTGATGATTCTCATGATATGCCGCTTGACGATTGATGCTCATCTGCTCTTTTTTTTCGATATTTTTTTATTTATTTTATTTATACGCTTTGTTTGTACTTTGTATTATACGTTGTGTTGAAACTTATACATGTTTTGTTCGGACTATTGGTTTCAAAAGCATGAATGGTAATTTTTTATTTATGTAGTTTAAAATTTTTTTTAATTTTAATTTTTACTAACTTAATGTATTTATTTATTATTTTACGATTTAAATTTTATTTTAAAAATTAATAACTTTAATTTTTAATATATAATTAATAAATTATAATAATAAAAAAAGCTAAACTTAATTGAATAAAATTTTTTTTTTCTAATTTCTAATATTTGTTTGTTTTATTTAATTTTAAATTTTATAATTTTTACAAAAAATTATATTTTTTAATTATTACATATACTCTAAAGTATATACAGAATAACAGAAACTTAATAAAAAAAATAATAAAAAAAAATTTTTATAATCTGCCAAGTGCGGAAGTGCCAAGCAGAAGCACGGGCCGTGCCCGTGCTTGGCTCCCGGGACCCGGACCCCGGTTGAGCCGGTCCAGGCGTCCAGGCTGGACGCCTGCCGTGCGCCCGTGCCCCGCCTGGCCAAGCCAGGCCGTGCCCGTGCAGGCCGGGCACGGCACGGCACGGCCTTGCCGTGCCCACGGGCCGTGCCGTGCCCACGGGCCGTGCCGTGCCCACGGGCCGTGCCGTGCCCACGGGCCGTGCCGTGCCCACGGGCCGTGCCGTGCCCACGGGCCGTGCCGTGCCCACGGGCCGTGCCGTGCCCACGGGCCGTGCCGTGCCCACGGGCCGTGCCGTGCCCACGGGCCGTGCCGTGCCCACGGGCCGTGCCGTGCCCACGGGCCGTGCCGTGCCCGACTTTAAAACACCGTGCCGTGCCGGGCACGGCACGGTAGCACGGCGGGGCACGTGAAAAATGGGCCGTGCTGTGCTGGGCCGGCCCGTTTGATACCTCTAATCAGGCATTTTGAATCCCTCAGAAATTTTCATATAAATATCTGAGTCACACAATGTCCATAAGATGCATTTCCAATCTTTTAAGGATTACCAGACTAATGAGAAAATGAAATGTAATCATATCCATCACATGTGAATATGTTTCATCATAATCAATTCCAGGTCTCTAAGAGAATTATTGGGCAACGAGTCAGGCTTTATTTGTGAACCTCATTTTTCTCATTTTATTTCCGGACAAATACCCATTTATATCCAAGGGGCTTTACATTACTGGGAATGCAAGTTGAGTCCAAAAACCTTTTATTTAGTTAAGGAAGCTAATTCAACCTTAATTACTTTTTCTCACATTGACCAATCTTTCCTTTGACAACATTCAATAATAGATTGTAGCTCACAATCATTATCCATAATATTATGAGCAACTGAATGAAAAAATATCATCATTGATGATTTCATTCTAATCCCATATCTCATTATAATATGCAATGGAATTCTCAGTATTCCTAGGTTTGGTGATCTTTTCATGGGTTTGTGTCTCTTTAAGGGCATTAAGCTCTTTATAAGTAAGCAGATCACTAGGCTATTCTAGAGTAGATTCTTAATTCTTTCCCCTTTGTTTTCGAGGAATCATGTCTTTTGATCCTACCAGTCTACTATGCTTCAAATGTATGGGATTTTGATCCATTTTAGCTTGTTCTTTGGGAACAACTATCCTAGCTGGAGCATTTACAGTCGGAATATGAGATTTCATTACCTTAGTAGCATCATTAAATGCGTCCGAAAGTCTATTGACTATAGCCTGTAAATAGATTATGTGCTGCACCTCATTTTCGCACTCAGGAGTTTATGGATCTAATCAAGGTAATTTTTTCTCATTCTAGGATAAAACCTTAATTAGTTTTTGCTTCGTAGCAATTTTAATTTTAGGTGTCATAATTGATAGAAACATAGACTCATTAAAATGACAATATGTGAATCTGGCAGTAAAAAGATCATTAATAGTTAGTTCCAAAAACCTAATAATGGATGGTGAATTAAACCTAACATAAATTCCCAAATTGCAATGGTGACCCATTTTTGTACTTTTTTGAGGTGCTATAGGCACATGTACTACACATCTTACATAAATGTGAAATATCATGTTCATAACCAAGAACCATTTGAAGGAGAGATTGTAAGAGACTAGTAGTGAGACACAATCTTATTGTGGTTTCCGCATGCAAAACTGCATGACACCATGTTGTATCGTTGAGATTCATTCTCAATAATAAAGTGTGGGAAATGATTTGGATATATTTAATCAAGAATTCTACCAATCTATTTTGAGTATGAACATATACGACCAGGTGCTCAACCTAAATTCTGAGTGAAGAACAATACATATTAAAACTATTTGATGTAAATTCACTAGCATTATCCATCCAATGCCTTTAATTGGATAGTCATGAAAATTTCTCTAGAGCTTTATAATATGTGCAAGTAAATGCGAAAAGGTGACATTGAACGTAGATAATAGAAAAACATGGTACCATCTATAGGATACATCCACTAGTATCATAAAATATCAAAATGGTCTACTTTGTGGTTATATTGGTCCACAAATATCACCCTAAATTCTTTGCAGGAATAAAGGAGGTTTAAGATCAACCTTTGTTATAGAAGGTTTTATAATGAGCTTTCTTTGTAAACAAGTTTCACAAATATAATCTTGGTATAATAATACATTTGTATCCTTAAAAGCGTGCCCCTCTCTATTCTAGATTATTCTATGTATCATTGAAGCACTAGGGTGACCAAGGCGATCATGCCATAATCCAAATTGATCAGGATTTACCAATCTCTAAGATACAGTGGAGTATGTCTTAATCATGACATAATTCTAACCCATTAAAGAAGCTTCTAGCTTTTCATGGATGGTCTTTAGGCCCATCTTATAAAAGGTAATGTCAATATATTCTTTTTTTGCTCATAAATTATCTCAACATGGTACTTATTATGGCATATATCTTTGAAGCTAAGCAAATTCCTGTTTGATCTAATGCTTAGAAATGCATTCTCAATATTTAGGATGGTGCCTTTTGGAAAAACAATTGTGGCATTTCCAAAGCCATCAATAATCTGAATAGGACCAGATATTGTATGGACATGTGTCTTACATAATGTCATACTCGAGAAAAAAAGTCTATTATGAAATATGGTATGCATTAATGCACTATCAAGCAAACAAACATCTTCATTTTTCTCAGTATTTTTCATTTGCATTCATGTTGATAAATTAAGGTATCAAGTTTCATAAAATATTCATATTAGTTATAGGGTCAAGTAAAATTTTAAAATGATAAATATTATATAAAGTTCATAAGTATTTCATTGTATAACCATATTAAAGAATAATAAAAGGTAATAAATTTAAAATCTAAGATGTCAATCACCAGTCTGATGCTTCATCAAAGTAATTAGACATATAGGGATGCATTTGCTACTTTAGGAGCAAGGAGAGTCCCACCAACAAAGATATTGTTGGCTTTAATAGTGTTTATGGCATCATAATTAATTTTAATGGCATGAGATCTACCACATTTGCCCATATTTTTTATAGATGACTGGTATAGATCAACAAAGTGCTTTGGAATACAACAACTATGTGAGCAATGCCCAGTCATGCTGCAACAATGGCAAATACTTTCATTAGTCACATTCTTTGGCTTCTTTTCTTTGTTATGATTTGGGCCAAAGTTAGATTTCCTAAGGTGGTTAAATTTTTTGCCATCCCCTAGAAGATTGTATTCTAGCCTGTGCTTGTAGCCCTTATAATGGCCAATAATTTTCTCAAAATTTGCATGAGCTTCGGGCAATGCTTTTGAGCCAATAGATCTAAGATCTTGATTTTTGGCCAATAAATTAAATCAGAGTTTGTGGAAAATTAATGTTGTTGGTACTGTTGTTGCAATACAATATTCAAAGCATGAAAGGTGGAGAAAGTTTTCTCTAATAGTTCTATATCAGTGAGTTTGATAGTGCATAACTCAAGCTGATAAACAATATCAAATAAAACAAAGTTATAGTCAGATAATGATATAAAATCTTGTAGTCTGAGATTTTGCCAGTCATATTATGTTTGAGGAAGGATAACAATCTTGGTATGATCATACCTATCTTTCAACCTCTTCCACAAGGTTTGAGGATTTCAAATGGATAAATATTGAGTATGCAAGCTCTCATACAAATGACAAATGAAAAAAAATTCAGTACATTTATTTTATCTTTTGCATTTGAGGTTCCATATTCTATAATTAAGTAAGCAATATCTTGCCCTTGGAGGTGCATTTTCATGTCAAGGCACCATGAAAGATAATTATTTCCACTCACTTCGAGGATGTGGAATTTGGGATTTTCATTATTTTCCATAATTCTTATAAAACAAATTAATCTTTAGATTAATTAATAGGATTTCCAAATATCCACCACCACTACAAGAGTAAAAGTATACTTTTAGTTGGAAATTTGGCTTCAGGCCAAGAAAAAAAAGAATTAATAGAAGATGATGAAGTATAAGTTGATTAAAAAAAACTTACCTTACCAAAATTATTTACTCAATTAGTAGATCCTTGTACTGATAACATGTTATAAAATATTGCATTGCAAGATTATAATATAAAGAATAGAGAGAGATTAAGAAGATAAAGTAGATAAACACCAAAGATAGTAGAAAAAGTTAGAGGAGACATTTTATTACAAGAATCTCATTTATCTCTGTAATAACAAGAACTTAAGCTTCTATTTATAATAAAACAAGGATGCACATATCGTTAATGTCAATGTATTTAATATATACATTGAATAGAGAGATGTGCATTCATACATAGAATGTAGGTTATGAATGTGTCATAATATATATATTAAATATAATGAATAATCATTCATGTATTTCATAACAAATAGTATACTATTTTACCTTTTTCTTATTTATTTTTCCTTTTAGTATTGATTCAGCTATACATGTTTCTTGATTTTTTTTTGTGTTGGATATTGTGACTTTGTGAATATCATGGCTCATTCTTTTGTGTTGGTTTGCCATTTTTTTTATGGATTCTCAAAGTCATTGAGCTTAGTATAGCCTTGGCTTTGCCTTATTTTTCTTTCTCTTTTCTTCTTGTAATTCCAAAGTTATAACACTAAGAGAAGATGCTACTTTTCCTTTAAGCTTTTCCTTGTCATTTTTTTATGTAACTCCAAAGTCACAACACTATACATAGCCATGACCATATCTTTAAGCTTCTGATAAACTAATTTATTATGTATCCCCAAAGTCTTGGCATATGGTACAATCATAATTTTGTCATCAAGCTTTCTTTTTCCATTTATTATGTTAGCCATTTTAATTCTATGACACCAAAGTTGTGACACTATGCATAGTCGAGGCCTTGCCTTTGTTAGCCATTTGATGCTTTCTTGGAGTTGTAAATTTGCCATTCTTTGAAAGTATTGACCTCAAATAATGTTGCAACCTCATAATAATCATCTTTCCCTATTTCCTATTTTTTACAACTCTAATATAATTATTCATTTTCATATTTCTCATCTTCATCAATTTCATAACTCTAAAGTTATTTTTTTTGTTTCAATATCCTTCATCTTTATCTGGCTAGTAGTCTTCTACAAAATTATTCCATTAGAAATCCACTTCTTGTTGCATTGCGATATGGAAAAGATTATTGATTCTCTAACACCCCATTTCATTATCATATAGATCCTATAGGTCATTTTAAAGATTGAACTTCACTTGTTCATTGCTTACCCATAAAGTGAACTCCTCTTTCTTCATGTTGATAAGTGCTTCTCCCATAGCCAAAACTGGTTTTCCCAATCGTATTGGTGCATAATTGTTATTCTCCATATCCATTACAATAAATTTCATTAGAAAAATAAATATACTCACCTTGACAAATAGATTTTTGATGATTCCAACTGGGTGCTTGATAGTCCATAACCTGGTACATATCCAACTCCCTATTACTCATAGTGTCTTTCATTAATTTTATTTAGTTCAACATTTGGGCTAGAACTTTAGAAAATGAGATGTCAACTTATAAGTTCTTAAATATATTGAGAAACTTTTCATAGTGTTCATCTAATTTTTCCTTTCTAAATCACTAAAAAAAAGATTTATTAGAAACTTATCCTTAGGTTTATTCTATTATATTTCATTATCTTCATAGTCTTGGGTAACCTCTATTCTTTTCTTTATTTGTTTGTTTTCCTTTTTCGAATATTTAGGTGAAACTTAGATTCTCACTTCTTTTAGAGTCACAACCTTGTTAAGGGCCATGGTATCATATTTTTCATAATTCTAGTTCTCTTCTGCTGGGATCATGACTTCTTAGACAATTTCATGCTAAGCCTCAAATTTTGAGAAAGTCATGGTGTTATCATTTTCAAAAATTCTATAATCCTATTATTAAAATATCTTTGTAACTCAGGAGCAATGACTTTTGAGAATGCCGTGGTGTTATCACCCATATCAGTTCTAGAATCTTTTTTGTTTTGAATGCTTAGATATCACTTTCCTAATTCTAAGCAATATAAAGGATCAATTTCTTAGACCTACTTTCATATCACTTGATAGTTTAATTACTCATTTTTCCTTAATTGATATCACCAATTGTCCAAGTTGAAGATTTATATTTCTTACCATCGAACTCATTTGATCTAATCCTACTTCAAGCACCTCTATTTGATTGTCATTAATATCATTTCTCTTTTTCAATTTTGCTATGATAGCTAGCATTTGTTCTTCCAATGTTGACTTTTCTTCTCTTTATGATGGTTGAAAATTAAAGCCCAAGCTTCCTTGATTAGCATGGCCCACCACATTGTTCCCAATATTTTTTAAAGATTTGTTAATATTTTGTAGCCCACTCTCATAGCCTCCATACAAAAAATTCTTATGATTTCTCATGTTTGGATGGTAATGCTTTGGACATTGTTATTAGGTTGAAACATGTACACCTTGCTCTATATTTGATTGCCTTCTTCTTTTTGATAAATGAGATCCGAGTCTACCGATTAATGCAGATGTATAATGATGATCTCTCTTAACAATCTTCTATTTTCCTCATGGGTGTCAAGCTTCCTTAAAAGAACTTCTATTTTCCTCATGGGTGTCAAGCTTCCTTAAAAGAACTTCTATTTTTACTTTAATTATATTGAACCAATTCAACTCTAATATTCTAGCTTGTCTTCTCTCACATGAGCAATCCATTGGAGTTTGGTAATTTTTTTTTGTTAGCTTTTCATATAAATAATAAGCTTCATCTAATAATTTATTCGTTATAGACTCTCTAGTAGCCATATTAACTATACACCTAGCCATATAGTTAATCTAGCCCATTATAGAAGGTTTAAACTTATAACCATAACTCGAATCCATGTTGATGACATCTCTTCTACAACTCCTTAAATGATCTCAAGTGTCATATACATTATCAAGCTTATATTTCTGAAATTGCTCTATCTCACATTGTAATTAAGATATAATTTGAGGTGGGAAGAATTCAGTGAGGAAGACCCACACTAATTCATTCAAACTCTCAATGGAGCTCCAAGGTAAAAAAGGGAACCAACTTCATGCCATATTACTTAATGAAAATGAAAATAATATAACTTTATTGTATTAGGACTAACTCCATGCATTTTTAGTGTCACATAACTCAAAAAATATTATGATATATCTACAAGGATCTTTTGATATCCTTCTATTATATTGGCACTACTAAATTATAGCTATAAGACTCAGCATCAACTCAAAGTAATTGACTAACATTAATTATGATCAAATACCCAAATAACTATCAATCATCTTGTCCTATAATAATCTTCTAAGGTATGGTAGTTGATGAGCTAATGGATAACTTGTCTATTACAACCTTAAGAAAAAACCAAAACACAACTATCCACTTTCAAACAAGTTCCTAAGATTTAACATTTAGATTCAGGAAGATTTATCAAACTTAATGCAATCTAAATCACTACAAAAAAATTATCATTTTATAAGGATAAATATGCCAACTCATATTGACTAAATAAATTAAATAAAACTTGTAATAGTGCCAAAAACTTATTGAGACTTTGTTATGCTATCTAATTTTATCCATTTATAAGAGTATCACACTAATAGAGATCTACAAGTACATGAGTCATATAAGTAGTAAATAAGATTTTCATCAAAATATTGATCTTATAATGATTATATTAGTAGTTTGGTCATTCAACAGTGAGATAACTCATTTTTAATAGAATGGATATTCTGATTGTGAAATAATCTTAGATCCATTGGTTCATCCAATTCATCTATGTCATCTATCTATAAGTTAATTTAACTTATATTATGTTTGGACATAAAATGAATATTTAAGTGTTGTGCAATGACTTATTATCCTAAAGGTATACAAGGTGGTTGTCACCATTGAGTCCCTCCTAATTATAGTTTCTTTATAGTTATCTCCTTAGTAAGTCATCATCGAGATGAAAATTAATCTCAACTTGAAAGCCATTCACAATCCCATACTTTTAGGCAAGTTCATCAACTACCTTTGATATTCACTTCATATGCACATTCTTATTATTTAATATTACTTTAGGTGTCATAAATATCAAAGATTGATAGAGTTTGTAAGTATTTATACTTTCAACTTTCTATGTATCATACTTACATAATTAATATATATTTCCTTCAAGTTTCACAAGTGAGAACTATATGATCAAAAGTAACTCACAAGAATGTGAGTTGCATAAATCCAATAGTAATCAAAACTCTAGTTCAAGTTATATTTAATTACAATCTATCAATATTTATAAAAGAAATTAAGTAAAACACATTTATTCATAAATAAAAACTAATATCATATCACATATATCAATTTACACAAATCCTATACTATTTGCTATTTTGGTAAAAATACTCGAATCTATCCTATAGAAAAGATGATATTTGAGATCTATACCCCCAACTATAGAAAATTGTAATAATATTGTATCCCTTGATTGCTTGTGGAACTCCTAGGGAATGTGAGATTTGACCTAGGGGTTGATAGTTGCACATGGCCTTGCTTATTGCATGGAAGGAGAGGGAATAATGAGAAATCTTTGTGAATTTCTCTTTTTCTACTTTTATACTTGTGTGGCTCATATTAATCTAAGTAGGAAGTTATGACTTTTAAAAGAATATGACAACATTGGCCTTTAACTCTTAAGTTTTAGGTTATAGCTCTAGAAAGCAGCTACGACTCTAGACTTCATCCCAATATTTCTATAACACAAAGTTATGGTACTCGCAATGGCCATGAATTGGGTCTAATATTTATATAATATAAAGTAGCAACACTATGAAGTAGCCATGCTTCGTGAAATTGGCTTCTTGTCTTTAATAAAGAGTTACGATGCTGAGAAATAGTCACGACATGGTGAAGGATCTCTATTTATTATGTTGTCACGACATTGTGAAATAACCATGATATTGAAATTGGTTCTTCTTGATTATTTTATATCTATAAGATTAGGAAATATCCATGACACTAAGAATGCATTCCTTGTGTATATTGTGGCCATGCCACAGAAAAATGGTCTTGACAGAAAAATTAGATTTAATCTATCTCAAGTGTCCATAGTGTTGTGCCAGGCCAGGCATGACTCAGCAGCCTCTACCAAAGGCATGGTTCTTCGGCATGACCCAAGCCATGCCCTAGATCTCGAGCCAAGTTTGGGCATGGTCTAAACCCGACTACTTGACTCCCATGATCTGTCAAGCCTCAACCCAACCTTGAGCCTAAAAGTCAAAGCTTCTAGAACCATCGAGTCGAACTGACTCAACGATCATAAAAAATAATAATAAAAAAAATATGTGCATCTTCAACCATTGGATGCACCCCCAATGGTCAGGACAAGAAAATCCGATGGATGTTAGGTTTCTGCCTAAAAATAATGTTAAAAAATTTAATAAAAATTCAAAAAAATTATTTTTTTATAAATAATCTTTTTTCATATCTATAAATATACTCCTCTCATTCTCTAATCTTTATCTTATTTCTATTCACATTCTCTCACTCACTTACTCTCTCAGTATCTCTCTTTCTATCTTCTCTCGAGACTCGAGTGTAGTGCTTGTGATGTGGATATCAGATTTAGATATCAGACATCATACATTATCAAGCAATTAGGTTTATGCTACAAGTATTATTTTAATAATTTTGTTTAGTTTTGTATTTTATTTTAATTAATAATTTTATATAAAATAATATTTAATTAATAAATATAATTTAGAATATAATTATTAAACTAATAAAAATTAAAAATGACAAATACTAATTTTAATGATGATAATGAAATTAATAATGATAGTAAACATAGATAATTTTAATATGGATAATGATAACCCTACTAAAATGTTCGAGGCTGCCGACATTTTGTTTTCTCTCATGGCCTTGACCTAAACATTTAAAAAAAAACTTGAAGAAAATCAATAGTTTGGACCAAATAAACTTTAATATTATACAAAATAAAGATGTCAGGGGTATTAATAAAGAATCGACACAATATAAATATTGTAAAAAAAATATTAACCTGTAAGAGTGCATGTGAGACTAAGCACCTTAATACTTATGAAGAATAATATACCAGGGGGTATGGTATATTAGATCCTAGAAAAATCCAACTAAGCAGTGAGATCTTTGAGGTTGGATCTAGATTAGCCTCTATGTTGACCCCTTCATATACTGCAATGAGATAGAAAGGGAAGGTATAACTAAACTGATTACCATGATGGATTTTCATCTATTAGATTTTGAAAGAATCCAAGGATAGCTAGTCTCATGCAAACCTATTTTTAGCCTGCATATCATAGGATTCATAGGTTCACATCTAGAAATGACACACTAATATACTAATTAATGATGCGTCTAATGCATGCCTCACCGCATATTATGTAGATACTAAATAAAAAAAATATCAGGATTTTCAGAGATTCTCCATCCTTATGAAAACTCGACCATTTATGAGTACATGATGAAAATCTTTAGATATTATAATGTTAAAAATAAAATATATACTATCACATTCGATAATGCAACTATCAATAAAGTAGTCATTAACATCTTTATTAGGACCATTAAAGATACACGATTAGGAGAGAATTTCTATGTTAGATGCATGTGTCATGTTATTAATCTTATAGTATAAGTGAGGATGAATATTATTTCCCCACTTTAGAAAAAATATATAACTCACTAAAATTTCTTCATATGTCTCATAACGATATGAGTTTGATAGTCTTTGTTTGTCTGTGAATATAAAGACAAAAAAAATCCCATCATATGTGAGATACCATTGGAATTACAGATACCTTTTGTTGCAGTCATGTGTTGGATACGAACATGTGATATTCAACAAAGTTATTAAATTTTAGATTTTTTATTGATGACACTGACTGGGATATAAAAATCTTATTTATGAAATTCTAGAAGATTTTTTATGATACAATGAATATGTGTTTGTAAGTTTATATTCTCGTGATGAGTTGTGACTTTTGATTGTATTTTTATTTTTTTGTGGTAATTAATTAATTAATTAATTAATTTTGTATTGAAATTTTTAATATTTAGAATTAGAGATGCTATGATTCGAAATGGGCTTGAAACGACACATCCCGACACCACCCTGCATGACCCAACATGAAATCCCCAAGGCCCAGCAAGAACCTACCTGAATCCTATAGACTCAGGCTATTCGAGTCGTGTTGGGCTTTCCCTTTTTGAGTTATGTCATACCTGGCACGACATGGTGGCCTGAGTGGGCCACCATAAAATGGGCAATGATTGCCTGGCATGAACCATTTGATACCTCTACTTAGAAATGACCATACAGGTGCAATATCCTTTATAACTTTTAGTGTTCCAAAAGTAATGACTCTAAATAATTACTATGACTTTGGCTTTAGTAGTTTTGACTATATAATTATTTGTAGCTTAAAAGTGACATCTTTGTCAAAAGGTCCTAGCTTTGACTTGAGACTACCGAGCCATATTAAAGATAAAGTCATGATGTTAATATATAGTTGTAATATTTAACACTAATGGGCTACTTGGTTTCTGCGACAAGATTAATGTCAAAGTCATATTTAAATTTTACAAGATAAGTATAGCTATGATTCTATGATAAAATCATAACTACTAAAATTATATCACATAGTAGAAGGATTCTTGGAAGGGCTATGGCATAAAAGGTTTATCATGATCCCCCAAGTAGAGTTTTGGTCAAGAATAAATGCCAAAACTTACAAGACTTCATGTGCTAGCCTCTTAGCTAAATACTTTTAAAAACTTTTTAATTACATGACTATTCATTAAAACTTGCCAAAACTTTAAAGTCATAAAATCAATCTATAATTTTCTCTATTCTATGTCTATTCATTATCATAAAGTACCAAAATACTTACAAATATTTGATATTTTGAACACTGAATAGTAGATACCAAACCATACGGAAGGATTTTGTACTCCTTAGTTTCCGTAAATAAGCAAGGGATGCAAGACTTTAGCTAATCCATAAAGTTAGGGGGTATGACTTTCAAACCCCCCCATCTAGGATAGATTTAAAAAATTTATGTCAAAATAGTGTGTGGTCTGATTTGTAAACTTTGTTTGTGTGATGTATAAATAACTTTATATTAATGAATGATGCTTTGATTTTGTTGTGTTATTGAAAATGATTGATGAGTAATTAAATAAAACTTGAATTATAATTTTGATTATTAGTAGGTTTGTGTTGGATTATGATGATAGACAGTGACAAGTAAACTATAAGGCTCACTTGTGTGTATGGTAGGAAGGAAGCGACAACCCTTCCAACCATAATGTGAATAATAAATTTATATATCTAAACACAAAATTTGGCTATATTAAACATTATGAGTATGATACTTATGAAGCTGAAAGAAAGAATATTTTTACATAATAATTCATTATTCATGTATTAGAAGAGCTAGTTCTCAAATAGAAAGAACATTATATAGAATGTTCTCATAAGGGTTTAACCTTTAATATGGGTGTTGGATCATCATCAAAGAGTATAGTGACAAGTAATCCTTGGGACATGCATATGTACACTATGATTTATAACATAGTGATAACCCTTTTGAATTTCTTTCATTCGTATGGTTCCCATTGGTAAAACTTGATGGAAGAATATAATAATTATATGAGTATTGTACTTATGAAGCTAAAAGTATAAATTCTGATAAATCATGTCAATTCTTAGTAATTATGACACTTGGGATTGTGAAAGATTTTTTAGCAAAGCTGAATTTTTATCTCTATGGTGACATACCAAGGAGATGACTATGAGGAAACCACCATTTCGAATAGGATCAATAGTGATAACTACCTTGTATGCCATTAGAACAAGGAGTTATTACACAATAACCCAATATTTATTTTATGGCCAGATATCATATAATTCTAACTATTTAAAAATCTATCACACAAATTAAATGATTATCCATTGATCTAAAATTGATTTTGTAATCTAAAATATATATTTTTACTAGAATTGAGTTGTGTTACTATTGATCAACCAAACAACTGATATAATCCATATGAGATCGATATCTCAATGAAAATTCTTTTTTAATACTTGTATAACCCATATACTTATGGTTTTTTTTGTTGATATGCCCTTACTAATGAATTTTTGGGACACTACGTAACTAACAAAATTAGTTAGCATAACAAAGTTGAAATACTCGCAAATCATGATTAGAAGGGCTATCACTTCATTCATATCATTATATATAAGTATGCTTCATGGCTTACCTATTATCATCTACCATAATAGTATGCACAAACTCATTGATAGTAAAGCCCCAATTTCAATTATATATAAGCAGCACATCTACTAATAACCAAACCATAACACATTCAAAATATAAAAACTTTTACTTAAGCATCCATTACATGAAATAAAATACACCAATCGTAGATCTTAATTTAGTTTGACATTGGAAAAAAATTCACATAAGAAAATTTGAGATATATCTCATAGACTTTTTGATTCTTGATGATAGCCCTTAAAAGTGTCTAGGAATCAAATCCTAAACTCATAATTCTAATTTTTGAACCTTGGATTTTACCTTAGGTAGGAGTCAACATTCATGCCCCCCATCTAGGATTTGTGCTTGTGCCTTGCATCACCTTTTTTCTCATTGATCTCTCCCAAGTTTGTGCAACTTTGTGCTATCTAAACTATTGTTTTTCATCTCTTTCTCATGCCCACAAAAATTTCCTAATTTTGCACTTTTATACTCAAATGTGTGATTTTTAAGTGGAAAGCCATGGTGCTAAAAGTATTATATGGCTTTGGCTTATTGTCATTATAACAAAAAGTCATAGTACTAAAAATAAGCCGTGACTTTGGTCTCTCTCTTGCGTCTGATTGCCATGATGCTAGGAATCACAATAACTATGTATTTCATCTCTGTAACACAAAGTCTTGGTACTGAGAGTGATCACTCCTTATATTTTTCATTTCTATATTATGATCACTCTTGAGAATCACAATAGCTTTGGCTTATTATGACTTTCATCTTAGTCGTAGTTTTTGCATCCTTCTTGAATCAGATTTCCATAATATTGGAAATAGACATGACTTGTACATTTAATCTCTATAACCCAAAGTCATAGCTCTAAAAATGAGTTATGACTTTGGTTATTTCTCAAGAGCAAAAAAGGGTGTCCTAAGAAATGATTGTGAATTGAGAAAATGCTATTTGAAACTTTATATAGCTAAAAGGAGTTGTACTAGTAAAGTATCATGACTTTTACCTTAGTCTCGGTGGCTCTATAATATGAAAGTCATAATACCTAAGGATGTCTTTGCTTTTAGCAAAAGTATGGTACTTATTTATCATGACATAAAATTAATGTCACATCCACAAAAAATATAATGACCTAGTATGACTGCGACTCTAAAAAGTTTTGCATATAAAAAGAATATGTTGCATAGTAAATTAATTATGCAACCAGGTGCTATAGTAGTGGCATATAAAGATTACCATGACTATTTGTGTATTACTTTAGCTAAGAATGGATATAAATACTACCTTATAAGCTCAGTGAGGTATAAAAAAGTCATAACATAGAATTCTTTAATTTTATATGATTCTTTGTCCTTTCCTTCTCATCAAATCTATCAAGTCTCATATTTCATACAAAAATCACTTAAACTCATTATTATTCATCATAATCTATCAAAATTATATTGTTGAAATGATTTTATTTAAGCCCCTTTTCTATACAAACATATCATGCATAATCACCAAAATAACTAGTATTATTTTGTATTTGATATATTGAAAAACCTCACACGCTAATGTGATTACTCATCTCTGAGTAATTACTCCCCCTCTATAAAAAAAATTGGCTCTCCATCCATCCAATATAAGTGTTTGTCATGACTAGGTTTGAGAGTCATAATATATCTAAAAGGTGGGGCTACTTTTTTTTTGGACATATAAATGATTGATGGTAATGTGTGATTTCATGACAAATGGGCCGGTAGGGCTACTTCTTATGTTTGAGAATTTGACATACTAAACAAACTCACATACATTTGTTTCATCACACCATGAAGAAAATTTTTTTTGAGTTGTCTCTCAAGTAGTACTATATTTAACATCCATAACTAGACTATCAAAGAGTTTTTACCTCCATCCATTGCTAGACTTTCAATGTTGAATCATAATCTTTACACCCTTGTGGTTTTCTTCTTTTCTTTCTATTTCTTAAGATATCATGGATTTTTGGATAATCGCAATTTCATCCTCTATAAATGCCATGACTTTATAGATCATCATGACTTTTTTTTAGTGGTAGACTTTGATCTTTTTCTTTCTTGATTTCTATGGTTGTGGCAATGTGATTTATCATGGCCTCTCTCTTTAGCCTCTACATCTCCAAAATCATGGTGCTAGTCAAATCCATGACTTTTTTTGTTGACTCTAATTTTTTTTTCTATTTTCTTTGGATACTTCAGAATTATTGGTAAAGCTATGTCTTGATCTATCATTTTATCAGACATTAGTTGTGATTAATCATCTACTTTCACTACTAGTATATTCTTCCAATCCTCTACATTTTTTTCTTCAAGCAAATTATCGATAGAATTTAGGAAAAGTTCACTTTTATTTTCTAGCTCTCCAAGATGCTTTTTTTGGAGCCTTCCGAAATTGCGACTAAGAAGAATGCTATGAATTCATAGCATTTATTCTCTCCAATCTCAGCTTCATTTTCATGGTTCCATATTTTCTCTTATAAGTAATCCTCCTCATCTTCATTAGACTGACAATCTTTAATAAAATATTTTCACCTAAAGTCTATGTTTTATTGGTTGTAGATAAGGTTATCTATTCTCCAATGAACTTTCTCATTATCATCAAATAGACTCTGCATGCCTTTGTAAAGGTTGAATATTACTTGCTCATCACTTACATGAAACATAAACTCTTTTTTTGATGGCATTAATAAGAGTTTGTCCAGTGGTTAAAAAATGACCCTCAAAACCAATAAAGCATATTAGTGTTCTTCCATATCTAACACCACAAAATCTATACGAAAAATAAATACACCTACTTTAACCAACACACCTTAAATAATACCCTTTGGGCACTTCATTGATCGATCAACAATTTTTGAGAGAAAGAGGTTGGAGTGATCTCACTAATGTTCCTCCATTGCACTTTTTACAAAAGCATCGAGTTGATGCCTAATCCCAAACTTCCAGAATATGTGCTCTCCAATTATGCATGTTATTGTAAAATTTCTCAGATCTTTCAATTTTCCAAAGAGTTTTCATTGAATAATTTTATTAAATTTTTCCATCATATTCATAGTTTTATACGTCTCCGACTTTCTTTTACTAAGCATGGCATCTTTCATAAATTTTATATAATTTGGTATTTGAGACAAAACTTCAATAAATGAGATATTTACTTCCAACTTATGAAATTGGGGGACACAAATTTTGAAAATTCCATGATGAGAGTCATGACTTTTGAAAAAGTCATTATGCTATCAGTTCTAGCTCCCTCTATTTCAAGTTCCTCTATTTGTTACTCCTCAATCTATCTGCCACTTTTAGGTATAATTGACAAACACTTTTTTGAGGTTTTCTCAGTATCACTCATAAGTTCATTGACACTCTTTTCCATCACTAGTAGTGCCAATTATCTGATTTGATTTTTTATACTCTTTTTTTCCATATTCAAGTACTCCAACCTTGTTTTAAGCATCTCCATATGTTATTCTTAAATGTTGTTTCTTTGTATTGCCTTGGTCAATAATTATATCAATTTTTCATTGATGAAAGACTTGTCTTCTCCTTTAATATTGGTAATGCGAACTTGATGCCCCATGAATATTGTGTCTAATAGAAATATTCCCAATTTTTTTTAGGATTTATATCACATTCAACTGCTCATTTCCATAGCTTCAATATAAAAAAGATTCATGATTTTTTATGTTCAGATAATAGTGAGTTGGGATATTATTATTAGGTTGAAATACATTCTCTTTTATTAATAAATAATTGGCTTCCTCAACTTAATAAATATGGTCAAAATTCATTATATATTCTAATTACAAAATGGAAATTTTTTCTTTTCCTTTTTTACTTTTCTTGGGCTTATAACTTTTTAAAAAATACTTTCATATTTTCTTATATCATAATAAATATATCCAACTTGAATACTCGGACTTATTTTCTCTCAAAAATATGATTGTTTGGAGTTTGGTAATTATTTTTTGCTAACTCCTAGAGGTGTCAACCGAGCAGGGCCGGCCCGACATGGAAATTTCCCGTGCCCGGGTTCGTGCCGTGCCCGATCAAGCCATAATCATGCCGAGGCCAACCGGGCCTCGTGGCGTGTCTGGCCTGACATGGTACCATGGCCCGTTGGCACAGTACTTTGACATGAGCCAAGAAAATGATTTTTTTAAAAATTAGGGTTACGGGGGCACCGAAATCCTATTTTTTTTAATTAGGATTTCAGGGGCATCGAAACCCTAATTTTTTTAAATTAGGGTTTCGGGCGTGCCAAACCCTAATTCTTTTAAAATAGGATTTCGGGCTCGTCGAAATCATAATTTTTTTTGAAATTAGGGTTTTAGGTGTGCCGAAACCCTATATTAGAGCTTCGGCACAACCGGGCCGAACCTGGCAGATTCGTGTCGTTGGCCCGTGCCGGGCTGACCTCTTCAGAACCAAGCTGGGCCAGGCACGAAATAGTACAATAACCATGCCGTGCCTGGCCCGGCACGAAAGCACGGTCGGGCCGGCTAAAAATGGGCCAGGCATGCCCGTCACGTTCCGTTTGACACCTCTACTAACTCCTCAAATAAATAATATGCTTCCTTGGATGACTTGTTGATAATTTACCCACCTAAGGCTGAAACAATGGTGCACCTTATTATGTAATACAACATTTTGTTGAAGTTTTGGGCTTCGAACTACAATTCAAACTCATATTGAGGATATTTCATTAACAACTCTTTAAAATAATCTCAAATATCATATAAAGTCTCCAACTCCTCTCGACATAATTGGCTTATCTCACTTCATAACTATGAGGTTATTTAAAGTGTGAAAATCTTTATGAGGAAAGCTTGTACAAGTATATCCCAAATCTTAATTAAGTTTCAAGATTAACATTGGATGTAAATTTATGCCTTGTCTTTCAAAGAAATGAGAAATAGACATAACCTGATGACATCTAGAGAATTCTATTCATTTTAACTATATCACATAACTTTAAAAATATTTTGATATGCTTATTTATTCCTCTAATATTCTCTCCATAATAATGTTGCTGAACTATTATTATCAGGCTTTGTTTCAACTCAAAATATTTGGCTTAAACTAATTATATCTAAATCAAAAAGTAGCTATCCATCATTGTAGGCTGCCAATAGTCTCCCAAGGTGTGGTGATGGTTGGGCTATTAGATAGGCTGCCCATCATCTCCTTGGACCCCACTATTATTTTTAGTACCTTCCATCTACTCATTATTTGCTCTATTTCTTAAAATTTCTCTTCTAGTTCTATCAATTTTTATGTCTATTGGTGCTAACTCAATCCAAAGTTATGCTAATAAATGTGGTTGCTACAAAAAAAAAATAAAAAAACATAAAATAAAAATACATAAACAAGTAACACAAGACAAGAATGAAAATCGAAACATAATAAAAGATAATATTATCTAAACTACTAAAAATAGAAAAATCCAAATTTTCAAGGATAGTTATGTCAGCTAAAATTGAATAACAAACTAAATAATCTTGAGCAATAACGCAAAAAACTTTTGTGACATTATTATTTTAACTAATTTTTAGGTTTAGGCATTTCCCAAAACTTCATTGGGTGAGGATGTCTTATCCAACAAATTCTAGAAGCATATGGGTCAAATAAGTATTAAAGTGAACTCATCTAGATATCAATTCCATAAGAATCATGTAAACAGTAGAACAAGTAACTATAAGGGTCTCATACCTTACCTATCGCCATCTATCATGATAATATATGACTCTCACACTAAAGGTAAACTATTAGGATAATATTTTATAAAACTCACACATCAATTGAGAGTTAATTTATATAAAATATGCACAATGGATTAACTTTTAAAAACATTCATGGTTTTAGCTTCATAAGTTTCATGATCACATGATTAAACTTATCTCAATATTAGATTTTGACATATAAGTTTGTCTCATACGTCATGATTTGAAGGGCTATCACTTCCTTCCTATCATTATGTATGAGTGTGTTTTATGACATACTTATCACCATTTAACATGATAGAATGCACAAACCTATTGATAGCAAAATCCTAATTTTTGTTTTATATAAACATAACATCCATTAATAATCAAACCATATTATAATCTAAACATACAAATCTATTACTTAAGTATCCATCACACAATATATAATATGCCAACCTAAGACTTTAATTTAATTGATATTGGGGAGAAATTCATAAAAGATAATTTGAAATATATTTCAGTAAATTTAGGTCCCCAATGATAGCACTCAAGAGTCTCTAGGAATCAAACCCTAAACAAGCAATTCTCATTTGTGGACCTCGAATTTGCCCCTAGATGAGATTTAACATTTTCGCTCCCTTGGGATTTATGCTTATATCTTGCATCACTTCTTTTCTCTTGGAGCTCCCCTAGTTTTCAGTTAATTTGTACTTTCTAAACACTAGTTTTTCATCTCTTCCTCTTGCCGTCATAAAGTTTATCATTTTTTTACTTTTATAGTCAAATGATTGGGTGAGATTTTTAAATAGAAAGCCATAGAACTGAGAAATATTATGGCTTTCTCATTTCATCTCTATAACACAAAATGGTTGTGTTGGGAGTGAGCTATGCCTTTAGTCTCTCACTTGCATCAGATTGCTGTGTGTTTAGGAATGGCTATGGCTATGCATTTCATTATTCATAACATAAAGTTATAATATTTGGAATGGTCACAACTTGTGCATTTCATCTCTATAGAACAAAGTTGTGGTATTGAGAATAAGTTATGGCTCTCTCTCTTACTTGCATTAGATTGTCATAGAGTTAGGAATGAATGTGGATATATTCATTCCAATTCTATAACATAAAGTTATGTCACTAGGAATAATTATGACTTATATATTTTATTTATATAACATAAAGTCATGATATTGTGAATGAGTTGTGTCTTTAATTTTATATCATATTACCATGATACTGGAAATAAATTTGGCTATGAATTTCATTTCTATAGCCTAAAGTCGCAACACTAGGAATGAGTTATGACTTTACTCATTTCTCAAGAGCAAAAAGTTGTGGCCCTAGAAATGATCATGACTCAAGTTCTATGAAACTTTCTATAACTAAAAGACAAATTATTGGAGAAGTGTCGTGGCTTTTGCCTTAGTCTTAGTAGCTCAATAATGAAAAAATTATAATGTTAGATAATGTAATAATTTTTAGTTGTAGTGAGATACTTTGTTGCCATAATATAAAATTAAAGTCATGATCATAAAAAATATCACTATCTACTATGGATATATCTCTAAGAAAGTTTTGTAGCCAAAAAAAATATATTGCATAATGAAATAATTGTGTTAAAAAATGGTAAAATAGTGGTGTAAAAAGGTCACCATGACTATTTATGTAATATTTTGACCAAGAATGAATGCTAAAACTAGCATATAAGCTCTTTGAGATGTAAAAAAGTCATGACATAAGGAATGTACCAACTTTACTAGACTTTTTGCCTTATTCATTCGCAAGAAATCTACCAAGTCTCACATTTTATATAAAACTTAATCTTACCAGTGTTCATTATAATTCATCAAAACTATAATTTAGTAAAATTATTCTATCTCAAGTTATTATCTATACAAAAATTTCATTCATAATTACTAAAATAACTAATATTATTTAATATTTAGTATATTGAACAGTAAGTCATGAGACACACTTATGATGTACTATACTAAGGAAGTGACAACCTTTATAATCTTATCACGCTAGATAAACCTATGTATGAAAACTCAAGATTGATGTAAGTTTAATAATTAAAATTTTGACACTTATGAAACTGAAAATATAAATGCATATATGAGTGACTCACATAGAGTAAATAAACTCTAGCAGAACTAGAGTTTGCTATGGCTTTGGTATTTTCTTCCAGGAGCACAATATCATGACAAGAGTAAATAAACTCATGAATGAAAAGTTATGGTTTCAAATAATGTCATGACTCAAAATACTTAGTATTTTGACTCTACATTAGTCATGACTCTAGAAATTACCATGACTATTTGTACTAGTGGAGTACTTGGCCATCATGATTGAAAAATAATTTCATGACCATTAACTATTTTATAGATAGTGTGACCATGACTCTAAGAAAATGACATAACCATGATACTTGTGTTGCATAATAAATTAATTATGTAAATTCAGTGGTAGAGTCATGACATACAAAGAAAGTCATGACTATTTTCTAAAGAGTTAAAGCTAATAAGAAATGTCACAACTACTTAAGAATAAGTTTAATAAGTATACCCAAGTTGTAACAAGGGAATTATTATGACTATCCTTTGCTTCTCTCCCTTTCAAGTCTTTTCTCTAGTGAGTCTATCACTTTTACTCTTAAATCACTATGATTTTGATAATATTTATCAAATTATTTCAAAATAAAAATGTAGTGACATATCTCTAATAAATACTATATAAAGTACAAATATATTTAGATATGCTTCCAAAATGATCCAAAAAAGATGATACATGGAGTTTCGAACATAAAAGTTTAGTGAATTCATCCCATCTATCTAGTTGATGATGGAGAGAAAAAAAATTTAGTTCAATTTTTCACTGACATGGAATTGGAGAATATGATAATCATGAGTGAGTTTTACTCTAACCTAGAAGATATGCAAGACAAGTTATGCCACTATGTAAAAGAAGTTTGTGCATATTTTGATTGAGAATTTATAAATGAAGTGTTTGCATTGCAAGGCATTATAGATAGTATGACCTTCAAAACCCTAAAAATACAACTTAACTACAAAGAAATCACCAAGATGTTGAAGAACAGAAAATGACTTTTAAAAGATTTCTTCAAAAAGTTTATATGAATACTTAGTGTGGTTTAAACATATAGAAGAGAGAAAATTTTTATTTTACTTTTTTTGTGCTCAATTTTACAACAGCCTCACTATCTCTCTACCATCATATAAGATAAAGAGATTATGCTCTTCATCCTATTTAGAGGATATAAGATCCATGTAGTAAGATCTTAGAGAAGTCTATTATCAACTTTCAAGGAGGAGAATTGTTAGACCAAATAATTCATCTCTCCTTGATTATGATGCTATGACAAATTGAAGAAGACCCCGATGAATAAAGACATAGATGAATAGTGCCCACAAATATCTTTTCTAACATTGGGGCAACAAGTTGGTTCTTGAAAGGGATAAATCAACTAACATTGGGCAATAAGTTTCACTATTTCTCAAAGCTGATGTAGAGGCAATGGAAAGAAGTAGAGACAAAGTTGATAAAGAATCATTGCTCCGATATGATTTTCATATGGGTAGACAAAAAAGAGGCTTAAAATAAGTCTTCGATGTAATGAAAAATATGATGTTGGAGGCTAATGACAGAAAGATTCACTTGAAGGTAGAGCTAAATCCTGTGCATAGTTTTATATTGGTGGACTTGGAGAGAAGAGATGCCAAGTAGGAAGACTATGTAAGGAGAAAGAAAGAGGAAAACAAATCTAAAGTGGAAGAATGTGATGAATAGTATGAGATACATCTCAAAAAAATGAATCTCTATTTATGTCTTCACAAGAAAATTTCGAGGATTGTGTTAAGAAGATAATAAAAGAAAGAATTAAAAGTGGGAAAAAGATGATAAAGGGTTGAGATGAAGAACTAAAGTATAGGGTGAAGTATAAAAGGAAATAGTGGATAAAAAATTTGGAGAAGTATCATAAGAATTAAATACACATGTACTTTGTACTTGACTCTTTTAAAGATTCTTTGAATTTGATTCCAAGACTACAAGATGCATTATGGAATTTGATTTTAAAATAATGGAATGGTAAATCAGCAATAAAGTAGATGAAGAGAGACCTTCCACAAGTATATCTAGATTAAATCAAACTAGTACAAAGTTCTCATTGAAGGATTTGGATACCAAGGGTCAATCACATCGCCCATCTTTTTCTCCATGTTTTTATATTATATATTTGTTTTATTGTGTGTTATGTTGTATATATTCTTTTTTGGTTTGTTGTCACATAACATTTCCAAAGCAGATGTAGATTCATTACCAAGGAATTGTAACACTTTTAGTTTGAAAGTTTGTTCAGAACTCAATGTGTGAACTTTTTTAGGTTATTTGGTATGCATTTTTTAATTGGTTTGTATTGATTTGGGATTTAATGAAGAGATTTTACAAAATCATTGTTTTGATGGAATTTATTAATAGTTGTAAAATCAAATTTATTTTGTGAAATTTTGGTGATCGTAGAGCAGACTTGGAGGGTAGAAAAGTAATGGAAAATCATGATATTTTCTACTTCATAACTTGGTTACATTATTTCAAGCATATTGAGTAGTCATGATAGTTTTTCTTGGTCATGATTCTACATAAATAAGTCATAATAATTTTTATATGCTATCACTCTATTACTAAGTTATCATTATTATTTTTTGTACAATTTTATCTTCATGATCATAATATTTTCTTGGAGTCATGACTGTGCTATATCACAAATATAATAATATCCATGACTTTATTTTCATATCATGGTAACAAAGTACCTCTCTGGCACAAGATATCATTATATTTTCCAACACCATGACTTAATCAATACAAAATTGAAAACTACATAATACCAAGTAATATTTAGTAGTAATAATCTTTTCTGTCATGACATTGTAATTCAGATAATAATTATCTTAGTCTTTATATTCATGTCACCCCGACTTTGTGATCCGGAGAGAGCAAACCTTTGTCTCAACATTCTCTCCATCATGACTTTGTGCTCTAGAGAACAAATGTCTAAGTCTCAATATTCTTAAAATGATGACAATGTGTTCTAGTGCAAAAATGTATCACTTGTCACAATTCTTACTACCATGGCTTTATATTTTAGAGAGTATTTATCTCAGTATTTTCTTTCTTGCCACCTTGACTTTTCATTCCATAGGAAAGTTACTTTAGTCGTGACATTCCTTTGTCACCATGACTTTCATACTATAGAGTAGATTTCAAGAGATGATAAATTCATGACCTCAAACCATGCAATGATTTCTAGCTTAAAGATTCATATGAAACCCAAAAATATAAATGGAATACTTAGAGTTTTTCAAAAAAATGAGATGGGAAATTAAATTTCAAGTCCAAGATCAAAAAGCCATAAGCAACATGACTTCTATCCATCAATTAGGGGAAAATCCAAGGCTAACACAAGTAATAATTATTGAGATTAGGTTTTAAAACTTAGATCCTTACTAACATTATTATTGAAAGTCCTTGATTCTATGATATGTTATGTCAAATATCTCACATGAATTCTTTTCTAATGACATGCTAAATTGGGATCTAGTGTTCATTTATTATACTTGTGTTATGATGATATGATTATTTAATGTTTATATTAGTGATAATATTGTGATTTGAATGTTGAAAAAAAGTACAAATACAATTAATACTACATTTTACACCTTTATGGGTTTATAAGTTAGAAGATAAAAATACATACTCTATGTAGTCACCATAGGTAGTTGATATACTATCTAAAAAAAGTATGTGTGTGAATGACCTATAAAAAAAGTATGTGTGTGAATGACCTATAAAAAAAGTATGTGTGTGAATGACCTATAAAAAAAGTTTAGTTTTTGTGATACTAAGATATTTTGATAGCATATCAACTAATTTGTATGCCAAGTGGGTACTAAAGTATTTTTGTGCTATAAACTAATTTGGTAGTAATAGCGTAATGATGACAACTAATTTGTATGCCAAGAGGGTATTAAGGTATTTCATACTAATCTACTATATATCTAATAAACAAGCATAACTTTGCCCAAATACTAAAGAAATCTTATTATACATAAGAAAGCGAACCAACCCTAAAGTCTAAATATCTTTCTAAGTCTCAAGTCTATCTACTAAACTCAAATAGTAATTAATTCATTATTAGTTAGTCAAACTACTGACATTGTCTCTATGAGCTTGATATCTAGACTCATGTATATCTTTATTACTTACATGATCCATATACTTACAAAAATCTATTAGATGAAAGCAATCATGCAACAAAAACTTTGGACTATGTCACAAATGATAAATTTTGATACTATAATAAATTAAAACAGCTTTCTATATAACACATTAAATTCCTATGCTATCAGATGTATAGGTAGTAACTTTTTATGATCACAATCAATGATGACTCAATATGCCATCAACCAATCCATCCCAAGGATGACATCAAACTTGGACATGTCTATGACTCTTAAATCCATAGTGAGCAGAATCCCCAAGATCTCTAACTCACAATTCCAACACATTTGATTAATACTTATCCTAGTTCTTAGAGAAGAACTATCAAGTAGTGGCTTTTCTAAGACTTAATATTAAATCTCAAATCTTTCACACTTGATGTAGCAAAAAAAGAATTTCATTCATTAGAATCAACCAATATTCTTACCCATAAGCAAGAGAGTAGAAGAGTAACCCATATTGCAATCTAAATATGAGATGTGATGACACAGACATGCCCCTAATTTTCTAAAGTCCCTACATATGAGCTTAGTATTTGAACTAGACCCATACCTTGGTCACTCTGGCATTGCCTATAAAGTAGAAGGTGCTTGCACAATGGTGTGACTTTGTAAAGGTACAAAAACTCATAGTTATTTGACACAATCCCAAAACCTAATTGAGCAAGGATCTCTCTTCTAATATATTACAAAAAATATATGAGTCATATAAATATTAAAGTAGATATTAGTCCAGATATTATTCCACAAAATTTTTTTAATGGTTTGATTAATCAATAATGAATTAACAACTGTACAAGTTGAATATATGTACTGGGTATTCAAAAATATACTTAGACTCTAGGATTAATAAACATACTTTTTCATAATGATAATTTTTAGTATTCGGTTAATATCATATCTTATTAATGGATAAAGGGTAGATTAGTGTGAAAAATGGTTATGTGTCCTCTTGACATATAAGGTAGTTGTTGTACATTAGACTACCACTATCAAGGATGATCCACTCATAGCTGTCTCATTGGTATTTTAACACCAAAGAATACATCTTTCAGTGTAATACTCATTTGCATATCTGATTTATTTAGGTAATATGTTAAATATCCTTGCTGATTTCTTTGAGTATGTATACAATAGATTAGTTTTGAATATGTGTGTACGTTTAGCTTTATAAACCTTACTCATAAATATTTAAGTATATCTCAATTTCAGGTTTTTACATATTGATTTATCTAATGTATTAATATTAGAAGGATTTTCACTTCCTTTTTATTGATCTATATCAATGCGTCCTATTACTTACCTATCACCATCTATCATGACCAATACACATAAACTAACATATTCATAAAAATCCTAATTTTTGGTTCTAAATTGTATTTACATCCATTGGCATCCAATCACTACATAAAAAAAACATAAATATATAAATACATAAAATCAATAATCCATCACAACATAATTATATAACCAACCATATAATTCATTTCAACAGATATTAGGGAATAAATCATGTGAGATGTATTGAATGAAATCTCATGAATTTGAGGGTCTGAACGAAAGCTCAAATAATTTTCTAAGAAAAAAATTTTATTTCCAAACAAAGTTGCTTCTTGTTCACCTTGGATTCTTTCTTAATTAGAGTCAAATTTGCATTACTTAGTATGCTCATCATACCCATTGTATTCCCCTTCTCTCTCTCTTCTTTTTTCTTTAAGTATAACTTTTATACTCTGAGGATTCATGTGATACTTTAAGTTGAAACTCATGATACAAAATTGAAGTAACAACTTTGACATGGTTTCAACTCTCCTCTAGAGCACAAATATTATGGTGTTGTGAATGACCATGATAAATATTTATCTATCTTTAACACAAAGTCATAACACTAAGAATCGAAGTCACAACTTTGAAATATCTTCAACTATCCTTGGAGCACAAATGTCATGATATTGAGAATAACCATGATGAGTGCTTATCTTTTGGTAATACAAAGTCATGACATTGGGAATGATTATGACTTTAGTTTTGACTTTGTTAGCAAAATGTTGTAGAGCTAGAATTGCCATGATTGAAATTAAATTTTTTATAACTTAGTCATTACATTGGGATTGACCATGAATTTAATCTTGTTTTTGTTAAAATAGTAATGACTCCAAGAACATCATAATTGAAGAAAAAACTTTCTATAACATAAAGTAATGACACTAAAGTTGGCCATGATCTCATATTTTCATTCTACAGCATTAATTCGTGGCATTAAAAAAATTTATGACTAGAGTAATTTCTCTCAATAACAAAAAAGTCATGGTAGAAAATTATGTCATGACACATCACTTGATATTTTGGCTTTGCTTTGAACGAGTCATGACTTTGGAATGTGCCATATCTGCTTGTACTAGTGGGATACTCGATTTCTATGATATAAAAATAATGTCACGGTGACAAAAGTAGTTTAGAGCTAGTGTGACTATGACTCCAATGAAATATAGTGACAATGATGAATGTGTTATATAATGAAAATATTGTGTCAACATAAAGGTATATTTGTTACATAAAAAGAATACAATGATTAATTTGGTAGAGTTACGACTAAAAAGGATACCATAATTACTTAAAACTAATGTGGGGTTATACATAAGTCATGACAAAAGAATTTTCATCACTCTCAATCGTTCTTCTCTACTTCAAGCCTTTACTCTACCAAGTTAATATCTTCACCAAAATTCTCTACAATTTCACTAAATTTATTAAATCTCTCAAAATAGAAATCTATTGAAATTTCTTTGATATATGCTAAAATATATGCAAACATACCTATATTTACTTCTCAAATAACACAAATTATTTGAGATAAGTAGGAACAAACTATATCTATGCATGTAAGTCATATATTTCTTATGTGAGCTAAAAGAAGAAAGTTGGTTGTCCCTCCTCTTATCTTTCACACATGAATCCTAGATACTCCATGCATCATGCACCTCCCTTTTAATTCTCATAACTATCATGATTATAAAGTCCACATCTTGTATGAGGAGCCCACAATTTTAACTCAACTAGATAATTTTGCACAAGATTTAAACTTTCTAACCTTAGCTATATCTATGACTACATAATCATCAATAAAATGGGCTAACTTAGTCAACTTATCCATGTATTCAAATACTATCATTATCCATTTTTTCAGTTTTAGGAATTCATTATCTTTTACACGTTGAGCAAATACCAGATAATACTTGCCCATGAATAGCTCACGGAATGCTTCCCATGTCATTGCCTCCACTTCTCTTGAAGCCTTGATCCAATCCCACCACACTTTGTATCCACCCTCTAGCTAAAATAAAGCTGGTTTTATCTTTGTGATATCAAAGCTTATCTTCATTCTCTCTATGTAATTATAGCACTTGCAGTACTATGTAATGATCACAATCATAATGCTAATAGCCTCCATGAAGGCTTGCTGATCAAAGGCCAAAAGAATTCAGTTGTGTCTGTGCCCATCACCATTACATCCACTTCCTTGACTTGTCATCTACACATGCCAAATAAATAAAATATATCTCTTTTTCTAGTCTTACTTACAATGCCTATGCCAAACACTAATAGACAATATATCATGAACAATTATGTTAATTTTATTTTTGAACCTTTAACTCTAAGGATATGATCTATGCCCTTAGTATTCATTCTTTACAATACATATCCCACAATGAACATAATTCTTACAATATGTAACATGCAATCACATAGCAACAAATATGCAATACATAATGAGTATAATGGTCTAAACCCACAATTATCAAGACTTAGGTAATTTCATATCGATACTCTGATACCAAGCTGATATTGGTATTAGACATCAAGCCCTAAGTATTTATAAACATATATTCTGATAACAAGCTATGAATCTAGGTTCTAGTATCAGACATCAAGCCCTATGTATTTATAATACTAGACTCTAATACCAAGCTATGACACTAGTACTAGACATCATACACTATGTATTTATAAACCTATACTTTGATACCACATTGTGATACCCCAAAATCCACATGTCCATTGACCAATCATCATCTCGTAGAAATATAACAAACATGGGCCTCATTCAACCTCATGCCCCAGGTAGCCTAGTGGGGATTAACCAATTGTCCAACCTCTGACCAAGCATGTTGATATTATCAACTTTCCCTCTCAGAGTTTATAGTTTTACACATGCCCCTCCATATCACAACTCTTAGGATTTGAACTTGTGGCCTCTAGTCTATAGTTCCAAATCCTAGTACATGGGTACAAGTTGAGCCAAGTAGGTCAACTAATATACATAGGTACTAGGATTTGAAACTATAGACTAGAGGTCATAAGTTCAAATTTTAAAAGATATGACATGTGGGGCATGTGTAAAATCATATACCCTGATGGATAAAGTGGATTATATCATATGTCTGGTGGGGCATGAGAAATTGGTTAACACTTGTAAGTCCACTCAGGGACCGAGGTCAAGTGTAGCCCATGTTTATTGCATAATAATGTATTTATATATAACAAATTAGATATGGTAAAAAAAGCTTATGGATATTAAGTAACACAATACCACTATGTTATGCTCCATTTACTTGGAATCATAATTTAACAAAAATAATGTATGACAACAGATGAACAAGAACTCTATCCCAAATCCAATTTATGCAATACCATAATCATATGACCTATTTAGGACCAAATATAACACAATGACCATATTATTCCATTTATAAGTAAGCATGACCTCACCTTCTTATTCATTCACATTCAAGAGACAAAATGATATACCAAAAAAGTCCTTATAAGTTCAATCACAATACTCTTAAAAGAAACATTTATAACCAACCAAAATTATTGTGATTTCATTTAAAAAAAGATCCGCCAAGTCCATTTAGTTTAGACACATCCATCTATTAAAGTTAAAAAAGTGTTGGAAGATGTGTGGAGTCTCGTGATTACACTTCCAAAATATACTACCCAATAAAACACATGAGATTATGATTTTAAAAAGGATCATTGAAAATGGTGGCATCCACACAAAGTTTTGGTTTACAAATAAAGAACTTTCATTTTCAAAGTATTCATTGGATATGCTCATTAATAAGGTTTCATTATATATTTCCATGTGCATTATGTGGTGGGAGCACATTAGGGATCAAGACATGATATACATTTAAGCTTGATCTCATTTTATGCATGTAGAATTTTGTAAGGTTCATATTACTTTTTTTTAAAATATGAATGTAAATTGAAAGTGTGACATTTGCATGTAGACCTAAGAGGAGAGTAGCTCTTGTAAAAATTTTCTTTACTAGACATGTCACATCTTACATGGAATACATCTCAAATAGCATGCATAGATTTCATGCATACTATTTTATCCTCATCCATTAATCCATAATATAAAATAAATCAAACCATTGATGTATGTATAATCCAAACTAATTATATTATATAATTCATATTACACAAATCCTAAACCATGCTAATTCCATATAAATTCTCAAATCATTCTCTAGAGGAGAGGGATATGAGAGCCACCCACAACCCTAGGGATTGATATAAGTTGTGCATCCTTTGCTTGCTTCTAATTTCTCTAATTTCTAATTTTATACTAAATCCTAGAGAAGAAAATAGAGAGATCCCTAAAAAATTCTCTAACTTCTAATTTTATACTCAACAACTTTATATTACTCTAAGTATGAAGGTATGACTTTTAGAATATAAATATAACTTAAGTCTTCATTTCTTTAGCTCGAGTTCATGACTATAAAAAATAGATATGACTCTATTCAAAATTTTGATCTCTTTTCAACAAAAAGTCATGGTGCTAGTAACAACCATGACTTTCACCTAATATCTCTATAAAAAAAGTCATGACACTATGAAATGGAAGTGGTATCATTACTTCATCATTTATAGTCAATTCTTTTAAGTGTTTGTAACATTGTGAGTGGTCACAATACTAGCCTTTTTTTCTCTGATGTAACATATTATTGATGAGTTGTTAGGATGCCATAACATTTGCATTCAGCTTGCATATATAAGCTGTGGATATGCCTTCTTTTAAGGATAAGAGTTGTGGCCTTGGAAATGACCATAATCAAGTAATATCTTTTATAAAATTTTCTATCTTAAAAGTCTTAACTTTGAATAATTTCCATGATTTTCACATGAGTACTTGTTTCTCTATAATATTTTATAACTCAAAAGTTATGGCTTTATCAAATTAAAATGATTCTGTCTTGAGACTACTGAGCAATATAAAAATAAAGTTATAGCTTTGTGAAATTGGTGATAACCTTGAGCACTAGTGAGGTATTTGGTTGTTATGATAAAAAATAAATATCTCCACCATTAATATTTTTTAGAGCTAAGTATAACTAGGACTTCATTATAATTTCACAGTCATTAAGAATATGTCGTATAGTGGAAAGATTATGCTAATTAGTTAGTAAGGTCATGGCATACAAGAATTATCATCAATCATTTAATTATAGTTTTGGCAATGAATTAACCCTAAAACTATGCGAGATTTACTTAACTACCTCATCAGCTAAACACTTCCAAAATCACTATTCATTTTAGTATAGTTTTGGCCAATAATTAACCCTAAAATTATGTGAGATTTACTTAACTACCACATCGGCTTAACACCTTCCAAAGTTTAATTAATTTCATGACTATTCATCAAAGTTATCCAAAACACCAAATCATAATATCAATTTATATTAACTTTATTTCTATATCTATTCATCATTATCACCCACCAAAATAATTAAGAATATTCTACAAATTAAACATTGAGCATGTACACATTCCATGAAAAACAATTTATGGCAATAATTCATTATTTATGGATAAGAATGCACTATCTTTTGGTATCATGTTTTATGATAAAAACTAATATCATAGCTATAATATATTTCTAAACATAAAAAAAGAACTCTCAAAGAAGCTTGATGTCAAAATTTTTTTACTGAATTTAACGATATATTTGAGGACATGCTTGTATATCTCCCATTGGCACTTAGAGATTATGATAGTTTGACAATTACATGGGTAAATCATAATCTACTTTTCATAAAGAGTCAATAGTTGTATATCTTTTCATTTGGGAAATGCTTGTATATCTCCCATTGGCACTTAGAGATTACGCATCATACTCTAGTTCTTGTGAAGGGCCAATATTATTACCCACACATAAAAAATGATGTGGAGATCTATGTGAAGACTTGTAGTTCTTCCACAAACCAACGTGGAGCAGAAGTTGGTAACATGTCTTTTGTGATTATTGCAAATTTTATATTGTCCATGTGAGAGTGCCTTCATAGAATTCATTGTGAGATTACCCAAATTTGGGAGCATTATGGTGGTAGTTAATCAATTCTGAAAGTATATTACTCTCATCCCTATAATGAAAGAATATCTAATAGATAAAGCAATAAAGCTATTTCCAGAAAATATAGTAAAGAATTGGGGAATTCCCTAATTCATAGTCAGTGATCAAGATGATTAATGTACATGGTGATTCTATAAAGAACTATTCAAGTCGATCATAATAAATTTGAATTTTTCAATGAGTATTTATTCTCAAACTGATGAACAAAGTGAAATTGTGAATGATTTATTAGAAATAGTTTTGTGGTATTTTGTAAGTCCCTCATAGAAGGATTGTCTAAAACTATTTTATGTTACATATTTATTTTTATAACTTGTAGCAAAGAGAGCAACAAAACAAAGTATTATTAAAATTTTGATTCATTAACAACCACATATACTAGACACTATTGACATAGGTTATGTAGACAAAATCTAACAACTTATCATTTTATCATGGAGTGAAAAGAATAATCTAAATTAGCTCAAATTAGATTGAAAAAATTAGCTAAGCATTTGAAAAAGTGGGATGATGTAAAATAAAGATATGTACATTGTGACATGGGGGACTTGGTGTTGGTAAGTAGAGGTGTCAAATGGGCCGGCCCGGCACGGCACTGCCCATTTTTCACGAGCACGATCGTGCTACCGTGCCGTGCCGGACACGACACGGTTTGTATATAGGCGGGCACGGCACGGCCCGTAGGCACGGCAAGGCCGTGCCGTGCCGTGTCGGGCCCGCTCGGGCACGCCTTGGCCATACAGGCCAGGCGGCACGGCCGGGCAGGCGGGAGCCGCGACGCGGGACCGGGTCACCGGGGTCCGGGAGGCCACACGGGCTGACCGCTGATGGACAGGCAGATGGCAGATTAAATTTTTTTTTTATTGTAAATTTTTTGATTAAGTAACCGTATAGAGTATTAATTATTAAATATAATTTTTTGTAAAAATTATAAAAATTAAAATTAAATAAAACAAACAAATATTAGTAAATTTTTTTTTATCAAATTCAATTTAGTTTAGCTTTTTTTATATTTATAATTTATTAATTATATATTAAAATATAAAGTTATTAATTTTTAATATAAAATTTAAATCGTAAAAAAAAAATAAATACATTATGTTAGTAAAAATTAAAATTAAAAAAAAATAAACTACACAAAAGAAAAATTACCAATCATGCTTTTAAAACCAATGGTCCGAACAAAACAAGTATAAGTTTCAACACAACGTATGGTACAAAGTACAAACAAAGCGTATAAATAAAATAAATAAAAAAACATCGAAAAAAAAGAGCAGATGAGCATCAATCGTCAAGCGGCATATCATGAGAATCATCAGCCGCAACATCAAGATCATTATCATATGGATCATCATCATCGGCAATCAGCTCCTCCGCCATCGTAGTGGATGTGGATGCGACTGTAGTGTCTGTCACAGTCCCAGCTCCAGCACGATCATGGATGCTAAATCTCGATTCCTCCCAATCCTTCAAACATGCCAAGGCCTCAACCATATCTAGACGTAATCTCGATCTCCTATCCGAAATCACGTTCACTGCAACAGAAAAAACAAACTCCGATGCTACGCTCGACACCGGAGGAGTTAGTAGATCCCGTGCCATCCTAGATAGCACGGGATAGGTGGACTCATATGATTTCCACCACTGTAATAAATTAAGATTCTTATTATCAGAATGTGATAGGATTGAGCAGTAATTGGTATCTAAGTACCGAGACAGCTCGCTCCTATGTGATGGTCCACCCCTACGTTTCCCCCTCGCTAGGTTAATAGAATAATCGTCATCTTCGAACAAGGTATCAATGTCTGTAATCATAGTCTCACCACCACTACCACCATACCTTGTATCGTAGTATGTGAACAGGTCTGTCAACTTTTCGTAAATGAACCCTTCAGGTGGCTCTTCCAGGTTCATGCACGAGGAAATGAAAGTCAGGGTGTTTTCAACCCCTTCCACCTTAGCCCTAGGGTCCATGCATGCTGCGAGGCAATAAAGAGATGGAATGGTGGACCAGTACTTCAGGTACTTGGTCTCCATCTCTGCAACCATATGGCTAAGCGTCGAGTCCGCTCGATACTTCCTAAACATGCTACTAATGTTGCATATGCACCGGAGTGCAATGCAAGTGGTGGGCGTATAAACCGACGAACACATGTTCGTTGTGTCATAAAATATCTTCAGGAATTTCATAAATGAAATTCCTAAAGCCCAATCAGTGTAGTCAATAATAAGTTCGCCACTCTTACTATTGACGTAGTCGGATATCACGTGTTCGTATCCAACACATGATTCCAACATCAGGTATGTGTAATTCCAACGATGTCTCACATCCGATTGGAATTTATTCTTCTTAAGATTCGCAGACAAACAGAGATTACCAAACTCTTGTAGTCTACGAAGAGTGCGAATATACTTGAGTGCATTGCGTATATTTTCCAACGCGGGGGAACACACCTTCATACCCACCTGAACTATCAGGTTAATCACATGACACATGCATCTGACATGAAAGATCTCTCCAAATGGTGTGTCTCTAATATTCCTAACAAACATATTGATCGCTACTCCATTATTCGCAGCATTATTGAAAGTGACACTAAAAATTTTATTTTGAATTTTATATTCCCTAAATATTTTCATCATACACTCAAAAATGGCCGGGCCATCATGAGGATGAAGAATCTCAGTGAATCCTAATATTTTTTTATTGATTGTCCAGTTAGAATCTTCATAGTGACTCGTGAGACATGCATAAGAAGAATCATCGTGATATGTCCATATATCGGACGTCACGGACACCACTCCACTATATGCCAAAAATTCCTTAATTATTTTTTGTTTTTCTAACTTATATATCTTTAGTATGTCACTCCTAGATGTGGACCTATGAATCCTACGATAGGATGGCTGAAAATAAGTCTGCATGATGCGCACTACAATCGGATCTTCCGAAAATCTGATCGGAAGACCCATCAATGTGATGAGCCTGGCCATGCCGTCCCTACCCAACTCGCTGGAGTATACGAAGGGAGTAAACTTTGAGAATGAACTCGATCCAGTCTCAAAAAATGTAGTGCCAAGTTGGGTTTGCCTAAGATCTAAGGGTCCATGTTTTTGGTGCATATTTCGGCATGCCTCTTAAGGTGCCCAGTCCCACATGTACTCTTGCATGTTAAAAGTCTCATACAATATTTGCACTGTGTCATTTCAAGTTCCTCACCCCTAACATTTACTTGTGTTATGATTTTAAAAGGTGTCCAAACTACAGAAGTCCTCCTAGTTTTTTGTATTTTAGAACTTTGGGTTGAGACGACAGGATAAACCAAAGTTTCAGCAGCCGCAGACCTCTGTGTAACACTAACATTTTCATTTTCCAAATTTAAATACGTGTCAGGTGTATTTGTCATTTTTTATGTTTTTTATTTTTTCCTAAGTTTTTCTAGAAAGAGAAGCCTTAGAGAGAGAAAGTAAATAAAAACGTAAAATAAATTACCCGGTAAAAGCAATGAGGTCAGTCACATGCAAGGTGCACCGTAGGAAGCTCTGATGTTCAAAACTCAAGTTGAGTTTCAAGAAAATCCAAGCCGAAATCAAAATCACGAAGCCCGAGAGAGAGATGCACGGTTTATGTGAGAGAGAGAAAGTATTGAGAGGTTTTATGTTTTTGAAAAACATAAATGTTATAGGGAGGGGGGTAGATTTTATAGGCTAAAGAAAGTTTTTTTTTATAAAAAAAGATATTTTTTTATTATTTTTTTGATTTTTTTTAATATTTTTAAGGGGTAGAATCACGAGGACCGTTGGATTCTGCCCCCTAGCCGTTGGAGGCGAATCCAACGGCTGAAAATTTGTGATTTTTGAAATTTTTTTTTTGGCCGTTGGGATTGGTCGGATCTAAGGCCGTCGGGTATCGGCAGTCGGGACCGTGGGTCGGGTCCAATCAGACCCGACCCACGGTCTTTTTACCGGGGGGGAGGGGGCTGGGGGGCCAGGGGACGGCCGGACGAGTCACGCCACGCCACACGTGACACGCCACCAGCGCCACGCGTGCCTATGTCAACCGGCACGGGACGGACCCGTGCCGGCGTGCCGTGCCGGGCCAGGCACGGCACGGCTCGTGCCAGGCACGGCACGGCACGAGCAGTTCTTAACCCGGGCACGGTTTAAAAACGTGCCGGGCCGGCCCAGGCACGGCCGAACCGTGCCGTGCCTCATGCAGGGCCGGGCCGGCCCGACACGTTTGACACCTCTATTGGTAAGGCTTTTCTTAGTGTTTTGGCACGAAGGAATAAAAAAGCAAGTAGTACGAAGATATGAAATGTCTAACATCATTCTCGATAGGGTTGATAATATTTCATACTATCTTAATTCATCTCAAAAATTTAAAGTGTATCTAGTATGTCTCGTGAGCATGTCGAAGCTATTTATGATGATTAAGATGATCCATCATGGGATGAGTCACACTGAGTGTCAATGGAAGTGGTATTTTTCTATGAGGAGACCATAAAAGCTATTTTGATAAGATGAGTTGTAAGACAAAATAATTACATGTCGATACATGAATACTTGGTGAAATGGAAAGGACAAATAGATAGTGAAGATAGTTGTGAACCTACTAAATCATTATGGGAATTCCAAAAAGAGAATAAATTTTCACAATGAAGATTCAACGAGGGCATAAAATATTGGTGGAGAGAATTTCATGGCATGATAAAATTCTGAAAAAAAAATTAAAATGTGGGATTATTCTATGGGGATTTCCAGAATGATCTAGAAAATTCTAGAATCTTAATGATTATTTTATATGGTTTGAGAGATTTTCAATAGAATTCTAGAAGGATCTAAGGATTTTAAGATCCCCTCTCAATTTAGAATATTATAGTGATTTCAATTATAATAAGATTGTGACATGGGACATAATCTTGGCCCTTGGTGAAAGGGAGCTCTCACTATATATGAAAGAACTTTCCATTAATGTATTCATTTAAACTCTCAAAAATTATTTGTAGTAGTATATTTTGTCTCTCTAAGCATTTCTCTTCATGCTAAGCTTGTAGGTGTAACTCTTATGAAAGGCAAGAGCAAGTTGACTTAGATAATTATGAAAGAGAATTTCCTAGCCTAAGGGCACGCATATAGTAGTAAACTTGTGACCCATTATGCATAATCTTAGTTACTAAGTAACAATCTAAGGTAATATATGATTATATTTCATATTATGTATATATAATTTTTTCTAACATGAGACCTTTTATTGTAATTTAAATTATCTTCATATATTATCTATTACTCTATTTCTTAATTTGCTACCAAAGTTTTACAAAACTAGTTTTAAAATACCAAATGCCCCTCTGGTTTTAGGCTCTCATGGTTCTTTAAAAAAATGTAACTATAATCTAATGTGCACTTTATAAAGAATAGACATATCTTTAAAATAATTCACACCCCTAATTATTCTTAAAAAAAATTTCTTTGTAGTAATTTTTACATCGGTCAACATTGAATCATACACTAACATTTAATACTAAACAAATACAATTAATAAGTAGTTTAGATTAAATTATAGAAAATATAAAGGGATAAAAAAACTTCCTAAAAATTATCCATTCCTATATTCTTCATCATTTGGATTTGTAGCTCTGCTATTCCTAATTTTCAACTTTTCCAAACTAGGTATTTTTAGAAATTCATTTTATTTAGCAACCTTCAAATTTTGATGCAATAGTATTTCTAGCAATGTTCTCCCCTCAAACTCAACCTTAGCCAACCTGAAATTTGTCAACAAGAATGATGGAATTAAATTAATTTTTTTTGGTTAAATTCTAAACATGAAAAAAAAAATAAAACAAAATAAGACTTTGATGAATTCTAAAATTGTGAATTACCTCACACCAAGTGCTTGGTTTATTGTCGACAACCCCATTTCTTCCTTCTTGTCATGGTTGCTTCAATAAAATTGAGGTCTTCTCAAATTCCACTTCTTGGAAAATAGTATATAACTAGTTACACATTAACTAGAAATTTTATTCACCACTAATCATTTTCTAATTCCAAATCTTCATGTGGATGGATAGCTAAGATGATGAAAGGACCATACCATCATGATTTTAATTTGTCAAAAAAAATTTAGTCTTAAATTGATTAGTATCACTTGTTGTCCTAGTTATAATTCTTCGAATTTGAATTTTATTATCATGAAACCTCTTGGTTTACTCCTTATAAACTCTAGCACTTTCATTGGCAAGTATCATCCAACTTATTTCAGTGCATCTTGATATGTTTATCAATAGTTTGCAAATCATAATTTAGCTTCTAAAAAGTCTAATATGTTATATGTTCCAACTCCGTGGGTAGATGGAAAGCCTTTCCAAAGACTAACTTATATGAAGACATTCCTAATGAGGGTTTTCAAAAGCTATTCTATATGCCCAAAAATTGTCATCAAGTATATTAAATACTAATCTCCTCTACTTGGATTTACCACTTTCTCAAAAATCATCTTGATTTCTCTATTATAGAGCTAAACTTGCCTATTAGTCTGAGGGTTATGATGTAGAGTTTCAATTAATTGTGAGTTTGTACATGATTTTTAAGATGGATAGTAATAAGTAAATCATAAAACTAAATCATTTATATAATAAGAAGGTGATAACATCTCTTCCAATTGTGAGGCACAAGATAAACCTATATGTTGAACCCTGAAACCTGGGATGTTAACCATCATGAGTATGGTGCTTACGAAATTAAAAGTGAAAATACTTTTATACATCAATTGTCATTATAAATATCTTAGAATGATTGGTCCTCAATTGGGATATACATTATATAAAAATTTTTAAGGGATTTAGCTTTACTATTGGTTTCACATTATTATTGAGGAGGATGGTGACACTAAATTTTCAAGATATGTATGAGTATATTGTGACTCATAAGGTGATAAAAGTCTTTACGAATTAGTTTTACTCAAATGATTCTCATCGGTGAAACTCAAGAAAAGTTCATATTAATTTTGTGAGTATGATGCTTACGAAGTTGAAAGTATAAATGCTTACAAACCATACCAATCATTAGTCTTTATGAAAATGGAGGCCAAAAAAATAAGTGTGTTCATACAAAGCCACCATAAGGACAATTGAACTAGTTGCCAAAAAGGTATAAAATTATAAATGAGCCTATTGTAAGGATGAATAATTATCTCAATGGTGATGTATTGAGAGGAAAGCTATGAGGATACCACCATTGGGAAGAGCTCAAGAGTAATGACCACCTTTATTACTATTAGAGAAATGGATAATTGCAAAATACCTAAATATTCATTGTGTATAACACAAAATATGTAAAATGACTTAATTACGTGTTAAACATCAAATTGACAACCATGGACCTAAGATTATTTAATAATCTGAGTATCCATATTACTTAAAATGAGTTGTCTCTTGTTGAATAATTAAATTATCAATACAATTCCTATGAGATCAATATCTAGATTAAAGTCTGTTATACTACATGTGTGACACATAAAATTATGGATCTTAGTTGATGAGACACTCATTAATGAGTATTTGGGGCGTCCCCTAACTAATTAAAGTAGGTGGAGTAAGAAAGTTGCAATAAATTTTTTGGCATTGTTGCTCTGGATTGTTTAATTTGATTTGTCAATGTGAGTTGACATAATTATTCTTGTAAAAGTAAAATTCTTTTTTAGTAATTTAAATAGTAATATATTTGATAAATATTTTTGAATCTAAAGGATAAGTCATTTTAACTTGTTTGAATGTGAATAGTTACCTTTTAGATTTGCTTATAGTTTTTTATTTTATTTTTCTTTTCTTTATTTCTAGTCACTCATATATATAATCTAAACCTCTAGCCACTCTTACTAAGATTTCCATGGAAGCTATTTGAAAGAGCTATAAGAAGATAATGAAACATACTATAATTAATTTTTGGAAAAATATACTAATGAGTGAGAATGTTCCAAACTATAATTAAAATGAGTCATATCATGTTAAAGGAAGTGACTTGTACTTCCAATCTTATAGAAATCATTATTAACCCTATAATCACTAGGAAAAGAATTATGCTCATTGGAGAAATAAAAGTCATGGAGAGATGAAAGATTATAGGTATAAGCCATTTTTAGTATCTTATTGGATAGCTAAACTTGATAAATTATTAAAAGGCTTGAGGAGGCTCAAATCTTGTGAAGAGGGATTGATTAGAAAATAGAGAGAGAGAGAGAGAGAGAGATAGAAAGACATAAGAAGTCATAAATTATTTTAGCCTAAAAAAAGCTTCATTTGAAATCCTTCTAGCAAGGTAGAAATAGTTATGGTTGAATCTTTATATGAGGACATGGAAGCAATAGCCTTGATGATTTGAAGAGAAGAGAAAGAAGTGAAGGAAAGAACTTTTGTAGCCAATATGGAGATAGTTGTTAAAAGAAAGCTTTAAGAGGATGTTAAAAGAAAGCTTGAAGAGAAAATGGATAACATAGTCTCAACTATCCAAGATGAAGATGAAATGAAAGACAAAATCTCTATAGCTAGTATACAAAAAATTTATATGATAGAAAATCTTGATGAGGAACTCAAATACACGACCTTAATTCTTCAAGAGAAAGAAGAGAAGGTGGATTATAATGCTTTGGTGAGTGAATTGGATAAAATTGATGAGTTATGTGCAAGTGCAATTGAAAAAAGGCTGAGGGTTTTCATAATGCTAAGGCTAAAGAGAAAATATGGATAGAGAGAAATGTAAAACTTACTTGTATGGATAGAGAATAGAGATAAGAAATCTTCCAGGATCCATATATGATATCAAAAGTATAAGGAAGAATGAAGTAAAACAATTTATTGAAAAGTTCTCTCAGACAGTTGAGATTCCTAATGGATAGAAAGAAGTTTAAAGGTCTAACTATGAACATAAAATATAGTGTTGCTTGGGAGGAAACCTAAATTTTTTTTATTCTTTTTGATAAAGTGTAATGTTGTGAGAATAAAAATTACATATACATAATTACACTTACATCGCCCCCCCCCTCTCACATACAAAAGAACAGTAGATTCAATCTAACTACTATTCAAATTTTATTAGCTTAAAGCTATAGTATCTTTCTAGAACCATGACTTTGGCAAAATAGAAAGAAAAAGTTCACTAGAAGCTTCATGACAAGGATGTGATAGTTTTTCAGAGTTGTGACTTTGGTATTACATAAAGAAAAAACATAGTGAAAGATAAATGACAAGACCATGGTAGTTTTTAAAATCATGACTTTTATGCTACATAAGGAAGAGCATTAAATAAGCTATATGAGAAAGTCATAACTTTGATGCAATGTTGTGACTTGAAAGATACTACTTTTTCTAAAGCTATGACTCTTCATTTATTGAAGAAAAACAAAACCACAAATTCATGACAATAAATACTTAATCCTTGAATCTCTTCCATAATAAACTCTAATATTCCACTAGCATCATGACAAACTACTCAGGATCCTCATTGTTGGCTGATTCAACATGAGAAGGAAGGAGATCATCAAAAGAATATCATAGAGATGTGCCATAAGGAGAAATGGAATAGACAAAGAGCTAGCACCATAGAGATGCCACTTGAAGTTGTGGTACTCATGGTAACTTTTAGTGAATTCATTATATAAATTGAGTAGAGATGGATAGAATCCATACTTAAAAAAAAGAATTTATTGGAGAGAAGGAATTTAGTGAATTCTTTCTGCTTTTTAGTGTTGTTATTAGGATGTAGAATTTGATATTATTTTGTATGCACAAAGAATAGGAAAATACCTCAATTTTAAAGGAGTTATATTCAAATTTGGAGGATAGGTTTGAGAAGGCATGCTATGTGAGATGTATTTGGGTTCAATTTGATAGGAGAATTATTAATGAGTTACTTTTATTCCTAAGGGTTAAAGATAGTGTGAATTTCAAATCTTTCCATAGAGACAGATTTTCTAGCTATTATTAAGCTTTTAACCAATGGTAAAGACACATGACAGGTGACATAGAAGAGTGCGCATGGATATTTATTGAGGGGAGAACTCAAGGATTTGAGTAAAGTTTGGTTGTATTTCATATGCTCATTTTTATTACACATTATCCATGTTTCTATAATTATTACGGATAGAGTAATATTGTTATATGTCATTCTCATTGAATATTATTTTAATTTTGAGAAAGTTTTTAAAGAAATTGATTCTTGGATTCCTCAATGGTTAATTTTCTGACCAACTAATTCATTTTTCCCTTATTACTTTATTGTGCTTAACTAAAGGTGTTCTTATGAATGCATAAGTTGATGCATTGTGTCTGATAGTATTCCTCATGATAGTTTCCAACAAAAAGAAAGAAATTGAATGAGAAAAAAAGGAAGAAGTCAATGTTTGAGGGGAAGTATCCACTAAAATTTGGAAAGAAGATTCATCTTTCACCAAATGTGACACACAAGAGATAGAGAGAAGAGGAGGAACATGAGAAGATGAGTTAACATGCATTGAGTATTCCCTAGTTGTACATAGTGTTATGTTAATGAATATTTTTCATATATTAGAAAATGTGAAGCAGGATGAAGAGAAAAATAAGGAAAAGTTGAAAAAAATCAATTCCCTATGCAGAAGAGTAGTGGAAGAGATTGGAATGTTTGAATCCTATATTTTCAAACTCTTGGATGAAGGAAGAAAACATGTGGATGTTGGATTGATGGGTGACATTAAATCCTTTGGAATTCAATACAAAATAATTTTGATAGATTGGAAAAGAATAATGGAGGAAAAAGACAAAAAAATGGAATAAAATAATATTTAGGGAATGATAATGGATAGATGATATAGGAAAATATAGTGCAAACTAAAAATATTTTTAATATGCAAAGGAAAGCTTAGAGATTACACTAAATTCAATGGGTTAAATATATGAAGCTCTATATAATATGTTGACAAAGATATTTAATAGATATTCTATACAAAGAATAGATTCAAAAGGGTCATCCATTCTTTGACATCCTTTGAGCAATCATTGATGGACTTCCTTTTCCAGGAGCATGATTATAAAGGAAAATCATATTGGCTACCTTCATCATTGCTAAAATATATATTATCAATGTTTATTCTTATTTTTTGATGATGTGCTCATTGTGTGGATTTAATTGAAATATTGGATTTTATGTTTCATTTTATATTTTTTTGGAGGAAGAAGTTATTACTTAGGGAAAAGTAATTATTTTAGCATGTAAGTTTGTTTGTTATTTAAATTACTAAATATTATTATATATTTTGGTAGTTGATAATTATGTGTAGACATGGAAATGAAGCTAATATGTATTGATTTCTTTATTTTTGGTGGTTTAAAGAACTTTGATAAATATTTGTAAAATTAATTATTTTTTGGAGGAGTTTAGAAAATGTGGTAGATCAATAAGTGTCATATAGTTTTGGTATCCAAATTGTTACCATAACTATACCTAAATAGTTAATGATAATTCTTGTATGATTTGACCCTACCAACTATTTAATATAATCTTTTTATTATGCTATACATTCTCAATTATTGTGATATCATCATTGAGTAGTAGTCATATTTGGGTTGGAAAATTTTAATGGCAATAATATTAATACTTTGTTATAACAAACAAGTAATCCACTAATTCTCATGGTCATGACCTATTTCATAGAGTCATATCTTTAACTTTATATGGCTCAGTAATCTCAAATCAGAACCATGATAGTATTACAAAGCCATGAATTTTGAGCTACATAAAATTACAGAACCATAAGTATTCATTTAAAAGCCATGATAATTATTCAACGCCATTATTTTTGGGATACTAAATATTATAGAGGATATTACTTGAGTATGACAATTTACAAGCCACAACTCTTATCCTCAAAGGAGAGCATAAATGTGCTTTGTACAATCAACTAGCTTTTGCACTTTTGGATTTATAAGTGTTATACTCAAATAATTGATACATGTTTCCCTTGAGTTTCACCAAAGAGAACCAAATGAGTAAAAGTAGCTCCCAAAAACTATCACTACCTTATAAGTCATAATATATTCATGCATGTTTCTAGTATTCTTTATTACCATCCTCATAGGTAATGATGTAACTCACACCCTAAAGGTACATCTCTTGAAAGCATATTTTATATAATGTCTATCCCAATTGAGAACTATTCCCTCTAAGTTGTGTATAATTAATTGATATATAAATGTATTAATAATTTCAGCTTTGTAAGTATCATAATTCCAATTATTAATATACCTAAATTTTAGGGTTCGACATATAGGTTTATCTCATGTTCCACAGTTGGAAGAATTGTTACCACCTTCTTATCTTATGTATGAATAAGACTCATAATTTAACTATCAACATCCACCATGACAAATTCATACAAAATCACCAATAGTCAAAACTCTAATTCAAGTTATATTTAGTCAATATCCATTAATATCAATAACGTAAAATTAATCAAACTATTAATACATAAATAATCAAAACTAATTATATCACATAATTCAAATTACACAAACCCTAGATTATGTTAATTTTAATACATTTCTAAATCTATCCCTAGAGGAGGAGGGTTTGAGAGTTACACCCCCAATTATAGGGATTAACATAAGTTGTGTGTCCCTTACTTGATTTTGGAACTCTTAGGAAGTACAAAATTTGCCTTTATGGTTTATAGTTGTTATAGTTTTTCTTATTATGTGAGAGAGAATGAGAAAAATGGAAAGATCTCTCAAAAATTTTCTAATATCCAATTTTATACTTAGGAGATTTTGTATTACTTTAAGTAGGAAGTCAATATTTTTAGAGGAAAGCCACAACTTTGGTCTTCATCTTTTTAGCTTAAGGTTACGACTCTAGAAAATAACCACAAATTTATTCAATATCTCGATCTTTCTATAAAAAAAAGTTATGGGATTAAAAATGACCATGACTTGGGTCTAATCTCTTTGTAATACAAAATCATGATGCTATAAATGGACATGGCTTCATGCCTTCATTACTTGTAGTCCATAGATAGCTGCATCACTGTGAAGTTGCCATTGAGTGGAAATGGCTTTCCATATTGTTATATAGTCATGAAATTGTGTGGAAGCTATGCCATTGGCAAATAGCCTTTTTTGATATATACGTGGTTGCGACACTAGGAATTAGCTATGGTACAAAAATAACCTTTCATCTCTCTTAAGTGTCCATGGCTATGTAAATAACTATGACACTAACCTTTTCTTCTCTAGTATAAAATATTATCATGGCACTATTAGGATGCTATAATATATATACTTAGCTTGCATGTATAAGTCATGGCCATGCCTTCATTTGATGACAAGAGTCGTATTCATGGAAATGACTATACTCGAGTAGTAGTCATGGAAATGCTTATACTCGAGCAGTATCCACTGTAATATTTAGTATATCAAAAGGCATGATTTTAAATAATTATCACAACTTTGGTATGAGTACTTGTAGCTCTGTAATTTTATATAACTCAAAAGTTATTTCTTTATAAAATTTTCATGACTCTAACTTGGGACTAATTAATCATATAAAGATAAAGTTGCGACTCTATGAATATAGTGGTGACCTTGAGTAAAGTAGGATACTTGGTTACTATGATAGAATTAATATCATAGTAATTAAAGCTATGTATAACTGTGACTCCATTATAATATCATAGCTATTGATAATATATCATAAGTAGAGAGATTATGCTAAATAATTGATATGGTAATGACATATAAAAAATATCACCGACCATTTAGGTAGAGTCCTAGTCAAGAATGGATACCAAAACTAAGAGACTTATGTATCTACCTCATCTACTAAACACCTCTAAAGCTTATTGATTTCATGACTATTCATCAAAGTTCTCAAAAATGTCAAAAATTATTAAATCAATACATATTAGCTTTGTTTCTATGTCTAAACCTCATTATCTACCAATAAAATATACAAACATATTTAGTAAATTAAACATCAAATAGTTCTCATGGATAAACATGTTGATACAATTTGCCCAAATAGTATCTTACCTAATATTGTCGACATTAAAATAAAAATTGAAGGAGATAGAAAAGGAAAGAAGTTAATTCTTGAAATAGAAGAACTAGTTTAAATTTAGGAAGGACCATCTTTCACTAAAGATGATATACCAAGGCATGGAAAGAATGTAAGAAAGATATGAAAGAGAGGAAACCCACGTTGAACATTCCCTAGTTGCACATTGAGGTATCTTTGTTGATGTTTTCTATATTTTGGAAAATGTGCAACAGGATGCCAAACAGAACAAGGAATACCTAAAAAATAAGATCAAATCCCTACATATAGTAGTTGCGGAGGAAGCTAAAAAAAGATTCTATATAAGAAAAGCATCTTCAACAAAAATATATATTTTTTTATCATAAAGATAGAAAAATTTGAAGACAATATATACAAACTATTAGAGGAGGAGATGAAATAAGTAGAGATCGGATTGATAGGCAACACTAAATCAATTGGGTGATTCTATGAGGTAGTCACAACATATTGGAGAAATTAATGGAAAATAGAGACATTACAAATGGAAATAACATAAAATATCATGACAACTAGTGGATAGAAGAATTAGGAAAATATTGTACAAATCAAAATGACTAGTTTTTGTATTGAGTTCCTTTGAGAGTGCACTAAACTATATTGAGAAAAGACAAGAGACATTGTATTACATTATGGTCAAGATATTAGATTTGGTAGCTATATAAAAAAGAGATTCGGAGAGACTATCCACCCCTATGTCACCTTTCGAGCATGCTAGATTTGATTTCAACTTTAATTAGTATAGTCTTAAAGGAAAATCATATCGTTGACCTCCCTAAACATATTTGATTTGTACTTTTATCTATTTCAATATTGATGTTGTAGGTAATTATGTTGAAAAATTTTGATATGATATTGATGACTTTATGTGAGGGGGGAGTTATTGCTCAGATGTGAACAATAATTTTAGTATGAGAGTTTGTTCAGTATATAATATCAAATATTCCTGTGTATTTTTGGTACTATTTGATGATCTGTATGCATGGAAATAGTCATAATTAGATCACTTTCATAATTCTAGAGTTTTGTTTTATTTTAATGAATATTCATAAAATTAATATATTTTGTGAATTATTTGGTGACTCGGTGATTTATGGGTCATCAAATAGTTTTAGTATCAATTCTTGACTAAAACTCTACATATATAGTCATAAAAATCTTTATATACCACTACTCTACTACCTCATTAGCATGATTATTTAATTATACAATATATTCTGTTTGGCTACAATATTACTATGAATCACAACCAAACATATATAATAATAATAATATGGCTATGATATTAATTCAATATCATAGTAATAATAAAAGTCACAACTACTTCCTAACACTGTGACTTTATCATTACAATAACTTTGTATTCTCAACTCAGTCTTGCCTTTTCTCAAAGTCAACTTTTGAGCAACAAAAAAATTACAAAACTAAAACTACTCTGTCCAAAGTCATGATGACAATTACCCAACATTATGACTTTTTGATACTTAATGTTACAAAGGGTATTTGCTCAAGCATTATCACTTCTCAAAGTTGTGACTCTTGCCCTCAAGAGAAGACAAAGATATGACTTTGATACATAGTTAATTGTCAATGTCATGACCATTCATAGCGTCATATTCATGTGATATATAAGAAAGGTCAATGCCAAAATCAGGTTCATTCCTAACATCATGGTCATTCTAAGTGTAATGACCATATTATATACAAAGAAAAGCTATTCGTAGCACCATGACTATTCTTAACATTGTAGCCATATTTTGCACAAACGAATCCCTTCCCAATGTCATTATCATTTCTAACACTAAAGCTATATTATATATTAGTGAAGCTATCCCCAATGCTATGATCATTCCTAGTATCATGACCATATGATGAATATGAGATTAATAACAAAGCTATGGTCATTCCACAACCATGATTTTGTATCACATAGATAAAAGACACAAGTTGTGAAAACTACCCAGCATCATGACTCCATGTTATAGAAAGAGTGTGATGTATTCCAATGTCATGATTACTTTCTAAAGTTATGACCTGATGCTCAAGAGAGCAAGCCCAAAGTTATGTCATTTTTTAAAAACCATAACTTTTTACATAGAGGAATGCAAAAATATTAGAGTATAAAAGAAGAAAAAGAAGAAATAAAAAAAAATTTCTCCATAAACCAAAAGAAATGCAAAGTGCATCAAATAATCCTAGGGGTGAAATTCACAATTCCTATAAAATCAATAAACAAGTAAGGGATGCAAGACATATACTAGATTCTAGAGTTGAGAGTATAACTTTCAAACCTCTCCTCTATAGGGTAGATTTGAAAAAATCAACCAAAATAGTATGTGATTAGGTTTTATGTCTTAGATTCTCATGAAAGTTATCATTGAAAATTCAAGATTCATGAGACTCATTTTCTTATACCTCATGAATCCCTTCCCAATATCAAGCTAAATTGAGATATAAGATTTATGTAATTTTGATTCATGTGTTGTATCGATAGGTTTGTGATTAATAAATATATCTTTGATTTATATTGTGGATTGAAAATTAATGGATGTAGTGATTAAATAAAACTTTAGATATGAATTTGACTATTAGTGGGTTTGTGCATAGTGTTATAGTAGATAGTGACATATAAACCACGAGACTCACTCACTCATACTATAAGAAAAATATGACAATCCCTCTGACCATGATACATGAGATAAAATTATTCATTGAAACTCAAAATTCAAGTATGTTAATCATTGTGAGTATGAAGCTCACGAAGTCAAAAACACAAATAATTTTATATATCAATCCATTATACGTGTCTTAGAAGAACCAATTCTTGATTGATATAAAAATTATATAGAACATTCTTCTAATAGTTTCATATTTAGTATGAGAATCACATCATTACTATGAAAGATAGTGATAGGTAATCAATAGGATTTGTTCTAGTGTATTCAGACTTATAAGGTAGTGATAATCCTTTGAGTTACTTTCACTCATATAGTTCATACTAGTGAAACTTAAGGAAAACTTATGTTAATTATGTAATTATGATATTGACAAAGACAAAAGTATAAATACTTATAAACCATATTAATTCTTGGTCTTTATGATACTTGAGGCCAGAATTTAAGAATGTATATTTTAAAGAAATCATTAAGGATAGTTGATGAATTGCCTAAAATGTTTGGACTTGTAAATGACTTTTGAGTAGGGATGATTTATTGTCTCGATAGTAAAATACTAAGTAAACAACTATAAGGAGACTATTATTGGGATGATCTCAATGATGATAAATATCTTGTATGTCATTAGGGAAAAGAGTAACTCAACTTATTTCTATATCCAAATCTAATCTAATTTGAATTATTGAATATGCATTACATGAATTAAGTGGAAAAACCTATGATCTAAGAGTCATACGAAAATCTCTAATTATCTCTTTTATTAGGATTGTGTTCTCACTTTTGGTTGACCAAACTGCTAATATAATCTCATTGGGTTCGATATCTAGATTAAAGTTCTCTTTACTATTTATATGATTCATTTACTTATGAATCTTTATTGATGAAATACTTTTACCAATGAGCTTTTGAAATATTATCTAACCAATAAATTTTACACCATAACAAAATCATAATTATATCAAGATCCTAAATAGAAGGAAATGGCTAGAGAGGAATAAAAGGCACTAGAAAGGAACAATACTTGTGATATTCTAATCTCCCAACTAGAAAATCAACTATGATCTATAAATGGCTATTTTTTGTGAAGTATAATGAAAATAGAATTATTGAAAGGTACAAAACAAGATTGGTTACTAGATGCCAAAAACATTGTTATGGAATTGATTACGAGAAAATATTTTCTATAGTGGCCAAGCTAAATACAATCTACATTATGAAATATTTTACTACTATCCTTTTTCCAACTTGATGTGAATTATATTTTTCTAAATGCAAACATAGAAGAGAAGAATCTTTGGGAGCTGCTATGATTAGACTAACTTAGTCTAATTATTCTATTTGGAAGCGAAGAATTGAAGATATTCTTTATTGCAATGATTTATATGTGCTTATTGATGAGAATAAAAGTAAGCTCATAAATATGTTAGAAGCATAATGGAAGATCATGCATAGAAAAAAAATATCCCTAATCAATGTGTTTCATCATGTATCACAAGATTGATGCTACCGAGCTTTGGAAAAAATTAGTATTTATGTATGAACGAAAGACTGCACAGAATAAAACCACTTTGATTAGATGGCTCGTAAATTTGAAGTATAGAAATGGGCACAATGTGGTAGAGCACACTAGTGACTTTCAAGGGTTGGTGAACCAGTTAAATGCTATGAAGATGAAGATTGAAGATGAATTACAAGCACTGTTACTTTTGAGTTATCTGCCAGATATTTGGGATACTTTAGTTATTTCACTTAGTAACTCAGCTCCTAATGGCAACTTAACCATGTATATGGTAAAAGATAGTTTAAGAAGCTAAAAGGAAGGAACAAGAAATATCTTCTGAGATCGAGGCTCTTGTCATAGTAGGAGAAGAGGTAAAAATAGAGGACCTAAGGGTTGTGATAAATCCAAAGGCTAGTCGTAATCTAGAGGAAAGTCTAGTAAAAGAGGGAAGTATTATCATTGTGGTAAAGAATAAGATATCAGAAGAAACTATTATGCTTGGAAATAGGAACAAAAAGAAGGCAAAAATTAGAGGAAAGATGAAAATAAAAATACTACAATTGCTTTATTTGATGAAGATGTAGCAGTTCTATTTTTTGGAGATGAAGAATACTTGCCTGTAACATATAATGAGGTTAAGTGGATTATTGATACAACAGTCTCTTATCATGTTACTCCTAATAAGGAGTTCTTCACATCGTACAAGCCAGAGAACTTTGGTACTGTGAAGATGGGTAAAACCATCTACTTAAAGATTGTGGATATTGGTGATGTTTGTATATAGACAAATGTTGGTTGTTCATTGATTCTGAGAAATGTGCGGCATGTTTCTGATTTATGTCTTAATCTTATTTCTGAAGTTACCTTGGATCAGGAAGGATATGTGAATTACTTTGGTAATGGTAAATGGAAGCTTACCAAAGGTTTGTTAGTAGCTTATAGAGGCAAGTTAGAAACACACTCTATAAGACAGTTGTAAAAATCTGTGGAGATGAATTGAATGCAGCTGAAGATGGTTCCTCTCCAAATTTATGGCACAAAAGATTGGGACACAAGAGTGAGAAAGGGTTAAATATTCTAGCCAAAAAGGCTTTTATTCCTTTTACTAAAGGTAACAATCTTAACCCTTTTGATTACTATTTATTTGGAAAACATCATAGAGTTTTATTTTCTAAATCTTCAAAAAGGAAATCTGATATTTTGGATTTTGTTTATTTTGGTGTTTGTGGTCCCTTTGAGGTGGAGTCCTTGGCTAAAAATAGATATTTTGTCACATTCATTGATGATGCATCAAGAATGGTGTAGGGTTATCTATTGAAGGCCAAAGATCAAGTGTATCAATTTTTTAGAAATTTCATGCTGCTATTGAAAGAAAGATAGGAAAGCTTTTGAAGTATCTTCGTACTGACAATAGAGGTGAGTATACATCAAAGGAGTTTAGAAACTAGTAGTAAGCATATGATATTAGACACGAGAAGATAGTTCATGGTACTCCACAGCATAATGGTATTACAAAAAGGGTGAACCGCACTATTGTTGAGAAGGATAGATGCATGCTAAAAATGGCAAAGCTACCCAACGTATTTTGGGGTGAAGCTATTCATACTGCTTTTTATTTGATAAATAGGTCTCCATTAGTTCTTTTGGAGTTTGACATTCTATAGACGATATGGATTAGAAAAGATGTTTACAAACATCTTAAGATTTTTGGGTGCAAGGCTTTTGTATATGTACCTAAAGAGTAAAGGTCAAAGCTTGATGACAGTTTTTCCAAGTATCTTTGTTGGTTATGGGAATGAATAGTTTGGGTACAGATTATGGGATCCAGTGGAAAAAAAGATTTTCAAAAGTAGATATGTGATATTTTATGAAGATCAGACGATTTTAGATTGTGAGAATACTAAAAAGGTGAAAGCTATTAGTATTGGTGTTATTGATCCTACAGTTATTTATTTTACTTTGCAGCGTACTATAGATGGGGAAGCAAAGATGACTGGAAGCCCCAGAGACAATGATTGATGATGAGATGCTGGAGAGTGATCAAGCTATTGAGCAGAGGGAGCAGCTTCCTCAACAAGTCAATTCTAAGTCTCAAATTAGAACTACAAACAGGAAGAGTCATCTATAATCCAAGTATCCTCCTTCAGAGTATGTGTTTATTACTGATGAGAGGGAGCCAGAAAACTTTCAAGTAGTACATATTCATGCATATAAGATAAGCTGGATGAAAGCTATGCAAGAAGAAATGCATTTTTTGTTAAAGAATAACTCATATGAGTTGGTGGAACTTCCAAAGAGCAGAACGACATTAAATAACAAATGGGTGTTCAAGTTGAAGAAAGATAGTGACGAAAGATTGTTAAAATATAAAGCTCATTTGGTAGTGAAAGGTTTTGTGTAGAACAAGAGTATTGATTTTAATGGGATATTCTCTCCAGTTGTGAAAATGCCTTCTATCAGAGTTGTTTTGAGTTTGACTGCTAGTTTAGACCTCGAGCTTGAACAGTTAGATGTGAAGACTACTTTTCTTCATGGTGATTTGAATGAAGAAATTTACATGTCAAAACCCGAGGGGTTTGAAGTAAAAGGTAATGACCACATGGTTTGCAAATTAAAGAAAAGTCTTCATGGGCTGAAGCAAGCGCCAAAGCAGTGGTACAATAAGTTTGATACCTTTATGGTGAGTCATGAGTATGAGAGGATAGATGCAGATTGTGTTTATTTCAAGAAGTTTAAAGATGGTAACTTTATTATTCTTTTGCTTTATCTTGATGATATGTTAATAGCAGGGTATGATTCAAGATTGATTGGCAAGTTAAAGAGAGGTTGTTCAAATCTTTCGATATGAAAGAGTTGGGGCCTGCAAAATAAATGTTGGGCATGCGAATTACTCGAGATTGAAAGACAAAGAAGCTATAGTTGTCACAAGAAAAGTATGTTGAACGCATGCTTAAAAGATTCAATATGAAAGAAGCTAACCTAGTTAGCATACCTCTAGTTAATCACTTTAAACTTAACAAAAGCTTATGCCCTGCTACAACAAATAAAAAGAAAAAAATAGTCTATATTCCTTACTCCTCAGTAGTAGGGAGTCTTATGTATTGTATGGTTTGTACAAGGCCTAATATTGCATATGCTGTTAGTACAGCAAGTAGATTTCTCTCAAATCTAGGAAAGATGCATTAAAAAGCTGAGAAATAGATCTTAAAATTTGAGAGGTACTTCAAAATTGTGTTTGAGTTTTGGGGGTTCAAAACCAGTGTTAGAAGACTTTACAGATGCTGACATGGGAGGTGACTTAGATAGTAGAAAGTCAACTTCTAGTTATTCATTCACTCATGCAAAGGGGAGCTGTTACATGGCAGTCTAAGTTACAGAAGTGCGTCAATTGGTCTACTATTGAGGTAGAATATATAGCAGCAACTGAAGCAGCAAAAAAGATATTATGGATGAAAAAATTTGTCCAAGAGCTAGGCTTGATGCTAGATAATTTGTTGTGTTTTGTGATAATTAGAATGCTATAGACTTGAGCAAGAATATTTCATATCATTCATGTACAAAGTACATTGATGTGAGATATCATTTGATACGAGATATCATTAAAAAAGGCTTATGAAGCTTAAAAAGATTCACACAGATTTTAATTATTCTGATATGATGACAATTGTTACTAGAGAGAAGTGAAGTTTTGTGCCGGGACAGCCGACATGAACTCTAACTGAGATGTTAAGAGTGTATTCTCTTCTTATGTTGGGCTGGAGGGGGAGTAGAGATGCGATTGTGTGATTCCTTGTGTTTTGAATTAATGACTCTCCTCCTTATATATATATATATATATATGTAATCTGTCTTGTAAAACTTAGTGCAATGTTTTCTTCATTTTTTTAACACTTCTCAGATTTTTCTATTAAGAGAATATCTTCTTGTTTATGTGGTTAAATCACAGAAATAAATATATAGAAAATTTATGTTTATTTTATTCACAATTCTTTGTTTATTTCAGCCACAGTGGTGAATAACCTGATTTAGAATCAATATGGGCTAGGTTGGGATGGGGATGAGTTAATTGGTGTAGCTTGACTATATGTATAATCTTAAATACTAAGTATATTATTTAAAATATTAGAATATATTGTATCATGTGTTATAATCATAGACAAATAGGCTATTTGGACAGACGAAACCTGATTTAGAATCATTCTGGGCTAGGCCGGGTTGTGGATAGGCTCATAGGCCAATTGGTTTATTTTTGTTGGGTCCGGCCCATCTTCGGGCCAAATTAAAAAAAAAAAAAAAAAAAAAAAAAAAAAAAAAAAAACGCGCAGCGAACAAATACATCTTCGCTGTCGGTGAGTTTTATTTTATTTTTTCCTTCGGCTTTCGTTTTTCCTTCCTCTCTCGTTCAAGGCAGCACATCGCAAACGTGATTATCGGTTGTTCAATCTTACTGGCATCCGCTGGTTGTGACCAAGAGAGTGGACTCCGAGAACTCGAGCTTCTATATATATTAAACCTCACGCCTTTTCTCTTCTGCAACTTCTCCATCGTTTATATGTGCTTGGCATGAATCGAAAGCAGCAAGTTTCAGAATGATATTAGAAGAAAAAGGCTGAACGAACACTAACATTGTGTTTGCACAGCTTTTCAGATTTAACCCACGTCTCTCCTCTGTTGTTCATATATCTATTAAGGGAATGCTATTTTTTTTTTGTACCTGCAGGGCAGCGGCTAAGTTTATGTTGTTAATGATGTTAACTCAGCTGTCTAAAAGTCTTCTGCTATGTTAATGTTGTTTTCACTCTCTGCTGATTTTTTTTCCCCTTGCGTGCGGATGGTTCTTGATCTTTCATTGTGGTCTCTTGTGTTCTCTCTCTTCTTCTTAATTATTTCTGCACAACAAATTGGTATCGGAGGGAGGTTTGATCCGTGTGACTTGTTTGAGTCATGGAGAGTAACACAAGCCGGATGGTTACTTTAAACGGGTCCAATTACCATGTTTGGAAGGGGAAGATGGAAGATCTCTTGTATGTGAAAGATTATTATTTACCAGTGTTTGCCAAAGAGAAGCCATCGGGTAAAACCGATGAAGAGTGGGAGCTTTGTCACCGTCAGGTATGCGGCTACATCAGGCAATGGGTAGATGATAACGTGCTCAACCACGTTAGTGAAGAAAAGCATGCGCGGACATTGTGGAACAAACTCGAGGAGTTGTACGCACGGAAGACTGGCAACAACAAGCTATTTTTGATCAAGCAAATGATGGCCTTAAAATATCAAGATGGAAAAGCCATGTCAGACCACTTGAACACATTCCAGGGAATTATCAATCAGTTGGCTGGAATGAACATCAAGTTTGATGATGAAATACAAGGGCTGTGGCTTCTCGGTACGTTACCAGACTCGTGGGAGACGTTCAGGACGTCTTTGTCTAACTCATCCACAAACGGCGTTTGTTCTATGGACTTGGTGAAAAGCGGTGTCCTAAACGAAGAGATGAGAAGAAAATCACAGGGTTCTTCGTATTCGGATGTTCTATTTGCTGAAAAGCGGGGGAGAAGTCAGAGTAGGGGTCCAAATAATCGAAACCGAAGTAAAAGCAAGTCGGGAAAGCATGCCAACTTCGAATGTTATCATTGTGGCAAAAAGGGACACATCAAGAGGTTTTGTAGAAAATTCATAAGAGAGAATTCGAATGCCAGAGGAAAGGATAAGAAGACCGTAGAGGATGCAAATAGTGAGAAGGTAGCTGTAGTTATCGACGACTTTCTTATTTTATATGACGGCGATGTCGTCAATCTCGCTTGTCAAGAGACAAGTTGGGTGGTCGATAGTGGTGCCTCGATACATGCTACATCGCGGATGGATTTCTTTGCATCTTACACTTCCGGTGACTTTGGAAGTGTTAGGATGGGTAACGATGGTATTGTTAAGGCCATTGGTATGGGAGACGTGCACTTAGAGACCGACAATGGCAACACCTTGATTCTGAAAGGTGTGAAACATATTCCCGATGTCCGCATGAATTTGATCTCCACAGGCAAGCTCGATGACGAAGGGTTTTGCAGCACCTTTCATAATGGAAAATGGAAGCTCACCAAAGGTTCCCTGATCGTGGCGAGGGGACAAAAATGTTCCTCATTATATGTGACGCAAGCAAAGATTGCAAATTCCATGGTGAATACGGTTGATGGTGATGATGTCGTGGAGCTTTGGCACAACCGGCTCGGACACATGAGCGAGAAGGGTTTGATGATGTTGGCCAAAAAGAATCTTCTCTCAGGTATTAAAAAGGGTCTTCTAAAACGGTGTGTTCACTGTTTAGCAGGTAAACAAACACGTGTTGTTTTCAATAAAACTTGTCATTTACGGAAGCCCGGTGTACTCAATCTGGTACACTCTGATGTGTGTGGTCCTATGAAGACGAGAACACTTGGTGGAGCTTCGTATTTTGTAACTTTTATCGATGATCACTCCAGGAAGACTTGGGCATATACACTGAAGTCCAAGGATCAAGTGTTGGATGTCTTCAAGCAGTTTCATGCTCTTGTAGAAAGACAGACTGGCGCAAAGCTGAAGAGTATTCGGACAGATAACGGAGGTGAGTACTGTGGTCCTTTTGATGAGTATTGCAGACAACAGGGTATTTTACATCAAAAGACACCTCCGAAGACTCCTCAGTTGAATGGCTTATCTGAGAGGATGAACAGGACACTTGTGGAAAGGGTAAGATGTTTACTTTCGCATTCGCAGCTACCGAGATCCTTCTGGGGTGAAGCCTTGAGTACGGTGGTACATGTTTTGAATCTCACGCCGTGTGTTCCATTGGGTTTTGAGGTTCCAGACAGGATGTGGTCAGGTAAGGAAATCTCTTATGATCATCTTCGTGTCTTTGGGTGCAAGGCGTTTGTCCATATTTCGAAAGATGAGAGGTCTAAGCTCGATGCGAAGTCAAGACCATGCGTGTTTCTCGGTTATGGTCTTGATGAGTTTGGTTACAGGTTCTATGACCCGGTGATAAATAAACTTATTAGAAGCCGAGATGCAGTGTTTGTAGAAGACCAAGGCATTAAAGACATCAACAAGGCAGAGATGACAGAGAGGTACAGTGATGATTTAATTGATTTAGATCCAGTTCCTGCACATGCAACGCATACTGATCACAGGGGAGTGGTGCCGGATTATACCGATGGCACCACAAATGATGAAACTCCCGCTGTCGGTGATTCCGAGCCGACTGAACAAGTCGAGGAAGAGGTTCAAGAGCAGCCAGTTGAACCTCAGTTGAGAAGATCTACTAGAGACCGGCATCCGTCTACTAGATACACTCAGGATGAATATGTGATGCTCACGGATGCAGGAGAACCAGAAACTTACCAACAGGCAATTTCTGCCGATAACAAGGAGTGGTTGAAAGCTATGGATGAAGAGATGCAATCTCTCCATGAGAACCACACTTATGACTTGGTGAAGCTACCACAAGGCAAGAAGGCTCTCAAGAACAGATGGACTTACAGATTAAAGACCGAAAATGCTAGCTCACAACCAAGGTACAAGGCGCGATTGGTTGTAAAGGGGTTTGGTCAGAAGCAAGGTATCGACTTTGAAGAAATATTCTCACCGGTGGTGAAAATGTCCTCGATCCGAGTTGCTCTTGGTTTAGCAGCACGCTTGAACCTGGAGATCGAGCAACTTGATGTGAAGACCGCATTTCTTCATGGAGACCTGGAAGAAGAAATCTACATGGAGCAGCCCGAGGGATTTAAAGTCAGGGGCAAAGAGCACCTTGTGTGCAAATTAAAGAAGAGCCTGTACGGCCTCAAACAAGCTCCAAGGCAATGGTACAAAAAGTTTGACTCTTTTATGGTAAGTCACGGGTATAGCAGGACGTCGTCAGATCACTGTGTGTTTGTCAAATATTTCGATGATGACTTCATCATTCTCCTCTTGTATGTTGACGATATGTTAATCATAGGCCATGATACTAACAAGATTGCTATGTTAAAGAGAGAGTTGAGCAAGTCCTTCGCCATGAAAGACTTGGGATCGGCAAAGAGGATACTGGGCATGGCGATTTCTCGTGATAGGAAGAACGGGAAGCTGTGGTTATCTCAGGAAGACTACATTGAGAAGATCCTCAAGAAGTTCAACATGAGTAAGGCCAAGGCGGTTTGTTCTCCACTTGCAGGTCATTTCAAGCTAAATTCGGAGCAATGTCCTACAAGTAAGAAAGACAAGGTGGACATGAGTAGAATTCCTTATGCCTCCGCAGTTGGCAGCTTAATGTATGCCATGGTCTGCACTAGGCCCGACATTGCTCACTCTGTTGGAGTAGTAAGTCGGTTTCTCTCCAATCCTGGGAAAGAGCACTGGAAAGCAGTAAAGTGGATATTAAGATATCTGAGAGGTACTTCTAGGGTGTGTCTATGCTTTGGTGGCAGCGATACTATGTTAGTTGGGTATACCGATTCAGATATGGCAGGTGATATTGATTCCAGGAAGTCCGTTTCAGGATTCTTGATGACTTTTGCCGGGGGAGCCGTGTCCTGGCAATCGAAGCTGCAAAAGTGCGTGGCGCTATCTACCACAGAAGCTGAGTACATTGCAATCACTGAGGGTTGCAAGGAGGCTTTGTGGATGAAGAGATTCCTTGAGGAATTGGGTTTGCACCAACAAAAGTATGTTGTATTCAGCGATAGCCAGAGTGCTATTCACCTCTCCAAGAACTCGTCATTTCATTCGAAATCCAAGCATATTGAAGTGAGGTATCATTGGATTCGAGACGTTCTCGAGTCAAAGCAGTTGCACTTGGCGAAAGTACACACCAGTGAGAATGGTTCAGATATGTTGACGAAGACCTTGCCGAAAGAAAAGCTTGAGGCTTGTCGACGAAGAGCGGGCTTGTTGGAACCCACCGGATGAGCCGGAGGGGGAGTTTGTTGGGTCCGGCCCATCTTCGGGCCAAATTAAAAAAAAAAAAAAAAAAAAACGCGCAGCGAACAAATACATCTTCGCTGTCGGTGAGTTTTATTTTATTTTTTCCTTCGGCTTTCGTTTTTTTTTTCTCTCTCGTTCAAGGCAGCACATCGCAAACGTGATTATCGGTTGTTCAATCTTACTGGCATCCGCTGGTTGTGACCAAGAGAGTGGACTCCGAGAACTCGAGCTTCTATATATATTAAACCTCACGCCTTTTCTCTTCTGCAACTTCTCCATCGTTTATATGTGCTTGGCATGAATCGAAAGCAGCAAGTTTCAGAATGATATTAGAAGAAAAAGGCCGAACGAACACTAACATTGTGTTTGCACAGCTTTTCAGATTTAACCCACGTCTCTCCTCTGTTGTTCATATATCTATTAAGGGAATGCTATTTTTTTTTTTTTGTACCTGCAGGGCAGCGGCTAAGTTTATGTTGTTAATGATGTTAACTCAGCTGTCTAAAAGTATTCTGCTATGTTAATGTTGTTTTCACTCTCTGCTGATTTTTTTTCCCCTTGCGTGCGGATGGTTCTTGATCTTTCATTGTGGTCTCTTGTGTTCTCTCTCTTCTTCTTAATTATTTCTGCACAACAATTTTGACTGTGGATATAATCTTAAATAGTAAGTATATTATTTACAATATTAGAATATATTCTAGAATTATGCATTGTGCTAGATACTTCTGAAATCTTATAAAATTTAAATACTAAGTATATTATTTGAGATACTTCTGATTTCTTATACCCACGCCCACATATTCTGCCAATCAGCATTATAGGGAGGGTTACTCGAGACCATTAACAGGTCTAACTATGAAAAGATATATATTTTACAGATGAATGAATATGTAAACTTTGTTGATTAAAAAAAATATACTAAGCACAGACTTCATAATTCAATGAAAATAGAACCTGTAGCTGCAGGCTCATTGCAATGAACATAATAGAAATGAGGAGTTTTTTTGGATTTTTGGGTGAGTTTTAACTTAAAGTGTGATTGTGGGGGCGGACGGCGGAGGGGAGAAGGACCCATTTATACTCCCCTGATACTCGACAAAAGAGGCATACCACTAAAAATCATTCTGCCTGTTCTTGTTTTTGGACATTTCACATGTCCATAATGTTAAACGCCCAGAACATTCATGTTTTTTTTTTTTAAATTATTGTATACACTTAATTTTAAAAATAGTAATATATTGCATTTTATTTTACTTAAATTCTTTCGCAAATAGTTAAGATTAAAGGTTACGTTTTGATCATGGAGTTCAATTCCTGATGGAAGTTCAAATACATGATGAATGATGATTATGCTTAATCATCACAATCCATAAACGTGATTAAAACCTAGGCTATGAATCGGGAATCCTATTGTTTGCTTATTCTAAATTTAATACAGCGTTCAGAAATGACATGAACTAGAACTCAAAAAGCAACACTTTTTCAAACAAGGGCATTCTCAAAGACCACCCTCACTGCCCATCCAGTAACTCTCCCAAATGAGAGTTATGTGAGAAAATGAGATATCCGCAAGGCCTGGATAGGGCTACAGCCCAAGAAATGGAGGTTTATGATCAATGGAAACGTCTAGCCTGGAACACCTTGTGAAGCTACAGATTCGGTCTATTTGATCGTTTAAGTAGTTGAGGAGATAGCCTGGAGCAACACTCACCTCGATGACATAGCAAGAGAGCGAACGAGTAGACAGTGACTCAACATTAAAACAAATCAACTATGAATAGACATCACATTCAATAACAATCCAAATCCATCGCAGATCCCAAGAAATTGAGGATATTGACATATATATACATATACATGTGTGTATATAATCACATTCACACACACACACATACGTGTGTGTGTGTGTGAGTATAACGATTCATCTGGCAGGAAACAATAACTTGGGGCTTTTGACGCTTCGTTGTATCTTTGCTAATTTTCTAAATCTTCGCGTGAGACAATTAAATGCATTTTTGGTCTTCTTAGTTGTAGATAATAGAAATACAAAACAGCTGACAATGCAATCCTTAAGACAGAGATGAGGGACGAATCTAGAAAGAAAAATACTCCAGATCAACCACTAGTTTGTTGGTTCTTTTTGTACCCTTTAATTCTACGTTTTTTCTGCCGCTCAAAATCAGAAACTGAAAACTAGTTCGTCTTTGGTGGTTACCACAAACAAACACTAAACTGTTATATCATGAACTGACAATAACAAGAAAAACAATAGTTAATAGATTAAGCATCAACTTTTGCTCTTGACTGTTAAAGTTGCTCTGCTACACCAACAAAAAGACAAGAATCAGATATTTACCTGAAAGGGTTTACATGTATGTAATTTTCAATCGTGCTTTTTTGTTTAATTTTTCCTGCTTTCTCTTGATGATATTCGTTACGGCAAAGAAATATGGGGGAGTAAATCATCCAAAGCTGGAACCCTATTCCAAGCACGGGAGTAACAATTTTCATTAGCTGTGCGGTTAGTTGGAGTTCCCGTCTGCGGCCGAAAAGAGTCACCAAACAACCACTGAGTCACTACTTCATTTCCATGTTCCGCAACATCTAATTTTCTTGAATCAAATTGAAACAAAATTGGTTGCGGTTTTTGCATCACCTGAGTTTCGATAGAAATTGTAGACGGAGTAACTGGGACCTCTCTCGGATTCTCTCCTGCAAAAATGGTGCCGAATCTCTGCTGCTGGAGCTTCCAGAGTAAATCTTGGTTCACAAAGCACAAAGACTCAACAGAAGACCCGAGATCGGTGTTAAAAGTATTCATTGAGCCACCATTCATGTTCTGAATTGCACCAGTGGGGACAGTACAAAGTGGGTAATTAATACCCATATAAGAACTAGCATTTGAGCTTCCTGCAGATGGATCAAGGCTGAAATATGGGGTGAACAAAGTAGCGGAAGAGATGTCTGACATGTTACCAAGTGATGAAATCTGGTTATACAGACAGTTAGTTGCAGTGTTTAATTTCAAAAATGGCAACCCACCACCAACATCAAAATCTACGGTGGGAGAGACTTGATTAAAGAACTTGTATCCTTCCATCTCCGGTGAACCGCTGGAATTTATGGAGTGGCAGGAAGCCCTTGAAGATGGCATTGTTTTCTTGCTCTTACGACATCCACCACCAATTGGAACATTCCTTAAAGCTCCACCTTTGGTCCAGTACCTTCTGCATGTCTTGCAAAAATGCCTTGGCTGTGAGAGGCTGTAGTTGTTGTAGTAGCAGAACTTTGTGTTCGGAGAGTCGCATCTTGGGCACTTCATTACTTCCTCTTGTTGCTTCGTGGTTGCCGCTTTTCGTGACCCAGAGGCAGATAATTGGTAATCTACTTTTGTGGGTAGCTTTCCATGAAAACCGTTGTGTTGCATCATAGAGAGAGAAGAAATGATAAATAGGGTGCGAGAACGGAAGATGGAGCAAAAAAAATTGGAATAAGGATGGCGTGGTTTGTTGAGTTTCCTACTGCAGAAGAAATGATATATACTTGAATGGTTTCATGCATGCACGGGAAGAAATTAATTAGATATAGTAGCTTGTAGTTAATTTAAGCTTGTGATATTATTCAAGAGAGAGTTGGGCATTTCTGTTTAGAAAATGAATCTTTTAGAGATTGGATCTTCTGAAAAGATAGGTCAGTATTCGTGTTGTATCAAGACAATTGTCTCCAACTGATTTCATCAGAAGGGCATATGGTTCTGGTTTAGTACGCCGTTTTCTTGCAAGAAAGGACAAGACAAATTTTTTATCCATCACATCCCGCCATCCGTATTTGTCTATTTTGGTTCTGATGAAGGTATAATAAATAGCATCAATTACATTCCCTAAAAAAACGATAATTTATATCAATCATATCCCATTTAATTAACCTCATTTTTTATTTCAAAATTATTTTGAAGATATTATAAGGAAAGGTGTTTTTAAAAAATATATAATAATAAGTTTTTGTTGTAAAAATATTATAAAATATAAAGCCAAGATAAATATATATTTTTTTGTATATAAAAATATGAGAATTAAAAATAGAAAAAGTGAGTGAGAGAAAGAGAGAGAGATAACATACCTTTTCATTTCATTATTAATGTCACAATTAATATAATAACTTGATTTAATTTGATTTATAAACTTGTTGGATTCATGTGTATGTGTGCATGTGACACCTACATTTCTTTTCTTTCTGTTTATTTTATTTTATTTTTTTTGCAATGTTTTGTAATAAATGTAAAAATGGAAAATCACATGATGAATTATTTTTGTTTCATACGTATTCATTTTTCAATACACACATTTTTTAGCATCTTTTTCTTTTCTTTGATTTCTTACTTCATCTCTCTCAAAGAACAAAAGATCTTGGTAAAGTCTCCTTCAAGCTTCAACATTTGGTATCATAGCTATGATATAGTAGTCTAATCATGTTTCTCTTCTTTTCTATCTCTAATATTCATTCCATTTCTAGTTTTTGCTGGGTTCTTTGATATCATTTCCTACGAAAGCTATATTAGTTTATTGTAGATATGAGTAAAAAAAGTTTGTAGCTTTAAGATTATAATAACATAGATCAATAAGATTGATCTAAATGATTAGTTTTAGATCTTTGAGCATATCTAAGTCACAAAATCATTTTTGGCCTAGTTCCCCAAATCTCAATTCAAAGTTTCAGATCTAGTAGCATATTCAATGTCTTCCTCAAACATCTTCACTTTCAGTATAGGGTCTATCTATATAACATTTTTTGAGGGAAAAGACTATAATTTATAGAGTGTGAAGATGAAGCCATTGTTCATGTTGCAAGATATGCATGAATTGGTCAATGATGGTTTTCATAACTCAAAAAACTTCTCATCTCTAGAAGTAATTGAAAAACTTTGAGTGAATGAGTTAAAAAAACATGATGCAAAGCCATACTAATTATCCAGCATAATATGAGCAATAATATTTTCTCTAAGATAATGGGGTTTGTTAAATCTAAAGATGGATGAGACTTGCTACAAAATGAGTTCCATGGAAATAAAAAAGTTGGAGGAATCAAATTTCCATCACTCAAAAAAGATCTCAAGAATTTGAAGATGAAAAATATAGCATCATTGAGTATTTTCTCCACAAATTTTATTGAAATTGTCAATCAACTAAAAATGTATGTTGAAAAAATTTCAGAAAAGAGATTGGTGAAGAAATTACTTACAATCTCATTGATAAGTTTGATTAAATAATGAAAATAATTGAAGAAACAAAAGATTTTACTCAACTTCGAATGCAAAAACTTTTAACCTCATTAAATAAAGCCTACCAAGGCATGCAAATACTTTAGTTAAAGCTTCCTTCTTGTCTAAGTTTCACATTAATTCAACAATGGTGTTAACTCATGAAGGAACTAAATAAAATAATTGAAGGTCCTAAAATCTCAAACAAGGAAGAAAAATTGGTAGAAGAAGAGGGAAAGCAAATAAGGTAGAACCTCATCTACTATAGAAACTTATTCTTCTTATACTTGTAACACATATAAGAAGAAAAATCATTCCGATAAGAATTTTTGGTATAAAACAAAACCCTAATGTTTTAACTATGAATAGTTTAGGCATCTATCGAAATACTATACAATTAGAGGTTTCCAATAATCAAGTTGTGTAGAACAAAATCTAATGAAAAACACTTGTACTAAACCTCTTCATCTAATCAACAATCTTGGGTATTGTATGCTATACCAGATATAAAAATAATTCGAGTTATTTTAGTAATTATGTATAATATATTTTCATTGAAAATGATTTTAAATAGAATCATTTCACTAAATTATAGTTTTGATGGATTAGGATGAATAATAGTGAAATTGGAAATTTTTTATGTGAAATGTGAAAATTTTTGGATTAGTTGATGACTGGAGCAAAAAGTCATGATAAGTCATTGTATTCATTGTGTTATATCTTAGTTACACAACTAATTGAGCTTATATGATAGTTTTAGCATCCAATCTAGGCCAAAGCTATACTTATAATAATTTTATGAATGTGATATAATTTTTATGTCATAGAAATCAAGTAATATACTAATAGTAAAAGATATGATATTCTCTAGTGTCATGACCTTGTCATTACAATGCCACCAAGAATAAGATAAAGTCTTAGTGCTTCTCTATCACCATAGCTTTCAGCTACATAGAGTTCAATAGAGTAATTGCTATTGCTGTGATCATTTTAGGATCATAACTTTTTACTCTTGAAAAAAGATCAAAACCTCGACTCATTCCTAGTACTACAAATTTGGGTTACATATATGAAATGCATATGTTGTGGTCATTCCCAATACTTTAACTTTGTGTTATAGAGATAAAGTACATAGTCACAATCATTTCTAGTATTGGTCAATCTGATGTAAGAGAGAGACCAAAGTCATGACTCATTCCCAGCACTATGATTTGAAGTTATAAAGATAAAATACATAGTAATGAATATTCTCAGCTTCACAGTAATCTATAGCAACAAAGAGACTAAAGTTGCAGCTCATTCTTAGTATTTTGACTTTGTGTTGTGGAGATGAAAAGCCAAAACCATAACATTCCTTAGCACTATGGCTTTCTACTTAAATGATCACACCAAGCCATTCGAGTATAAATGTTCAAAACCAAGAAGTTAGTGGGTAGTGAATTTTGACTCCCACCTAAGGGTAAAGTTGAGGTGCATGAATAAGAATTATGAGTTTAGTGTTTGATTCTTAGACATTATTAATGGCTATCATTGGGAGCCCAAAATTTATGTAAAATAGTTTAAATTATATCATGTGAATTTCTCCATAATATTAATTAAAAATTAAGGGCAAAGGTTGGTATATTTTATTTTAGGTGATGGATGCTTTTTTAATGGATATTTATATTTGTATTGTGTTATGATTTGGTTATGTGTGGATATGGTATTTATGTAGAATTAAAATTATAATTTTACTATTATTGAGATTGTGCGTGTTATTATATCGAATGGTAACACATAAGCAACAAAGCACATTCACATATAATGGTAGGAAGGATATGAAGAAATGACTTTTAATTAATGTATAAGTTTTCTAGAAAATATTTTTAAAGGTTTTACATTGAGTGTGAGAGTCATATGTCATCATAATAGATAATGATAGATAAGTCACGAGACATACATGAGTAGAGGTGATTCATAAGGTAGTGATATTCATATAGATTACTTTCTATCATATGACTCATGCTAGTAAGATTTAAGGGAAAACATATGTTAATTATGCAAGTATGATACATACAAAGCCAAGGAGCATACTCTTTTAATATCATGGTAGTTCATATCTTTATGATATATGAGGTTGAATAATAAGAATACATATATATAGTAACCATCAAAGATTGTTGATGATTACATAAAGGTATAGACTAGTAAATAACTTTCAAGAAGGAATAATATGTTATTTTTATGGTAAAGTACTGAGTAGAAAGCTATGAGGGAACCATCATTGAAAATGATCTAATCGTTGACGACTACCTTGTATATCATTACAATACTATGGTATTTTCACAATTGTCAAATCTTCGTTTTGTAACCAAACACAATAATAATGAAGTTATTTAGACTGATCATCATGCATAATAAAATGAATTAATCATAAAATCTAAGATTTTTACCAAAAACTTAATTTTAACCTAGAGGTATCAAATGGGCTGTGTCGTGCTGGGATGACATGGCCCGCCAACCCGAGTCTGGCTAGATTCGAGGTGGGTCATGCTGGGGCATGTCGGGACATGTCGGTTTGGTCCTAGTTTTCTAGCATAGCACCTTAGCCTAGGACCTAGCATAGCTAGGTACTCCTAGGAGGCTTGGACTTTGAGTTTAATTTTGAGACCAACTCACACAATTGCACTCATGACTTGACTCACCATCTCAGTGTTAGAATTGTGGATTAATTATTTATTTTATTTTTTAAATTTCATATTTTAAGTTAATATTTATGAGTTGTGAGTGTGGCATTACATTATATTATTTTTTAAGTTCACATAAATCACAAAAAATATCAAAAAAAACTCATTAATTATTTATTAATCATTCAATTCACAAATAAATAATATAATAAAAAATCATAAGCATAATAAATAAATCATAACAACAACATAAAATAAACTATAAATATCATCAATCAAAATCATAATAATAATAATAATGTAGCAAACTCAACTACCTCAATGGAACAATCTCAATGCCAACCTTTATGAGTATGCAACTGATCAACATCACATAAGTATCTGATGGCATCACTAGTAATGAGCTCAACCTCTTCAAAGTCTCATGAATCATCATCTGCCAGCAACTTTTCTACTCTTGTTCCAGCTCCAGCATGATTTTGATCATGGATCCCCAACCTCAAATCCTCCTAATTTTTCATGCATTCTTGTGCCACAATGATATATGGCCATAGTCTAGATCTCCTATCCGAAATCATATTGACTACCACAAAAAAAAGCAAACTCTGATGCTATGCTTAATACTGTAGGAGTCAATAGATCTCATGTCATCTTAGATAACACGAGATAGAGGGACTCAAATGATTTTCACCATTATAAAATATCAAGGTTTTTGGTATCGTTATGTAATAAGATTGAGCAGTAAACATTATCTAAGTACCGAGATAGCTATCTCCTATTCAATGGTTTACCTCATCATTTCCCTTCGCTAATTGAATGGAGAAGGTATTCATATCCATACTCAGAGCCTGGTTACTACTACCACCTCACCTTGTATCATGGTATGTAAATAACTTAGTCAACTTTTTGTGAATGAACCCTTCATATTGGGGTTCCTAGTTTTTGCACGAGGATATGCATGTCAAAATATTTTCTACTCCTTCCACTTTAACCCTAGGGTCCATGCAGATAGACAAATAATAATGAAATGGAATGGTTGACTAGTACTTTAAGTACATGGCTTCCATCTCCAGAGTCGTGTTACTAAATATTAGGTTATCTCTAATCTTCCTAAACATGCTACTAATTTTGTATATGTACCCGAGTGCAATACAATTCATATAGTATAAATTGACAAATACATGTTTATCAGCTCATAAAAAATCTTTAAGTTTTTCATTTTTGAAAATTTTGTATCCCAGTCGGTGTCATCAAGAATAATTTCATCACTCTTACTATTAATATAGTTGGATATGATCATGTGTTCGTATCCAAGACATGACTTCAACATTAGATAAGTGTAATTCCAATAGTATCTTATGTCTAGTTAGAATTTTTTCCTCTTTAAACTCATCGACAAATATAGACTTTCAAAATCATATTGTCTGCTAGGCATCCAAAGGTATTTTAGTTAGTTGCATATTTATTCTAAAGTGGGGTAAATACCCTTCATCCCCGCTTATACTATGAGATTAATAATGTGACACATGCATCTAACGTGAAAAATATCTTTTAATGGTCCGTCTCTAATTATCCTAACAAACATGTTAATGACTACTCCATTATTAGATGTGTTATCAAATATGATAATATATATTTTATTTTGAATATTATATTTTTCAAAGATTCTCATCATTCACTCATATATAGCCAAGCCATCATGAGGATGAAGAATCTCTAAAAATCTTAATATCTTTTTATTTAGTGTCTATTTAAGAATCTACATAGTAGATGCTGAAGCATATATAATATGCATTATCGTGACTAGTCAAGATATTAGATGTCATAGACACCATGTCACTATATTCCCTAAATTTATTAGTTTTATTTATTTTTCTAACTTATAGTATTTTAGCATGTCATTCTTAGATGTATACTTAAGGAATCCTATAATATGCATGCTGCAAATAAGCATGTATGAAACTGACTATCCTTGGATCCTTTGAAAATCAAATCGGAATACCCATCTGTTAATTAGTTTAGCCATGTCTTCCCTCCCTAAATCATTGTGCTACATGAAGGGGTCAGCATAGAGGCTGAACTAGATTCAACCTTAAAAACCCCACTGCTTTAGTTGGATTTGCCTAGGATATAATACAGAATATTTTTTGATTCATTATTTGGTATGCATCTTTTTAGGTGCCCAGCCCCACATCCAATCCTATAGGTTAATTTTTTTTATAATATTTATATTGTACTGATTCTTCGTTGACAACCCTAATATTTTTATTTTGTATACAATTAAAATAAGTCAAAACTATAATTTTTCATCTAGTTTATTAAGATGTTTATGTTGAGACTATGAGAGAAAATAAGACTTCAGTGGCCTTGGTCTTAAACCTTTCTGTATGGTTTTTGTTTTCAATATTAAAATTATTTATATTTTCATTAATGTTAATCTCTTTCTCGTCATTAAATTAGCTATTTATTATTTTATATTTTTATTGGTTTATTAATTAATTTCTATATTCTATTTTTTAATTAAATAATTTTGTTATTAAATTATTAATTAAAAATAATACCTTTTTGGTTATTGATCATTTAAAGAATACAGATTTATGATTACCGAATTGAATGTCCAATATCTAATGTTCACAGCATAGTTCACACCTAAGTCTTGAAATCCAAATGCCCGGATGAGACTGAAAGAGGGCTAACTTAGAGTTAGGTGGTGTTTATTTTTTTTACTTAATACTGAATGGCACTTAATAACATTATGTATTAAGTTCTTTATTTTTTTTAATATTTTATCTCTATTAAGGATTAAGTTGTTTGTTTTTTACATACTAAAAATTAATATCTTAATAATTTTAACTACATATTTTCAAATATCTAAAGATATCACATTTGATATCAATATTTAATCCCATTTCATAACCATTATAAAGTCAAAAACACAAACAATGATTAAATTTAAAATATTTTAATTCGAATGCATATTCATATATATTTAAAAAAAAACATGAAAATTTAAGAATAATTTTTTAATATCTAAAGCCCTATTATCTGATACTTATATTTAACATCACATTTTGCACCATGATAAAAAGATAAAATGACAAATATTTGATACTAGTATTTGGTATCTTATTTTATACAAAAATAAAAGTTAAAATGACAAGTTAATTGAACACTTGAAATAGTTTATTTGCAATATGATCTCAAAATTATAGCATGAACTCTTGATCGTCAGCTATAAAAAAGTTATCTATAGTTGATCTTTAATTTCAATTATCATTATCACTTTCCAATTCCTATTCAGTGTCATATTCATAAAATAATCTATCTGCAACTAAGGTCATGTTTGTTTTTTTGGCTTAAAGCTGAAATAAAATCACTTTTAGTATTAAGCTGAAACGTGTTTTTTTAAAACTTTTCACTTAATTTTTTAAAAAATGCTTAAAGCATAAAACAAATTTTTTTTGGCCTTTTTTATTGAGAAAAGGCTAAAAAAATGTTGGATCAAAAAACACTCAATCCAGCATTTTTTGACTTCCCATTCAAAAACAAAAAATCCTCCTCCCTATAAATAACTTTTTTACAACTGCCAATCAAGAGTTCAAGCTACAATTTCGAGACCATATTACAAATGAACTATTTCAAGTGTTCAATTAACTTGTCATTTTAACTTTTATCATAGTATAAAATTAGATATCAAATATTAGTATTAAATATTTATCATTTTAGTTTTTTATTCATGGTGTTAAATATGATGTTAAATATAAATATCAAATATTATGGCTTTAGATATTTTAAAATATGTACTTACATTTTAATCTTTTTCTTTAAATATATATGAATATGTTATTGAATATAAGTATTTTAAATTTAATTAATGTTTGTGTTTTTAGCCTTTATAATGGTTATGAAATGATATTAAATATTGACATCAAATGTGATATCTTTAGATATTTAAATATATGTAGTTAAAATTTCTTAATATATTAAGCTGTTAAGATGTTAATTTTTAGTATGTAAAAAACAAACAACTTAATGCTTAATAGAAATAAAATATTAAAAAAAAAACAACTTAATACTTAATGCTAATAAGTACCATTCAACATTAAGCTCAAAAAAAATTCTATTAAGTATTAAGTAAAAAAAACAAATGCTACATAAGACTTGTCAAAGAAAATTATGAATGGAGAAATATGTCATGACTATTTTTATTTGTGTAGCATGTGAATAAATGTGTCATTTTCTTCAATATTAGAAAATGTGTCTTAACAACACCAAATGCATGTCCAATGATATTTCTTAATCTTGCATGATATAAGTTGAATATCTCCTCTCTTACTACAGCTTTACCACCACTACGAAATCACTCAACCAATAACATATATTATGATATGATGTCATAAAATCTCAAGTGTTTGTATATGCTGCATCCACTAAATAATAATTTTCCGAAAGAGAAAATTTAGTATATTATAATGTTATTGAATAAAAATAACAATAAATAAAAATAATTTTTGAACAAGAAGGAGAAAAACACTGGATCAAGCAATTTTTAATCCAGCATTTTTCAAATGACTTTTTTTAAATAGAAAAAACCAAAATATTTTGCTTAATCATTTCTGCATTTTTAAAAAAAAATTTAAGTGATAAGTCTTTAAAAAAAATATATTTCAGCTTAACATGAAAGTGAATTGCTTTCAGCATTAAGCCAAAAAAACAAACACAACCTTAGACTTTATAAATTTAAGAATTAAGATTAGAGAGAATGTGAGAAGTTAGAAAGATACATATCTAGATAATATAAACATTTTATAAAAAATCAATTTTTTTTTTGATTTTTTTTGAATTTTTTTTTAATTTTTAACGAACGTTTTAGGGCTAAAATCTAATATCCATGATTTTATACCCTATCTATTGTGGATGCATCCAACTATTGGATACATCTCAATTTAAATTTGCTTTCCATTAAGTCAATTCAACTCAACGATTCCATAAGGAAATGGAATAGGCAAGCGTCAAACCTAACAAGTCACACATCACAAGATCCCAACGAATAAAACCCAGTACCCAGCCTGAGTTTCATGGGTCATGCCATTGGATCGTGCCTTCTAGCCATGAAGTCTAATCATGCCTAGCCCAACATAGGGCCCAACAACCCCCAGCCTGGCATGGCATGAGCCATGCCTCAAGCTATCACGACACACGTCTAGGCATGAGTATGGGCCATGCAATGTCAAGTGTGGCTTAGTCAAGCAGTGCCTCATGCCAAGCCAGCCCATTTGATACCTCTATTTTAACTTTTCAATTAGATTAGTAATTGACTCATCATTCGTTGATTAAACTCTTTATAAAATTATGGGATAGATTTCTCAACAAATGATTATTTTATAACTTATCGAACCTATATGCTTACGAGACTGGTTGGACGAGATATCCTCGCCCATTAAGATTTTGAGACATTATCTAATTCTAAAATTTAGATAATATAACACAATCACAATAAGTTTTTGAAATTATTTCTAGAGATTATTTAGTTTTGTTAATCAACTTTTATTAAATATCTATCCTAAAAATGATAGAAAAATAGTTTGGTTAGTCAAATTTTAGTAATTAGAATAATTTTATCTTTTTTTAATATCTTGATTTGCATTGATTATCTTGTATTACTTGTTTGTATCTTATAGTTTAGTTTTTTTAATATTTATTTTTTTAGCCACAAATTAGTAGAGCAAATTTTGAGACTTAGATAACACCTTGGGACTCAAAAAGTGAGAAAATCAAAAGAGAACTTCAGGAGTAAAAGATAAGCATGCACAACCTATATTTATTATTATGATGGGGCATATATATTACCAAGTAGTAATCTTTATCTCGTACATAATGATGACTTGAATTAGTTCTATTATTAGTACATAGTAAGGTATGAAAATTTGAGAACTTGGAACCATGAAGAGATTGTATTTGATAATCCTTATCCAAACTATAAATCTTTATTTAAAGATAATATCACCAAGGTGCTTATTAAGATAAGAAGAGTGAATGAATTGAAAAAAGAGTTGGTATGACAACTAGATATGAAACTTAAAAAAATTAATTTGGGAATACTTAACGAAGATGCTACATTAGAACTTCCAATGTCTCAAATAAATATAATAATTTGTGAGGCCAAGGAGAATTCAAATGATCTATGATGCTTCATAACATCATGTAAAAACAAAAACAAATATTTGGGCATTCAATATCAACAATCTATATAGAAACTACCAATAAGATTGTTTCCACAAGGATTCACAAACTCTCACACACCCCATAGGTAGGTTATCGGAACTTTTCAAAGTTGGGAGAACTAAAAATGCATGTGGTCAAGGACAAAATTCTTCAAATTTCAAGATGATACCTAAGAGGTTAGAACTGACATTCTAAGAATAACTAGGTTGATTTTCAACATCACCATTAACTGAATACCATGTACGAAACTAATAAACCAGCACATAAAACTTTTTGATGATATGTGGAGGAGCAACAAAACTATATTTATTATAATATTAAAAAACTATATTTTAACAGAACCACAAAAAAATACTCCTATAAGAATATAAAACAAACTTTCATCATTCATTTCAAAATCAATCACATTTAATATTACGTATATTTCATTATGATTCTCCATTATGCAATTATAAGCCAACTTTCTACGCCATAGAATCAAACAAGACAATATGAAATGAGACTTTGATAGAAAAAATAATAAACAATGCTTGACACCCAAAAATCACATTTTATCAAACATGACAAAAGAGAACAAGAATACTCACATGCAATCAACAAGGATAATTCACGTGGCAACTTGTCGCATCCTATCTGCCAAGACAACAACAATGTGTCCACATTAAGTCAACCAACCTTATAATCAAACAATTAAATAATATCAAGAGTACATCAACAAAGGAAAGAATTACATTCCATGTTAATAACAAGAACCTTCCTAGCCCAACTTATTAAGCATGTCTAAATTCTACTTGTCAAGAATCATGACATGTGGGAACAAATCACACGTACACAAGCAAGAAGCCAGCAGGTAAATTATAGTAAAAGAACATCGAGCACCATGATATTCAAACTCGTACCACAAACATTGGCAATAAGAATGATGACACATATAAAGTTCCTTCTTATCCTTGCCTACACCAAGTGATCATGAAGATGGGGGTCATAATAAACACGAGGATTCATAAACTTTTGTGCACCTCATATATAGGTTATTAGGACTTTTCCAAGTTGGGAGGATGGAACGTGCATGTGGTCGAGGAGAAAAACCAACATATAGAATGGAAATGACAAGGACAAAACTCTTCAAAATTCAAGGTGATGTCTAAGAGGTTTAAGAGGTTAGAACTAATATTCTAAGAAAAACTAGGATAATTTTCAACATCACCATTAATCAAATACTATGTAAGAAACCACCAACAAACCAACCCATGAAACTTCTCGATTATGATCAAAGGAACAAAACTAAATATATAAAGATATTAAAAGCATATTTTAGCAAAACCATGACATATTGCTCCCAAAAGAATACAAAACTCACATCAAAAGTTTTTATTTCAACCCAAAAAATTGGAGATGATTAAGATAGCCCGCCAACGATCCTCAATTTTTCATAATACACACTTTCATCATTCATCTCAATATCACTGCAATTAATATTACATATATTCTAACATTATTCTTCCTTAAGTAATTGTAAGTCAACCTTTCACACCAAAGCATTGAACAAGACCATACCAAGGCAAGGCGCGCAATGAACATCTATGAGGATTTATTGTGCAAAGTACTTATTCTACATGAATACAAGCTAGAATTCATGATGGTCACAAATAGCTCGATGGGACGAACCTCAACATCTCAAGGCTGCACGTGAGAATGCAACCTAAAAATAAAGTCTCCATTCAACTTGCCATGGAAACTGATATAGAACACTGGTCAACCTAGTTATCAAGAAGCAAGCACCATTGAAAAAAAGAGCCAAGACAAAAATTTTGAGACCGGCAAGAGCAATTGTGCCATCTCATCTCCCACCATTCCGAAAGCTCATTCAACAAGTAGAGAAACATGAGCAAAGAGGCAGAGCGAACAAGAGGTGCACAATGGGGGGTTGAAGGGGAGGATCAAACCATAGCAATGAGAAAAAAATCTCAATAGATCGTGACATCAAGGCCACTCAACCGCTTACAAAACTCCATCATTTACTTAAGTAATTTGCAAATGGGTTTTGATCAACCGCATAGTCTCATCTAACTTGATTTGGCAAGACATTACGAAGATCTTACATCATCGTGAGATGAAACAACAAATGCCCCAAGACACTTTGTGCCTCTACTCACGGTCAACAACTATGCAACGACTCAGACACATCGCTAGAAGCCTAGATTATGACTTAGAGGCATCCAGCCATAATCTAACACACGATAGCTTCATTCCATTGGCTTTTCAACAAAGCACAATGACCAATTGTGTGACTCAGCGGTTCCTCTCATACTAGGTTGAATTACTATCATGATGCATCAATCATTTAGAGTAAAACTAACCTATCTCAACATGGTTTAACCCCAACTCATGTTTCCTATTGGTGGGTGAACAATCCAACACTTGGTGAATTCTACTTCACAATGATAGGAAGAGCCAACATCGAAGCATCAAAAAGCAACGACACTATGAGCGCTTGGCTGCCATAATCCAGTTATCCCTGTGATAACTTTTATGACACTCCTAGCTTCAAATCTCAAAATACTTAAGGATCGATAGGCCACGCTTTCATAGTTCATATTCATACCTAAAATCGAAATCAAACAAACTTTTGTCCTTTTGTTCCACATAAGCTTTTTGTTCTCATTGAGCTCATCTTAGAACACATGCATTATATTTTAATAGATGTGCCACCCCAGCCAAACTTTTCACCTAACATTGTCTCCCATGTGAATCAAAACCTCTGAGGGTGGCCTTGTTTCAAGGGAAGTAGGGCTTCACCCTTCCTCCGCTTAATGGGATATGCAAAATAACATTAAATGTAGTGGTATTTCAGATGTACCATTTCTAGCTCCTACTTATGCTACGGCCCTCAATTCATTTCACAAATTCAAACTAGAGTCAAGCTCATAGGATCTTCTTTCCCTGCTGATTCTGCCAAGCCTATTCCCTTGGTCGTGGTTTTACTAGATAGTAGATAGGGATAATGAGAATCTCATTAATCCATTCATGTGCATCACTAATAAGATGACGAGACATTTGGCCACCTTAAAAGAGTCATAGTTACTCTCACCATTTACCCACGATTGATTGAATTTCTTAACTTTGAGATTCAGAGCACTAGGCAGAAATCATATTGCATGAGCATCCACAAGGACCATCACAATGCTTTTTTTAATTAAATAGTCGAATTCACTTTGCCCTTACTAGTTATGAGATGACCACTCCATGCTAGAGGCAAACCCCTCATAAGGATATTCCTAGCCAATCCCCTCAGCTAGCATGCAACAACTAGCTCTCGTTGTACCAATGACTCAAGCGATTCATTAACAACCGGTAGGTTCCTAGCTGGGACTTTCAAGCCCAGCCCTCAGAGCCAATCCTTTTCCCAAGGGTATAGATCTATTTTGCTACTTTACTTGCCCATATTACTCCATCGACCAAAGGCTTTTAACCTTGGAGACCTGATGCGATAATGAGTATGATTGAGAGTGAAAAGAATAATTTCATCTTGATTTTCATGGACCGACAAGGCCTGCCGAACACCGCAAAAAGTGCAAAGCTCTTCCATCCATAACACCTACCTCCAAACGAATTGTTTCTAGGGCGCATGGGTTGTTAAATAGAAAAGATATCTTTTTTTGAGGCCCCCACCGACATGTTCAGACTACCTGGCATTGTTGCCGACCTCTACATCCCATTCAAGAATATTAACCTGATTCCCTTTTGAGGCCCATGCAATAACACATTCTCAGATAGACTTTCCCATCTCTTAGGATCGACTAACCCATATGTGAGTGCCATTCACATGGAACCTTTCCTCACTTCGGCCATAAAAATTCTTATTTGAATATTTGCTACTACCACCAAGATCTGCACCAACGGCCACTCCACCCAAGTTCATGCCTAAGATTTTTCAATGGTCACCGTTCCCTTCTATTCATTGAGATGTTAGATTTGCCCCAACTGCCACATATCGGCAATGTACTTAACCAGCATCCATTTTCATGGCTAGTTGATTCGGAAGGCGAGTTGTTACACACTCCTTAGTAGATGTTGACTTCAATGGCCACCATCTTGTTGTTTTAATCAATCAACACTTTTCATGGGTTCTAGATTAGCACACACTTGGGTATCATAACAAAGCTTCTGGTTCATCCTACATCACTAGTTCTGCTTACCAAAAATGGACCACTCAGAGTTTTGATTCAAAGGCTCGATTCGACAAAGTAGTCGAGTCATCCAACCTATTTAAAGTTTGATTATAGGTCGAGAACATTGCGCCCCGAATCGCTCTAATCATTAGCTTTATTTAATTGAACTCATTCCAAACTCTAGCTATCTTGAGAGAAACTTAGGAGAAAACTAACTACTGGATGGTTCGATTAGTATTTTGCCCCTATACCCAAATTTGACGAATGATTTGCACATTAGTAGTGCTACGAACCTCCACCAAAGTTGCCTCTTACCCTGCTCCGGCATAACTAACCATCTTTTGGGTCCCAACATGCATGCTCCCACTCAAACCTTTCACAATAAGAAAAATTTATGGTCGATTGATGATGAAACCAATCAGTATCTCATCTCTCAGCTTCATTATGCAGCATCACACACAAGGGTCACCAACTCACATGCATGCTAGACTCATTGGTTCGTGTTTCAAGATGGGTCAAATGGAGAGGACAACCATCAATGCCAACAACATACAAATGTAACAAAAATTAAATATCAATACATGCTATTACCCTTGATAATAGAGGGACGTTAGCCCCAATACATAAGATATCCTCAAAATCATGCTTCTGCTATAACCCGCATCAAGCACAATCCGTCGCCCACAACCACATAATCACAACAATTAGTCAATTGGCCATTATTTGAAAGCAGCTGCCTCCATCCACTTCTCCCGAGCAATTTCAAGTATTCTTTGACTCTTTTTTTAGAGTTCTTTTCAACTTTCCCTCATGGTACTTTTTCTCTATTGGTCTCTCACCCATATTCAGCATTCGACAAAATTTACTACCCAATTGAGGCTGCAATCCCAAATAACCTTACTCAATGACATCACTTTAAATGCAATGCTAAATTCAATGCGACAGGGCTCTCACTCTCTCTAGCTCCTCCTTCCAAAGAACTTGAGCCAAAAATCATCAAAGAGAATGTTTCTCTAAACTATAATTCAAAACACACACACAAATTTTGATTTAAAATGTAGACTCTTCCCTTTTTGCTTGCCATTACTAAGGAATACTTGCAAGTTTCTATTACTCTACTTATTAATATGCTTAAACTCAATAGGTAACCATGTCTGACCTAGGGTCTATCAGGATAAAAAATCACATAGAAGGACTTCGTCCACCAATACCACAACATGCACACCAGCAACAACAAACCAAAGCAACGTATCAAGCAACTATCATTAGCTCTATTGTTTTTTGCCGAGGAACCATACGATCACTTGTCTTTCATTTAAGCCAACCTTATGCCCACTCTCATGGAAGGATACCAACTCCTCACGACCATGTCAAGGGCATCAATGCAAAATACCAAAGCAGGTGCACCCCCTCCATGAGGAAAAGGGGTGCCAGCCCCATTCAAAAGATCAATGATTCACAAAATTCTATAATTCACATGATGTATCACATATGACCATGTTCTTCATTGATACGAGAGCCAAGATATCCATTGTTGGGAGTCACAATTATTCGCTCGTATAGCTTACGTACCTCTCACAAAAATAGCCACAAAAAATCTATGTTACTTTACTTTCTCATCCAAGCCCATACCACGAGGGGCTACCAACCCATTTCGATGCTGACCATGAACAAAAAGGAATGCGTATCATCACCTCTCCATAGAGATGAGATAGAAAATTTGATACAGCTAAGGTCTCGAAGAAAAATAACTTTACAAGTTACCATGCCCTCATGACCTACAACAATGATCATTCAGTAGGTTCACCTATGACAACTTTGTTATGACTTCTCCTTCCTCTAAATAATAAGGTTCCATGAACTTCTCATGACACGACGAGTGACAAGCAACCCATGGTGCCACAATCAAAAAATATCACTGGACCATTTAATTGGTATGAGCGATGAGAGGTGTGTGCTAAGGGCAGAAATGCAGTCAAAGCGAGCTAATGACTCGTGCTTACTAGGAATTCCTCATTGAATATCACCATTACAGTGATCTATCTCGATCATGATGAACTTTCAAAGATTGCCAGGACCTGTCAGCCAAGGTGAGATACTCATTGAATATATCATTGCAACACGTGTGCATCCCAGGATATCTAAGGGCATCATAGAACTGTTATTATCTCAAACTTTCATGTCCAAAAAGGTCATAGCCCCTCTAAAAAGTTGCCCACAAAGAACAAGCTCTACATAGCTAGTTAGTAGGCTGAGGTCTCGTTCATTAATGAAATTAACCATATATATTGCTCCACCAACTAAGAACAGTCATGCACCACCACCCATATAATCTTGAAAGAGCTATCAATCAATCCCTAGTTTTTTATCTCCTCCCTCTCTCCTCCCTCATGAAAACCCCCAAAAACCCTAGCATTCTCCTCAAATTTCCAAGGAAATCTAGCCTTGGAAGGCTAGATTCGAGCAAGGCATGTGGAAACTAAGTTTCTGTAACTTAGTATTTTTCAAATGAATTTGTCTTAATAATTTTAATGGTGATTATGGGACCACTCGATCCTTTACGGAGTATAAAAACCCAGGAAGCCGTAAGAAGTGCCGAAACCCTTACTAAGTAAAAGCTGCTCATCTCACCTCGGCGCAAGCAACTTGAAGAAATCATGAGCCAAATCCATAGAGGAAAGCCAGTAATCTGTTCAAAGGATGACTCAAAAGCTACTGAATTTATTATCGATGAAGGAAATAGACAGAAAATTTTCTACGGTAAGATTTCCTTGGAACCAATTGAGTTTATTACAAAAAATCATTACGAAATCTCATCTCCTTCAAATATTTTTGCCAAACCTAATATTAATGTTAATATTGATGTATTCGAGTGACTTCGATGCTATTTTGGAAAAAAAATAATGATGGAAATTCCATCCTGAATGCTTAAGGAGGCAAAGAGCACTCTACAAAAATTGATAACTACGAAGAAGGTACGTCTTCTTATTTCGAATGGGTAAAAAATCAAATGGTTCTCTCTTATTCTATTAATCCCTCAAATGATGGAAAATACGAAACATTCACAAGTGAACAAACTGAATTCCATGATGATATAGATGAATTTAATGACATTAATGATCAAATGGGCACCTCGGTTGGCTATAATTTTCACTCACATAAATCCAGTATCAAAAACTCTAACAACAGTAATGGAAATATGTCTCTGTTGGATGGCTGTAATTTCATAGAAGGTATGGTTGCAAGCCAAGATGACACCTCTATGAATGTCAAAAATTCATAGGGAGGGGGTTTAGAGAAAATGCCTCACTAGACTAAACACAATGAGATGGAGGTAGGAAGTCATGTCAACTCAAAAATTGATGGGAAAAGAATGCCCAAACATTCTAAGCAACAAATCATAGGAGATAAAGAAAAATTGACTAACCCCAGAACCTTCAGGAAGAACAAGGCTACCTGGAGCAGCCTCTTCTCCAGGAATAGAGCACTTGCCAACACATCGAAGTTATCTTACATACCCCCCAAGTAGCCTGGCAATGCTATTTTTGAAAATGAGGACTTGCTCCATGGGATAGACCACTAGAAGAATTTCCTAGTAGGGTACTTCATAACCAAGAGCCCTTGGCCAATTTTTTTTGAGAAAGTTAATGAAGGAGTAGTGGAAACTAACCCCACAAGTCATCCAATACCCAAGTGGGTGGCTAGTTTTTAGATTCAGAAACCTAGAAGAAATGGAAAAGTGCTAAAATCTTGCCCTTTTTTAGTTTATGGCCGACCCTTATATGTTAAGTCACTCCTAGTAGGCTTTCAATATGGCTTAAAGAAAATGGGGATAATCCCAATTTGGGTAAAATTTCCCAATTTCCCTCTGCGTCTATGGAGCCCCTTGGGCCTGAGCAAGGCTGCCAGTTTTTGCTCTATTTTTGGTCAAATAACAAGTGGCTATCAAATGAGATTACAGAAGCAGGAGAAGGAGCAAGAAACCCCTCCAAAACCCCTCGCAGGGCCTGCCTGTCCAAAGAATGAAGAGAAAATTATCTCCCCAACTAGAGGAAGGGCAGCTTTCTTCTACAAACAAAGACAAAGAAGAAAATATCTCTGCACAAGCTAAAAGAGGAAGCACTCCAAAGCAGACAGAAGAGAAGAATGAGTGCTTTACTTTGGTTAAGGATAAAAGAAAGAAGAAAGATCCAAACACTTGAGAGGGTCAAACCTTAAATCTCAAAAACAATGGCAGATATAAAGAACAAGCAGTCAAGGGCCCTGCCCCAAATGGACCAGCATAAGAAGCATATAAGGGTCTTCAACCCCCCAAAAAGTGAGGCAATAAAAATATTTTTGATATCTTCTTGTCTATTTGTTTATTTTTGCTGGAGAAACCATATATGGAGTTTTGTAGGGTAGAATAGGAGGAGAAAATATAGCCTCCTCCATGTATATTTCATAAGGGCTTTTTCGAGAGAGGTGGGGGCACCTCTAGGTGGGACTTCTAATGGTGGCATGGTAGGCAGCTCGTGTGATGGATCCATGCATAATATTGGAATGGTATATAAATGATGGTAAGGCATCCAGTGGGGAAATTTTGCACATCTGCCTGATTTTTAAAATATTAAAACTAACTATCTGCCTTAATGAATGTATGAAATGTTTTCAAAAAATTGATATAGGCTCCTATTTGATAGTACACATGCTCCTAAATGGATGGGTGACTTATATGATGGATGAAATGAGGCATATTGATCTTGTAATAGCATGTTTGTATGCTATATTCTTGAATGTTTTGTGGACTTATGTAATGGGTATAAATCTTGTAATAGCATGTATATATGCTATAATGATGGGTGTAATGTGGCATAGTTCATGGCTAGGATTTGTAACAACACATGTGTACTTTCTAGTAGAGGGACCTATTTCTGAGTCTTGGGGCCATATTACATGTGACTACACATGCTACAAAACTAGATTTTTTAAAACCCACTTGGATGCAAGGGTAAAGCCACATGAGCCGGACCAAGTACTAAGAAGGTACTCGAGCCCTTTGCTTTTAAAAACGTATATACTGATCTCTATACACTACGAATATCGTCTCATAAAAAGAGAAAACCTCTTATCGATAGGAGGCTATGCTCATTCTTCGGTTATTTTCAAAACAAAATTCCATGTGCAAATGATGCTTTATTTGTGTGAATGTTTGGGGGTTCTAGAAATTATCACTTGCTAGCTCTGGGGAATTGGGGTTTATAGAATATTTTGGTATGTAAGCGTGGTTTTAAGGACTTCCTGCGATATAATGGAGATAAGAGATATATTTCTTTGGTCGAATATATTTGTAATAGAGTTGCCTACTCTGTATTAGAGCACTATTATAAATGGGGAAGGGCCTTGTAATGGGATTTCCCATCCAGCGCTAAGGGGCACTGAAAGGGGAAATGATGCCTATCATGATATGGTTTTTCAAATTTATAAAATCTTACAATATGATGGGATGTTACACTATCGGCTTGATTCACTAAATGAAACAAAAATTCCTAATTTTGACATCCGGCATGTCAATTTTGAAATCTTAATTGATCATTGTGTGCTAGCTTTGATGTATGATTGTATGGGGCTTCTATTTGGATTTCTTACATGCTTGCATGGAAAATATCTCTTGGTTGTAAGGGTGGTTGTAAGGGTCATTATGTAATGGTGTCTCCGAATGTACTCTGGTTTGTCCTGATTTCTGTAAATGATCTGTATTATCTACACATTTGTCTTGAGAGGATGAGTAAAGCGATATGTAACAAAATTTCTTATCATGTCACATGGGTACGGACTGGGTGATTCTGTTAAATGCATTCTACTGGACATATTTTCTGATACATAAAATCCTAACATTGGCTAAACTGCCTATTTAGTATATATGAAGATCACCTATTGGAACTTAATGGGCTTCAATTGTGCCATAAAACAATGGAAAGTCCTTAGACTTCTCAAATTTTATTCGATCGATATCTTCAACATCGTGGAGGCCAAGCTTAGTAGTGAAAAGCTAGCTTGTCTTATGAAAACTAAGTTCAGTAGTCTAAATGCTTTAGACAACTTTTTGTGTCATAATAATGAAAGAATTTTGGTCTTGTGGGATAGTCAGACCACAAATATCACCGTACTCTCATGCACTGCCCAAATATTTATCTTCTAGTGAGAGACAAGGAAAAAAGAATTTCTTTCAGGCTTTATGTCATTTATGCTTTCCATTCTGTTGTCTCTAGGAGAAGCCTTTGGGATTCCCTGATAAAGGAGGGGAAGATTGACCCATCCACTTGGGCTCTCATAAGGAATTTCAACTCACCCCTATCTGGCCTTGACAGTGTAGAAGGTAGAATTGTTACCAACTACGAGTACCAAAATGCCTTGAAATGTGTTTCACTACTAAGCATGGAAAATCTCACTTCTTCAGAAAGCTACTTCACATGGAAAACTAGTAGGATCTCCATCAAACATGACAAAGTTATGACAAATAGCGAATGGGCTAACCTTCAGTTGGATAGCCACATGAGATTTCTGGCCCTGGAGATCTTGTCTGATCACTGTCATTTGCTCATGTCTACTAAATCCTCGGACAGGGATAGACTAATCCCTTTCAAATTTTGTAACATGTAGTTTTCCCACAAAGAGTTCATCTCACGATTACTAATTATATGGAAGAAAAAAACCAATGGCTCTATAATGTTCCAATTAGTCAAGAAACATAAGCTACTAAAGACACATCTAAAAAATCTGAATGAGAATCACTTCAGCCATATTAGTGCAAAGGTGTCGGTTGCCAAGAATGCTCTCCATTCTATCCAAATAAAAATTCTAAAGAGCCCAAACATTACATTAAAGAAGGAAGAATTAGACATTAAAATCAAATTAAGGAAACTAGAAGAATGCAAATTATCTTATCTTAGGCAAAAAGCAAAGATAAGATACCTCAAAGTTAGTGACAAATATACAAAATTCTTTCACGCTTTAACTAACTCAAAGCTACAAAAAAGTAAAATCATCACTATAGTCAAGGAAGATGAAAAATACACTACATCTAAAGAAGACATAGTTGAAATGTTTGTTTCATACTATAAAATATTATTGGGGTCATCCATCTCCAAAATCAAAATCAACTAGCAAATCATTGAGAGTGGACCGAAGCTTAGTGAAGATGATCATAACCTACTCTCTCCATCTTTCTCCTCAGAGGAAATAAAGAATGTAGTTTTGATCATGGGAGATTCAAAATCTCCAGGGCCGGAAGGGTTCACGGTAGAATTTTTTAAGGCATCTAGGAACTATATCGGGCATGATGTGATAAATGCCGTCAGTAGCTTTTTCCATTCTGGAAAAATTCTAAGGCAAATCAACCATGCCTATATTGCTCTAATTCTCAAATCCTCTCATCCATCAACGGTTAAGGATTACAAACCAATATCATGTTGTAATATTATTTACAAAATCATTTCGTAACTTATTACGTCATGTTTAAAATTAGTGTTGGGTGGCATAATAAATCTAGCACAATGTGCTTATGTTAAGGAGAAGTTAATATCAGACAATTTCCTACTAGCTCAAATTCTGATTAGATGATACTTGCAAAAAAGAATATCTCCGAGATTTTTTTAAAAAAATTGATAATCAAAAGGTCTTTGATACCGTAGAATGGGGCTTTCTAGTGGAGATTCTAGTTGGTCAAAATTTTTTTAAATGCTAAATAGAGATTAATAATGAATGTGTTAGTACAACCTCTTATTTGGTGGTGATTAATGGGCAGCTTCATAGCCTTTTTAAAGGAAATAGAGATCTTAGGCAAGGGGACCCCGCCTCCTCCTACCTATCTGCTATATGCATTGAGTACTTATCTAGGCAGCTCACTATTGCAACTTTCTTAGAGTATTTCTCTTATCATCCGGGTTGTGCATCTTTAAAGATTTTGCACCTAATGTATGCGAATGATTTAATTATCTTCTTTAGAGGTGATTTTTCGTCCACTAATATAATTCTAGAGACTCTTAAATCCTTCACATCAGTTTCTAGTCTAAATGTTAACTCCTCCAAATCGAATATCAAGGAGTAAACAAAGAAATTAAGAAAGAAATAGCTAAGACATCCGGATATGGAGAAGGTGTTCCTTCTTTTGTGTTTCTTGGAGTGCCCCTTTCCTCAAGTCATCTTATATCTTCTCAATTCACCATTCTTCTAACTAAAATCACTTCCACCATTCACCAATGGGCTGTAAAAATCTTTTCTATAGTTGGAAGATTGGAGCTCTTGCGTACGGTAATCCAAGGAATTGAAAGATACTAGTTCTCAATCTTTCTCCTTCCTTCTTCTATTATAAATGCTATTGAAGGAGCTTGTAGAAGGTTTTTATGGGGTGGTCCCAAAATTGGAAGATATAGGCTCAAGGCCTTTTGGGAAAAATTGTGCTCACCCACATCTCTTGAAGACTTGGGCATCCTACACATCCTCACTTAGAATAAAGCCTTCTTCTTTAAAACCTTGTGGTGGATAGATAAGAAAGAGGATTCTCTATGGATTATGTGGGTCCACCATTTTTTGATTCCTACAAATATCTAATTGGAAAAGACACCAAAATGGATAAAGTTTGGACTAAATTAATATGGATGTGTAATTATGTGCCAAAGAACACTATATAATTGTGGATTTCCAAGCATGGGATGCTCAGAACCAAAGATTGAGCTTTTACGGTACTCACAAATGCATCTTGTGAATTCTACAAAGAGGGAAGGGCTTTGTAAAGGAATTCTCAAACCATCACTTATGGGCACTAGGGTGGTTATGGTTATTTTGTGATACGAGATGTACTTATATAAAAACTTACTTATGCAGAATAATAAGAGTCTAGAAAATTATTTTTTATGAAGATCGCCTACTGAAACTTAAGGGGCTTCAATTGTCCTTTCAAACATAAAAAAGTACTTAAGTTTTTTAACGCCTATTCGATCGATATCTTGGCTATTGCAGAGATAAAGCTTTGCCATGAAAAGCTAGCTTGGCTTATTAAAATAAAATTTAAAAAGCTGAATGCCTTGGATAATTTTTCTTGTCATAAGTACGAGAAGATTCTTGTCTTATGGGACAACCAGACCACAAACATAAGCACCCTCACTTGCATCTCTCAACATATGTACCTCCAAGTAACTGACAAAGAAAAAAATTCAATTTTCATTTTATTTGTTATCTATGGGCTTCACTTTGTCATCAATAAAAGAAGCCTCTGGAAAAGCTTGATAGAGTAGGTAAGCATTGGCTCTTTTCCTTGGACCCTCATAGGAGATTTCAACTCCCCCCTATGTGGACTAGATAGTTGGAGGCAGGACAGTCACTAATTATGAGTGCAAAGATGCTCTAGAATGTGTGTCACGTCTAAATATGGAGGATCTTCCCTCTTTGGGAAGCTACTTCATATGGACAAATGGTAGAGTTTTAAGCAAACTTGACAGAGTAATGACGAATAGTGAATGAGAAAATCTCCAGCTAAAATAGTCATGCAAGATTTCTGGCTTCATGATTCTTCTCTGATCACTGCCTTATGCTCATGCCCAATGAATGCGTAGATAAAGTAAGATTGATTCCCTTCAAATTTTACAAGATGTGGCTCTCTCATAAAAAGTTCACTCCTTTGTTGCTTAGTATATGGAAAACCAAAATCACTAGTTCTATGATGTTTCAAATAGTTTAGAAATTGAAGTTGTTGAAAGCCCCTCTTAAAAAATTGAATGAAAAGTATTTCAGACATATCAGTACTAGAGTATCCCTTGCCAAGGATACTCTAAATTCTATTCAAACCAAAATGCTTATGTGCCCTAATTCAACCTTGAAAGAGGAGGAAATTGAGCTTAAAATTAATTTGAGAATGCTAGAAGAATGTGAATTATCATTTCTTAGATAGAAGGCTAAGATAAAATATCTCAAAGAAAGTGATAAATACACAAAATTCTTCCACGCCCTAACAAGCTCTAAGTTGTAGAAAAGCAAAATAGTGACTATTATTAAAGATGTTTGGAATTATACAACATCTAAGAATGATATTATAGATATGTTTGCCTCATACTATAATGGGTTGTTGGGGTCATCAAAGGCTAGAATTGGAATAGATGGACACATTATAGCAAATGGACCAAAACTTAAAGAAGAAGACCACAACTTGCTCTCTTTATCCTTCTCTTTAGAAGAAATAAAGAATGTTGTCTTCTTCATGGAAGAATTGAAATCACCCGGGCCAGATAGCTTCACAATAGAATTTTATAAAGCTTCTTGGAATTATTTTAGAGATGATGTGGTCAATGCCATTAAAAGTTTCGTCCACTCTAAAAGAATACTAAGAAAAATCAACCATGCCTACATTGCCTTAATCCCCAAATCCTCGCATGCATCCACAGTTAAGGATTATCGGCCAATATCGTGCTACAATGTGGTCTATAAAATCATTTTGAAACTCATTACTTCACGATTGAAATCGGTGTTGGGTGGCATAATCAACCCTGCGCAAGGGGCCTTTGTTAAAAGGCAACTAATATCAGACAACTTTTTCCTAGCACAAATATTCAAGGAAAAGAATCTCTCCGTGGTGTTTTTTTAAAATTGATATTCAGAAGGTCTTTAACACCGTGAAATGTAACTTCCTAACAGAAGTCCTAGTTGGCCTAAACTTTTCCAAGCGCTTCATATATATTATCTATGAACGTATTAGTACAACTTCCTACTTTGTGGCGATAAATGGCCAGCTCTATGAGTTTTTCAAAGGTAATAGAGGTCATAGGTAAGGAGATCCCATCTCCCCCTATCTCTTTTCCATATGCATGGAGTACCTTTCAAGATAGTTATTGGTCTCCACATCTCTAGACCAATTTTCTTTTCATCCAGGATGTACTCCTTATAAACTATCTCACTTGATGTATGCAAAAGAATTGATCATCTTTTCTAGAGGAGACACGTCCTCAACTGCTCTAATCTTGAATATGTTCAAAGTGTTCACTGTTATCTCTGGTTTGAATGTAAACTCCTCCAAATCGAATATCTTCTTTAGAGAAGTAAGTAAGCAAACTAAAAGGGAGATTATTAAAAACTCAGGATATGAAAAGACACTCTTCCATTTGTCTTCCTTGGGATTCCTCTCTCTTCCAGCCGATTAATCTCCTCTCAATTCTCTATTCTACTTGAAAAAATTACTTCGGTCATCCATCAATGGGCCTGGAAAATTCTCTCCATAGCTGGCATACTATATCTTCTATGCATAGTCATCCAAGGAATTGAAGGATACTGGTTCTCAGTTTTCCTTCTTCCTAATTATGTTGTTAATTCAATTGAGACAGCTTGTAGAAGATTTCTATGGGGTGCACCAACCCTTGGCATATATAGACCCAAGGCCTTTTGGGATATGGTGTGTTCGCCCACCCACCTAGAGGCCTTGGCATCCTTAAAATATTTATATAGAATAAGACTTTCTTCATCAAAACTCTCTAGCAGATAAATAGGAAGGAGGACTCGCTCTAGATTAAGTGGATCCACCACTTTTATCTCAACTCCCAAAAATATTTGGGAGTATCAGCTATCAAAAGAAGACACTCCTTTCTGAAAATCCCTAATTTTCATTAGGGATATCTTACTCTCCAAAGTATACTTAAAAGAACAAGCTGAATTATTATTGAATAAATGTGGCAAAAATGACAGGATAATCTCTTATGCTTAACATTTCTTAACCAATTTTGATTCTAAGAAAGATAAATCTTGGATCGAAGCTATCTGGATAAAGAACCATGTGCCCAAACATGCTATTAACTTATGGATTGCCAAGAAAGGGAGACTCGGGACAAAAGACAGCTTTTTCAACTCCAAGCAATACCAATTGCGAATTCTGCAGCCATGCAGAATTCTTTAACCACATTTATTTTGAATGTTGGTTTTCTAGGTACATTATGAAAGAGTTAAAAGCTTGGACATATTTTAAAGAAGATACAAGCTCGATCTCCTTGGGCTTTAGACTCATCAAGAAGCTATATTCAGCCGAAACTTCCAAAGAATAATTTTCAAAAGGCATCATTTGTAGTCGTGGTGTATCGCATATGACAGGAAAGGAATAGAAGATTCCACGAAGGAAAAGATCAAAATACAGAAAACTTAGTTAGGAAAATCAAAATAGAAAATTACATTATTTTTCACTAGGAATGTAATAGTTTGAAACTACCTTAGGTTGTACAGAATTTTTGGTAATGAAGTTAATTCTTTATCAAAAGAATATCGAAAGAGTTCTCGATCTATTAGTTAAGTATGGACCTGGTAAGTTTTCTTATATTGAGACAAATTAAGCCCAACCTCCACTCCTAGTGATACCCTTCCGTCAATTTCTTTAAGTTTTAGCATTGCAACCATACTTTTCCAGGAACCCAAAGACTTTGATTTCTCATAAGGTGCTGGAGAAGTCCAATGAACAATATCCACCAATCCCTAAATGACATCATTTATGGTTGAGACTAGGATGGTATCTAATCATCGAGCCCCCAACATTCATTCTTGATCAATGAATACATCCTTCACAAATGCTTTTGTAGTTGTTCGTCTTCCATAAATCCAAGAATTTCACATCTAACTATGAAATATGAATAACCCCAACTATTCCTATTAATCATTACTCTAATCCCAAAGGCCAACAAAAAAGGATGGTCATCCTAAAGTATTATCTTATGCTAATATATCCAATGCCCAAACTTACTTTGAGCACTCTGATTTCTTCAAAGTAACAGTGCCAGAGATACATCCTGCCTAGTTAAGTATGAAAAATATGACCCCAACAAAAGGGAAGAGCCAATCCGCACGCATCATAGGCAAGCCAACATGTCTCATCCTAAAATCTGACTACGAGCTTTTTAATCGTATCAACTTAAATATATGAAATTGGAGCTAGAATTACCATGGCTACTAGCCCTAGACTTTCCCTCTAATGGATACTCATTAAGGTATTTGAATTGTACTTATCCTAATTACCAAACTCTTGTGAGCCCAATATCATTATTTATTGTCACTATTTCTTCATGTCATGAATGGTTAATTTGCACGCCAGCTATCTTCCTTGAATGTAGAAACCATTTCTCAAGCTCCCTCTTCAGAATCAAACCCTAATTCCTCGTCACCCATCAAAGTCATGGTAGGCCCCTATCCTACCATCAAAATTTGATAGGAAAAAAATTTGAATGATATGTCGCTAGCACACGAGTTATGAGATCTGCTAAGTTATCATGAATCAACAAACCTTTGAGCAAAGCTCGAACATCCTTTAACCTAATAAATGCTACCCATCCAAAAATAAGGCATTTTTTTCATGTATTAGCACTAGAATTACTATGGTTATTCATAAAACAAACTACCAAAGCTAAAATAATCTATGCTCCAACTATATGAAATGTGAGCATTGCCATGGAACAAAGATTGTGATCAAAGAAATAAGGGAAGGGTGGCACTATAGATATGAGCAGAAAGGTAAAAGGAAAGTATTCATGATCAACCACTACCAAAGTTTTATATATAGTCATGACATTGATAGTGACTTTTTTTGATAGAAATTGGCAGAAAGTGGATGATCATCAACTTTGATCACATTATCAAAAAGAAAGCAAAGTTTATAAGACAGTAAAGTTTCATATAATTTGTCACTACTTTCTAGCACATTATCAAAAAGAAAGATTAGAGTTTATTTTGTGCCCACATTGAAATAGAAAATATATTAGTTATAAAAGAATTCTATGCTAATCTTGAAAATCGAGAAGAAATGAAATATTATGTAAGAGAAATCTAGGTATGTTTATATAGGAAAATTATTGATGAATTGCTTGGATTGCAAGGGTCTAGAGATGACAAAATATTTAAATCCCTAAAAACATAACCTAATTTCAATGTAGTCACGAATATATTGATTCATGAAAAAGAAGAATGAAGAGTAACTTTGAAAAGTATATATGGATTTTTTATTTGAAGAACTCATAGAGGTGAGAAAAGTCTGGTTGTATTTCACTTATTTTTGATATCCAACACTCCATATTTCAATCATTACACAAGAGATGATACTTATATTTAATGACTTCTTGATTGGTTATAGGTTTGCTGCCAAAAAAATACTTGAGAATTACATTCTAAATTATTATGAGAGAGAATTATCTAGCCTAATAATGTACCTTCCTTAATTAATTGTTATGTTGAGTTGAGAGAGCACCATTTGATGAGGATAGTGATGAATGGTGCTTGAGGGTGTCTCTATGATATTGTATGATATTAAAAAGGGCTTGAAGAAAATAAAAAAGAAAAGAAGCTAATCCTTGAAGAGGACAAATTGATATAGATATTGGCAAGAATGACCATACTTTCTCTAATCAGCCATGAGGTGCAATAAAGTCATAATACAAGGAATGTTTTGACTTTACATGATTTTATTCTCCCCTCAGACTTAACTAACCCTTCAAATTTTATATTTGACACAAAACTACCCAATTTCACTATTATTCATCATAATCCATAAAAACTACAATTTATTAAAATGATACTATTTAAATTCTCTTTGTATACAAACACATTATGCATAATTATTAAAATAACTAATATTATTTAGTATCTAACATACTAAATAAACTCTCACACTAAAGAAATTACTCGTGCTCGAATAATTACTTTCCCTCTAACAAAATTATGCAACTTTTCATCTATCACAAACAACATCAACACAATAAGATTATAATACTAAAAATTTCATGAAAATAAAAATACATATCAAAAAGGTGAAGATGGTGGGCAATATGACTTTCCTTTATGATCAAATTACTAAATAGAAAATCTACTCAAAAGCACTCAAATGGTGACATAGAATTGATAGTATTATAATCTTATTGGTTATTAGCCAATATCCCTTATTGGTTGTTAGCCAACCTAATAAATTTGCCACAACATTATGTAAGACCATTTTTCTTTTCTCAATGGAATTTAGCAAGCCTTCAAAAGATCTACTAATTATTTTTGGTTCTCAAAATATATTTCCAATTTCTCTATTCACTAATTCTACCAATATGGAATGTCACCTCTAATTGTTTCATATTTTATCACCACTATTTTTTTTTCATTCCATTTTGATCGCCTCATAAAGCCTCAAAAATGATTTTTCACTACCTTGCACGGTAGTCTCCACTTGTTTGATTCATTCTTCTAGAAGTTTATAAATATTATCTTCAAACTTCTTTTGTGTCATGATAAATAATACTTTTTCATTTGATGATGCACTTTTCACAATGTATCTTATTTTTCAGCTTCCTCTGCTATTGCAGTACAAAGAGAATGTATCTCACTTTTTAGGCATTTCTTCCTCTTTTTGGCTTCTAGCTGTATATTTTCTAAAACTTATAAAATATTACTCATCATACATTTTTGTATAACCAAAGAATGCTCATTGTGGGCTTCATATTCTTTTCATATTTTTCCTCTTCTTTGCATAACTTCTATGTCACCTTAGAGAAAGTATGATCATTATTACCCAATATCTATCGATTCATCCTCTTCAAGAATTAACTTCTTTTCTTTTTTATTTCCTTCAAGTCCTCTTCAAAAATTAACTTCATTTCTTTTTTATTTTTTTTCAAGCCCTCTTTTAATAATATCATGGCTCAAGAAAAGAATCAGCTTCTTTTCTTTTTTATTTCCTTCAAACATGTCAACAATGGGTCATTTCAGTGTGGCATGGTCATACCACTATGCCATGCTGAATATGGCATGGTATGATTCTCATGTTGTACCTAGAATTGCATAGTTGGACCGCATAATGATGGGATGTCCTAGACTATGCCTAGCCATCCCTATCGAAAGTTCATTGCATGAAAATGCAATGGGTTGCCAACTTATGTGGCTGGCCAATTATAATCAGCCATGTAAGAAAGATTTGGCTTATGTGGCCAAATTTTTTATTAAATAACTCACCTCACCAAGCAATCACCGGATGGTACTTGAGCAAAGACCTATATCAGGTCCTAAGTCTATAGGCTAGGTGGACCATGTAACTGAGCTAGGCATACTGGTCGTGCCTAGCCTAGCATAAAGCATAACTCGCATTAGCCCAACATGGCATAGTCCATGACCAGGCATGGTTCTGGACCATGTCATGCAAGGCTTGGCATGATTGAGTCATGCCATGCCAATGGTCATACTTGGGCCACCTAGCCTAGTTAATACCTCTAAAATATGATAAAGAAGATAGGGCAACAATCATCGAAACCTCCCAAAAAAATTGAAGGACTGGGGGGAAGTTTTATTATATCATGTATGATTAGGAAGCACATATTTTAGAAGATACTTTGTAATTTTGGATTAAGTGTTAACTTGATATCTTTATCAATAATATAAAAATTGAACTTTGATGAAATTACTTTAATCTCACTCTCTCTCAGTCTAATTGGCAGATCAATCGACTAAGTATTCAATGCATATTATTTAAGAAGTGTTAATTAAGGTGGTTGTGTTTTTTTCCCAAAGGAATTTGTAGCATTGGATATGGAAGAAGATTTATATACTCCACTGATCTTGGGAAGATCATTTTTAGCCATTGAATAGGCCCTAATTGATTTGGAAAATGGAGAGTTTACACTTTGAGTGGTTGAAGAATATATTAAATTCAACATTTATAAGGTGGTGAATAGACTGGATGATAGTGATGAAGGTTGTTGGAGAATAAAATATCTTCCTTGCACATCAATGTAATAATATATCAACTTTCAATGGAAATACTTTATAAAAGACTACTGGTCTGATGAAGATAAGAAAGATGACATAGAAGAATAGATTTGGATGTATGAAAGTGATGAATAGATAAAGTGGTAAAGATGATTGTCACAAAGTCATGGAATTCTTCAATGTTACAACATATGGTAGAAAAGCCTACTCCAAAGATGAATAAAAAAAGCAAAATACTCAATTTCTTGATGCACATTTGCATAGAAAATAAAGAGGAAAAAAATGAAGATTACACATGAAGTGAATGCGGAGGGAAAATCTCAACTGATGGCAAGTGAAAATGTAGACATGGTTGAAATGAAAATTTTGGAAATTCCTAAGGAAGCATAAAAAAATGATGAAGTTTTGATGAAAGCCTTGTCTTCCAATAGTACTATGAATTTCGAGTTCTAGAAGCTAAAGGTTGTAGCCATAGCTCCACACACCACCACAAAAATTATGTTGTAGAAAGTAAATACTCAACCCATGGGCTATCACATTTCCAAGGTACCGAAAAAAGTCATGGCTTCCATGATGTTGAAACCTAGGAAATGTAGTTCAATTGAAGCAAGACAAGGGGATGATCAAATGTCAAAAGAGAAACCAAAGCAAAGAAATATACTAAAAAGCTAGCATAGACAACTGAGATCACTGATGGAGGTATGAACTCAATGATGGTCTAGCTATGGATGCTAAAGATAGTGCTACTTGGAAGGAAAATCATAATTTTTTTTTCTATAATCTGTGATGTAACTATGATATGTAGAGAATCACACAAAGCATTGTACATCATTCATTAATCTTGAAAATGAGTCATAAAGCTCAAACCCAACCATGACTCTTTAACCAACCACAAACATCTTTGTACATTATGATACTCTAATTTAGTCATAGCAAATATTTATTCATAAGGTGTGAAGTCTATATATTTTTATAAGTGGGGGATGGATTGATTGAGGATGAGTAATAATTTTAGTGTGTAACAATATGAGTTTGTTTGGTATGATAAATATAAAATAATAATGACCATTTAGAATCATTTTCATGATGTATTCTGCCTGAAAGAGGGGTTTGCTTGTAATGACTTTAGAAAAACTTAGCTTTAACGAATTTTGAAGAATTGTTGTAACATTAGGAGTTTTTAGTATTGGTGACTTTGACTATAATGACATTAAAATTTCATGCAAGTCATAATATATGCCATTCTCTTGGTTGTGAAGATTTTTTGAAGTCACAGCTAAACTAGCTTGAAATAACATCATGACAATGATATTAATTTCATATGTAGCAATCAACTGTCTAACTAGTACTAAAAGCTATGATAACCTCCAAATATCATAACATTTCTGTTACCAAACCATAGAATACTCATACCAAAGTTGTGGCTTTGATCTGAAGTATTGTGAACTTGAGTTGTAGCCAACATAAGCACCCCAACTTTTAGCTCAAAGAAAAATACTAAACTCATGGTCACATTCTAGTACTGTGACTTTATGATAGAGACTAAATGCACAAGCTATGACTATATTCTAGTATTGTTGTTATAGAATCTATAAGGTTATCATAACTTTTCCCGGTGTCATAACCATCAAGTAGAGAAATGAGACTAATGTTGTGGCTCATATCTAGTATTATGAATTTCTATTATATAGGCTAAATAAGTCATCATGACTTTTCCCAGTAATGTGATTATCAAATAGAGGAAAAGACTAAAACTGTGACTCATATCAAATATTGTGACTTTGTGTTATAGAACCAAAAGAAAGAAACTATAACATTTATCCAGCACTACAACTTCCAATTAATGAAATCCACAACAACTATTGGGGTATACAAGAAAAATCCTAAGAAATCAAATGAAATTCATGAGATGTGCAAGGAAGATGACCCAAAAGGATCCACACCTCCATTTTTGGGGCAATCCATGTGTAAATTTTTTTAAGGGAAAAATTGGGCACACAAATCCATAAGAGATGAATTTTTAATTGTCTCATATGTTATTCTTCCTAATTTTAGGCTACCAAAATATATATGTATGGTATAATATATTTATTGTGATGGATTCTTTAATGAAAGTTTTAATTTGATTTTTTGTTGTGATATTATTTGGTTATGAATAGTTTGGTAATTAAATAGAATTGAGACTAGGATTTTGACTATTAATGTGTTTATATATAATTAGAGTGATTGATAGTGATAGGTAAGCCATAAAATACACTCATGCGTATGATAAAAAGAAAGTAACAATCCTTCTAACTGTGATGTGAGAGATAAACTCATATCTCAAACCTCAAAATTAAGATATATTTAATTATTATGAGTATAAAGTCAAAAGCATGAATGATTTTATAGGTTAGTCTAGTATGCATATCTTAGAGGAACTAAATCTCAATTGATATTCAATAGTAAATATAATATTCTCCTAAATATTTTACTTTTAGTGTGAGAGTCAATTATTGTAGTGGGGAACACTAATAGGCAAATCATATCACATGTGTAAAATATGATTCATATGATGGTAATAGTCCTATGAGTTACAATTGATCATATGGCTTATATTGATGAATTTCAAAGAAAAATATATATTAATTGTTTGATTATGATGCTAATGAAGTTGAAAGTAGATAGATTTAAATTTCCACGTTAATTCTTATCGAAAAAATATACTAGAGGTTAGATAATAAAAATATATATTCGAAGTAACTATTAAGGGTTATTAATGAGTTTTGTAAATGTCCTCCAAGCATATATGATGTATTATCTCAGTGGTAAAGTATCAAGGGGATTACTATGATGGGACTATCATTGGGAATGGTTTAATAGTTGATGATCACCTTATTTACCGGTGTGGTATGAAGCCATTCTACAAATCCTACTTTGAGAGAAACTTAGTGCTATTAATCATGTTTTATATCTTATGATCTTTTTATTTTTATTGTAATTTAATATAAATACTCATTTGTACCCAACATTTTTTATATTTAGGTGTTTGACTATTGGTACAAAAATATCTTATTTCATTAATGAGTTTAATTTTTCATAATATCTTTTTTCTATTTTGTCCAATCATTTCTATTTCAACATTCTTCCAAATTATATGGTTTTGGATCCTCATCATGTCTTATGATGTCAAACATTATCTAGAAGCAAAAAAAATTATTTATAATAACTTTATTTCTATCCTATTTTTTCTATTATATACATAATTTATTGAAATTTATAGTCTATGCCTTTTCAAGGGCTATGTCTTTATTTAGAACCTCTTCAGATGTCCTTTGTTCAATATATGCCTCTACAAAAGCCCTTTATTCACCAGATAACACTTCAAGGACTTTTTATTTATATGTCTTTACAAGAGTTTTTTGTTTATCATGTACCGCTTCAAAGATATTAATTTTCATTTGTGTTATTTTTTTCAAGGAAGTTATATCTTTTAATCTAATAGGTTTCTTATACTTTAGGCATATTTTAGACTTATTTGTTAATTTTCCTTGAGGGGCATCAAGTTGTGCTGAAGTAATTGCAGCTAAGATTTTTGACTGTCTTTCTTTGTATCAATAAAAGTATCTAGTAATTTGTTGGCAAGATTTTCTAAATGTATGATCCTGTTCACATTTATTTAATTGATGATCAAAATGTGATATTATAGGTGCATTGCAATTAATATATCATCATTCCTTTGCAACTCACTTTTCTTCATCTAATAGAAGGAATACACCCTCATTAAAATGATATTCTATAAAGTAGTTTGAAAAAAATATTTTTCATTAAGGATTCAAGACATATTATGGTAGGTGGAGAATCAAAACATACATAAATGCAAGTCTTCGTTGACCCATTTTAATTTATTCTATAGGTTCAATTGTTACATATGCTACACAATCAAAGATTCATATATATGAGAAATTTTTTATTGTTTGTATAGTACAAGTTATGAAGGAGAATATTCATGGCAAGTTTTTGGTCGAATATGAACCAAACTTGCATCAAGAATAATAGCATGTTCCTATGAATTTATCTTGTAAGCAACACATAGGTGTTCATTAGGCAAAAGAATATGTTGGTTCTTTAGTGGATGCCCATGTGAGTGTTCCATTATTATGCGCAACATTGAGGACCTATGTTGACCTAGCATGTCATGCCAAAGAACTCAAGTGTTTGGGCCGTTGAACTTTGAGTTCACAATGACATATGACTAGATATTATTTAAATATGAATGATATTACTGAAAAGAGATTAATAATAGTTTTTACATTATAAATTTATTTCCAAATATAATAGAGGTAATGCAATGATATTTTATATTATATTCATTCATAGTTTCAATATGACATAAATTTCATTAGATATCTTTAAAGTTGAGCAAATTCTTTATTGATTTGCTAAAATATAATGCATGATTTGTATGGACCATTACTTCATTTGGTAGTATTATGTTTGTATTCACAGAGCCTTTAATTAATTGTGTAGTACCATATATGGTACCTGCATCATTATTTGTTAATGTCAAAAGCAACTTTTATTTTAAAGAATTATGTGTGTTTGCAAAGTCAGCAAGACATATATTACCTTCATTCATTTTGACATCAATAACTTGTGAATGTTAATTATAACTAATGTAAAAACAACAAATAATATAACTAGAATCAGTTGTAATTAGAAAATGATGTATGAATTAAATTAAAAAATTTTATTCAATAATAAATTTATCATCATACACACAAATACTTAGGTTTTCACTAGGAGCTCCAAAGAAATCAACATCATAGTGTGTTAGGCCTACCAATCACTATTGATAAAAGTTATTTCTATATCTTTCAACCTAGTAGCCAACATTCTCAAAAAGTATAAACTCGATAGAACCAATTATATTGATTGGAAAAGAAATATTAATATTGTCCTGACTATTGTGAACTATAAATTTTTATTCACAAATCTATGTCCAAATAAACTTTAGGAAATAGATAATAGTTGTTGAGATGTATAGATGTTATATTTTGGCTTCCTTGTCAAGCATACTCAAGCATCAGCATTAACCCATGACTATTACTTAAGAAATCATGTTTAATCTCAAAAAAATATTTAGGAATTAGACTCATTTAGTTTGGAAAAAAGCCACGAGGGATCTAATGAATACTACAATGACTGAAAATACCCTAGTGAGAGATTATGTTCTCAAGGTGATTAGTCTTCTAAATAAACTAGAGATCCTTAGAGTTGATATTGATGTGGATTTTCAGATTGATATCATTCTTCAATTGCTACCACATTTTTATGAGCAATTATACCAAAATTATAATATAAACATACCTGATTTGACTAGGCAAACTATTTAAGAAATTGGTAATGGATAAAAGTATTATCAAGAAATTATATAGTGTATCATGGCTAAAAAAGTCTTCTAAATCAAAAGGAAATAAAAACAAATTTTAGAAATGCATTCAAGTTCTACCAATTGCTCCTAAGTCACAAGTGAGTTAAAAAGCCAAAAGAAAAATATTTTCATTATAAACAAATAGGACACGAGAAAAAGTATTATTCAATTTATCTAAGCAAATTAAATAATTATGTTAAATCTTAATTACTAGTAGTTGAAACATATTTAGTAGTGGTATCTATGGATACCTAGTGTGTAGATATGAGGCAACTAATTATATCTGTAATTTTATATGGTGGTTTAAAACTAGACAACTAAGTGAAGAAGTGATTGATCTTCACATAGAAAATAATATCGAGGAAATGACTATTGTAGTGGTAGATTACATGCTTCAATTTGAAAGAAATAAATTTTTAATTTTACAAGATTGTATGTATGTACCTTCAATCAGAAAAAACTTAATTTTAGTTTCTAGTTTAGTTAAAGATTGATTCTCCTTTTTATTTAATAATTTTATAATAATCTACTTGAATAAAAGGGTTTTCTATTCTGGTAGATTAAAAGATAACCTTTATGTTTTTAAAATTATTTTAACTCTACTACAATAATGAGTCAAATAGCATCAATATCTTACCACATAAAAGAAAATAACCTTTTTATATGACCCAAACTTATCTTTGGTATTAATGCCCATGTCATATAAATATAAAATGGAGTTTAAGAATGGTTAAAGATGGATATTTGGGTTCATTGAAAGTAGAAACACTAACAATATGTGAGTCCTACTTAGAAGGTAAATTGACCAAATGGCCCTTTGTGGCCAAATGCTATAGAGCCAAAGAGCCACTAGAATTGGTTTATTTTGATTTATGTGGTCCCATGGCTATCTAGAAAAACATAGTGTTGAGTATTTCATCAATTTCATTGATGATTACCTAAGAAATGAATATATTTATTTGATACGTCAAAAGGCTGATACCTTTGAAAATTTCAAAGAGTACATGATGAAAATGGAGAAATATAACAATAAATGTCTCAAAAATCTATGATCTGATCATGGTGGAGAGTACCTCTTTAGAAAGTTAAGTGACTACTTGTTAGATCAAGAAATAACATCTCAGTTGCTCATATCTACCATTATGCAAAAAATGATAGAGTAAAAAGAAAGAATTGGATTCATATGAATATTGTAAGATCAATGATGAGTTATTCGGTCATTATTGATTCCTCTGGAGAAATGTATTAGAAATATTAGTTTATGTTTTGAACTGAGTTATATCTAAGTCACTACTTACAACTTCAACCAAATTGCGGACTAGGCATAAGCCTTGTCTCAAATACATTCATTTATGGGGTTTTCAAGCATATGTTCTTAAAAAAAGATAGATAAGTTAGAAACAAGAATAAAAGTTTGTTTCATAGTAAGACTATTTAATAAAGGTAATTTTGTTTTATAATCTAAAGTCTTAGAAGGTCATTGTTAGCACAAATACATGATTCCTATAACAAGACTATATAGTAACCCACAAGCCAAAAAGTAAAGTTATTTAAGAGATGTTAAAAAAAGATATGCTAGTCTTTACTCCAATAATAAAGGAACACCATGAGATGAAATTTCCGATAGCTCATTTTCTCATCATAATGAGATAGTTTGTCATGATAGTATTGATATTAAACCATATGAGCCCATCATTAATGTGCCAATAGTAAAACTAGAAGGCAGTAGGCATAATGGTTCATAGAAATCTATATCCATGCAGCATGTCACTAAAAGTATACAACCAAGAAGAGTGTCTCATTGTTGTGGGAGGGTTATTCATCAACCTACATGGTATACATTATTGAAATAGTCTTTTGAGAGAATCAATGATGAGTTAGATACTGATCATGAAAAGTATGACAAAGTACTTTGAGATAGAGATGTAGAATGTTGGAAACCATGCCTTAGATCTAATGGAACCACTTAAAGAGATAAACCCATAAAGTATAGATTGATCTATAAAAAAAAGAGGGATCAATTGTAATATTGAAACTAATAAAGCTACCCTTATCACAAAAGGTTTTACTCGGAAAGAAAGAATTGATTATGAGGAAACCTTTTCATCGGTAATCATTCTAAAGTCAATCTAGATTCTCTTATCTATTATAATTCATTATGACTATGAGATTTAGCAAATGGACATGAAGACAATATTTTTTAATGGACACCTTGAAGAATGTATATATATGATATGACCAGATGGTTTCATAGAAAATATATTGTGTAAGTTAAATAAGTCTATTTAAGGACTAAGACATGCACTTAGTTCTTGGAATACTTGCTCTGATCAAGTCATTAAGTCTTATAGCTTTGATCAATGTTAAAATGGGTATTATGTATATATATAGAAATGTGATATTCTTGGTATTGTATGTTAATGATATATTACTCATTAGTAATGATATGGGCACATTGTCTTCAATTAAGTTTTAATTATCCAGTCAATTTGATATGATATACTTATGATAAGCTACTCATATTTTTGTGATTATGTTTTTCTGAGGTCACAAGCAAGGAATATAAAGGTTATCTCAAATTATTTATATCGATTAGATATTGACTCAATTTAGCATGCAAGATTTAATAAAGGGTTTCTTCTTTTTAGACATTGAATTACTCTATTAAATAAATAGTATACCAAAACACCCAATTAGATAGAAAAAATGAAGATAATTTCTTATGTATTTGTAATAGGAAGTATCATGTATGCAATACTTTGCACTAGACCTGATATTTATTATGGTATTGACATGATAAGTAGATACCAATTTATTTTAGGACAAGAATATTAGATAGTAATAAAATATTTAATTAAGTACCTAAAAATGACTAGAGATTATATATTAGTATACCAAGTGATCAATATTGTGCTAGGGTATACGGACTCAGATTTCTAATTAAATGGAGATTTTTAAAAATCCACCTTAGGTTATGTGTTTACCTTGGTAGGTAAAGACATAAGCTAGAGGAGTATCAAGTAATCTCATATTGTTGATTCCATCTTGGAGGCTGAGTATGTGGTAGCTTCAGAGGTAGCCGAAGAAGTTGTATGTCTTAGAAACTTTTTAATGGATCTAGGAGTCATTTTTTTGTGCAATTTTCTATTATACTTTAAGGTGATAATAGTTGAGTAGTTGAAAATTTGAAGGAACCTAGAATATACAAGAAGGCAAAATACATCGAGCATAAATATCATATAATAAGAGATATTGTAAAAAGAGGAGATGTGATAGTGATGAAAGTAGCATTGGTAGACAATATGATGGATCCTTTTATTAAGAATCTTTCAATTAAAGTATTTAACAGACTTATGGAAGGGATGGGAGTTAGATGTGTGGCATCATGGCTTTAGTCTAAGTGAGAGATTATTGGAATTGCTTTATACAAAAAGTTATTTATGATTATTTTATTGATTTACATCTTGTTATTTTAATAAAATATATTATAATAATCGAAATTTTAAAAAATACATTTATTCTTTATTCTACTTGTAGATGATTTAGTGCATAGAGATTGAATTATGCACAGTAGAGATCGAATCATTAGTATTTATGGAATATAAGTTTCTTGTTCATAATCTAGATAGAATTGGACATCCTATTAATAAGATTGTAGCACTAGATTTCAATAAGTCTATCTTGACTATGATCAATGATAAATTTCTAACTTCTAGTGCAAGTATACTTGAATGAATTGAACTAGACAAACATGATATAATTATTTTGTACTTACTTATAAAATAAAATATGTCATAGTTATTAAAGACATTGTTACTTTTTTTAAGTAATTATTATTTTCATATACTTATTAATAGTTTTTTTGATTCATAAATAGTAGGGTATAGAAATAGATTAAAGAACTATATAAATTAGATAACTTTATCAAGAATATTGATAAATATTGATTACCAATGGAATTAATGTCCTTTCAAAAGGATTGATGATACCACTTGAGAAAGCTTATAAGTTATGATATTATCAAACACTACTGGTGGATTTTAATCTGATAATTCTAATACATTAAGTAGAAAGTAACAAAGAAATAATTAGATATTGATTGAAGTGGATTTTCAGTAATTTAATTCAATCAAAAGGTATCTATAATCTTATCATGGGAAATTTAATTAGCTTTTAGTAATAAAATATATATAATATTTTAAAATTAAAGGAGTAGAATTACAATTCTATAGTGGTATGTATTATAATTAATATAAAGCATTGTGTGAAATAATTCACATTGGAAACACAATATCTTATTTAGGTTGAGGTCTTTTCCATAACAGTATCCTGATGTCGTATAAGTAATACATATTTTTATTTATTTATTTAATATATATGTTCATATATATAATCAAAAAAATTAGTTTAATTATTCTTGAATAATTTGATTTTTTCAAATAATTGATTATTATTAAAATTGATTTTGAATATATATATATATATATATATATATATATGTTAAATCTTTAATATGATATTAAATTAATAATAAAATTGAAATGTTTAATTAATACATCACTTTTTATTTATTTTTTGTTTAAATATCAATATGGCTTAAAAATAATTTATTTTTTTATGCCATAATTAAACTAAGAATTCATTGAATTTCGGATTCTCCAATAAAGTTCTCATTCCATTATTTACATAGGTTAGTATTTATGTCTTTTATAAACTTATAAAAGATGGTTTTATTTATTGATCTTAATAGTGAGTTATGGAAATTATGAGCTATGAAAATATTCATAAATGTGAATGTTGTCATTTATCACTCACATAAATATTTCATTTGTAATAGTGTTATTAGTATTAATCATTAAAAAAGAAACAACACCTATGCAAGAGTAAAGAGAAATAAAAAATATGTTTGGTCTACTTGAGTGGGATAGATAGAGTTTTATTTTGTTGGTAATTTTATGTTGTTGTTTTAATTTTAAAATAACAATATATAAATGTTTTTTAAGTATACAAATTTTGTTTTTCAATTATTGTAGATATTTTGTTTTTTTTTTTCTGCAGACGTGGAGCATTAGAGCAAAAATGTGTAATTTTTTTTATTTTCTAAATTCAAAAAAAATAGAAAAATAGGAAATTCCTATTTGTACAAAGTAGCACACGTGGTGTCTCATGGATGAAGGTGTTTCCCATCAAGCATGTATTAAAAAAGAAAAAAAAAATGAATAAGATTTTCTTCTAGCATTGTGTGTTGTATGCATTTTATTTTTAGAATGAGATTGTTAGTGTTTGGCTCTCAATTTTTTTTTATAGAAGGTGGGCTGTATTTTTATTTTGTGTCATGTATGCATTTTGAATTCTAGATAAAAGCTAAAACTAAAAATAAAGAAGCAATGCATTTTTCTTTGTATAGAACACAAAGTTGTTGTGTTGTGTCGTGATGTTGTATTGTGCTATGAAGGATAATAAAAAAAATAAGTGTACTTGTCAAACATTCCTCTACTATATAGTAATTAAACATACTAATGATTACTAATTTCATATCTAGTTGAAGTCGATGAATTGAACACATAACCTAAAGAATAACAAGTAATGATATTCAAAGTATTCTCCCCAAAAAATTTAGGTTTACGTTATTATTCTGGAATTCAGATTTCTAGTATTTTATCTTCCAAAAAAATAATTTTAGTTAAAAATATTTTTTTTGAAATTTTATATTTTAAAGATTTGAGTGTGTGTAATTAATTCTTTAACACATATTGTTCATATTGGCATTGTAAATTGGACTTTAGACATTTATATGTGCATATTAGATTTTCTAATATTTTGAATTGTGTTTGAGTTTAATTAAACTTTTAATTTGTGGATTTATGCATTTATATAAAGAATAAAATTTATTAGTTTTTAAATTTAAATAAAATTATTTCTAGATTAAATTTTATTTAATTATAACATGACTTTTTGAAATAGTAAAATTAAGTCTCAATTAGAGTTTCAAATTTTAAGATTTTTTTGTGCTAAACAAAATCAATTTTTCAAAAATTTTCAATGGTTTTGGATTATTCATTGACCGATAGGCATTTCCAAAAACTAGTATCAGAGTGAGATTCTTGATACCATCTAAAAAGCGGTATCAAAACTTATATTGAAAATGACATTAAATGATACCTGCAATAACTATTTTATTTGTTATTATCAAACTAGTATTTGCAATAATTTTGCTTGTGTCATTTATCTATGGTTGACATTAAATTTTGTTATCATTGAAGACCACTTTATGATAATAAAGTTAATGTGTACTAACTATTCTATTTGAAAAGATAGAATATGTGATTACCTTGTAATCAAACTACTGCATGACTCTATAAAGAGAAAGACAAAACTTAAAAAAATAAGTGAAGAAAAATGTAAAGATTTGTACTTATAGAGATTTATCAACCATTAGAAGTTAGATAAGTAGTACTATTTATCAACATGTTGCCAATGAAACAAGGGAAAACAACTTGTGGCAAAAATTAAAGCCTATTTTTGAAAAAAATACATTTAGAAATAAAATATTGATCATTAGATGTTTAGTTAACTTAAAATTTAAAAATAAAAACTAATATTGGATTACATCAATCTTTTCTAAAGGCTAAGGAACTAACTTACATCTATGAAGATGCTCTTGAAACATGATTTGCTTGCATGACTAATATTGAGCTTACTATTGATAGGTAGGATAAATTTATAATTTCTTTATGTATGTCATCACTTGAAGGTATTGCTTCAATACATGTTGTATTGGAAAACCTATTCTTAGAAGAAGAAAGGAGTAAAGAGAGAGGTTAGTTTTATCCTTTTTTTAGAGTCATGCAATAGCATCATTAGGCACACTCAAAGTGACATAAGATGATAAACCATAGAAAAGAATAGTCAAGTATTACCACTGTAACAAGATGAGATATATGAAAAAAAATAATTATTATTAGAAAAGACTACAGAAATAATATACAAGATAAGATAGACTCTAGATCGTCTAATGTCACCTTGAAATGTCATTTGAAACTAGTTAGCAATGATAATTCTACTAATATAGCATCTCAAAGGGTTATTAGCTTATTGACTCAGAAGCTTGATTTCACATCACCCTACTTATTAAATTCTTTACTATATACATATATGGTATTTATATTATAGTAAAGATTGACAATAGTGGGTCATCAAAGATTTAGAGAATGAGAGGTTTTGTCTACAAATACAGACAAGACATCCGTTGATGCTAAAAAATGCATGTTACATACTAAATATTCTTGTGAACCTAATGTGCATAGGCATGTCGAATAATATGAGATAGATAAGTTATTTTAGTGATGCTTAGTGAAAAATAGCCATTAGCTCATTTGTAATTATGAGGACAAAAAAACTACTTTATATACCACTCAAGTAAGAGTGCCTAGAAATTAGGTAAATATAATTCATCAAAAGAATAATATTGATCTTTAACATATGAGACTTGGTCATGTGTATGAGAAGAACTAGCTTCAAGTTTGAAGGAATATTTTATCATTTGACTATGGAGCATCTCTTGATGAGTGTATGGACTCTAAGAATGGAAACCCCATAGAGCATCTCTTGATGAGTGTATGGACTCTAAGAATGGAAACCCCATAGAGCATCTTTTCACACTTTTCAACCCTTGAAAAAATTGAATATTCTCGATGTTATTCATAATGATATTTGTTCTATGCATAGAAGAATACTTGATGAGGCCCCTTACTTTGTTGATTTTATTAATAATCACTCTAGGAAAGTGTGAATATTTACACTAAAAATAATGATCAAGTCTTTCTCGTATTTAAAGATTTCCATGATATAATTAAGAGAGAGACGAATAAGAAATTGATATCCATGTGTTTTGATAATGAGAGAGAATATAGAGGCCAGTTTGAGAACTATTGTATATAGCATAACATTGGACATGAAAATATACTAGCCAAGTTGTCTCAATTAAATGGTATGAAAAAGAGGTTGAACTATACTATTGAGGAAAGAGTCTAGTGCATCTCACACACATTTTCCCAAAGAAGTTTGAAGATAAGCTATGCATATGAATATTAATATAAACATGTATCATATCGCTGCCATGGATGGAGATATTCCTAATAAAATATAGACTAGAAAGATATCTCATATGATCATTTGATAATATTCAAATACAAAGTCTTCGTTTAGATTCCAAAAGATGAATGATCAAAATTCAATAATAATGTATGATCATGCATCTTCATTAGCTATGGACAAGTGGAGTTCAAGTTTAAACTATGGGTCCTGATAACTAAGAGGCTTGTTTAAAATATAGATGTAATTTTTCTAGAAGCCTAATTAGTGGATGAAAATCATTTGAAAAAACATGAGAACGAACTCATAAAGATTCCTATTTGCATAGATCTGATGTTACGTTTTTTCGAAGATCAGTTTGATCAAGGGGGAGGAATTGAGTAGCCTTTTGATGGTTCTGTGCCAGAGAATTTACCTAATGATTTTGAGCCCTGGGATATGCTTGGTGAGAAGGTGTAAGAGCATATTCCAATTGGAACTAGGCAGAATCTAGTTATTCTTGATTATACATCTCAATCTAAATTGAGTAGATCATTTATGTCATGCTAGTTATCCTATAGTTTCAATAATTAAATATTACTTTTAGATGTAGGCAATTTTGAGACCTTTTAGGATGTCATCTCATTTAATAATAAAGAAATATGCCTTGAGGATAGGGAAGAAAAGATAAAGTCTCTTTATCTCAACAAGATTTATGATATGGCATTCTAAAAAAAATATATGGATCTTCAAACTAAAACTCAACGATGATGATTCTTAACTAAGGTGCAAACCTTAGTTATTAGTTAAAGGTTTAGTCAAAAAAAAAAGAATTGATTTTGAAAAAATAATGAAGATGCCTACTATTTGAGAAATCTTAAGTTTGGTTGCTAGCTTGGATTTAAAAATTTATCAACTCAAAATGAATACAATATTTCTTAATGGTGACCTATATGGAACTCTCTACATGGATCAACCTGAGAGATTCATAATATAAGGAAAAGAATATCTCATATACAAATTGAAAAAGAGCATGAACAAACTTAAGAAAACTTCTAGGTAGTAGCATGAGTAATTATATTAAATTATGGAGTTTCATGGCTTTCAACATATATCTTATGATTATTGTATATTTTTTAGTAATTAGTTCGGTGACAACCAACTTATATTTTGATTGTATGTTGATGACATACTTATCATAAGTCATAATAAAGAACAAAGTAGTGAGCATAATGGGAATCTATGAGAAGCCTTTTCTATGAAATTCTTATATCTAATCAAGAAAATTCAAAGGATGAGCATCATCCATAAACCTTCTAGAAATATCTGGTAATCTTAAGAACATTACATTTGTAAAATTCTTAAATGATTTTTTATGAATGTGGTTAAGCTAGTTTTAGCCCCTTAGCCAAACATTTTAAGCTGAATATAGAGCATAGTTCCAACACAAATGAGAAATATGAGTTGTGTTCACTATACCTCAATTGTCAGTAATCTCATATTTTTTATGGTCAGTAATAAAGGGGATATAACACACTATTCGATGTTCAAAATATTGAATATTTTTATATATTTTAGTAGTTTATAATAATGCGTAGACATAAAAATAAAGATATTATGGGTTTATTTTAGGGTTTGGTATTTTTGTGAGTTTTAATGAACATTCATGAAATCCACAAGCTTTTGGAGGTATTTAGTAGAGGGAAGGATATTGAGTCTCAAATAGTTTCTATGTTCATTCTTGCTCAAAACTCCACCTAATTGGTCAAGAAAATTCTTGTATGATTCATAGGAAGACAATTACATGATTCCATCAAAACCCTAGCCTAGGTAACATACATGGAATGTGGCATTTATTGCCCATAATAGTTATCAACTCTTTGACTAATTTCTAATAGTTTTTCCCAAATTTCTCCACACGACACATACTAGCCAACATCCATATTGATAGTAGGTTCATTCGAAAATCTAAAACATATTGGATATTTTTCATTATCAACTAGTTTCCCATATTTATCTTTAGACAAACATCTCTAATCCCTTACACCCTCAATGAACTACAATTGCTCATCCTAACTAATCCATAGTTCCCTAGGATATATATTACAAATCAATCAGAATTTAGATTGACGTGTAAAATTACTACCAAATCCACCCTCTAGTCACGCATCTGATTGGCCTTGTTGGACAATCTAATATCACTCACAAGAATAATGTCATCCTCCATGGAAAAGATATCAACCTCCCTTAAAGCTAAATCATTCTCCTATGCTACTCTTAGAGTTTCTTTCATTTGGGATAATCTCAATTAAAATGTTGTATTTGGTCACAATAGTAATGCTGCACCATGAGCTCACTCATGAACTTTCCCCTGGAAAAATACTACCTTATTTCTTATGATGTGGGTCTTATCATAGTTTTACTTATCCTTAAATTTTTCTAGGAAAAGAGGATACTTGAAGTATCTTCTTTCCTCCATCTTGCAATGTCGTTTACTAGATTATTAGTAAAAATAATTATGATAAGAATATTATTCGAGGTTGAGATAGTCAAAGAAATAATGAGTATCTTCCAACTATCAAGAACTAAGATGACAAACAAAGATGTCTACAACAATCATCCAACATCATTTTAAAAGATGTCAGCTAGTTATCCATGGTTTGGAAACTACTCATGTTAGCTATTATATAAGTTCCATTTTGATATTTTTTGTTATCCAAATGTCATATTAACATAATATTTTCCTTCGATGCATTTTTTTAATGTATTGATTCAATTATTTTATACAACTCGGCCACCCTTATTATTGCAGAAATATGGTGGAAAGTTATTTTTTCAATCCATTTTCATATAGTGGTAGATTCATTCTAGTGCAAACATGTCCACTATTTATCACACGATTTTTTTTATTTTGGTTCACCTATAACTAGATTATATAAATCTCATTTTATGAAAAAATTCACTATTTTCATTTTCTAAGTTGAATAATTCAATGATTCCAACTTTATCATAATAAGCAAATTATTTTATTCTTCCATCCTAAAAAAAAATAACTCAATTAATAGAATAATAAAAACACAACTCGAATTCCAAACTTGGATTCGAAACTTTTCTCATTCCCACAATTTAGAATAATAATTAATTTTTCATTCGATTTATTCTTTTAATTATCTTTTTGAATCATTGCCTAATCCAATGGAAACAACATAAACTTTTTGTTTTCCCAAAATATATTTCGTGTTCTTTTAAAAAATTAAAATTGAAAATAAATTTTAATTTTTCAATAGTGATGATTTTCAATTTTAGCACAGAATAGAATTTGAATCATGTTTTTAAAGTTTCAAAAATATTAAAATCTAAAATTATATATTTACATCGACACATAAATATAAGTTTTATGTTCAAAAAAATATAATATCAATTTACAATAATAATAACCTGAATTATTTTTTGAATAAACTCAACTATTATCAATAACTATTTTGCTCAACCTTGGTAGAATACTCAAACAAATATAACACAAATCACAACCAAACCATTAAGAATTATAGTCAAATATAATCATGATTCAATAGTTAAGAAAATAGTAAATTATAATTGAATACATCTGATGATATTTGAAAGATTTTTATATGTTTTTGTACATATTGTTATAATGCTCCTCCTTCATTTTGGCATTATTTCGTGTAACCAAGCACAACATGTTCACTATACATCCTCCACATGAAACATCACATGAACCATAAAATGAACTTCTTCATGATCCCTTGGATGATCCAAGTTAAAGGAGAAAAAATTAGATGGAAGAATTTTACAAAATAGTTTTATTTTCTATAACTTCTATTGCAAAACTAAGTTGCAAAAAAAAAGAGTATTCTTAGAATTCCTATTAAGCTCAAGGTTTGCTATAAAAAATCTTACGTCTTTTCTTTGTAGTAAATTTATACCCCCTACACAAAAGTCTTCTCACATGTAGTGCCCACCGAAAAATAGGAATCTCATTTTCATGTCTCACATGCAAGTCCAAATATATATATATATATATATATATATCTCTCTCTCTCTCATTTTCCTACTCATTATATTTTGTGGTGTACCTCAATTTGAGAAATCCACATTATATTTTTTTATCTAAAATAATAACATTTTTTATTTTCATTTTTTCTAAAATAAATAGTAAGTCCAACCTCTTTTGATGCAAGCACCCAGTTGGTCAACTTTTAAACATAAACTTGTGATGTTATAAATAAAATAAAACATACATAAAAATGCATATTTATTCATTTGTGTATGTTGATTGGTATGTTTGTGTCCAATATGTGCGTGAGTTCAAATTTTTTCATTATATTTTTTATAATGTCTATGTATGTGTGTTAATAGACACATATTTACACATAGATACTTTCAAAACATATATGGATATTTGTTTGTGTGTGTGTGTATGTGTTCCATATATTTAAATATACAATGCACACAAACACATATATTTTATAATTTTTAAAATTTAATAATTTAACATAAAATATTATGCAATGTACCTTAAATATGAAACCTATGTGTGTGTGTTTATATTTCTCCCACACCTACATAACACACACGCACACACATGCATAGCAGAATAAATTATAAAAATTATATATATAATTATAAAATTACAAAAATGGCTCAACTCTCATATGTATAAACTATAAATTGATAGAATTATAAAATTTGTAAATTACTAAAATAAGTAGTTGCAAGATTAAAAATTTATAAAATTAAACGATTAACATACATACATGCACATTAACACACACATGAAATATTATGGAACATGTGAATGAATAATTATGGAACAAGTGAATAAATGAGTTGATTCAAGTGAATGACTAGGCAACTAAATTACCTATATAATGAGATATCTATGCCTAGTATAGAATACCCAAAAATAGAACTATCATTCTCTATAACTTTTTATTCTCTTCCATTCTACCTCTTTATAATAATAGTTATAATTCTATAACTATTTTACATAATGTTATCATCACAAATCTGTTCTAGCAAAGGTAAAATTATATTATGATCCTTTTTTCATCATATATTAAAATTATGTTATTATCAGTTTTTAGTAAAGAATTATCTATTAGGAATTTTTCATGTTGAAATACATCTAACTTTTTAGAATCTTATAGAAATAATAAAAAAATGAAATGAAGAGTCCTAGTAAAATTGTACAAAAGTACACATTATCTATTGTCATCAACTTAGCGAGAAACTAAAAAATAAGCGTTTTCACTGCAAAAGATCTTTTCACCATGTGGAATATTTTGAAGTATATATTTGGCCACCAAAAATAGTTATTTTACCAAAAGCTCACTATGACTAAATGTACCTAAGGTTGTTATCTTTTAAAATAGCCAATGAGTATAACTTTGTTCTATTTAAAATAAAATCAAGATTGAAATTGCTAGAGAAAAAATCATTAATGAAGGCATGCTAAAAAAACTTTTATATTATTTCATGCCACAAATATGCTCTTGTAGTAAAAATATAGAGAGCATAGATTTACTAAATATTTAGAGACAATATCATGTTTCTAGATATTGAACGAAATAATGAGTTAATAATAAAAAATGATTAGTCCTATTATTTGGTGTACTAAATATCAAATAATACTAGTTATTTTGGTGATTATGTAAAATATGTTTGAATCAAAAAAGACTTTCAATATTATTATTTCACTATATTGTAGTTTTGATGAATTATATTATAATTGATTAGTTTTTGTGTGAAATACAAGAATTTGTAGAATTATTAAGTAGGATGGGAGTGGAAAGTTACATAAAGTCATTACATTTTTTATGTTACAACCTTTTTACACCTCCATAAGCTTCTATAGTAGCTTCAATATTCATTCATAACTAAAACTCTATACAAACAGTCATGATAATCTTCGTATACTATGACTCTATCACATCATTGACATAATCATTTCATTTTGCAATATCTTTTTTTAACTATGAAACTTTCTTAGTCACAATTATACTAACTCGGTAATATTTTTATGACTATGATATTACGTTTACATCACATCAACCAAGTATCCTACTAGTACTAAAATCTATGACTATACTCTAGTATCATGACTTTCTCATTATAGAGTTACAAATACAAATGCAAAAGCAATGACTTTTCTTTAGTTACACATCTTTTTGCTACAAAGAATTCTAGAAAGAATTTACTCGAGCCATAGCTATTTTTAGTGCCACAACTTGAGATATAGAGAAGAAATACATTAACCACAACTATTTCTAGTACAACAACTTTGGGTTATAGTTGAGAAATACATGATCTATAGTTATTTCCAGTGCCACAACTTTGAGTAATAGAAAATAAATACATGAGCCACAACTATTTCTAGTACCACATCTTTGGGTTATAGTTGAGAAATATGTGAGAAATGGTCATTCCTAGTGCCATAACTTCATATTAAAAAGGGGAAAAGTATGAGTCACAACAAGTATTAGCACTATAACTTTGTGTTATAGAGAAGAAAAGTATTAGTCACAGTCATTCCTACTACCATGAGTTTGTGGTATAGAGAGAAAATGGATAAGTCATGGCTATTCCTAGCAATGTAATAATCGAATACAAGAAAGAGACTAAAGTCAAGGTCATTCCTCAATATTGTGACTATGTGCTATAAAAAAACAAAGCTGATGTCATGTTCCTTCCTTAATATCATGCATGGCTTCTCACTTAAAAAACACACCTAGTCATTCGAGTGTAAAATTGGAACTTTGAGTCAAAATGAGAAAGAGAGTTAGGGTACATGAAAAGATGCAAAAAACTAGGGTTTAAGATCAAATATTCACCAAACCCTAGGAAAGATCCACGAGCAAAAAGGAAACACAAGGCACAAGCATAAATTTTAAAAAGGCAACATGAATTTTAACTCACCTTGGAAAAAATCCAACACATGAATGAAAATTATAGATTTAGAGTTTAAATTTCTAAACACTCTTGAAGGATATCATTACTAATTCAAAATTTTATGAGATTTATTTTGGATTATCTCGTGTGAATTCCTTTCCAATATCAAGCTAAAATGAGATATAGAGTTGTATTTTATCACATGTGATGGATATATAATTGATAAATTTTATATTTGGTTTGTGTTGTTCTTTGGTTCCTAATGGATGCAGTTATTATTTTGAACTAAAATTATGATTTTACTATTGGTAAGTTTGTATATTTTATCATGATGGATAGTAACAAGTAAGTCATAAAGCACACTCATGTATATATATATATATATATGAAAGAAATGACAATATTTCTAAGAATACATGAAACATACTTATATTTCAAATCTTTATATTGAGTTAAGTTTATTCATATGAATATGACAATTTCAAAGCCAAGAGTATTAATACTTTTATAAGTCAATCTATTATGCATATCTTGGATGAATTGACCCTCAATTTATGTTAAAGTTTTAAAACATATTTTTCTAAGGGTTTCATCTTTAGTATGAAGGTCATGTGCCATCATGGTGGTTGATGATAGGCAAGCCAAGTGACTCACATGAGTGGAAGTGACTCAAAAAGTGTTGACAATTTTATGAGTTACTTTCTAATGTATGACTACTATCAAAGAGATTTGAGAGAAGACATATATTAATTATGATGAGTATGATGCTTATAAAGCAGAAAGTACAAATATTTTAATATCACATTAGTTCACATAATTATGATATATGGGGTCAGGTAATAAGAATATATATACGAATTAGTTATCAAGGATAGTTGATGAGTTACCTAAAAGATATAGGCTTATCATTAAATAGTGAGTAGAGATGATTTGTCATTTCAATAGTAAAGTACCAAGAAAAAAACTATGAGAAGACCATGATTGGAGAGGTCTCAATAGGTAATAAATACCTTGTATACTAGTATGACACTAGAGTATTTTCATAATAATTCAACTTTCATTCAATAACCAATCACAAAAAGTACCAAACAATATAAACAAACTATTATGCATAATGGATCAACTTTAGAATCTAAGAATTTTATCAAAAACCTAGTTTATCCTTCTAGCTAGAGCAGTAGTTAACTCATTATTTGTTGATCGAACTACCAACACAATTTTTATGAGATCGATATCTGAATGAAAATTTACTTTAATAGTTATATAACTCGTATACTTATCAAACTATTTTAGTTGAGATTCCTTCTCCCAAAGATCATATGAGATATTATCTAATCCTAAAACTTATGCATCATAACAAGGTCACAAAAATTTTTGGCACCATTATTGAGAATTATTTAGTTTGGCCAGTCAAATTTAGTTAACTCAATTTTTTTTTTAAAAAATAGTCTTACTTTTAGTAGTTTAGATAATAATATATTATTTTTGCACTTTGAAATGCATTTCTTGTCTTGTGTTACTTTATGTATTTTTTGAAGACTATTTTTTTAGCCACTAATCAACAAAGCAAAACTTTAGGAATAAGCTAACACCCCAAGACCCATAAAGTGAAAAAAAAAGGAAAACTTTGGTAGTAGAAGATGAAAGTGCACAACCCAATTGATCAATATGATGAAGCCTTTGTTCTACCAAGTAGTGATTTCTAACACATACCTAATTGCAACTTCTATAACAAACATGAACGTCACTCGACCTTAGTTCCTTGGCAACCTCATGAATGTTAAATAGTTTTCAATCCCTCTCTATCCATATTGATATTGTACACTTTGCTCCTTAGAGTACACAATTTTACACATGTTTCACATGTCGTGTCCCCTAATATTTGTACTTGAGACTTCTAGTCTATATAATTCCAAATCCTATCACCTATATACTAGTTGAGCAAAGTATGTCAACTGGTATTTAGATACTAAGATTTGGAACTATATAGACTAAAAATCATGAGTTCAAATACTAGGAAACATCACATGCAAGGCATGCATAAAACTGTGCACTCAAAGGGAGTAAAGTAGATAATATCAATATTCCCAAAGGAGTCCATGCAACCTGCTTACACTCGTGATGTTGCTTGGGGACCGAGGTTAAGTAGGTACAATGTTTGTTACATATAAATACATTTAAATGTAACAAATAATGGGTACCACTATATCTTGGTCACTGAAAGTCCTTGAGTGTTATTTGGTTGCTCAGCACTCACTAGATATATCGATATTATCCATTTTGCCCATCACGGTGCATGGCCCCACACATATCCTGCTTGTTGTGTCCCCTATGATTTGAACTCATGACCTCGAGTCTATAGTTCCAAATCTGACCACTAAAATACTAGTTGGCTGGTTAACTAGTCGTGCACCCTAATGGGCAAAAAAGATAATATTGATGTCCATTAGGGGGTCGGGTAACCTGTTAACACTAGAGAACCATTTACGAACTAAGATAAAGTGGGGCCCATAATTTTTTATAACTTCAATCTATTTTATTATTAGAATGTTGTAATTTATGGAGATCTAAGATCTAGAAGTCACGAAAAGAATTTATTTGATAGTCTCTATCCAAATTTCAAAATATTTAATTGAAGATATAATTACCAAGTTACTTATTGAGACAAGAAGTACTAGTGAAGTAGAAGAAATATGTGTAAGATAACTTGAAATGAAATTTGAAGACACAAACTTGAACATGCTTAAGGAAAGTACTACATCAAAATTTCCAAGGGTAGAAATGACTAGGGATCATTGTGAGAAAGAGGTCATTTAAACCGAATGAGCTATGATGCATCTTAATTTTATAGCTAGAATATAGAAAAAAATTGGGCATTCAATATTATGGATCTATATGGAGACTATCCCTTAAGATAATCTTTTTAATAGTATTACTGGCTATATGAGATATATAAAGAGAAAAAAAGTAAAAGAATATGGAGAGATGCATGTAGAAAATATAGGGGTTATAGACAAAAATAATGCTTCGATGAAGGTCTAGCTATAGACATTTGACATAGAACTACTTGGGATGAAACCTAAGAACTTTAATTTTACTAAGTGATGAAATAAAAAATTATGTATTCATTGACATAGATTATTGTGCAGATTTTAAGCACCCACAAAGATAGTTAGGAAACTCAAACCTCGCTACTACTCATTTACATATTCACAAAAAGAATTAGCACCACTTATGTAGGATGAATGAAAAGTTATAAATTAAATAAGGAGGATTAAATGCTCAGCAATGAGAAATTACTTTAGTATGTAAGTTTTTTCAGTCTGTCTAATCAACAAATTCAAGTTATCTTGAAGATTATGTATGATGTAATTGTGTGAAAAAAATTTTTAATAAAATCATTTTACTAAATTATAATTTTGATAGATAATGATGAATTATTGTAAAATTAGTTAGTTTTTTTATATAATATAAGATTTGATGTAATTATTGAGGAGGTGAGTAAAAAGCCATGTAAAGTCATAACATTCCTTATGTTATGACTTTGTTATCTCTCAGTGAGCTTATAAAGTAGTTTTGGCATCTATCTACCACCTTGTTGATATAAGTATATCACTATACAATATATTCTTTTGGGCAAAATTTTTTTGGAGTCACAATCGTACTAGCTCAATAATATTTTTATTGCTATGGTATTAATTTTATGTCACCGTAGCTAAGTAACCCACTGATACTAAAAGCACATCCATTCTCTAGAGTCATGACTTTCTCATTATTAAGCTAAGACATTTCTCTAGTATCATGACTTTTGGCTACAGAGAATTCTAGAGAGTATTTACTTGAGCCACCACAATTACCAAAGCTAATTTTTTTCTTCAGAGAAAGGACCAAAGTTGTAGCTATTTCTAGCACCATGGCTTCGTTATAAAGACAAGATGGATGAGTCATGGTTATTCTCATGTTGTAGCAATCTAATGCATGAATTAGATTGGTAGTTTTGTATGTGTTATCATAATGGACAGTGATAGGTAAGTCATAAAGCATACTCATGCATAAATATAAAAAAAAGTGATAGCTTTTCTGATAGTAATGTGCATTACACACTTATATAGCAAAATACAATATTGTGATAAGTTTAATCATGTGAGTATGACACTTAAAAAACCAAAAGAATAAATACTCTTATAAGCCAATCCATTGTGCATATTTTAGATGAACTAACCCTCGGGTGGTGTGTGAATTTTATAAATTCTTTTTCTAAAGGTTTCACCTTTAATGTAGAGGTCATGTGCATAACCTCACATCAATTGAGATTTAGTGCTTTTAAGAAATGCATAATGAATTAGCTTATAAAAATGGTTCATATTTTTGGTTTCATAATCACCATGCTTGCATAATTAATTATGTTTGTTGTACATGTTAAAATCAAAAAGCCTATTAATTTATTCCTATCATTACATGAGAGTCTACTTTTTAATTTTCCTATCACCATTTCACATGATAACATGCACAAACTCATTATTGTGACTTTGTTATAACACCTATTTTTATGATTAATAGTGTCTCAAAAAAGAGTTGGACAAGGATCTCTCATTCAATATTATTCCACATGTATATGGGTGATGCTAGTAATAAAGTAGATATTAATGATAATTAATAATAATTAATAGTTGCAAAATTAAGCACCATAAATAGGTTTCAAGTCATTGAATTCATAAATAACCTCATTGTTATTATGTGCAGTCATAAAATAAATGGTGGATAATTATGGTATGACTTCTTCCTTTATTATCATATAATATGATTATCAATTATTCAACTCTTCCTAGTAATGGTCCATTCATAGTTGGCTCATTGGTACATTACAACTGAGATAATATATCATCTCTACTTAGAAGTCATTTAGAAGTCTTGACCTTTTAAGCAACTTGTTAACTACCCTTAATAGTTATTTGAAATACACATTCTTATTCTTTAATCTATAGTATCTTTCTCGATGAGAATTGATATTGTAAAAAAAGTATTTGTACTTTTAGATTCATTAGATCATACTCAAATAATTAAGATATAATTCCTTAATATTTCACCAGTAGTAAAAATATTATAGAATAAAATGCACAAGAGTACTACCATCATATGAAACACATTTGATTGTGCATGTCATATGGCTTTTATATTATTATCCCTCACTATAATAGGCAACTCCCACACTAAAGGTGAAATACTTAGGATAATATTATATTTATCTTTTAAATTAAATAGAGAGTAAGCTTCTCTTAGATATACATAATAGAGTAGCCTATAAAAGCATTCATTATTTTAGCTTCAAAAGTACTATACTTGTAATGATTAAACATATCTCAATTTTGAGTTTTGGCATATTGGTTATCTCATGCATTATAGTTGGTAGGGTCATCACTTCCTTCCCGCCATATGTGTGATTATGTTTCATGACTTACATATTACTGTCTACCACTTCAATCATGTATGAACCCATAAATAGCCAAAACTATAATCTTGATTCTATTTAATTACCAAATCATAAATAATCAAACAATATCACAACAAAATATCATATTAAAGTATTAAACACAACATCTATCATAATAAATATATTATTACATTTCTAGATTCTTCTTTTAACCTAAAACTAAGAAGAATAATATATGAGATAAGTAGAAATTTATCTTGTACTAATTGGGGTGCCCAATTTCAACCCTCCAAAGAATATAAGATTAAAACTTAAATCCCTTCAAATTTACTTAATTTTACTTTGACCCACTCCTAGGAAGGTGTCAAAATGCATGCCCATCTTCTAGAGTTTATTCTTGTAACTTGTATCACTCTTGTTGCTCATGAATCATCCTAAAAATAAAATTATTGAACATTTTTGGTCATCTTCCTTATATCTCTCATGAATTTATATTGACTTCTTAGGGTTTTCCTTAAATACCTGAGCAACTAGTGAAGGCTTTTTTAATTGGAAGTTATAGTACTAAACTCAAAGTCATGGCTCTTTGTATAAATTGTACCTTTGGTCTCTTTGCTCTACTTGATAGTCATGATGATGGGAAAAGTAATGATAGCTCACTTACTCTCTATAACACAAAGTTGCAGTACTAGATATGAGTTATGGTTTTGTTCTCTTTCATCTACTTGATGGTTATAATGCTAAGAAAAGTCATGATGACCCATTTATTGTATGTAACACAAAGTAGTAATGTTGTAATGTGGCCATGCTTATATATTTTGCTTCTATAACCTGAAATGGCTTTAGTTTCACTCTCAAGCCAAGAGTTGTGGTGTTTGTGTTGACCATGGCTCAATTTTGGCTCTCTATAATATTTTATAGCTAAAAGTTGTGACTCTAGATCAGCATTCCGGCTTTTTCTTGAGTATTATGTGGTTTAGTAAAAAAAGTCATATCATATAGAGGCAACCATAACTTTTGGCACTAGTGGAATACATGATTGATAAAATGTAAATTAATATCAATGTAATAAATTTTTTTGAGCTAGTTCAGCCAGCTCCAAGAAATCTTTGTAGCCAAAAGAATATTATACACAATAAAAAAACATATTAAAAAGGTAATATAGTCATGTTGTATGAAAATTATCATGATTATATGTATAAAGTTTTAGTTAATAATGAACACTGAAACCAATCTATAATTAATCAAAAGTATAATCAAGTTTGATGCTATGACTTACATGATTTTTTGCTCACTTTCTAGTCACCAACTCTACCAAGCTATACATTTTATATTAAAAACTCTTAATTTTATAACTATTCATCAAAGTCTTCCAAGCTTGAGTTGTGAAATTAGTACAAATAAACCACTCTTTTAGGTAAACACATCATGAAAATAATATCAAATTGTTAGCCTTATTAGGTATTTGATATACCAAACAGACTAACTCACTAAAATCATTTCTTATACTCAGGCAAACTACCTCTCACTTATAAAAAAAGATACCAGATGGTCACATAGTTCAGAAAAAAAAATGTCTTGGGTTGTCTTCTAAATAACACTATGTTAGAGGTGTCAAACGGGCAGGGTAGCTTGGGCCTGGGCCGAGGCATGACCCAACTCGACCATGGCTTACTCGGCATGGCACGGTCCGAACCATATTCCATGCCCATGCCATCCGATTCACCATATGGCTCATGTCCTACTGTGCCTAGGTCTAGTGGACCATGTGTTGGCCCAGGCACATCTTTGTACGAGGGCCTATGGGCACACTAATTCGACACAATCCAAATCATGCCCCAACCCAACCTCACCTTGATGCCTGGCCCCAAGGCCGACGGATACAAAATTTTATCGGTCCCATAACCCAACCGACCCAACCCACTATCTTTTTTCCATAGCCCCCCCAATCCAAGACTGATAGTTCTAGAAGTCGAAGTTTTTGGAACCAAAGACCATTTAGGTCAGTTTGACGGTCGAACTGAACTAACAATCCAAAAAAAATTACAAATCTCAGGCATTGGATTTTGCCCCCAACTACTATTAGGCAAAATCCAATGGCCCTATTGATTCTGCCTGATTTAAAAAAAAAATTCAAAAAATCCAAAAAAAAATATCTTTTTTAAAAAACAACTTTTCTAGATCTATAGCCCCCCCCCCCCCCCCCCCCCCCTCATTCAAATATTTATGTTTTATAATTATTGATCTCTCTCTCTCATATTTTCTCTCCCTCTGTCTCTTGCTTTTAGCTGTTGGTTTTGGCTTTTAAGACTCGGGTGTGGTGTGGATTGTGGTGCACATGTTGTGCGAACATCAAAAAGGCAAAGTTTATGCATTTCACATTATGATTTATGAGTTTTTTTTATTTTTTAGTTTTTACGTTTTAAATTTTAAAATCTCTTCTTCTATCTTCTTCTTTATTTTAATTAATTTAAATTTATCAATTAAAATACATTATATAATATAATATAATTAAAAAATAAAAAATAAAAATGAAAAATAGTAATTTTAATTATTAAAATGAAATTAATTATAATTTAAACAAAAACAACTTATGAAAAGGTTCGAGGCAACCAAAAATTTGGTTTCTCGGGTTACCTCCACCCAAACATCTAAAAAATAAAAATATATAAGAACATCTATAGTTTGGACTCACTTTAATATAATACAACAAAAAAATATTAGTGGTGCCAAATAAGAATTAGCACAGAACACATATTATAAAAAAATTTAACTTTAAGAGTTGGTGTGGGATTGAGCTCCTTAAGAGACATACCAAACTATCCATGAAAAAACATAGTACATTAGATCCTAGGCAAACCCAACTCAATGGTAGGTTCTTTGAGGCTGGATCTAGTTCAATCTCAATGTTGACCCTCATCATATACTACAATGAGTTAGAAAGGAAAGGCTTGGCCAAACTGATTACAACAATAAGTCTTCCAATTAGGTTTTCAGAAGATCCAAGGGTAGTAAATATAATGCTTATTAATTTTTAGCCTACAATCATAGAATTCCTAGGTCCACATCTCGGAATGACATAATAAAATATTAAAAGTTAGAAAAATAAATAATAATTAATGAATTTAGAGATTATAGTGGAGTGGTATCCATGATGTCCGATATCTGAACTAGTCCTGACAATGTATTTTATGGATGCCTCACCACTCACTATGCAGATTCTTAATGGATACTATATAAAAGAATATTAGGAATCTCAAAGATTCTTCTTCCTCATAATGGCCCGGCCATTTTTATGACTACTATAGATGGATCATTATGAGAGATTTTCCATGTTAAATACATGTGTCACATCATTAACCTCATAGTACAAGCAGAGATAAAGGTTGTTTCCCCTACTTAAGAAAATATACATAACACACAAAAATTTATTCGCATGTCTTGCAAACAATAGAGTTTGGTAGTCCATATTTGTCTGCAGATATAATGAAGAAGAAATTCTAATTAGATGTGATATAGTATTGGAATTAAAGATACCTTATGTTAGAGTCATGTGTTAGATATGAACAAGTGATATCTAACTACATCAATAGTAAGAGTGGCAAACTTATTATTTACGACACTAACTAGGCTACAAAAATTTCATATATAAAATTCCTGAAATTTTTTTATGATACCGATGAATATCTGTTCATCAGTTTATACTCTCACGACTTACATTGCACTCAGGTGCATATGCAACATTAGTACCGTGTTTAGAAATTTTGAAGATGACCCAACACTTAGTGATATGGTTGTTGAAATGGAAACTAAGTACCTAGAGTACCAGTCCACCATTCCATCTTTTTATTGTCTGTCTGCCTGCATGGATCCAAGGGTTAAGGTGGAATGGGTAGAGAATATTTTGACATACATATCTTCGTGTATGAACTAGGAAGACCAACCTGAATGATTCATTCACGAGAAGTTGACTGAGCTCTTTACATACTATGATACTATGTATGGTGGTGGTGGTAAAGAGGTTGCAAGTATGGACATGGATACCATATTTGGAGACGATGACTTTTCTATTCAAGTAGCGAGGGGGAAATGATGGGATGGATCGTCGAATAAAAGTGAGCTATTTTTGTACTTAGATATTGATTATTGCTTAATCCTATCACATTCCAATAATAAGAATCTTGATATTTTACAGTGGTGAAATCATATGAGTCCATCTATTTTTGCTATCTAAAATGACATGAGATCTACTAACTCCTTTGATGTAAAGCTTAGGATCGAAGTCTACTTTTTCTGTTGTAGTGAATATGATTTCAGATAGGAGATCCAGATTAGGGCTAGATATTGTTAAGGCATTAGCATGAATTAAGAATTGAGAGAATTCGAGCTTGGGCATCCAGAATCATGCTGTGACTATTTAAAAGTGGAGGAGTTGGTTGCTGTTGATGATCCGTGTGATATAGATGATAATTGAATGATTGAAACACTTATACTTATCTTATATCATCATTGATCATCTGCTATAATCCTATTTGCTGATGAGTTTTTTAATTTTCATTTATATTTTTTGGATTAATATTGTCTTTCTTTTTTTTGTCATATTACTTTGAGCTTTTAGGCTTGATTCTTGAATCTTCATTTTTATTTTTTGTTATTTGTATTGTATTAGTTTGTATTAATATTTTAGTTTTATTAATTTAGACACAGTTAGTTTTAAAATTTTAGTTGTTTATTATATTATACGTTATGTTTATATGTAATTTAATAAATTAAAAATAAAAAAGTAATTATTATTTATTTATTTTTATTTAACAATTAAATATAAACAATTTAAGTATTAAATAATTAAAATTTTAATTTTTTAATAATTTTAATATTCTGGATTAAATAATTTTAAAATAGCTTGAACTGGGCCTGAACCCGTCCCAACCCCAACCCAACCAACCAAACCCATCCCCAAACCTAGGCCGAACGAGCCAGAACCATCTTGTCCAAGAACGACATGGCACAACTTCATCATAACCAGTCCGATGGGCCATGTCAGGTCGGCTGTGATGAAGTCATGTCATGCCAAGCACGACATAGTGGCCTAGTTTGGCCACCATAAAATGGGCTAGGCCCCCCAGGCCAGACCCATTTGATACTTCTACACTATGTTTAATATTAATATCTAGACCATCAATGAATTCATACTTTCATTGGTAATCTCAGCTATCCAAGCTAGCTTTTTAATATATTTCTTTACTTTTTTTTTTTGATTTTTTTATTTGAAATTGAACCATCCCCACAGCTTGCTTCTTTTGAACTTCCTTTATTAGATTTCTAATATATGAAAGCCTTGACTTTTTTGTGTGACTTGGTGCGGTGTGGGTGTTAGTTGAGCATTTACTTTTTTTAACACAATTTCCATGGTGCTGAGTGAAATTGTGGCTATTACCTTTCGCTTTTAGAAATCCAAATTCATGGTATAGTTGGAAGCCATGACTTTTATCTTGATCTTTCATGTTATCAGCAATTAGTTGGGATTTTTTCTACACCTTCACTTCATGTGTAATCTCCAATTTCTCCTTTTCATTTTCTTTGTAATTATACTTCAAGAAATGAGGCACCTTGTTTCCTTTTTCTTCATCTTCACAGTATTCTTCTCTTCAATTGTTTGATGTTGTGTTTTGAAAGAATATCACGACTTCATGCCAATCATCTTATCACTTTTAGTTTCATCTTCGTCTATTCAATAATATTCTACAAAGCCTTTCCATCAAAAGTCAACATGTTGCATTGCTGTGTAAATGAGATTATATATCTTTCAATAACAAGTGGTTGAATTTGAAATGTTCTTCACTTACTCTAAGTATAAACTCTCTCTTTCTCACATCAATTAGGACTTATCTAGTGGCTAAAAATAGTCATCCAAAAATTAATAGAGTTTTTTTAATCTGCTTACATATACAACACATTAAATTTTATGAGAAAAATAAATACACCAAATTTAATCAATACATCTTTAATAATATCTATTGGATGCATACTTGATCAATTTACTATTGGGAGTAATTTCAATAGGTTTCAATCTTCGTGCTATCAATAAAGGTATAAAGTTTATATTTAATTGAATGATTGTATTATATTTTTCTATCATATTTATAATTTCATACAACTCTAATATACTCTTACTACTCATGACATTATTCATGAACATTATATAATTGGAAATTTGGAATAATGTATTGGCGAATAAAATATTAACTTCTAGATTTTAAAAAAATATTTAGAATTTTCTCAAATTATTAGTCTATTTTTTCCTTCCAAAATCATTGTGGAAAAAGTAAATTAAGAAGAAGAGTATTTTTTTTTATCATTCTTCATCACAACTTCTTTCCACTACTTCAAGTAGTTTCTATACGCTCCACTCCCCCACTTCATCTTCTCTATCAATCATAGCTAGGGATATCAGTTGGGGACCATGTCTAGTGAATGTTGTGCACTTAGAAAATGTCATGCTTTGGGATACATGACTTTTGATTTATCCATTATGGGATCTACAATTTTTGAGAAAGTCATGGTACTATTTGTAACAATTATATATGTGTTATAGCTTTCTCTTCATTTTTCCCCAATAGCATTTTTCCATATCTATGTACTATGGATAAACATTTCTTCAAGTTGGTCTTTATATCACTCGATAGCTTATTCATGCACTTTCATTTCAATGATATTTCTAGTTGTCCAATTTATTTTTCCATGCTCTACATTGTCATGTTCTCATTTTCCAACTGAGTCTCAAGCTTCTTCATTATGTATTCTTGATAATTATTTTTATGCTTCATCTCAATTAGTAGTGCCATCAACTTATCATTCATGGATACTTTTTTTTCTACTTTTTTATGTTAGTAATTAGAGCTTGAACCTCCTTAATTATTATACCCTATTGAATTGTACCCTAATTTTTTTAGGGCTTGTCCAATATTTGGCACCCACTACTATAGTTCTCATTAAAGAACTTTTCATAATTTCTCACATTTGAATGGTAGTGTGTGAGGATATCAGAGTTGGGTCAAAATACATACTCATTTTTTTACAACTTATTGACTTTATCAACTTGATAAATTGTATCAAAAGTCATTATTTTTTGCCATTACAAAATGGTGAGCTCTTTTATACTTTTTTTCCTCATTGGTTTCCATCTTATTTATGAATGCCTTCAACTTGGCTTCCTCATAGTGAATTGGCCCAACTCGAAAACTCCAACTTGTTTTCTTCCAAAGCTATGGTCATTCTGAATTTGTTAGTTATTTTTATCAACTCTTCAAATAATAAATAAGCCTCCTCATAGTATTTATTCATAATCAAACCTCCTAAGACTCAATCAATAGTGGATCTTGTCATATATTGAAGCTCGTTATAGAAGGATTTGGCTTTGAACTATAATTCAAACATATGTTGAGGGAAACTTCTTAAAAGGGTCCCAATTATCATATAAAGTCATTGGATCCTTTTTAAGGAACTGTCTTATCTAGCTCCACAACTATGAGATGATTTGAAGTTGGAAAAATTTTATGAGAAATGCCTACACAAGTTCATCACAACTCTTAATGTAGCCTCAAGATAAGAACTAGAATGAACTCCATATCTTTTCTCTCAAAGAGAAAGGAAATAAATGTAACATGATCACATAAAAGCTAACTTCATTCATTTTAACTATATTACATAACTCCAAAAAACATAATGACATGCCTATTTGGATTCTTCGATATACTCCCACTATATTAATGTTGCTGAACTGTTGTTATTAGATTAAGCTTCAAATCAAAATAGTTTACTTCCACTGCTAAATCTGAATCTCTAAATAATTATCCACAACCATAGGTCTACAATAATCACCTAAGGTATGGTAATGGTTGGGCTATTAGATAGCCTACCCCATGGCACCTTGGGCCTCTCTATTGCTTCCCATTACTTCCATAGTTTCTTTCTCCACTCTCTGTTTCAAACTAGTTTTTCTTGTTCTCTCAATCTTTAGGCCTAAAGGAATTAATTCAGTCATAGAGTTTCTACTCATGTAAAAGTGGTGGCTGAAACAAAATAAAAGAAAGAAAAAAAAATTATCATGATTATAAAAAAAATACATGTCATACAATACAAATCTTGACAAACTAAAACAATATATGTTATCAAAACTATAAAAAATATAATGATGCTTTTTTAATTATAGTTATATCAATAAAAAGTTGAGCAACCAACAAAATAGAACCTTGAAAATGGTGATAAAAACTTATTTCAACTTTATTACAATATCTAACTTTATGGTAATGTGCATTCAAAAACTAGTTCAACACGAGTCTTTCATCCAACATCATTCCACAAGTATATGAGACATAATAGTAATAAAATGTACCTTTATTCCTTATATCAATCTCATTGGGATTATGAACATAATGTTAAATCAGCCAAAAATAATTAATTGCCACTCTAATAAGCATGATAAATAGAATTTAAATTTTGAATCCTAGATTCTAGAGATGATTCATATTTTTATTTGTGATGAAATCCATAAATAGTCTTGTTATAATTATGCTCAATCATAGAATGAATGCTAGATATTTATGGAATGACATTTTTCCCTACTGACATATAAGGTGATTATCAACTATTGAGTCATTTTCAATGATGATTTTGTCATAATTGTCCCCTCGGAACTTTACTACCAAGATAACATGTCATCTTTACTCGTAGGTCATTCAAAAATCCTTACCTTTTAGGAAACTAGTTAACTACCTTTAATGGTTTTTATTTATATGCTTTCTTATTTTATTATATCTAGTATCTTTCTCAATGAGATGTGATGTGATCATAAAAAAAAGTTTTTATTTTTTAGCTTCATTAGCATATTAGACATACAATTAATATATACTCTTTTTCATGTTTCACCAGTGGCAGCTATATGACTTAAAATAACATAGAATTATCACCACCATATGAATCACATACATTCATGGCTCTCATATGGCTTACCTGTCACTATTCATTATTATAATATGTGAATTTTATACTAAAGGTAAAATCCATAAGAGAATATTTTATTTACCTTCCAACATCAATAAAGGGTGATTTCCTCTAAAACATGTATAATGGGGTAAATCATAAAACATTCTTATTTTTAGCTTCATAAGTATCATACTCGTAATAATTAAATAAACCTCAATTTTAGATTTTGGCGTATTAATTTATCTCATGTTTCTTGGTTGGAATGATTAGTACTTACTTTCTATCATTCACATGAGTGTGTTTCATGACTTAGCTATCATTATCCACTACTCCAATAATACAAAAATCTATCATTAGTCAAAACTATTGTCTCAGTTCTATTTAATTACCAAACTATCCATAATCAAACAATATCACAACATAATATTATATTAAAGTATTAAACATAGCACCCATCATAATTAATATATTAGACCATCATTAAATTCTCATTTTAGCTTAAAATTGAGAATAATAATATATGAGACAAGTAAAATTTTATCTCATACAAATTCATATGTCTAATTTCAGCCCTTGAGAAAATCTCGAATTCAAAACATAAATCTTTCAAAACTTGCTTAATTTCTTTTTTATTTACCCTGTGAGGGAGTCTAAATGCATGTATTCACTATAGTTTTTATTCTCATACATTGTATCGCCCTTGTTGCTCATGGATTACCACAGAAATATAGTTTTTGAGCCTTTTAGATCTTCCTCGTGATTCTCATATATATTTTTGACTTCTTAGGATTTTCCTTATTATCTCTAACATTTGGTATGAATTTTTTTAGTTATAAATAATGATGTTGAATTAAATGTTATTATAAATCTAGAATATAGAAGAATTTATGATACTTAGTAAGTAGAAGGAACAAGAGTTTAAGGAAAAAGATGAATAATCTCAAAGCAGAGGAATAACCACAAGAAAAAAAAATAATAAAAGTGAATCAATCAATAACATTTACTGAGATTCATGGATTATATAATAAGTTATTTTTATATGGTAATGTATCAATAAATAAAAGAGTCAGAATGGTCCAACAGTCTATAAATGTGTTCTTTAAACATATTTGTTCTATTTGGATTTGGGCCAATATTCAAGTGTGTATTTCTATATTCCTTTGATCTGAAGGCTTTATAAACATTCTTCCCCATTTGATTAAAATGAGATAATCCAAACATTTTTCGAAAATGTATATAATTTTCTTCTGGTAAGGCTTTATGAATATATTTGTAGCTTGATCTTTAGACCTACAAAAAACCAATTGTACACATTATATTATATGGATTTTCCTTAATCAAGTGGTATTTTAATCCTATATGTTTGGTCTTTCTATGCAACACTGCATCCTTAGCTATGGAAATAGTTGATTGATTGTCACATACAATAGTAGTAAGTTCATTTGTTGCTTCATCCAGATCAGTTAATAGTTTTTTAACCATAAATCATGTGAAGTGACTACTAAGGTAGAAACATATTTTACTTTACTAGTAAACATAGCATTGGTTGCTTGTTTCTTAGATATCCAAGAGATAGTGTTAGTGCCTAGAGAAAATATATATCAAGTGGTGCTCTTATAGTCATTTAGACATCTTCCATAGTTACTATCATAATATCAAGTTATTTTGATATCTTAATTTTTAAAATATCTCAAACCAAAATGAAGAGTTCATTTGAGATATCTAAATACTCTTTTTACGGCACCAAAATATAATTGATTTGGTGAGTGCATAAATATAGACAATAAGTTTTATACATAGACAATGTCAAGTTTAGAAGCTAAAGAATATAATAAGCTTTCTATCATATTTCTATATTGATTCCCATTAGTTGATCTACCTTGTATAGATGGTAGTTTTTAGTTAATTATTAATGGTGTCGAAACTAGTTTGTAGTTTTTCAACCTATACTTTCTTAAAATTAAAAATATATACTTGGATTTGTTTATAACCATTTTAGTTGAGTATTGATGTATCCCCAATCCTAAGAAATGATGAAGAGATCTTTTATCCAACATCTCATATTTTTTCATTGTCTTTTTAAAATAATTCTATCATTTCAGTCTTAATGCTAGTGAATATGATATCATCAATGTAGATACACACAATCATTATTTTAGAATCATGAGTTTTCTTAATATATAATGTGAGCTCATTCATGCTTCAATTGAAGTCTTGGTTCAATAGAAATGAGTAGATTTGATTATACCAAGCACGGGGTACTTGTTTCAATCCATAAAGAACCACTTTTAATTTATAAACAAAGTGTTTAGAATATTTCTTAATTAACCTGGGGGTTGGTTAACATAAATTTCTTTTTTAAATATACCATTTATGAAGGAAGATTTAATGTCTAGTTGAAATAGAGGTCATCCTCTTTGTCTAGCTAAAAAATTATGAGTCTCATAGTTTCAAAATGAGCTACTGTGGAAAAAGTCTTAAACTAATCAAAACTAGTCTTTTGGGACTAGCCTTTGGTCACCAATCTGGCTTTGTACATTGGTGCGTCACTATTGATTAACAATTTTTCATTTTAAAAATCCATTTAACTCATATAATGTGTTTATATTGGGGTAAGTCTACTAGTGTCCATTATTTGTTTTTTTTTCTATATTATATATTTTCTTTTTTCATTGCTTGTACCTAAACTTTGTGTGATACACACTTTTCAAAGTTGATTAGTAACATTGTATATGGGCTCAACTAAAGATTAATTATACCTTTGGTATAGATATATCATCGAGTGTTTCATATTTATTATTTGTGTTTGACATAGTTTCAAAAGTATCCAAACCATTGCTAGAAACTAATTCAGATTCATAGGGAATAGAGACAAATATGTGTGGACTAGAAGTTTTAGTATTTATCATTGGCAATACATGTTGAGTCTGATTATCTTCTAAATATAAGTATTGTTGATTGGTAACTTGCTTATTTTTTTTCCCATCATGCTTCCACATCAAATAGCACATTCCTACGTACAAAGAAGTTGTTTGTTCCTAGTGAGTGTATACCAGTTGGAGTATATGCTATATCCAACCATAATACATTTTAGACATCTATTGTATAACTTTATTTTTATTTGTTTTGAGATTTGAGGGTAACAAATACTTTCAAGAAACTCTCAATGATTTTCTTCCACTCTAAGCTTGTATTGGAATGAGGTTGGGTAATTAAAAGGAGGGACATCTATTTAGTAAGTAAATGATAGTATTTACTGCCATTGCCCAAAAATACATAAGTATTTTTCTCAATTATTAATGTCCATGCCATTTTCATTATAGTTTTGTTTTTTCTTTATACTAAACCATTTTGTTGTGGTATATATGACATGGTGAGGTGTTGTTGAAATCCTTTCTTGTCATAGAAGTTAATGAACTTTTAAAAAAGAAACTTAGTTCTTCTATCTGTTCTGAGTATTTTTACAATCATTCTAGATTTTTTTTCTACCATATATAGAATTTTTTTAAATATGGCAAATGCTTCAATTCTGTGTCATATAAAATATACATACATCATCTGAGTGTAATCATCAACAAATAACATGGAATATTTATTATTTGTCGAGAATTGAATAGACATTAGGCCACACATATCTGAATTAATTAATTCAAGTCATGTGGATGATCTCCATGCAATCTATTTTGCAAACAATTGTCTGAATTGTTTGCCTAAGGCACACTTCTCACATATGGAGGTGGTATGCTAAAGCTAGAGGATAGACCCCTTATTAGTTTCTTTTGACTAATAAAATTTAGGCTTTTGTAGTTTAAGTGTCTCATCCATCTATGTCATAAATATGTTTCTTGAATGGTATACATGTTTAAAATAATGCCTATATTATGATCAAGATATTAAAAGAAAACGTTGGCCACTAGACATTTTTAATATCCAGGGAGTGTCTTTCAACTTTTGGTCATATAAGGTACACTGATTTTTTTCTAATAGTAGTATGTACCCGTTTTGCATGAGTTGTCCCACACTTGGACGGTTTTAGTCCAACTAAAGAACCAACAATATATTTTTAATGTTTTTATCCTATGTAGGTTCACAATTATATCATTATTTCTAAACATATGATTTGAACAACTACTATCCAGAAACCAAATATTAGAAGATATGCTTTTTTTATTATTTGACGTGTAAAATATTATTTTTTATAAGGATTTCTCCCCAGCACAACTAGCATGTTGTGTATATCTTAGTCTATAAGCCTTAGAAAAATGTCAAACTTCTTATAGTTTAGGCACCGATTCTTGGACTTGAACCAACAATCCTTTTTTGTATTCTATTCTTCTTATACATAATGTATGTGTATGAAAAAGGTCTTATAAAAGTTTTATTGGTGTTTATTTTAAAGGTATGGTTTTTATTCTTACCTCTTGGTTTATTCTGATTTACATGTCTAGTTGTCCTTTGTGTGTTGTATTGTGTTTCACTTGCATTGATCTCATCTTTTATATCCCTAGAGTTTGGAATCCACTTGATTTGTAGAGCTGCTTTGGTAGATGGTTCTATTCTATTGAGTAGTATTTTCTCATAGAATTTTAACGAACTAAGCACTTGCTGAATATTAAGCTTAGATAGATCTTTAGTTTCTTCAATAACTACAACTATAAGATCAAAATTTTCAAGATTACTTATGAGTCATTTTTCAACCAACCTAGTTTCAGATATGTCTTAATTATATATTTTAATTTGGTTAATTATATCAATGAACAAGGTAGAGATTGTGTTAAGAAAATCTAAGTTGGTTAATTATATCAATGAACAAGGTAGGGATTGTGTTAAGAAAATCTAAGTTGGTTAAATATGGTTCTTGAAATCCTTTCTCAAGGAGTGAAGTTTAATTCCTTGCATTTTTTATTCTCTTGAAATTTCTTTTAAAGTAAATCTCAAGCATATTTTGCCTTGGTTGATACCAAAATTCTTAGGAAGATAGAGTTACTAACACCCTGTGGGATGAATAATAATGCTTTGGTATATAATTTTTTAAATTATCTTGCCTTCAATATCCCTTTTTCATCAACAGAAAAGAGGTATGTAGCTTTTAAGTACTCTTCACTAACAAATTCCCAAATATATTGTCATATAAAAAGAGTTTCCATATTAATACTCTACTAATCATAGCTTTCACCTTCAAATAGAAGTTTAACTATAGCTACTAAGCTTGAATAGATGATATTTGGTGATGTCGTGATTTTTTATGAAAAATAGATTAAAACTCAAAACTATAATTTGGAGATATTGGTTAATAAGTACTATTTTACACAAATTAGTTGGGGATTTCAATAGATTTACCCTAGATATAGTAAATTGGGTATTTTTTTAGGTCTTAGTAATAACCTAAAGAATAGATGAAAAGGAAAAAAAATTGAAAATAAATACTATTACTAAACCAAAACCTTTCTCTAATTCTAGATGTTGGATTAAGTGGTATTACATACCTTGAATATACAAGAATTAATGATATTAAGTAAGTGTTGTATTAGAAGTAGATTTCCCTTGCTTCAGCAAGGATTACAAAGAAGAATTGTTAAGAAGAGAGTTTCCAAGAAGAAGAAGAATAGTCATGATAAAAATCTAGAGAGAAAAAATCAATAGTAGTCAATAAAATATCACAAACACTTATCAAAAAAGAAAAATAAACAGAGTTTATATATGAGGTTTAACATCCAATAAAATCAAAGGTAGCCTTTGATACTTTACAGCAAGATATACGTATTTATTAAATGAGGGTCTAGAAGTAATTTTACCAAGTATCTAGCCCAATACAACAAACATAGCAAGGCCTGATATCAACAATCTCCCCCATTTGATGTAGTAGGTACAAGTCCTAGCATCTGCCATAAGTATACCAATTTTTCTCTGGGTAGAGGCTTGGTGAATATATCTACCAGTTGTTCTTCAGTTCTACAAAATATCAATTTAATCTTATTAGTCTCAATTGCATCATTAATAAAGTGGTATTTAAGACCTATGTATTTTATTCATCTGTGCATGACAGCATCACTTGTATTGAATATAGTCAATTGATTATCACATAATATATCAGTTAGGTCTTTCATAGGTTCACCCAAGTCAGTCAATAATTTTCTCATCCACAAGACTTGTGATGTGGCTACTAAAGCATAAATATATTCAGCTTTAGTGGTGGAAAGAGTAACTATGGATTGCTTCTTGGATAGCCAAGAAACGATCATAGTTCCTAGGTTAAAGACATATCCAAAGTACTTCGATAGTCTTCTAAACATCCTCCACAGTCACTATCACAATTTCCTAATATTTTTGCGTGAGTAGTTTTGGAGTACTTCAAGCCTAAGTCTAATATTTCTTTTAGATACCTCAAGACTCATTTAGCTGCACCAATGTGTATATGATTTGTTGCATGCATAAATCGAGACAGAAGATGTACAAAAAATACAATATCAAGTCGGGTGGCTAAAGCATATAGGAGACTACTGATTAGGCTTCTGTATTATTTACCATTAACTATTCTGCTTGACCAGAGATTAGTTTCTGGTTTACAAGTAGAGGTGTAGATACTAGTTTATAGTCACTCATGTCATTATTTTTTAGTATGGTTTGAATATATCTTGATTGGCATATAGATACTCCACTTGAGTCTTGAAAAATCTTAAGTTCCAAGAAGTATTTCAGCTTTCCTAGGTCTAACATTTCATACTTATTTTGCATGTCTCAGCTAAATGATTCTATTAATTCAGATTTATTACTTGTATATATTATGTTATCTACATAGATTGACGCAATCAGTACTCCAGAATTTTCAATCCTTTTAATGTAGAGAATAGACTCACTCATACTTCGTTTGAATCATTGATTCAAAAAGTTGGAGTTTATTTGTTGATACCAAGCATGAGGAACTTGTTTAAATCCATAAAAAGCCATTTTTAATTTATAAACATGGTGCTCAGCTCCTTGTTTTCCAAACCCAAGAAATTGGTCTACATAAATCTCCTCATTGAGTTTACCATTCAAGGAGGCTGATTTAATCTAGTTGGAATATAACTCAATCTTTCTGTCCAGCTAAGGCTATTAGGAATCTTACTATTTATAGCCTTGCTACTAGATCAAGGTTTCGAAGTAGTCTTTTCCAACCTTTTGGAGATAACCCTTGGCTACTAATCTAGCCTTATATAAAGGCTGATTTGTATTTAGTCAGGTTTTAATTTTAAACAACCTTTTGACTCCTATGTTGTGTTTATTTGGGGGAAGATCTACTAAAGTCCAAGTTTGGTTCTTTTGAATGACAGACATTTTAGTCTTCATTGCATTGACCCACACTTCATGTTTTACTATCTCTTCATAGTTGAGAGACTAAACTGAGTAATTACATCATTGATATATTTCAGTCAATGACTTATATTTAACTGGTGTAACTATGTCATTTATCTTTTCTATATCTGACTCTAACTCAGAAGGGGAGTAGGAAACATACCTTGGATTGCATTCTTCATTATTATTTACTGAAGCATCTATATTGCATCCTTACAAGCTTGTGGTTTGCATATCAGAATCTTGGAAGTTTTCTTCCCATTTTGCATTCTCACCAACAATCACATCTTTACTCACCAGTAATATTTTTGTTTTAGGTGAATACAGTCTATAACTTTTGGATTGTAGACTGTATCCAACTAAAATGCACTTTAGACTCTTAGAGTCTAACTTAGTTCTAGAGGTGAATACCTTGAGGTGGAATACATTTGGTATCCTCCCACTCCAAGCTTATGATGGAGTGAGATTATCCAGTGCCTGTGTAGGGTATCTATTGAGCAAGTACACTGTAGTATTTACAACTTCTTCCCTAAGAGTTTAGGTAGGTGTTTTTCATTTAAAATGGTTCTAGCCATTTTCATTATAGTTCTGTTCCTTTTCTCCACAATATCATTTTGCTGTGGTGAGTAAGAAGTGGTCAAGTGCCTATGTATTCCTTTCTGTTCATAGAAATTAATGAATTTCTATGAGAGGAATTTACCACCTATATCTGTTATAATTGTTTTTATACTTAGGCTAGATTGCCTTTCTATTAGAGGTATAAGTTTCTTGAAGTAACCAAGTGCTTCATACTTGTGTTTCAAAAAGTATACCCACATATGCCTTGTGCAATCATCGACAAACATCAAAAAATATCTATTGTTGGACTGACATAGGTCCACATATGTCTGCATGAATCAATTCTAGAGGATAAGATGCTTTACAGGTAGAGTCATTGGGAAAGCTCTGTCTGGACTGCTTCCCTTCAGCACATTCTCCACATACAGTAGTGGCAATGTTTTGGTTTGAGGGCACACCTCTCACATGCTTATTTTGAAAAAGATTTTTTAAGCTTGTGTAATTGAGATGCCCGAACCTTCTGTGCCATAATAATGTCTTTGATTCAGAATTCATAATCAATGCTTTTCCCACTATTTGATTGAGGGTCCGTGGAAAGCTTCTCCCACTAGACATCTTTACTATCTAGAGGGGTTCCTCTGACTCTCGATCAGATATGTGAGACATGTTGCTTTTAAAAACCAGCTTAAACCCCTTCTCCATTAACTGTCCCACATTAAAGAGATTTTGGTCCAGTGCTGAAACCAGAATGACATCTTTTATAATTTTATCTCTTGTGGGTGTGGGTACATAGAACCTGCCCTTTGCTTTTGCTTAGACAAGGGTACCATTTCCCAATTTAACTTGTGAATTTACTAATGGTTGTAAATTCACAAAGATACTTTGATTTACATGCATGTGATTTGAACAACCACTATCTAGAAACCATACATTAGGAGAAGTGGGTTTTTTTTGGTTTATGTCATATAAAATAAGTGTTCTTCAAATGTCATGTGTTCTGCACAACTAGCACACTGAGTGTGCCTCAATCTACAGTCCCTTGAAACATGCCCAGACTTTTTATAATTTAAGCTTTGATTTTGTTTTCTAAACCAGCACTTTGTCTCAGTGTGGTTTGTTCTCTTGCATATATTGCAAAAGATATGTGAGGCTTTATATGTAACACTTGAGGTTACAAAAGATGAACTATTTTTATTCTTATTTTTGTTTTATTTTTAATCACATACCTGGGATTTCCTCTTTTATTTCTTGTCTCTATTACTTGCCCATCTTCCTTCACAGATTGATTTTCCCACCTTGACTGCATGGTAGATTTACTAGATAGTTCAGCTCTCTTGAGTAGTTGCTCTCATAAGATCTTAGAGAGCTCAGGACTTGTTGAGTGGTCAACTTAGTCAAGTCATTTGTCTCCTCTATTACTACCACAATTGAATCAAACTTATCATGCATAAAAATGAGTAGTTTCTCAACTAATCGAGTTTCTGTGATATTCTCTCTATGAATTTTTAATTGATTAACAATATCCAGAAATTGAGTTGAGAACTCAGTAAGAGAATCTGAGTTATTCATCCTCATATTCTCAAAGTCCTTCCTTAATGAATGTAGAATAGCTCCTTGGGATTTTTTATTTCTCTAGAACTCTTCTTTAAGAAGGTCCCAAGCCTCCTTGGCTTGTGTACAACCCAATAGTCAAGGAAAGATGACATTACTGACTCCCTATTGGATGAACAGTAGTATCTTAGTATTTAATTTTTTTAACTCTCCTTCCTCTAATAACTCTTTTCCTTCTAGAGAGAAGATATCAATTGGTTCTATGTATCTAGTAAATACTATCTCTCATATATCTATCGATATGAATATAATTTTTATTTTAACAAATCAATAATCAAATTTATCACCATCAAATAAGGGTATAGGGATAAAACCCGAACTCGATGAACATTGATATTTAGTTATCATTCTGTTCAAAAATTTCTTAAGAAAATCGAGTAAAAAAAATTGGGGGTTGTGTAGTAATATGTGTTTATTTAACACAAAACCTTCAGATTAAACAGATATGCATTGGATCTAAAAGGATCCGTGAAAAATATTTAGGTCAGAATGATTTTATTGAACCATTTTATTCTGAAGAAGTTTTTGAATAATCGATTCAAAATACTTTGATTTCAGATAAAACATTCTGCTCTGATACCAATTATTGTATTAGAAGCACATTTCCCTTGCTTCAGCAAAGATTATAGAGAAGAATTGTTAAGAATAAGAGAGTTTTCGAGAAGAAGAAGAAGAAGAAGAGTTGCTATGAAAATCTTGAGAGCAAAAATCCACTGTAGACAAAAAAATATCACCCACACTTATCAAAGAAAAAAAATAAACAGAGTTTATATATAAGGTTTAACATCCAATAAAATCAAAGCATCTTTTAATACTTTATAGTGAGACAGACATATTTATTAAATAAGGGTGTAGAAGTAATTTTACAAAGTATAGAGTCCAATACAACAAACATAGCAAGGCCCGATATCAACAGTAAGTAGATAGAACAAGAGGAGGAGAAAGAAGTTAAAAAATCAAGACCATAAAATAGCTACAAGAAAAAAAATAATAAAAGTGAATCAATCAATAATGCTTACAAAGATTTGTGGCTTATTTACTAAGATGTTATTGTATAATAAAAGTAGTAATAAATAATTGAGTCAGAATAGTTTGATTAGGCATGGCAATGGGATGGAGAGGGGTCAGGGTGACTAATTATCTTTTTATATATAGGCTAATTTACTCTCATTTTATACTACCTAATTAACATTGTAAATAGATTTTGTATATGACACTACAAGTGCACAAGTCGTACAAGTAGTAAAAATTTGATGTAAGTCTAGATTATCATTCCCACAAAGATTGACAAGAATTAAATTACCAACTACACAACTACTAAATATTCAAACTATTTGAACAATTAGGATGATATTTTTTAGATACTAGTTAAAAGAAAATAAAAATAAAATAACTAAAACACAGAACAAAAATTCAAAAGAAATCTACAAGATACTAGTTCTCTTGCAGAAACTAACACTAGCATGAAATACTATTGTATAGTCAATTCTATAGACTTCTCTATCATGACTTGTTTTTAAAGAAATATTGAAATCTATCAAGCAAACTTGTCATGTAGCCTTGTATCTATCCATGTAGATACATATTTCACCACTTAGATATCTTTATTTCCCTAAAAATCTAAGATATAAGTGGTTATTAGTAGGTTGAGCTGTCTTATGAGAATTTAGTATTTTTCTTTCTCAATACTTCATACTCATTTCTGTTGATTACAGGCATGTTGCTTCCCAAGATATGGATATTGTAAGTCTTTATAAATGGTTGGTGCATCTTCCTTAAAATCTTAGAGAGTTTTCTGTTTTCCTAATAGAATCTAAGCCAATATGGGGTCATCGATCGCTCGAAAGATTAAAGTGATATCTCTAGAAATTTATCTAGATAATTACTTCATTTTCTCATCTCTGAGTAAGATAGGAACTTATCTACATAAACTGATAGAGCTCCCTTGTTTATCATTATTAGCCTAATATATTCTCATAATAGATTGTTCACTAACCCTCAGGAATCACTTTCTCTATATCACTCAGAGAACCTTCCAAAAATAAAGGTAGGATACAACAAATTATGGCCATTAGGCACAAATATTGGAAACAAATTAATTGAAGTTCAACACCTATTCATTAGATTTAACCTTTTTGCTTCCAAGAAACTCTCACCAAATTTTACATAGAACATACTTAACCATTTTCAATCTAGTGAAAATGGTAATTACAATTAATAGGTTCATCTGATTTCAAGAAATTTGTTCAAGTTTCAAAATAATACAGTTATTGATTTTTAAGGAATAAGTAAAAGGTATTCTGATTCAAGTTTCTGGCAAGCTGAGTTCCAGATCCAAAACAAAACAACAAAGAAAGATGCTAATGCTAAAAAGAAAAACAATAATAAATTACATAGAGCTGTCAGGTACCAATTTTCTAGTTCACCTCCTGAACCCTTTTTCCGAAGCATAATATACTTTTATATAGTCTATGCTAGCCCTAGCTTCTAGGATTGTTTTTATAAAATCCAAAAAATTTGGCCCAACTTCAAATTTCCTTTACATGACCTCCACTTCTCTATTTATTCTTATTTCTCTGTCATGACTTATTTTTGATGTCGCGACCTTTTTTTGATGTCACGACTAATTTCTAATATCACAACCAATCTTGAATGTCATGACCAAGTTTTTTTTTTATTTCTTGAACTTTGTTGTTACAACCAGAATTTTCTATTGGGACCTGATTTCTATCTTGGAATTTTTCACTAAAAAAATTCTTTGTGGCGACATTTAGTTTTTTGTCATGACCTCACATAGTTCATTCTCTTGTGGTGCCTAAAAATTATGTCGTGATCAACTTTGTCATTCTAGTCTTGCACTCTTGATCAGAACTTGTTATGTATCATGACATAAACTATCTGTGTTACAATACATAATATATTCTTCATCTCCATATGGTGTCACGACTACCATTTTCCTACATAAGACCTAAATGGCAATAACTTTATCTTTCTTTATTTATGTTGTTGGTTTCAACATCATTCACTTTTTGTGACTTGCTTTTTGGTTCTTCTTCAAAAAATTTTATTAAAATAGAGTTGATTTTGTTGCAAAAATTTTGAATTAACTAATTTCTTGATTTCATGCTGTAAATTACCTTCTTTTAACTGAAAACTTGCAAAATCATAAGAAAGGTAAATTTTTATCTTTCAGCCATGAAATTCATCATCTAATCATGAAAACATTCTAGGAAATTAGGCTAACATATTGACAACTTTTTGGCTCATCAAATTCTCCTACACTTAAAGTTTTACTTGTCATCGAGCAAAGGAAAGAAAATATTGATACTAGGAGGTAGTTTTAAACAAAGTCTATGATAAGAAAATAAAACACAACAACATAATTTCTGAAACAATCATCATATCATTTACTTCTTTGATTTTAATAACTTTTATTAGGAGTTGATATGTTTAAAAGAAAAAAAAAATTGTTGAGGGTCTGGATGCTTATTTCCTTCATTTGGGAGGTAGTTTTGACATGATGTCCGAAGGTTCGTAGTCAATGGTTGAAGGGTTGTGATCCTTTCACTTCTGATCTTTTTGACTTAAAACATCCTCCAATTGTTGATCTCTTTTTTTGAGCTCTATTTTCCAAGTATCTTCCTTGAGTTTCTGATTGATTTCCAACTTTTTTCTTTCTTCTACATCTTTGTTCATGGACATCAACATTCTCACTATTTTTGATCTTCTTTCCTCCATTCTTAGGCTTTAACCTCCATCCCTTTTCTATTCTGATTGGAAGTGTTGAGTACCCAAAAGAACTTCTCTCTTATGACACTACAAGTTTTTTTGGGGAAATGTTCAAAGCCTTTCTTGATATTTGCATCCTCCTCAGAGTTTTTCTTGGCCTCGACTACTTTTTTTGCTTTATATTTTTTGGTCCCTTGATTACCCTTGCCAAAGTTAGAGGAGAGATTCTTGGACAAAATTCTTCTCTCCGTCTCTCTTTTGCCCCAATTGCAAGGCACATCTTGGTGATCAATGCTAGGTAAGGCATCAATCATTTTATGTTTCCCTAATAATGAGGCTTCTAGGATCACTTCAATATTTATTTTATACCTCTTCAAGATGACATATAGTAGTAATGCTTTTGGTTCTTTGATTGAGCATGCATGTTTAGTTTGAGCTATGAGAGACAGAATGAAATAGAACCAAACCTTAGTCTGTTAAATAAGATCTATTTGATTTATGGGCTCGTGTACTTTTCGTTAGCTATTCTTCCACTTCCATTTGCCATCTATTAGTCTTTTAATAATTTTGACATGATATGGGTTGTCCATCATCTTCTTAATTTTAGACCAATGTTCTAATGCTTAAGCTGGTACAACTAATTTATGGTTTTCTCCTCATATGGAACTCATACTTTTCTGACATAAATTGTTTTCTTCTTCACTGGTATCATATTCGAATAGAATTCCCTTACCATAGAAGAATATCCCGCCCTTAGGTGCTCAAAGAAGACTCTCCAACCTATTGCTCCATTTTATTTTCAAAAAATTAGATAAATTTCTCAATCTCTTTCTCTTTAATAAAACCATTCTGAGAGTAGTGTTTATTCCATATGGAGTATGCTTCATCAAAAATGAATTCTTCACATTCTTCCTTCTACCAGCAACTCTGATTCAGCTAGTAGTTTTAGTTCTCTTTATGAATTTGTCTCTATTAAAGGTTTTAACTGAATCTCCTCCTTTTTCTAGCTCGTGCTCTTTCATGATCTCTATTAGGTTAGGGGAAAATCTCTAGTTCTGAGCCATTTGGATTTAGAAATGGGTTTATCAGAAAATATCATGATAAGAACAAGAATGCTAGGGTTTTAGGTTCGAATGCCCCTCAAAGAATGATGAATTTGTTGGGTATGGAAAAGAAGAAGTAGAATTAGAATATATTGGGATTTTTAAATTGAAGTTTGCATATAGGACTCAAAATTAAAGTATGTGTCATGACTTTAATCTCGATAGGATAAAAAAATTAATGTGTGTGCATCGCAACTTTAATTTCCATGGGCTAAAAATTAATGTGCATGTGCTGAGACTTAATTTAAGCTCACATAATTTATTTTTTTTATGATGAGCCTTGTATTTAAAATTATGTTGTTTACTCAACCAAGAAAAGTCCGTTTAATTTTTTTCTGTAAGATCACCTTTTGTTTTACGTCGCGACATCCCTATGTTTGTATGACTTAAAGTAACACTTAAGACCTAACTTTTATGTGTTGTGACTTGCTCAATTCCCTTCTATCCTTTGTTGCAGCATATGGGTCAGGTCGCTACATTCTTTCTTTTGGATACAATATAGATTTCTATCATTTTATATTCAAAACAAGTGATCTATTTTTTTGCAAGAAAAAGACTTTTGTCGCAACACTAAACTATTTTAAGACTTGGAAAATGACTTCTAAGGGAAAGAGAATACTTCACTTTTAGTTTATCTTCCCTTGAGGCTAGATGGTTTTTTTGTTTAACAATTTATCTTTGTTGATTTGTCCTTAGTCATGTAAAACTCTACAAACAACGTAGTAAGAAAAATAGTAACAATAAATCAAAACATTCAAACAAACTCTTGTATGGGTTACCTTTTATAAGTTGCTCAATTGTTAGTCCCAGCTAGACTTCACTGCTTGATGCTCCTTACTTTAGTAATATTTTCCTCTATAATATTTCATCGAGTCTAAAATCATTTATTGCTAAGATAGTGCTCAGTCTTTGACCATTCACTTTAAACTCTTCTCTTGCATAAGTTCTCATTGTTATTATCTGAAAGATTGTACTTGTTACTACTATATATGGACCACTCCATTTTGACTTTAGTTTTCCAAAAGATAATTTTAGTTGGGAATTGAAAAGTAGAACTTGATCTTCTGCCTTGAATTTTCTCCTCAAAATTTTTTGATCATGCAATTTCTTTGTTTTATCCTTATAGATTTTATCACTTTCATAGGCTTCATTTCTCAACTCTTCCAGCTCAATAATTTGAAGTAATCTTTTTTCTTTAATAGTCTTGAATTCAAAATTTAATTTCTTGATAACACACATTGCCTTGTATTCCAATTCTAAAGGTAGGTGACAAAATTTTTCAAAGAAAATTCAGTAGATGGACATATTAATAGGAGCTTTAAATGTAGGTCTGTAAGCCCATAGTGCATCATCCAGCCTTAAGGATCAATCTTTTCTACTTGAGCTCTTCATTTTTTTAGAATCTTATTAATCTCCATATTAAAAATTTTAGTTTGACCATTAGTGTGAGGATGATAATCCAAACTTAATATGTGTTTAATTCTGCATATGCTTATCAGTTTGTCAAAACCTTATTGACAAAATAACTTCCTTCATCAATTATGACAATTCTAGGTATTCCAAGTCTACTCAAAATATTATTTTGCATGAAACTCATCATTGTATTAGCATCATTCTATAGACAAGCATTTGCCTCCACCCACTTTGATACATAATCAACAGCTATGAGTATATATACTTTTTCATAAAAAGTTGGTAAAAGTCTCATAAGATCTATCCCCCATGCATCAAAAATTTGTACCACCAATATACCTTGAAGGGGCATTTCATTTATTTTGTTTACATGTCCTATTCTTTAGCATGGGTCATGCAACTTGACCCATTAAATACAATCCTTAAAGATAGTAAACCATTAAACACTTTATTAGAGAATTTTGTGAGCTATTTGTCCCCTGAAAATGCTCTTAATATGGTAATGCATGATATTTCTTCAATATTTTCTTTATTCCCCTCCTGGCACATACCTTATGATAATCATATTAGCTACTTTTTAAATAAAAATGGTTCATCCCAAATATAGTATTTCTTATCAGTTCTTAGCTTTTTACTCTACCAGTAACTGAATTCTAGTGGCATAACTTTTTAAACTAGGTAATTCACTATATCAGCATATCAGGGTATATGTAATGATAGCTAAAATAACTAATCATCTAAAAAATTTTCAATGATTTTAAATTCTTCTCTATATATAATAGCTATTTATATTCTTGACAAGTGATCAGCTATCACATGGTTACGACTTTTTTTATCCTTGATTTTAAGATTCAATTCTTGTAGTAACAGTACTAATCTGATCAATCTTGGATTAGCTTCCTTCTTTGTCATTAAATACTTAATTAATGCATGATTAGTATGGAAAATAACATAGGAACCCAAATGTATGGTATAAATGTTTCACATGCAAATATCATGGCTAGCATCTTCTTTTCAGTAGTGAAATAATTTTCTTGAGTTTCATTGAAGATTTTGCTAACATAGTAGTTGACTCTAAATATCATGTCTCTTCTTTGTCCCAATACAACTTCCATTTCAAAAATCACTATCATCACACATTTTTTCAAATGCATTGTTCCAGTCTAGTGTGACCATGATTAGAGCTTCAACTAATTTGGTTCTAATTTCTTCAAATGTAGAATTGTAAGACGTATCAAAATTAAACTTGGTCTCATTTTCCTACAATTTGCATAATAATCTTGATATTTTTGAGAAGTTCCAGAAGAATCTTCTCTAAAATTTAGCATGCCCTAAAAAACTTCTATTTCCCTTCAATATTGTAGGAGGTAATATAGTCTTGATTATAAAAAATTTTGCTGGTCCACTTCTGAACCAACTGTAGAAATTTTTTGCCCAAGGACAATGCCTTCTATTACCATTAAATTATATTTTTCCTAATTCGAGGCTAAATTTTTATCCTTGCATCTTTAAAGTAATGTTACCAAATTATTCAGGCAATGATCAAAACTAGATCCAAATACTTTGAAATCATTCATGAATATCTCTATTACCTCTTCCATCAAATCTAAAACATTAACATCATACATCTTTGAAATGTAGCCGTAGCATTAAATAACCTAAATAATATACTTCTAAAAGTAAAGGGCATGTAAATGTAGTTTTCTCCTGATCTTCGAGTGTAATGTCAATTTGGCTATATCATGAATATCTATCAAAAAAATAGAAGTGTTGATATCCTAAAGTTTGTCTAACATCTAATTAATGAAGGGAAATGGAAAATGATCCTTTCTAGTTACCGTGTTTAATTTTCTATAATCTAGGCATACCCTTTATCCTGTTATAGCTCTAGTAGGAATTAGCTAATTTTTTTTATTTCTGATCATAATGAATCCACCCTTTTTTGAAACCACATGTATTGGGCTCACCCAAGGGCTCTCTGGTATTTTATATATAAATCTTATATTCAAGCATTTTTAGAACTTCCTTTCTGACAACATCTTTCACCATAGAATCTAGTCTTCTTTGATGCTCTAATTAAACCTATGTATTATCCTCCATTAGAATTTTATGTATACAGATTGATAGACTGATGCCCTTTAAATCTTTTATAGACCAAGCAATAGCTTTCTTATATTTTCTTAAGACCTTCAGTAGCTTTTGTTCTTCAATTTTAGTCAATGCAATAGAAGTAATCAATAGTTTAGCCTTTTTTGATTCCAAGAAAGCATACTTCAAATGATATAGCAAATCTTTTAAATTCAACCCTTATATACTTATCTTTTATTGAGTTTCCTTCTTTTTATTGTTGCAGAAATTTTCACTATATGTTCATTTAGACATAAAATAGTTTCTATAGAATTAGAACAGGAAGGCATAAAATCAGAATTAATATCTTTAGGTTACTAAAAATTCATCTCATTATTATTGATTGAAAGTGGATCATCACAACCATTTTTCAATTCATAATTGTTGGGGATAATATTTTCTACTAATATGTCATCATGGACATCAATATCTATTTGATCAAGACTCTTGAAAAGGTTGAAATGAACTATCTCGTTCCCAACCCTTAGAGTGAGCATTCCCTTTTTGTAAATCTATCAATGCAGCTCTGACTACAAGGAATGATCTTCCTAGTAATAGTAGAACTTGTGAGTCCTCTTCCATGTTTAGTATAATAAAGTCTATAAAGAAAACTAACTTTCTGACCTTGACAAACACATCTTATAAGAGTCCCTTAGATTTAGCTATTGTCATGTCTATCATTTGTAGAGTGACTGAAGTGAGAGCAAGGTCCCTCAAGCTTAGCCTTTTATCTATAGACAAGGGCATCAAATTAATGCTAGAACCTAAGTCACAAAAAGATTTCTTAAATTTGACTTTTGTAATGGTGCATGGAATAGTAAAACTTTCTCGATACTTCATTTTCTCTAGTAATCTTTTATGGATGATTTCACTACAAGTGGCAGTTAGGTTTACCGCTCCATATTCAGCAAATTTTTATTACTTAGGTTGTACTTCAAAAACATGGCATATAGTGACATCTGATCTACTACCTCTAGAAAAAGTAAGTTAATTTCCACTTTCTTGAAGATTTCCAAAAACTTGAAGAAATGCTCTTCTATTTTAGTCCTTTGTAGTCTGTATGGAAAGAGACCTTCATTCTTGGATATTTAAGTTTTCTTTAAGCTTCTTGGTTCCTTCCTCATCTTGCTGCTTCTGCTACACCAAACCTTTGTCATCTTTTATAGTATTCTCTGAACTATACTTCTTATTTTCATTTTCTTCTAACTTCTTATTCTCCAATTTCTTCTCATTTATGAGCTACAAGCCATGTACCTTGGATTCTTCTTGATGTCACTAGAAAAAAATATTATCATTCTGACCTTACAAAGTTAGGGCTAACTGTCCTACTTGAGTCCCAAAATTTATGAGGGAGGCACTTGTGTTTTCTTGAAATTTTTGTGTGTTGAACTTGAGAGCTTCTAATTCAGAAAATTTTTGTTCATGGAGGCTTAGCATCCTCATATTGTCCCCCATGAACTGTAGCATCTATTCCTCAAAGGATTATATCTTATTTTGACCCTGATAATCATTTCTATACTCTCCTCCTTGTTGTTGTAGCTCCTTCTAGAACCTTGGTGGAGCATACCCTTACTAGTAATATTGCCCATACCTTGGACCTTATTGTCCTTCTCCAACATAAAAAAGTTATCATGGTTCCTCAGTGATGATGTGTAATGTGTTGGTAGATTGGGATTGGCTTGAAATAGTAATTCCTTTGTTCATTAAAGTAGTTTGCCTTCTCAACTACATAGAGACCTTCTTCCAGTTGTTCCTCAATATTGCTTCTATTTGACATAGTATGCTATTAATTAGCTTTAATAGTAGTCATTCTATTCAACTCTATCACTCGACTCTCTCTCGCTCTACTGCTACTCCCTGATGATTCAGATTGAGCTTTCATATTGCATCTAACAAGGTCTTTGATTAGCTATCGGGCTTCATCTACACTTCTTCTATTAAAAGCTCCATAGCAGACTATGTCAATTATACCCTTAGAGGTATAATTCATTGAGTGGTAAAAGATGTACATCTGATTCTTTAGATCTATTTAATGTATTAGACATCTCTTCAATAGTTTCTTTTATTTTTCCCACATAGTGTATAAGCTCTCCTCATCTCTTTGTCTGAATATTATCATCTCTCTTATTCTTTTAGATTGGAAGGATGGGGGGAAAAACTACTTAGATATGCTTCCATTAGCTCCTCCAAAGTATTCACTAAGCTATATGGTAGAAATTTGAATAATGTAGCTAATTTTGTGTTTTTCTAACACTATTCATCTTTATAGTGTAGGTCATTCTCAAAAATCTACCTAGATGTTCATTAGAATCATTTAATGGATGACTTGTAAACTAATTCTACTAGACCATTATAATCAAAGCTAGTTTAAGCTCAACATTTGTTTCCTCAATAACTAGTTGTCTCACTATTGAATATTCTTTCTAGATAACTATTCTCTAGAAATCTTCAATAGTATCTTGCCTTAGAGGTCTTAATGCTATTTTTGGTCTACTATTTTAGTTATTCTTTCATCTATCTTTCTACTATTTTTGCATTTTTGACTTTCCTTTGGCTTCTCGGTGTTCTTTCAATCTTAGTATCTAGTGGAAATAGACCTACTTCATGCTTCTTGTGCATGAATTACTTCCTAAAATTGAAATATAATAAGATCAAATGGGTTCAATGGAATTGATATATATATAGATATATATATATATATATATATTCAACTCAAAAAGTTAAGTGTCTTCATAAGGCACTGTTGTTAAATCATAATTTTGTGATTTTTTTAATATCTTCAAACTAGTATTTCTCTTTTTTATCTAAATATTGGTTTAACCATTTTTTTTATTTTATGATAACTACGCCATAAAACTTGATTACCATTTTTTGTATAGACTAAATCACTCTAATTTGACACTATCTAATAGAGATAGTAAATGGATTTAATCTATAAAACTGTAAGTACACAAGTCATACAAGTAGTGAAAAATGAATGTAAATCCAGATATCACTCCAATAGATATTAACAAGAATTGAATTGCCAACTACTCAAACTACTAAAAATTATACTTTTTGAACCATTAGAAAGATATTTTCATATATTAGTAAAAAGATAATGAAAACAAAAGAACTAAAACCCAAATCAAATATTTAAAAGAAATCTACAATATAAATTAGACTGGACCAGTTTTTTTATAGAAATCAAGACTAGCACGAAATGTTGTAGTATAGCCATTTCCTGCATACTTCTCTATCATGGCTTATTTATAGAAAAATATTAAAATCTATAAAGTGTATTTGTCATTTAGCCTTGGATATCTTTCTATAGCTATATATTTTATCAGTTAGTTAACCTTGCTTACCTAGAAGTCTAAGATCTAAGTGATTATAAGTAGGTTGAACCATCTCATGAGAATTTGAGTATTTTTCTTTCTCAGTACTTCATAACTATTTGTCTTGATAGCATATCTCTTTCTTCCCAAGAAATAAGTGTTGCAAGTCTCTACAAATGGTTTGTACCACTTCATTTAAATCTTAGAAAGTTTTCTCTTCACTTGATTGGATCTGAGCCAATTCAGGAATATCAATCGCTCAAAGGATGAAGGTAATATCTTTGGAGATTTATCTAGATAATCACTCCATTTTTTCTTTTCTGAGTAAAATGGGGATGTATCTACATAAAATGATAGAGCTCACTTATTCATCATTGTTATCCTAACATGCCCTCACAATAGATTATTCACTAACCCTCAAGAACCTTCTTCTATGTGTCACTTAGAGGGCCTCCAAGAAATATGAGTAGGATATTAAAAATTATGGGCGTTTGGCACTAACATCGGGAACAAGTTAATTGGAGTTCAACATCAGTTCATTAGATTTAACTTTCTTGCTTCCAAGAAATTCTTACTGATTTCTATAGAAAGAACATACTAAACCATTAATTCAATCCAATGAAAATCTTGCATCTAATTTACTAGATCATAATTACCAATGAACTACAAATCAAGAAAGCACACGGTGATTGAACTTAATGGATTCATCTGAAATCAAAAAATTTGTTCAAGTTTCAAAACAATATAGCCAATGAATCATAAGGAATAAGTAAAAAGATTCCGATTCAAGTTTCTGGCAAGTGGAGTTCTAGATCTAAAACAAAATAATAAAGAACAATTCAAATTTAATATAGATCAATGCTAAAAAAACAAAGAACACTACACAAAGCAATCAGCTATCAATTTTCTAGTTCACCTCTAGAATCCTTTTTCTAAAGCAGAATATGCTTTCATATGGTCTATGCTAACCCTGGCTTCTAGGATTATTTTTATAAAATCCAGAAAGATTGGCCCAACTTTGAATTCATTGTCACAGCCTTCACTTCTCTATTTCTTACCATTTCTCTATCACATCCTATTTCTGATGTCACAACTAATTTCTGATGTCATGACTAATTTTTGATGTCACGACCAATTTTTAAAGTCACGATCAATTTTTGATGTCACAACCAAATATTTTCATGTTGCTTGAACATCACTGTTGCGGGAAGAAGTATCTATTGTGACATGATTTCCAACTTGGGATTCTTCGCTAAAAGAATTTTTTGTCACGGCATCAATTTTCTTTTTAAGACCTCGTATAGTTCATTATCTTGTGATGCACAAAAAATACATTACCAGCAAATTTGACTTTCTTCCCTTGCACTATTGGTCATAACTTATTGTGTGTCATGACATAACCTATATGTGTTACAACATAGAATATTGTCTTTATCTCCATCTAGTATCGTGACTACTATTCTCCTACTAAAAACCTGAGTGAAAATTACTTTATCTTTCTTTATTCCTATTATTAGTTTCGACATTATTCACTTGTTGCGACTTACTTTTCAATTCTTCTTCATATTGTTGTCACAATAGAGTTGATTTTGTCCTGAAAATTTTAAATTAGCCTATTTATGTGATTTTTGCTACAATTTCACTTCTTTTAACTAAAACCCTACAAAACTATGAGAAGAATAAAATTTTATCTTTTAGCATTAAAATTCATCTTCTAGACATAAAAAATTGCCAGGAAAATGAACTAAAATATAAATAACTTTTTGGCTCAATAATGAACCTCCCCATGCCCCACCCCCTTGGGGATTCTCCAACATGTACCCCACTCCATGCACCATTTTGGCAATGAGGGATTTTTATGTCACAAGGTGGGGAGGTGCATTCCCAACCCCATTGGCGGTCGGCCAGTCTATCTGGCTCCATGACTCCAAGAGCTATATGAGGCAAGAGGCTTGAATATCATATTTCCTAATCCCACATCGACCATGTGCCTGGATCCAATATGGGGTAGGAATGGGATAAAACATCATATTTTCTAACCCAATCCCAACCTAGCAATGAGGCAAATTTTATTGCCCCATCCCCACCCCTCCAACATGGATTTGCATGAAATCCCTACATAACTTGGGGAGGGTCCGAGAAGGGCAGAGTAGGGATAAAAAAATTATCTATCTTTAGGTCCATGGTGTATAGATATGCTCGTTAAACATACTGTATTGTTTGGATTTGGGCCATCATTCAAGTATGTATATTGGTTTTACATTGATCCAAACCCATTTTCATTTAACTAACTAAAGGCTTTATACACATTGTTGAATAAAAATCACAACTTTAGTCTTTCGGTTATTTAACATAAAATCATGGTGCTGGGTATGAGTTGTGGTTTTATTCTTTTTCCTCTACTTAGTGGTCATGATATTAGGAAAAAACAACATTGACTCATTTAGCCTCTATAATATAAAGTCACGATATTGGATATGACCCAAGAATTTGGTCTCATGCCTCTAATTGATGCTCACAATGCTATAAAAAATCATGATAACCCATGTAGCCTATTTAACATAAAGTTGCGGCACTATAATGTGGTAGTTGGTTGTACATTTTGCTTCTATAACTTTAAGTTGCGGCATTGAAGAATGACTACAGGTTTGGTTTCTCTCTTGAAGCAAAAATCAAGGTGCTTATGTTGACCATGGATCGAATTTAGATCTATATGATATTATATAGCCAAAAGTCATAAATCTAGATCACCATTATGGCTTTGGATTGTGTATTATGTGATTTGGTAAAAGAAAAATAATGATATATGGAAGCTAATATGACTTTTAGCACCAAAATAGTACTTGATTGCCGTGGATGTATGACATTAAATTAATATTGTAGTAGTGATGTTGTTTCAAGCAAGTTCGATTGCTACTTTAAAAATAAATTTTATAGTCAAAATAATGTGTTGCACAATAAAAGTATTGTGTCAATAAGTCGATAGAGTCATAGTGTACAAAGATTGTAATGATTATTTGTGTAGTGTTTCAGTCAATATTTAATACCAACTCTAATCCATAAGTACTCAAAGATATACTAAGTCATAGCATGTCAGATGCTATGATTTATGAAACTTTTTTATCACCATCTAGTCACCAACTCTACCAAGCCACATACTCTAGATTAAAAACTCCCAATTTCACAACTATTTATCAAAATTTTCTAAAACTAACTTTTTGTGAAGTAGTTACAAATAAACCCCTCTTTTAAAAAAATACATAATGAAAAACATACCAAATCTTCATTATTATTCAATATTTAACATACCAAACACTCACAATTCTACAAATACACACACAACCATCAATAACTATTCCACAATAAATTCAAAACATAAAAATCTATAATTAAATAATAATCACATGAAATGAAATATAACAACCCTAGACCTCAATATAGTCTCACAATGGAGAAAGATTCAAACAAGATAATTGGAGATTATCTCATGAAATTTTAGGTTTCCAATGATACTCCCCTAGAGTGTCTGGGAATCAAACCCAAAACTAACAATTCTCATTAGTGGACATCAGATTTCCCCTAGGTGGGAGTCAAAATTCACTCTTCCCCCTTAGTATTTATGCTTGTGTCTTATGTCACCTCTCCCGTCATGGATCTTTATTATGTTTGGGCGAAATGGTGCTCCCAAAACCCTAGATATTCATCTCATCTTTATGCTCTTGAATTCCTTTCAAGAATCTCTCATTTTGCCCTTTTATTCTTGAATGACTGTGTGTAAATTTTAAGTTGAAAGTCATGGCTATGAAAAATATCAAGTTGGATTTTCTTTTCTATAACATAAATTTGTAGTGTTTGAATGAAATATGACTTTGGTCACTATCTTGTTTTAGATTATTGTGGTATTGGAAATGACCATGAATATACAATTCATTTATATAATACAAAATCATGATACTAGAAATGAGCTATGACTTTGGTTACTCTTTTATATTAGAATATCATAGTAATGAAAATGGATATTATTGTACATTTTATTTCTATGAAGTTGTAGTGCTAGAAATGACAATGACTTATATATTTTGTTTTTGTAACCCCAAGTTGTAGCATTGAGAATGAGTTGCGCCTTTCATTATTTCTCAAGTACAAAAAATCATGGCCTAAGAATTAGTCATGACTTGAGTAAATTCTCTCGAACTTTCTGTAGCTAAAAGATGTGGCATTAGAGAAATACTATAGCTTTTGCATTAGTATTGATATCTTTATAATGAGAAAGTTATGGTGATGTAAAATATCATGACTTTTAGCACTAGTGAGGTTTTTACTTTTTGCAACATTAAATCAATGTCACATCCATAAAATATCACAAAATAGCATGACTATGGCCCCAAAAAAATTTTATAACCAAAAAGAATATATTACATAGTGAAATAATTATCAACAAGATAAAGTTATAGTGTATAAAGATTATCATGACTATTTGTATAGAGCATCACCTAAGAATAGATGTTGAAACCTTTATAAGCTCAATAAGGTATAATAAAGGCATGGCACAAGAAATATTATGATTTTACATGACTTTTTGCTCCTCTCATTCTCGAAAAATCCACCAAGACTCACATTTGACACAAAAATCACTCAATTTTACTAGTATTCATCATAATCCATCAAAACTACAATTTAATGAAATATTTCTATTTATAGTACTCAATTTTACACAAATAGCTTTACTATTCAAAATCTGGCATTACAAACAAACTCCTACACTAAAGCACTTGCTCATTCCTAAGCACTTGCTCCCCCTCTTTCAAAGAATTTGAAAACTTTCAATCATCACAAACAATATCAAAACAATAAGATTTTAGTACCATAATATCCTTGAAAACAAAAAAAAAGCATATTAATGAGGTGAAGAAGGTCGCCAATATGACTTCCCTTTAGGATTATAATGACTTTGTTATGCTGCTCAATTTTATTATTTATTAGGTGTCTCAAATGCTCATTAGTGAAGATATCTCATCAATAATAATCTACAAATATCTGATTTATACAAGTAGCAAAGAGGACTTTCATTCAGACATTGATCACACATATATTATATCAGCATTTTGATCAACCAATAGTAAGAGAACTTAATTCTAGTAAATGAAATAATTAGAAATTTTACCATGACTCTTAGATCATGAGAATTATCTACTTAATTTATTTGATGCGTGTTTAAATTATTTACGTTATGTTGGTTTTGGATATAAATTGAAAGTTAGATTATTGTATAGTGATTCTTTACCCTAATGGCATATAAGGAAGTTATCATCATTGATCCTATTCCAATAATAATCTCTTCATAATTATCCTATTAATACCTAACCGCTAAAAAAATAAATCATCTATGCTCAAGCATCATTCACAAGTCCATACCATTTAGGCAACTTTTCAAATACCTTTGAAGGTTGCTTCATATGTACAATCTTATTTTCTAGCCTCATGTGTCATAAAGATTAAGAACTAACATGGTTTACCATCATTTTTACTTCTGTATTCACAAGAATCATACTTGAATAATTAACATATATTTCTTTTAAGTTTCTTTATTGGGAATCATATGAACGAAAGAAAGTCAAAGGATTATCATTATCATGTGAGACACAATACACTAATATATGTCCTATAGATTATTTGTCACCATCCTCTGCAATGATGAAGTTATTTTCACAATAAGAAAAATACTTAGAAGAATTTTCTATTAATGTCTACCTCAATCAAGAACTAATTCTTCTAAGATGTGTAAAATGAATTAACATATACAATTATTTGTATTTTCATCTTCGGAAGTGTCATACACACAATGAATAACAAACATAAATTTGAAGTTTTAACATATAATTTTATCTCACACGATACAATCAAAAGGGATGTCAATTTCTTCCTACTATATGGATGAGTGTGTTTCATGATTTACTTATCACCATCCACTATAACAACTAATACAAAATCACCAATAGTCAAATCACTAATTTTAGTTCTATTTATTCACTACATTCATCAATTTCTATTCTATAATATAAATTATACACATTTATTAATATCAAAACAATTTATATATCATATAAATAAAATTATGCAAATTTTAGATCTCAATTTAGTCTGACATTAGGAAGAGATTCAGAAGAAACAAGAGAAGAAGTGAAAAAACTTGGATTCCAAATGATAGCCGTTATGATAATCTTGGACACAAATGCTAATCTCATATTAATTTGAATGATTTTCTCGAATATACCCTAGAAAGAGGGGGTTTAAAATTCATGTATCACAACTCTAGGGTTTAACTTATATCTTGCATCTCTTGGTTGCTTGTAGATCTCATTGGAAGTACAAATATTTCTCCTAAGGTTGTTTGCTTCACTCCAACTTTGGCTTAGTGTATGGAGGAGAAGAAAGTTTTTGAGAGATTTGTATCAATTATTTTTCCTCTTTTATAGTTTATTATCTCTGCAATACTTTAAATAGATATTTATGATTTAAAAAAAAGATGCAACTTTAGCCTTTATCTTTTAAGATCAAGATCAAGAATCTGGAAAGTTGTCATGGCTTTAGAATATATCCTAATATTTTGTAATACTAAGTTATTGCACTATCAATTACCATAACCTGAGCCTATAGTCTTTATAACACAAAGTCATGACCACAAATTTAGTGTTGGTTTCTCTCATTCATCATGTGGTTATTGTGCTAGGAATTATTGCAATGTTAGGATTGTCCTTTTATGTGCATAATATGGCCATGACACTGAGATTGATTCTGGCACTAGGAATGGTCTTTCTTGTCCATAATATGGTTGCGATGCTGAGAATGGTCATGACATAAAGATTAGTCTCTTTTATGCATCAAATGAACATGACATTAGAAATGGTTATGGCTTTGGCATTGATTTTTCTCATTTATCACATGGTTATGATACTATAAAAAGCTATGATACTGGTAATTAGCTCAAATATAAAATTCTTAGCTTTGTCTTTTCTTGAAGATAAGAGTCATAGCCTTAAAAAATAGTTATACTCAACTAAATACCATTAGTAACATTTTTCCAACAAAGGTTATGATGCAAGATAATGATTGTGGGTTTAATCATAATAGCTTTGTCTTTATAAATTTCTATAGCTCAAAAGTTTCGGCTCTGACTTGAGTAGTTAAAATACTATAACAAAAAAAATGAGGTAGAAAAAAAGGAAGAATCGATGTATGAGAAAAAAATATATATCAAAGAATAAGACCCAATTAATATGTCACTTGGTTGAAATGTTATATAAGATAAATCTAGTATGATTGTTCACTTGAGTAGTTTCCAAGTATATTGGTTAATTAGTCAGTATCCTTGAAAATGATATAGGATGATAAACTGTAAATATCTTTGCTACTCAGTTCACTTCTTAATAGTTGAAAAATACTCAAAATCTTTTTGAGTATCTAGGCTTCAAACAACATCTTTATTATGGTCATCATTACTGATAACCTAATAAATGATGTTTCAAGCAAAGAGAAAAATATTTTTCTATACATCCTTGTTTCTAAGGAAAAATGGTGATGTGTTACTTTTGTGTCCAAGTAGGACACTTCAATAGTAATTATCTCAAGTGGATGAAACTCTAATAGAAGCATAGGAGGGCATATAGTACTAGAAAGGAGGCAACAACTTTTTCTATAGAGAGTGATATAACTTTTTTTGAGTAGTATTGCATCATTTAACAAAGTCAGTCAAGATAGTGATTGGGTAATTGATCTGATTTTCATCTTGCATGTCACTCTGAATTTAATTGGATTGTGACATATATGCCTAAGGACTATGCACTAGTTAGGATGGGTGATTATGGAATATCGAGAATACTAAGCATCATGGTTGTTTGTCTGGAGATAAACACATGATATTGACTAGTTCTCAAGGATGGACAATATGTCTTGGATATTTGAATGAATCTATTATCTGCAAATGTGTTGAACAATACATGTTATATAAGAAGATTTGGAGAAGGGAAATGGAAGGTAGTCAAATTGGCATTGACTATATAGTGAAGGGTAAAAAGATAAATCCTTATGTATTACCCTAGTTGGGTTAGCTTGAATTAGTAGTGGATGACATGAAATTACAAGCACTTATTCTAAGCTGCATAGACCATGAAATATTTGTGTGCATAATTTTTTTCATAGGAAAATAGTTCTTACTTATTATCTTAATATCACATAGTAATGAAAGGAGAATCAATATGACTTGGAAGAGTTATATGATTACATTACATATATCTCCTCATTATAAAGATTAAAGATTGTCGATCTAAATTCCTCAGGTGTTTATTCCTAGATAACCAAGACCCTCGATAAAATCACTTATAGTTTGGCTTTTATTCAAGCCACTTATGGGGATCACACTGATCAAGGAAAAGGTAATGCATTGGAAGTAAAAGTTAAAACTTATATTTTAATTGTTCTCGGAGATCGATTGTATCAAGAAAAAGTTGATAGCTTGGAGAGACAAGTGGAAATCTCAGATTGTCATTTGCATACATTTGGTCCCTATGATACTTATTCTCATATGAGGAATGAGAATCAATTTTGAAGTCTATGGAAGAAATTGAAGTTTCTACAATAAGGACTTTTTGAATTTAAACCTAGTACTTGTCTCGGTCTGCTCAAATAGGATAGATGAAGAATTATTGGGTTTCTTTGAGTTTTTGGGGAAGACTAGGTTTTTATTTTGTTTAAGTGTATTTTTGTTTAAATTTAATATGTATGTTTTGGTGTTAGTTTAGATTAATGAGATTCATTGGGGTTATCTCATTAAATGGGTTTGGAAAGAACATTAAATAAAAGTTAACATCGTAATTTTTTTAAAACAATTATATAAGTTTTTTAAAAATTGGTTATTGACAAAAGGGGTTATAAACAAAATGGGCAGCACATTCTGATTCTTAGAGTGATGTACTCTAGAAAATAAAATAAATGGGAAATGTTTCTTTACATTTTTTTGGTATGCGTGAAGGAAAAAGTGGGCATTTTTTGTGCACGTGCATTTAAAAAGGTGGAGAAAATGGGAAGGCATCTCATTTTTCTTTGGTTTCTCTTATGTAAGGTTACATAAGGTTTCTAAACCTTCACTAACAAATTGTATGAGAGAATCATAGAAATTGTACTTCTTTTCTTCTTCTGTACACTAAGGGCTTGTGGTGGACATGAGAAGGATATGTAGTTTTCATGTGGTGTTCGTGCAATATTATGCAGTGTTATGTAGTATACTTGTATAAAAGATTTTAATAAAATTACACTACAAGGTCTCTATCATGATGTAGAAAATGAGTTGGAAAGATGACTTTCCACCACTTCTCTTCAATAACAAAGGAAGATGAGATAGAAAAAGAAAGAATTTATGTATGAGATAAATGCATCTAAAACAAGACAGTTACTTTGGTGCTTGGTTAAAATATAGTATCATGATGGATCCGGTATGGTTCCTCACTTGAGTAGTTTCTAAGAATTGATTAACCAACTAGATTTCATTAAAATGATGCTAGATGATAAGCTACATGCATCTCTGCTACTCCACCTTACTTTCTTATAGGTAAGAGACACACTCATAATCAATTTGAGTAACTCAACTCTGAACAACATTTTTACCATGGGTTTTCTTTACCAATGCCTAGTAAATGAGGTCACGAGGCGAAGTCAAGAATATTTTTTCCAGGCATCCTTATTTCTAAGAAAAATGAGAGGAGAATTATGACAGGTAATTGACCTACACTAGAGAGGGAAGGGAGTGTTCTTCCTAGAAAAAGTTAATGGGAAAACCAATAGTGAATTGACTATTGTGGATCAAGTAGAATACTTCAAGATTGATTGTTCCACGTGGAAGAAGCTCTAAAAGAAATATAGAAGGAATGATGATGTTAGGAAGAAGGCAGACACTTTTGTCATAGAAGGCAACATCACTTTTTTTGAGTAGTATTAAAATATATAATAAAGTCAATCAAAAGAGCAATTGGGTGGTAGATTTGGTGGAACCCTTATATATCACTCTGAATCTTGATTAGTTTCTGACATATATGCCTGAGAACTATGGATTGGTCAAGATAGGAGATTGTGGGACATCTAGAATACTGCATCAGAAATATTTATCTAAAGACAATCATAGGATGTAGACTAGATTTCAAGGATGTCAGATATGTCTAGGATATGCGAATGAATCTTATATCCATAGAAATGTTTGACAATATGAATCATGTGGAAAGATTTAAGGATGAGCAATGAAAATTTATTAAATAGTTGCTAAATATAGTAAGTGGTTAAAGAGTAAACTCCATGTACATTATCCAATCAAAGGTTAGCTTGGATAAGGTAAGTGTCAACCTAAAAATTACAAGCATTGGTTCCGAATTGCATAGACCTATATATGTTGTGTTGATGATAAATTTATATCTCTTATTAAAATATCATGCATCAACTTTACTAAGTAAGTAATTTGAGAAGAAATCTTTGAAAATTATAGGTAAGACGTGTTTATAATTTTCTTGCATAGAATAGCTACCTGACTAATCTTTATATTTATCAATGGAACACCAATTTTATTCTTCAAAAAAGATAGTTAAAGAAAAAACATATATAAAAATTTCAAAATATTTTTTGTTACATTATTTCTAGTTTTCATCAATATCTAATATCTTCACTAGGATATTTAATCACTGAAAAAATTTACTAATGAAATATGAATTTTAGTTTGATTAAAGAAATATTATTGAAATAATATATTTAAATATTCTAAAATATTTAATGATATAGTAAGTATAATCACTAATATTCATCATATGTAAATGTGAAATTTGTTGAACATAATCAAACTAACTATTTCGATGATATATACCTTCTAGTGGAAGTATTAGTAATTAAAATTATTCATCAATGAACCTTTTTTTAACATACTTATATGATTACCTTGTAAAATTTATTATCAGAGCCCATTTTTTTGTATTTGTAATCTTCTTTTCATTTTGTTGTAATTGCAATATATTTTGGTTCCATGTAAACCTATTCCAAAGATATGTGAGAGAATTTTTCCCTTCAAAAGTTGAAGATTACAAAATTTGTGGTTCTTATTTTGCTAGATATGAGAGAAAATCACCTATATATATATATAAAATAATTTTTTTTACATTAAATCATTACTAAAAATAAAAAAATTCAATCTACATTCCACGTCTTCCATCTCTTTCTCATCTACATCCCAAGTCTTCCATCTCTTTCACGTCAGAAACATCATGCTCAACAATTTCCATTGAATAAGCTCTGATAGTCATTGAAATGACTTTACTGATAACTTCCTTCCTCTAATAGAAACAAGATTTAATAATGCATAATTTATTCATGTTGTTCTCTTGTGGCAACAAATGTTTTTTGGAATTATTAATATACTAACCATGTTTCTTGGAATAATTAATATACTAACCATGTTTGTTTATAACTAGCTAACATTTTATCTGTTTTATTATGCTCATTCGTGTTAATATCACATAGTATTTTGTTGAAAATATATTTAAATTTTTTATCAAGTTTATCACAGTGAGTTTGCAACTTATATTGATATTTTTTCTCGTCTAAACAAGCTGATTTAATTTTCTATTTCTTATTTTGGTGGAAAGTGTTAAAATAGAGAAAATAGCAAAAAGAACATGATTTGATGCCAAATTAGCATAAGGTAGCAAGACATGCACAAAAAAAAACAACATATTTAGTGTATGTAAACTTTTCAAAAGCCAACAGGCATGAATGGACACACAGAGGTTGATAAGCTATGTTGTTCCATAAGGGTGCCTAAGAAGAACTATATGTAGATAAGGTGAGTAAGTCTAGGGAGCAATTTCACATGTCATGCAAAGGGAGTACCTAGTTGAAAGTTCATATGGTCAAATGCCTAGTTTTACAACAATGAAAAATATGTGCAAAAAGAATAGGTATTAGTAGCATTTTTAATTCTAGATAAGTTTGTTAGTCAAGTCATTTTTTTATGAGAGTACATAAGCAGGTGATATGTTTTATTCTATTTATATTTTTTACATTGGAATGCAAATAGGAGCAATTAATCAAAGAACCTGTGGTATGTCTTTCACCCAAAAAAATTAGTATCTAAATATCTTTTTTGTTATTCCATAACTTTTATCGGGACCTATCATAGGCACCATACTTGAATCATTTTGTTTACTAGATTAGCCAAGAAACCTTCACACAAACATCGATGCCTTACTTGGATTTGTTGTATCCCCTAGAACTAAGCATGCATGTGGGAAAGAACGCAAGTGTCATACCTGGTGCTTATACAATTTCCATGGACTGCATGAAATAAAAATCATTCATACCTCATTAGAACGATCATTATGCCAAGATACTTGCGTGCATAGTATACAAATGGTGAACAAGACAAAAGCACCATACCCTATTCCTTTGTAGCTACTCGTATAAATAGAGGATTAGAATTTCACTATCCTCTATTTTTTATTTATGCTTCATATATTTCCTTCACAATCAAAGCCTATAACTATAACTTTTCAGAGTGGTACATGAAATCATAAGAGGTGATAAAAAAACTAAAAGAGGACCTTCAATCTGTAATCTCCAAAAAGAATATTTAAACAAGAATAGTCTACAATGGCAAAAAAAAAAAAAATTCAAGAATCTAATCAACTTACAAATTTTATATTATAAAGAAGAAATTTTGATGCAAGGAAATAATTATTTTATTTTGTTATTTGTGTGATAGGTATCTAGTTTAATTATTAAATTAAATTATATTTGTATTGTGATAGATATTTAGTTTTACTAAAAATTCCAAATTAGGAAGAGAGTGCAACCATATGAATGTTTAATTAATTTTTGCATTGGATATTTATTTTTATGAATTGCATGTTATATATATTGCATTAGTTGTGTGCATTTTCAAGCTTATTATTATTATTTTGGTAAGCCAACAAGGGAATTATTATTAATGATAAGGGAAGAATCAAATGCGAGATGATAATTTGTGTAATATTGAAGCAAACATGTTAGCAATGAAAATTGGAATAAATGTCACCGCGAATAATGCCAAAAATGTCTGATAGTTAAATTGTTAAGAGTGAATTATGATAGCATAATGAATCAAGAGGTGAAGTGTTATATCTCCACTAAAAGATAAACCATCTATCATGGACTTAAATTATAATTAAGGAGTTATGCCTATCATCTAATGACCAATGATGAGTGCTATCATGTGTGTGGTTCGAGTAATAATGATTCTAATTTTGTTGGATGCAATGTTAAAGTTATAATTTGTTTAGTTAGAAATGGTTGGTTTACTTGAAAGAGATTTCTAGTGAATTAAAAATCCACTCACATTTAAATAAAAAAAATGATTGAATCAATATTTTGTTAACTACATTTTCCAAATTCAAAATTTTAGGTGTCACTCTAGGTGCCTAGTGAATTTGTTTTTGTCATTTTTTGTTTCTTAGTTATAAATATATTATTAAATGCATAGCTATACCATCTAAACTTTTAAAACTTCCTTATAAACTTAATTCATGTAATTAGTTTGAAGTTTTTTCCTTATTCATAGATTTATTTTAAGTTTTATTATTTGCTTGATCAATGTGCATTGGAAATTAACATGTTATTCCTGGGGCATGGTTTATTCTCAATTTTAATCTAATAGTATATCAGGAATGGTCTTTGTTTTTGATTTCATTGTTTGGATAATATTATTTTATTTTTCTTTGTTGATATATTTCATATCAAGTATTTTTTCTAAGCTTGTTTTGTTTTACTTTCTTTTTTATTTTTTTCTCAGAGGGTTTATTTGAGCTAGTAAGTACTTTTGATAGTTCTTATTTTTTGAGTTTTTTTCATTATTATTATAGGTGCATGCTTGGTTTGAGATACGAAGAACATGTCTCATATAATTGAAGAAGATATGAATCCTCACCACATTCTTAAGAGATATTATAATTCCATAACATACATGGTTAATCAATGTCAAGATGAACAGTATGAGACAAACAGATATGAAATTAAGTCAATCCACGTGATCATATTTCTTTTATTCATTAGAATTGAAAGTGATAATTCTCTAAGTTTCATATGAAGGTTTATGACACTACTCATAAATTTCTTTCCCAATAAATAATTAGAGATAAACTTTGTACAATGTATTTTTCATATATCTTCAAAAATAATGTCAAGGTCAATGATATTACCTGTAGAGTTATCACAACAAATGAAGTGATGTATATGCTTAAAAGTAAGAATTATGTTTTATAGTATTTGCATGACAAATAATTAATTTGAGGGTAATAAATTTTGAAAATTTAGTGGGAAGTTATTTAAAAGTTATAAAATTAGTGGGAAGGATATAAAATAAATAATGAAAAAAATTTATTTTTATGTTGTAAAGAAAGAGAAAGAGATGAAGTAAAAAAATAATGATCATTATATTTCCCTCTAATCACGCTTATTTATAGGCTTATAAGAAGGACAAAGGTTATAGTGGGAAAACTAAAAGTTACAATGAGAGAGGCAAAGAACTTTCATTAATAATAGTCATTCATTGTATATTTTTTTAACACCTCTTCTTGAATGACCATAACATCAAAGAAAATAGTACATATACTTTGAAAGTATAATTGTCTCATTAAAACCTTAATAGGAAAAACCAAATGGCATAAAAACCTAGTGAAGGAAATAGAGTACAGTATACCATGAGTATTCAAGACTCCTCCTAATGTCTTAATATGTTAGTCTGGGGATCTTGAAGCTTCCTCATTCTTATTTGGCATAAAATTTCTTGAACGTCATAGTAAGTAATATCTTAGTGAATAAATCTGCAAGATTATCACTAGACCTAATTTGTTGTATATCAATCTTACCATTATTTTGAAGTTCATGCATGTAAAAGAACTTCAAAGATATATGTTTAGTTTGGTCTTTATTGATATATTCGCCTTTGAGTTATACAATACAAGCAGGATTATCTTCATATAATGTTCTTATTGTGTTTGTAATAGGAGGAAGACCACTAGAGTCATGAATATATTGAATCATGGATCTTAACAACATGCACTTCCTACTTGCCTCATGTATTGTTAATAGCTTCTTAATGATTAAAGAAGGTTTCCATCATGATTTTCTTAATAGATCTCTAAGAGACAATAGTATTTCAATAAGAAAAAAAATATCTTATTTGTGATTGAGCCTTATGGGGATCTGAAAAATATCTAGCATCAGTTAACCAAGTAATTCTGGTTTTGATACTTTGAAATAAAAGAGTCACATATCATTTATCACACAAAGATATATCAACAAATATTTTACCTTGTTCCAATGCCTATTAATAGGCGATGAGCTATATCTTGCAATATAGTTCACTAAAAATGCTATGTCTGGCCTTGAATAATTTATAGGATATATTATTGTTCCAATTGCACTTAAGTATGGTACTTCTGGACCAAGGAGTTTCTCATTCTATTCTTTAAGATGAAATTAATGATTATCCACTTCAAGTGATCTTTCAACCATATGGGAGTAAAGGGGATGAATTTTGTCCATATAAAAGTTCTTCAAGACTGTTTTTAGTGTGTGTTGATTGATAGAGAAAAATTCCATTTAAAAAATACTCGATCTACAGGCTGAGAAAACATAAAGTCTTACCTAGATCTTTCATCTCAAATTATTTCTTTAAATAATTTGTAGTTTTTAGGAGCCCTTTAGGGGTACCTATTATCTTCAAATCATACACATATACTGCTATAATTATCAAACTGAATGTTGTTTTCTTGATAAATATACATGATTGAATTATTTACATATCCTTTTCTCAATAAGTATGTACTCTAATGATTATACCACATTCAACCAGATTATTTGAGTCCATACAAGGTTCGTTGTAACTTTATTGAATATATTCCACATGGTTTTGAAAATTTTGCTTCAAGCAACAAAAATACTTCAAGGATTTTCATGTATGTCTTTATCTATGGATTCATACAAATAAGCAGTGACTTCCATCAAATGTATTTCTAGTCCTTCTAAGTCTACCAGATGTATTAAATATTTAAATGTGATTGTATTCAATACTAATAAATATGTCTTCTACCATATCTTTGTGAAAAACCTTGTCTAATATGACAAGCTAATATCCAATAGGCTTAATATTTTCAGGTATTGGTACAACTGATCCAAATACCTTTCTTTTAGCTAAACAATTTAGTTATATTTGAATTACTTCTTTCCATTTTCTAAATCATGTTGATTTTGACTTCATTTATAGTTTGTGGCTATAGATAATCATTATTGTTTATGATGCCTTTAGCCAATTGGAAAGAAAAATCATCATCGACAAGGATATTTCTACCAAGCCATATTTCTCCTTGGTTCATATAATTTATAGAAATCTTTTCATTCATAGAGGATAATTAGTCAATTATTACTACACGTGTAGATGTTTCCTTTAACCTTTGTAATGTGGTTGGCTCAACAGAAGATTACTAGATTGTAATAGGATCTTCAAGAGTAATTTCATTAGAATTGGATTCTCTAGGAGTAACTTATTAAATCCTCATTTCCTTTGAAAAGAATAATTATAGATCCAACTAGTTTTCCATGTTTCAGACATAATTTAGATGTACTAGTTATAGCATTTCCTAAATCATTTATAGGAATCTCAATATGTAATGGTGCATGAATAGATAGAATATGTGACTTTATCACATTATTAGGATCAATGAAAGTATTTAATAATTAATATGAAAGATCCTATAAACCAAGGATTCTTTGAACTTAAAGTTCAGACTATTTAATATGAGTACTAAGATGTCACAATGATGGCATATTCTAAGTAATTCCATGGCATTTATTAGAAATTGGCTTATCTCCCCCTAATGGAGAGAAGACATATTCGTCAAAATGACAATCAAAAAAATGGGTAGTAAAAGGATTCCATGTTAAAGGCTCAAGATAATGGATAATGAATGTAGAAATAAAGCCCATATAAATATCTAGGTGATGTTGAGGACCTATTTTAGAATGTTGGATTGGAGTAATAGGGACATAAATAACACAACCAAGACACGTAAATGGGAAATATTTGGTGGAGAGCTATAAATAATTTTTAAATAAGAGAAAGTATGATCACCTATAGGACAATGAAAGATTCAAATTGCTAATCATTCTTGACATAGGATGATGAAGGTTGAGTTAATGAAGTTCAAGTTTAGAATGGCATAAGATTAAATAGTATTAATGGTGGTTAGATATAAACCACATTCTAATCATCATAAAAATATTCTAACATATATCCTTAAAACTAAACAAATTATATTTGGATTGGGTAGAATAAAGGGTATCTTGAAAGTAGAGAATAATGCCACCTAGTAGAATATTAGTGACTCTACTAGAGCTCTCAATTAGGTTGACAAGACCAGAAATAGAAGTAACATTAGAATAAACTAATGTTAAGTGGGAAAAGTATTTTTTTCTATAGCATTGAATGAGTTGTAGAATAATCAGCTAGACAACTATCTTTGATGATTTTGACTCGAGGTGCCAAGCTCGGAGAGGCATTGATGTCTCTTCGAAGATATATAAAAAAATAAGGTTTAGTGATTTAAGAAAATAGAAATACTAATGAAACATTAAAAAGGCTTTGTTAGGAAAATAAAGTACATTAGAAAATAAATAAAAGAACTAATCATAATTGACATGCCTATCACCAATTAGATGAAAAATATTTCTATTATATTTCCTTAAAGAAATCAAAATATCAAAAGGAGGAAGATCTACATCACCATCACAATCAAGAAAATTGACTTCAACATCCATGCCTTTGCATTTGATTGAGACTTAGTAAAAATCAACCAAATGGTTGGTCGTATGATAGGTACGTGACCAATGAGTAATGACCCATCATGCCACATCTATAGTAGGCATTTGATTGTTGGCATTGAGTGGTACTTTTGCTAGTAGTTTCCAATGAATTAGCCAGCTTCTCTTTATTGGAATTGCCTTTTTTATTATTGAAGGGATCCGTGTTATAATGTCTAGAATTTTCACCATGGCCACACCCACGACCACCACCACATCCTCATCCTTTTCTCCTATTTGGCCTTTTCATGTGGCCTTGTCTATGGTGATGGGGAGAGGCAAAAATAGCATTTGATTCAGGAAATGCTTTGAACCCCATAAAATGAGATTGATGGTTGAGAAGCAAAAGCCCATTATTCTTTTCTGCTACAAGAAGACATGTAATCAAGTCAGAATATTTAGGAGACCAATGCTCTCTATATTGTTGTTGCATGAGCGCATTAGAGATAATAAAAGTGATAAAATTTTGTTCAAACATATACTCATCGATGATGTTCTCCCCACAAAGTTGTAACTATGAACTAATCTTAAAAAAAAGTTGAGTTATATTCGTTAATAGGCTTAAGTCACGAAGTCAAAAGTGTAGCCAACCACATGACATCCTAGGGAGTATTATTATTTTTTGGTGGCCATATCAGTCTATTAAACTCTACTAGAAGACCAAGGGAGCTTTTACTATAAGGTATTCATCCTTGAGACTCTCATCAAGATGATGGCGAGAAAAAATTAAAGCTTTAGTGATCCTGTAGGGATGCACTATTATTTCCTTGATGGTGTCTCCGAAATTCAAAGCTTCTAAGTGTATTCTATCATCCAAAATCCAAGATAAATAGTTGTTGCCCAAAATATCAAGGGCAATGAATTCTATGTTTGTGGTATTAGACATGCTAAAAATAATATGAATAATAAATTAAGAAAATTGTAATAGAGAAAAATTTTTAAAAATGCTCAAAATGCAATAAGAATAAATAAATATAGATTCTGCAAGGATTAAAGAGAAATAATACTAGTACTTTAAAATTATGGTGGTGTAAACATTCATTAGGAAGTCAAAGTATGTGGAAAAAAAGGCTTCTGGAATTATGGAAATGAGGAATGATTCTAGAATTCAATGTGTTGGTCGAAAAGTCATCGAGAATTATTGCAATAGAAAATCGTTGGAAATTCAAAAGGGTAAGAGGTTCTACTAGAACTTGAGTTAATTTATTTTAGAAATTCATGTGAAATTGAAAAAGATATCAAATACTTTTTAATTTGATCCCATAAAGGTATAGAATAATGAAATAAAAGCATAATTAAAAAATAACATAGTGGTTGAATGTGATCAATAGTACAATAAGGGTCAATGGTTCAAACCTGCAGTGGAGTGAGAGGCTTGGAAAATGTTAGAAATAGCATATTGTATCAATAAAGCAAAACTGATAATATGTTGTAAAGAAAGAAAAAAAATGGAGAGATAAAAATAGAAATCATTATATTTCACTCTGATCTAGCCTATTTATAGGTTTATAAGTAAGCCAAAGGTTACAGAGAGCAAATTAAAAGTCACGATGAGAAAGCCAAAGGACTTTCATAAATTATGGACATTCATTACAAAGTATTTATAATAATTTAATTATTTTATAATTGGGACTGAAATTATATATTATTTGAAAATAAAATATTTTGTAACTCTTGTTCGACACTTTGCATATCATTTTTTTGGATTATTTGACATGGATTTTGTGATGTGTTAGCGCTGATTTGGGCTTTACATGAAAAAAGATTATTAAATTGTGATTTTGATAGAATTTGATGAATAGTAGTGAAATTGAAAGTACTATGTAAAATTAGTAAATGTTGTAGAGCAAAAACATGGAGGATTGGAAAGTAATGAAGTGTCTATATCATGACTTGGTTACACTATTCATAACCTACTGAGAAGTTGTAGTAGATTTTCTTTGTCCAACTTCTATAAAATAAGTTTAGTAACCTTTGTATGTCATGATACCTTTATTTTTTATAATCATTTTACTATGCAATATTATTTTCATGGTTATGACATTTTTATTGGAGTTGTGACTAAACTATTTATAAAACATAATAAAGTATATGAATTTATTTTCCAAGTATCCCATTAGTTTAAGAAGGCACGCCAAATTTTTAGCATCACAACTTAATCAATACAAAACAAAAAATTATATAACATCGAGCAATTTTTACCCAGCGATTTTTTTTGCTGTGACTTTGTGATCCAGAGGATAAATGTCAAAGTCATGACATTCTTGCTGCTATGACTTTGCATTATAGATAGTAAATATTCCAATCTAAAGAGTAATAGCCTTCTAGAGAGCTGGTTTCTATGACATGAAAATAAATTCATAGCCATTATTATGTTTTAGATTGGTTTCTATGAACAATTTTGTCGGTATCACTTTGTCTTCTAAAGAGTAATAGTCTTATTTGTGGCATTTTTTTTGTTGTGGCTTTGTGTTTCTATAAAGTAATTATCTTAGTTGTGTCATTTTTGTCTCCATGGCTTCATGATCTAGAGAGGAAAAACCTGAGTCATAGCTATTTCTACCACCACAACTTTGCATTCTAGAAAGTATTTAGCTTAGTTGTGGAATTCCTGACATCATGACTTTATGCTCTAGTCCCTAGAGGGGAGCTACTTCTATCATGATATTCCTTTGCTACCATATCTTTTATACATTAAAATTTAAAAATATGATAGAGTTTTAACCTCAATCCAATGCCATGACTTCTAGCTTAAATATTTTCATGGAATCTCAAAGTAAACAAAAATACATAATAGTTTTTTACAAAAAGAGAGAGTGTGAATAGGATTTCAAGCCTAAGAGCACATAAAACTATAGGTGGCACAACTTCTAACCCCCAAGTATGAGTAAATTCAATGTGAACACAAGCAAGATTTGGTTGAGATTAGATTTTGAGACATAGATCCTCACTAGAGTTATCATTAGGCACCCTCGATTCCATGTGATGTCACTCCAAATATTTCATGTGAATTATTTTCTAATATCAAGCTAAATTGGTATCTAGAATTGGTTTATTATATTTTTGTTATGATGATATAATTGTATAATAATTATATATGGAAATATTATAGTTTAAATGTTGATAGATGTAAATGACATTTAAAATTGAAATTTTTTATTTTCATTATATCTTAGGATTATATATGTTGGCCACGAAAGATTTTGATAGGTGACTCATGAGGCACATTCATAATGTATGATAAGAATGAAATAACAACACTTCTAATTTTTAATGTGTGAGTTAATCCTATGTGTGAAAATCTAAGATATGAGAGTTATGTAGAACTAACCTTCAGGTGATATGAGATTTATGCATACTTTCTAACCTAGGAGCTTCACCATAGTGTGGGAGTCATATGTCAGTCATGGCTAATGGTAATAAGTAAGCCATATGACATAAGCAGAGTTGAGGTGTTTCATATGGTGGTGACAACCTTGCAAGCCACTTCCTCTTGTATGATTTTTATGGGTGAGATTCATGAGAAATTATATATTAATTGTACAAGTATTGTACTTATGATACTAAGTGAGTAAATATATTTATTATCTTGTTGTAAAACCCAACTTTATTGAAAGTTATAATGGTTTTTAAATCGATTAGAGTTCCAATGATAGAAGAGAGGGTAGATTAAAATTTAGAAAGTTATGGACATCATTTGAAATAAAAAGTAACATTTTTCAAAATTTTTTATGGGATACCCCAATGAATCATAATTCCTATATATATATATAGCAGGATGAGATGATAGAGAAAAGAAGAGAGAAAAAATTTGAGGCCAAGGTTGAGAAAGGGTGAGATGATTTTTCTTCTCCTTCAAGCTTTCCAAGTGATTTACAAGTGGTATCAAGGAAAAGAGGCAAAAAGAAACCAAGAACAAAAAATGTGTCGTCAAGGCTGACCCGCCACAAGGAGAGCTCCTGAAGCATTAGTATCACTGCCAGAGAAACATGTTGATGAGTTTACGTATGTTCCTCCACCCACAGTACATAGTGACCTTATGCCGCCAGAGCAACCAGTGGAAATACAGAAGAACTTAACATACGAAAAAGAACCAGTGCAAATCTTTAATTGTCAAGAGTAAGTTCTACGCAACAAGACTATTCTGCTAGTGAAGGTATTGTTGAGGAGTCATACAGTAGAAGAAGCTACATGGGAGCATGAGGAGCAGATGAAGAAGCATTATCCCCATCTCTTTGATGAATGTATGAATGTTTTAATTTCGAAAATGAAATTTTATATGAGGAGTGATTATAAAACCCCAACTTTATTGAAAGTTATAATGGTTTTTAAATTGATTAGAGGTCCAATGATAGAAGCGAAGGTAGATTAGAATTTAGGAAGCTATTGATGTCATTTGGAAAAAAAAGTGACATTTTTCGAAAATTTTCATGGGATGCCCTAATGAATAGAAATTTTTATATGAATAGAAATTTTTACTCCAAGGTTGAGCAAAGGTGAGGTGATTTTTCTTCTCCTTCAAACTTTCCAAGTGCTCTACAAGTGGTATCAAAGGAGAGAGGCCAAAAGAAACCAAGAACAAGTAAGTTTTAATGATGAGAAAGTTGAATTTTGATATTTTTCAGGTCTAATGTTTGAATTTTCTGGTATTGATGTTAAATTAGTGGTATTTGAGGTTGAATGATAATGATTTTAATATCACTTGAGAAACAAACGAATTTGGTTAGGTTTTGAAAAAGGAAGCAGGGATTTGTTAGGGTTTATGTGAAGTTAGTTAGGAATTAGTGAAATTGAGGTCTAAGGAATTAGATTGGAGTAATTTGAGTGAAGAAAATGGAACAAAAACACATATTCTAGGTATTTTCGGGGGAGCAGTCCTAGTACTAGTAGTGCTCTATCTTTCTACTTTGACTAGTGTTCGTATTTTGATCATAATTTGCTATTTTGGATCCGATTTGAGTAATTCAAGTTTCTGATTAAAATAGACTTCAAGGAGAACCAAATATCATGAGATAGGTTGCCTCGAATTCTGATTCTATGTGGCCCAAAAATGTACTCAAAGTTGGGCTATGTTCAAGCAAATTTCTGGTTCAGTTTTTGAATATAGAATAGCCGGTTGTTTTAGACGTTTCGGTGCTCCAATTTAGGTGATTCCTATTATAAAAGAACCCTTAGCCCCTTAGTTTCAAAAGAGTATAAAGAACCAGTGTCACATATGGAGTTAAGAGAATGAAAAATGGGTATTCAAAGGAAAGAAATTGGGATTGAGTGGTGAATAGAGAGTGAAAAAAAATGATATTTTACCAATTGAGCTTTTAAAAGTGCATGGTTTTAATGTAGCATTGAAAAGTTTAAAGGAAATGATTTTATAAAAGTGAAGACATGTGGAAGGTTATTTGTAATGCATGTGAAAATGTCTTATCTTACATTAATAGATATGATTATGTTAAATTATATATGTATGCATGAGTTAAGGCATTATGGAAGCTTAAAAAATGTGTACAAAATATGTGTGTGTGTGTGTTTTAATGATAAAAGAAAGGTTTTTAATGGATTTATAAATATTTTTGGAAGATAGGTTTTGCTGATGGTTACCCTAACCCCATTTGACTGATATGACTGATATCGGCCGAGGTATTTTAAGAGTGTAAGGATTTAGAGGGTAAAGTTATAGGTTAATAACTGAGTGAGGCAAAAAGGTGTTTAGAGTAATATCCTTACATGTGATCAGGTGCTATGATTGAAACCCTATGCAAAGCATGAGTTTCTCCACAACATAGTGGTTATGAATGGAATGAGACTGTCCCTCACCATCAGTATTCAAAAACTGTTCGGTGTGTTTATTCCCTGGGTTCCATCAGAAAGAAAGAAAGAAAGGAATAAATAAATAAATAAATAAATAAAGTTTAAGACATAAATTGATTTTTAAGTGTATACTCTTGTATTACCTTGATATATACTGAACATATTTTCTTAATGAAAATGTACACTCAATTAGCTCCTTTAACTCATTTTTTTTTCTTATGTTTTAAAACCATTTTCATGAACTGAGATATGTGTGCCGATAGAGCATCCCCCTGCATAGTGAGTCAGGCCATCGAGTAAATGACACTATGAACTGCATTGTATAAATATGTTGCATATTGTATATGTTAAATATTTTGTCATGTATATAATCTATATATGTATATTTTTTGAGAATGAACTATGCGGGCTTTGATCCTCTTTGGATGAGGTACGTAGGCAACCGACTCAAGTCCAGCTCAAGTCCAATCTTTATAAAAAACAATGTGCATGGGATGGTTGAAAGTTTGAATGTTTTGATAATTTGAAGTAAATAAATGTATATGTATCTATATTGTGTTGAATGGGTTGTGGACGAAAAGTCCTAATGTGTAAATAAAAAATGTGATGTTTAGAAGTGTTTTTAAATGTTTTCATTAGGTTTTGTAATTTGGGAAAGTCCTAAAAATAGAGGAAACTCTAGCCAATTTTTTTGAAAAGTCTAAGTTAAAAAAAAAATTGCCACATCAATTCATCATTATTTTCTAAAGATATGTTAAGGATTGTAAAGGCATTCACTCCAGAGATTTTATTTGATGTTAGAAGAAATATTTCTATATCCATTGGAGTTCCGGGAAGTCCCCTCGGGTTCATGAGGTTAATCAAGGTCGGGATCCTTCAACGTAATATCAGTCATAATAGTCATTTGGGGTTAGGGAAACCATCAATAAAACTTTTCTTCCAAATACATATGTATTCATTCCACATTTTTTAAACTTCCATAATGCCTTAACACATGCATACTTATATAATTTAACATAATCGTATATATTAATGCAAGATAAAACATTTTCGCATGCATTAAAAGTAACGTTCCACATGTCTTCACTTTTAAAAAATCATTTCCTTTAAACTTTTCAATGTTACCTTAAAACCATGCAATTTTAAAACTCAGTTGGTAAAATATCATTTTTTTCACTCTCTATTCACCACTCAATCTCGCTTGCTTCCAGTCGAATACACATTTTTCCATATCTTAACTCTATATGTAACACTGGTTATTTATACTCTTTTGAAACTAAGGGGCTAATGATTCTTTTATAATTGGAATCACCCAAATTGGAGCACCGAAACGTCCAGAACAACTGACTAATCTATATTCAAAAACTGAACTAGAAATTGGCTTGAACATAGCCCTACTTTGAGTAAATTTTTAGGCAACATAGAATCAGAATTTGAGAAAAGCTATCTTAGGATGTTTGGTTCTCCTTGAAATCTATTTTAATCAAAAACTTGAATCACTCAAATCAGATCTGAAATAAGCAATTATGGTCAAAATACGAATATTGGTCAAAGTAGAAAAATAAAGCACTACTAGTACCAGGACTACTCCCCAAAAATTGCCTAGAATATGTGTTTTTCTTCCATTTTTTCACTCTGATAACTCCAATCTAATGCCTTAGACCTTAATTTCACTAATTCCGAACTAACTTCACATAAACCCTAACAAATCCCTCGCTTCCTTTTTCAAAACCTACCCTAAATCATTTATTTCTCAATTGATATCAAAATCATCATCATTCAACCTTAAATACCATTACTTTAACATCCAAACCAGAAAATTCAAGCATAAAACATGAAAAATATCAAAATCCAACTTTCCTACCATTAAAACTTACTTGTTATTGGTTTCCTTTGACCACTCTCCCTTGATTCCAATTGTAGTGCACTTAGAAAGCTTGAAGGAGATGAAAAATTACCTCTCCCTTGCTCAACCTTGGTCTCACACGTTTTTGTTATCATCTCTTCTCTATCATCTCATCCCACTATATATATATATATATATATAATTACTATTCATTAAGATATCCCATGAAAATTTTTAAAAAATGTCACCTTTTTTTTCCAGATGATGTCGGTAGATTCCTAAATTCTAATCTATCCTCGCTTCTATCATTGGACCTCTAATCAATTTAAAAACCATTATAACTTTCAATAAAGTTGGGGTTTTACACTTATCATTTCATCTCTTTATGATATTAGAGGTCAAATAATAGAAAAGAATATTCAAAATATTCTTTGATGAGAGTTGATATACTATCTAAAAGGAGTAGATGTGTGAATGATGAATGAAATGAATAAGTGTGGGTTTGGTAGTTAAATACAATGGAAACAATTATGAGAGGACCATCCTTTAAAATGGTAGTCCAAGGATATACTACCAAATTTTGGGTAATTTAACATTAATTTCATGATGTATTTGTAGCTCAAAAATCTACCACTAAATTTTCATGATGTTTGTATTATACAGCACTATCTTCAAGAAGCCACAATATTTTTTTAGAGTCACAACTACACTAATTATAAAACATGATGATAACCATGACTTTTATATTCATATTGTGATTATCAAGTACCCCACTAGTATAATAAATTTTGGTATTTTCTAGTGTAATGACTTGATTAATATTGAATCAAAAATTGCATAACATCAAAAAATTTTTAGTTGTTACAATCTTTTAAATTATGTCTTTATGATTCATAGATTAAATATTTAACTCATAGCATTCTCACCATCAAGTCTTAGTGTTATAGAGAGTAAATGTCTCTATCATGGTAATTATTGTCACCATAACTTTGTGTTTTAGATAGTAATTATTTCAGTTATAACATTCTTACTGTCACAACTTTGTTATCTAGAGAAAGAAAACCTCATACATGATCATTCCTACTACAACTAATGTGTTCTAGAAAGTATTTTGCTAAGCCATGGTATTCTTATAGTCACAATGTTGTGCTCCATATGTAAGTTACTTTTGTCATGGTATTCCTTTATCACCAAAAGATTTTTACTCCAAAAAAGATTCAAATAGATGATAAAGTCATGACCTCAACTCATTTTTATGACTCCATGCTCAAAAAATCTCATACAAACACAAAGTATACAGAAATAATTAGAGTTTTTCATAAAAAAGGAAAAGGAAGAACATGTGTTTGAGCCCATGATCTTGTAATACTTTAGGCAGCTTGACTTACAACCCCAATTAGTGGAAAATTCTAGTTGAACACAATAAAGAATTGGTTGGTATTATATTTGAGACTTAAATCCTCACTAATGCCATTATTGGGAACCCTTGATACCATGAGGAGATGCCACTCCAAATATTGTGCATGAATTATTTTTGAATGTTAGGAGAAATTGAAATTTAGGATTGGTTTATTATACCTGTGTTATGATGATGTGAATATTTAATGTTTATATTTGTGGTGAAGCTATGATTTTAATATTAATAGATATAGATGATATTTAGAACTAAGGCCCCTGGGAATTTTACTATATCATCGGTTTATGTATATTATTCATGAAAAATAGTACAGGTAAGTTATGGGACATACTCACAAGGTATGATAAGAAGAATGTAATAGCCTTGTTAATTGTTGCATGTAAGATAAGTATATATGAAAACCCTAGATTAAGAAAGTTTAATTGTTACAAGTATGAAAATTACAAAAGCTAAGAGCACAAACATATTTATGATCAATTATTTTTGTTTATTCTAGAAAAGTTGACCTTATAATGATGTGGGGATTTCATAAAACATATAATATATGAGTTTGATCATAGTATGAGTGTCAGTCATGATATATAATGATAGATAAGCTATGGGACATATAAAAGTAGAGGTATTCCAATTGATGGTGATAGCTCTGTTTGTCACTTTATCTTATATAATTTTTATAATCAAGATTTATAAGAAGTCATATGTTAATTGATATAAGTGTGATACTTACGAAGTCAAAAGTACAAATATAAATTATACCACATTATTTCACATATTTATGAGATAATATATCAAAGACTAAAAATGCATATCTGAAGAACTTTATCAAAAGTTGTTGACATACTACCTAAAATATAAGTATAGTTTTAGTGGTTAAATACTGAAGGAATAACTATGAGGAGATCATCCTTGATAGTTTCATTCAAGAATGACAACCATCTTGAATGTCATGATGGCACTAAGGTATTTCCATACTAATCTACCATTTATCTGAAAATCGAGCATAATATTGTCTAAATACTATAGAAATCTCATCCTACATTAGTAAGTAAGCCAAACCTAGAGTCTAAGTATTTTTTAAAATCTAAGTCTATCTTCTCAACTCGAACAACTATTAGTTCAATATTAGTTTGTCAAACTATCTACTTAGTTCCTTTCAGATTGATATATGGACTTATTACTTATATGGCCCATATACTTAAAAAACTTTATTAGATGAAAATAATCACTCAACAAGCTTTTGCAAGCATATCACAAATTAGACATTTTGATGCAATACCAATACCTTAATAACTCTCTCTCTCCCCCCCTTCTCTACCTCTCCTTTACGATTATATTTCTATCTCTCTTCTCTCCTCTTTCCTCTCTCTCCCCTTCTCTTACCTCTCCTTTACAACTTTATTTTTCTCTCTTTGTTTTCTGCCCACACTATGTACTATCTCTCTTCTCTACATTTCCCTTCTCTCTCTCTATTTTTATCTTCACTATCTCCTTCCCTTCCCTCTCTCTATTTTTATCTTCACTATCTCCTTCCCTTCCTATCTTTTCTCTCTCTCTCTCTCTCTATTTATCCTCATTCCTCCCTTTATCTCTTTCCATGACTTGTTTACATCTTATTGTGTTGTGTGAACACCAAATAATGCATATAGAGGGAGAGAGGGGTAAAGAGAGATAGAAAGAAAAATAAAGATAGAGAGAAAAAGAGTGAGGGAAAGAGGGAGAAAGGGTGAGAGGTTCAAGGCATAGTAAGTAGTTGGGAGAGATGGGGGAAGGGAGAAATAAAGAGATAGAGGGAGAAAGATTGAGAGGAAAAGAGGGGGTAAAAGAGATAGAAATAATGAGAGGTGATGGAGAGATAAAAAGTTGGAGGGAGGCAAAGACAAAAAAATTGTGTTATAGTGAAGTTATGAAAAGTCAACATAATATATATTTTTTAAAAAACTCATTTGTAAAGTGATGGAACTATTCTATGAAGCACGACAAATGATTAAATTGTTTTGGAACAATATTAATCGCTAATTTGTATGATTTCTTTATATTCAATTATTATATGATGTATTAATTTTGACTTCTCAAACATTGGTGAATGTTGCAATAGATAGTTATTTGGGATAAGAATGTGGAGAAATTGATGGTAATTATCAAATACTCTATTAAAATTTTTTGAACAAGTCATTAAAATATAAAGAGACCTAGTCATTAAAATATTGATCTCTCATCGATAAAATAAAGTGTAACAGAATTATTTAAAAAAAATATATTTAAAAAAAGTTCTAAGATGTTTCACCATCATGTGTGCTATTAGTAATATCATTATTCATAGATTAATTGACCTAAGGGTGAACATAAACATATTGTTCATTTCCTCTTTTAAAAAACACCTGAGTTGGAATACTCCAAGTTATAATTGTTTCTCCCCTCCTTGTTAAAAGGTTACTTATGTATCCATTAGATACAATTAACTATATATTAATACAAGTTGATAATTATCAATTTTCATGTGTTAGAATAGGAGGTAGATATTGAAATCTCTGTTATACCTAGTCATCCATTCCTCGTTACTAAACATGCCCAAATTAATATGCAAAAAAAAATTTAATAAATCTTGTTACTAGTGATAAAAAACTATATTTAGCATTTTCTATGTTGTGGAATATAAAAAAAAAAGAAATAGATGTTGAAAATCTTAATTCAAAAGGGAAACTTTGGAAACAAATTCTTCTAAAAAACATATAAATAGTTGAAGACTAGAGGTGTCAAATAGTTGGCCTTGGGGGGTCCTTGAAACTACCTAAGCATTTCCAAAAAATAAAATGGGAGACCCCCTGGCTAGGAAATATCAACTTAACACAAATGCAATAATTATGGGACTAAAACTCTACAAAGAATGCAAATATAAAAATATTGAATATCACGTAAATTCAAATGTTCTAATATGTTTAATTGAAAATAGAACATATCAATGAGAAATAAAAATGGAAATTCAATGGGAATACCTAAGTTGAATACCTCCTCATATTTGCATGGAAGCAAACTTATTAGATGTATACTAGCAAGACATGTAAATTAAATGGGAATGTGATTTATAATGCAAAGAATCCAATTCCGAGATATAAAAAATCATCAAATTGGATAGGATTGATATAAAATTTGTGGGTTTGAGCAAATTTACACACATGTTTATAAAGTCTTTTAGATGTATTCAAATTTTATTTGTATTTCATAGCTTTATTTTTTGTTTTTTCTCTAATTAATCCTACAAAAAAAAAAGCTTTGTAAAAAAAGGATATTTCTCCTCCAAAAAAGGATATTCCTCCTCCAAAAAAAAAGATATTTACTAGCACTTGAAATCTCTTCTCATTGTAGGTAACATAGATTTTCAAAAAAAAATCTTGTTAAAAAAACACATGTGATTGTGAACTAGTTCTCAAAAAAAAAAATTCGATACTTCAGAGGATAACATAATTCTCAAAGCTTTCCAATATTTAAACTATGAAGGATATCAGAGTTTATGAAATTTATTTCTTCCGATACCACTTGTATCTTCAATCTACTATTGAAGAGAAACTGCTTTTCAAAGTTTAGGATTAATCATCTATCAGAATTTTGTTCTTGAATTATATCAAAGTCATAAAGCTTTCCTCATAAACACTGCATATTTTTAATGCAAAGGTTTCCTACTTGAGGCTAAAATCTAACATATTCTTCCTACCCAAAAATATCTCTCTTGATTCCAACAGCACTACTTTTGAAATAAAGATTTAAATAAAAAATTGGTCTACTTCTAGTTGATAGTTTTTCAAAACATCAATAATATCTAAGTAAAGACTTAATTTTTAACAACTTTCTACACTAAATAAATTTCTTTTGTGGAAGTTTGATATCCATAAAACATTAATTTTGATGTCAATCCTAGGTTTTCTTTCTGAATCTATTACTCAAAATATGGTATTGCAATAAATTGGAAATACCATCTACATATTTTAAATGATCAAAAAAAAAATTCAAGAAAAAACTTTTTTATTTTTTTCTATTTCAAAAAATCTAAAATACAAGAAATTCATTTCCAATACAATTCTCTAAAATTTTGAAAATGGTTACTTACATTATGAAATAGTTTCTATTGCATACAAATAAAAAATTATCTTAGTTTTTTAAAATTTTAAAGAGTAGCAGATCTCCAAAGTGACTTTGGCATGTTTTACCACTTGAACATACAAATGTCAATACTTTCAAATGTATATCATATATGCCCATTTTATTTATAAAGTATGTAAATTTTTAGATTTTACCATATGATAATTTGTCTAAATAACTTTTCTTCATTTTTCCTCCCATAAACATAGGTATGCACATATATTTATAGTACATATTGGTTGAATAGTTATGTATATAATTAAATCACAACTAGTATATTTATTTATCTAATTATATTAAGTTTGTTTGTTTAAATATATACAAATGTGTGTGTGTGTGTGCGCATGTATTTCTCTTAAGTCTCTGCCAACTAGACTACCATGTTGTTGATTGTCTATGTGTATTTTATACTTCTATGTAAACTTATGAATACATAGTTACATATGAATTTATATGTCACAAACAACTTGCGATGGATTAGATACTTATGCCCAACATAAATATTTCTCGACAACTATTCAGTTTTATTTATATGTAGTTATCCAATTATTCATATACATACACAATCATATATGTGCATATACATTCACTCGTGTGGCATCATACTCACTCACACTTACAGATGTGCATACATATCCAAATGAGTACGTATACATATGCAAACATTCATATATTTAACTCTCATTTAAGTATATATAATGTAAATACAACACACAGCTAACATTTCAGACTTCACATGTGCAATTCATTAGAAATCATATGAATTTATATGTCACAAACAACTTGCGATAGATTAGATTCTTTGCCCAACATAGATATTTCCCGAAAACTATTCAATTTTAATTATATGTAGTTATCCAATTATTCATATACATACATAATCATATATGTGCATATACATTCATTCGTGTGACATCATACTCACTCACACTTACAGATGTGCATACATATCCAAATGAGTACATATACATTTGCAAACATTCATATATTTAACTCTCATTTAAGTATATATAATGTAAATACAACATACAACTAACATTTCAGACTTCACATGTGCAATTCATTAGAAATCCTTTAAAATTCCATTTATGTATACTTGGAATCTATACGCAAGCTTATACTCTTATGCATGTAGCCATAGACAAGCAGACACACACATTAATTCATTTATTAGAATTCTTTTAAAGTTCCATGTATGTGCATTCATGTCTATAAATAAAACTACATACATCTAGAATACTCATACATGTACACTGTGTGTGTGTGTGTGTGTGTGTGTGTGTGTGTGTGTGAGTGTTTGTTTGAATTTCCAAGGTTATCCAAAAATCACTTTTATTTTGGCCTCCTTAGGTGAAATATATGTGGTTTCATCATTTCCCCTTCATTTATGCTCCCTTCTTTTTATTTATGATTTTTATGTTTCTAAATAAGGCTCCATTCCTTTTATATTTATGCTAAGTTTTTTTTTGGTAACTTGATAAGTATTTAAATAAGTTAAACATTATTTTTTATTATCATTATTTTTTATTATCATTATTTTTTATCACAATATCTATTTATTTATTATTTTTAAAATTTTCTAATACTAAGATAAATGACATCAAAATCTCCTCATGGACCATACTTCCAATCTAAGTAATTTCAAAGAGATGGAAAATCTCATGAAGTAAGTTAACCTATTAAAATAAAAAATTTCCCCCATTTGTCAATTTAAAAATTTGAAATTTTCTTGAAATTTTTATTTCTTTATTAATTCACAAGATATTCCATTTATAAATTTTTTGTGTGTTACATTTTTCCATCTTTAAGAATTTTGTTCCAAAATAGTTGTGTGTTATAATTTTTTATTACTTCTTTATGTATTCTTATTTATCACATAGCCTCTTTTATAATTTGACTTCTCTAGAGGAGTTTCTCCAATTAAGCCATCTTATTTTAGGGTTTGGAATTCCTTTAAAGTTCCATATATATATATGCATGCATGCCTATAAATAAAACTACATACATCTAGAATACTCATAAATGTATATGACTGTGTGTGTGTGTGTGTGAATGTTTGTTTGAATTTCCAAAGTTATCCAAAAATCAGTTTTATTTTGGCTTCCTTATGTGAAATATATGTGGTTTCATCATTGCTCATTCATTTATGCTCTCTTCTTTTTATTTATGATTTTTTTGTTTCTAAAATACGGCTCAATTCCTTTTAAATTTATACTAAGTTTTTGTAAGGTAAATAAGTATTAAATTAGTTAAACATTATTTATTATTGTCATTATTTTTTATCACTATATTTATTTATTTATTTATTATTTTTTGATTTTATAATAATAGGATAAATGACATCAAAATCTTCTCATGGACCAATTTGTCAATTTAAAAGAGATTGAAAATTCCATAAAGAAAGTTAACCTATTAAAATATAAAATTTCCCCAATTTGTCAATTTAAAAATTTTACATTTTCTTGAAATTTTTATGATTTTCTTAATTCACAACATGATCTATTTATAAATTTTTTGTGCGGTAAATTTTTCCCATCTTTAAAAATTTTGTTCCTAAATATTTGTCTTTTCAATAGTTGTGTATAATACTTTCGTATGTATTCTTCTTTATCCACAATAGCATTTTGCGATATGACTTCTCTAGAGGAGTTTCACCAATAAAACAATCTTCTTTAGTCAATTATTTTACTCGGTAGAGAAGTATTTAGATTAGTATTTCTTGATAAATTAAATCCTATTTTCCTTTGTTAGATATTGTCTTAGTGGTTAGTGCATGAGGACTTCACTCATAGTTATTAATAATTAAGTTTGAAAAATAATGTGAATTTTATAAAGATTAGGGGGTAAAAAATATGTTAGCATGCATAATTTTTAATGCTTGCTAAAAGCTTGAAAGGCACTATTTTCCATCCCTCTTGAATTATAATACTTATCAAGTAATATTTTCCCCATCTTTAAGAATTTTCTTCCTAAATATTTTTCAATAGTTGTGAATATTACTTCCATATGTATTCTTCTTTATCCACATAGCCTCATTTATTATTTAACATGTCTATAAATAAAACAACATAAATCTAGAATACTCATGTGTGTGTGTGTGTGTGTGTTTGTTTGGTTGTTTAAATTTCTATAGTTATCCAAAAATCACTTTTTTTTTGGCCTCCTTAGGTGAAATATATGTGGTTTCATCATTTCCCCTTCATTTATGTTCCCTTCTTTTTATTTATGACTTTTATGTTTCTAAAATAAGGCTTCATTCCATTATATTTATACTAAGTTTTTTTAGGGTAACTTGATAAGTATTAATTATTTAAACATTATTTATTATTATCATTATTTTTTATCACTATATTTATTTATTTATTATTTTATAATTTTATAATACTAGGATAAATGACTTTAAAATCTTCTCATGGACCATACTTCCATTCTAAGTAATTTCAATGAGATTGAAAATCTCATATAGGAAATTAACTTATTAAAATATAAAATTTCTCCCATTTGTCAATTTAAAAATTCAATATTTTCTTGAATTTTTTATTTCTTTCTTAATTCACAATAATTTTTTTATAAATTTTTGTGCATTTCATTTTTCCGATCTTAAAGAATTTTGTTCCTAAATATTTGCATTTTCAATAGTAGTGTTTATTAATTCCATATGTATTCTTCTTTATCCACGTGCCTTCTTTTATGATTTGACTTCTCTAGAAGAAATTAGCCAATAAACCCATCTTATTTCTTCATTCTTTTTATGTAGTAGAAAAGTATTTAGATTAATATTTTTTTCATAAATTAAGTCTCTTTTTCACTTGTTATATCTTGTCTCTGTGGTTAGTGCATGAGGACTTTACTCATAGTTATTTATAATAAATGATAAAAAATATTGTGAATACTTGATAGATTAGAGGTTAGATATGTTGGCATGCATAATTTTTATTGCTTGCTAAAATCTTGAAGGCCTTAATTTTCCATTCTTCTTGAACCTCTACACTTCTCTCTAATTAGGTTATGCACAAGATTACATAATCACCTACCATGAATTATAATAATTTTTTTACTATGGACAGCTATTTTTATCTAATCTGAGTTGATTTCATTATATATTGTCTCTGTGGTTAGTTCATGAGGACTCTCCACCTAGTTATTCATAAAAGAGTAAAAAATATTGTGAATTCTAAATAGATTAGGGGTTAAATATGTTGTCATGCATAATTTATAATGCTTGCTTAGATCCTTAAGGACTTGATTTTCAATTCTTCGTGAACCTCTACTCCCTTCTCTAGTTAGGTTATCCACAAGATTACTAATCGCCTACCATAATTATAATAACTTTTTCTATTATCGACAAAGCTTTTTTGATCTAATATGAGTTGCTCTTATTTTTTTATCCCTTCCTCTCTTAGATCTTATCTTTTTGGTTAATTCATGAGGACTTTACACATAGTTATTAATAATAAATTATGAAAAATATTTTGAAATCTATATAGATTAGAAGTTAAATGTGATGGCATGCATAATTTCTAATGCTTACTAAGATCTTGAAGGTCTTGATTTTCAATTCTTCGTGCACCTCTACTCTCTTCTCTAGGTAGTTATACACAAGATTACTTAATCACCTACCATCAATTATAATAATCTTTTTGTGATCCTAATCTTTATTAATTTTTTATATTTTTCTATAGTTAATTTAGATAAATTATCTTTCATATATTCCATAAATAATAAAAAAATAAGTATTAATTGAATGAAAACTAATGGATAAATATGATAATAAATATCCAATAATTATATAGTAGTGTCATATAAAGTTTCTAAAAATTTAAATTATTTTTTCAGCAATCATTAATTTGATGGTTGGTACATAATATAATAGTATTACTTTTTATATTATAAAACTTTGAAATAAAATTTTTATATCATGTTATATTTTTTAATATTAAATAAGTTGACTTTCATCTTATCAACATTTCAATTCTAAATTTTTGAGATTATAAATATTCAGCTTGATAATATCTCTCAAATTTTGAAATACAAGAATGTGAATTATTTAAATAAAAAAATGTAATATGAATATTAAAAAAATTATCACTTATCAATTTATATTTGTCTTTACAATAAGGTTTATGATATGATACGGATGACATTATGAAGTCAACATATATCATTCATATATTAAGTCTATTCTTTTTTCAGGGCTCATCATTGTATTTGTATTTGCAAGAGCATTATCTTGGATGACTTTATTAATAAGTTTACAACTAATTATTTTTTTATAATAATCATCATAAATCAAGACATTGTGAAAATATATTAAGATAATCTTTATAGAACCTAGTTGTCCAAACAAACGACATTAATCTAATACAAAAATTATTTAAGTTCAACTAAGAGATTAATGTGATGCATATTTTATTATAATAAATTATTATATCATTCATAATTTTATTTTTAGTAACTTTTTAAAAATCATGACCAAAAAAAAGTGTGAATACATTTATAAAAATTAGACTCAACAAAAATAATAAGTAAATTTGTAGAAGTAATTAAATAGACTAGAAATTATCTAGTCATCTTGGGATCATATGAAAAAGTACAAACTAAATAAATGGTTTCATTTGCAACATTAACACCTATGTTTTTTTTAACAGATACTTTTGTGAGTTTTTGACATTTTACCCCTAATTTCTTCTTTCTACTCAATGTCGAAATACTCTCAACAACATTACATGATATTGTTGATATTACCCAACTACTTTTTGATAACCTTGAGGATTGACTATAATAGGGCCCAACTCGAGTTGTAAGATACTAAGATAATTTGTTTTCTCTTTGGGTGACAAATGGACCATTATTCAAACACCTAAAATCATTTTTCATTATGAAAGAATGAGTTGCTTAAATAAGCAAAGTCATTTAACAATTAATAGAGCATAAAACAGAGTAATTTCCTATAATGCTATGAACATTACGTTATGCATTTAACATTCTTTTTGTATTTAAAACAACCATAACTGCACCACATCATGATGTTCATTTGCATCTCAAGTTAACCTCCTCCCAAATATTTTGGATTTAGTTGTAATCATATGGTTGAACATCATAGCTTATCATTATTCCATGCACCATGAGGACTCGTGTATGCAAGGTCTACATTTTGGAATTACTCAAGAAATGCATGGGTGTTGCCCACATGGCTTTGAGCTTCCACGGCAGTGCATCTTTGGTGATTAATTTTATATCCACTTCATTGATAGAAAAAAAAACATTATGATAAAATGGGATGAGGGGAGTGGACCCCAAAAATAATGCTTGAGATGGGGTTATTCTTGTTGAAGCATGGTGTGTTGTATTATACCATAACTCGTCCCAAAAAAAGATAGTCACTCCATTTGTGCAGCCATTGATGAATAAAGCACCGAAGGTACTACTCCACATAATAGTTAACTACTTCCATTTAGATGTTAATTTTCAGATGATAGGAAGAGCTAAGTGTAATTTGATGTTTGATATCTTCCTTTTTTTTTTTGCCAAAGCATACTAATAAATATTGGATTGTAGTCATTAATAATGAAATTTGGAAGGCTGTGCAATTGATAATCCTTTCTACAAAATTTTTAACATCTTTAGTAATAAATGGATGAGTTAAGGTTCTAACATATATTAACTTACTTAACCTCTCCACTATTACAAATATTGTGGCCTTGCATTTAGAAGTGGGTAATCATTAAATGAAGTCAAGAGTGATATCTTCTCATACTTGACATGGAATGGCAACAAATGGATAATTCCTACTAGTGATAGCATTTATGATTTTATTTTTTGAGATACTTCACATAGATTTCCATATATATATGGATTGCTCGATGCTTTTCATGCCAATAAACTTTTGAACAAACTTCTTCAATGATCACAACACTCATGAATGCCTCCTAATTTTTTTGGTGTGAGCTTCATGTCATAGTTTTTTTTTTGCAACTCCCCTTGGGAAGGAACAAATACTCTACTGTTGAAGTGGAATATCTTTTTTCATTGTGTATAAGGCCCATTTATTTGAGTCTTGGACAATTGATTGACTGATAAAATGTAGGTATCTTTTTTATGAACCTTCCAAACATAATCCCACATGATTATGATGGATACATGGTTAAGGACTAAAATTTTGGGCTTGCATGAGAGGAAATTCACTGCAAAAGTTTGGCTACCAATTTTTGCAGCTACAATGTCGCCAAATGTTATTCTAGACAATATTTTAAACTACATTGGTTTGTGTGAATAACTTTCTCCCTAATAAATATGGCCGTCATACACATACAGCCTCCATAATTGCAAATATGGCATAGATGCACAATGAAGTTTTTATACCTACTAATGCATGACTTATAAAGGCTATTGACATGGCTTGTCAAGTTAATATTATGCCTATTTTTCTCCTACCACTTTTGTTTCTATGGTGAATAGCTCCTTCAAATTGGGAATAGCTATCATAAATGTTGTGGTCATTACTTGTTTAAGAGCCACAAAGGCAACTCTAGCTTTCTCGTTCCATATCTATCCTAACTACCATTTCTTAAAAAGTTTGGTTAGGGATCGATAGATGATGACATAATACTAAACAAATTTCGTGTTATATCCTATATAGCCTAAACTATCACATACTTCAAAAATAGTAGTTAGTTTGGGTCATGCTATCATGGTTGCAATTTTTTGGTTATTGACCTCCACTTCTTGAGGCATGGCAATGTATACGAAATATTCTAATTCATGTTGGTTGAATACACATTTGCTGGTCTTGAAAAAAAAAATTATACTACCTCAAAATCATTAAAGTTTGTCTAAGGTGCACCACATGCATACCTCAAGTATAATTATATATGAGAATATTATTGAAGAACCCCAAAATAAACTTTGAAATATGAGGTTGGAATTTAAAGTTCATGATAGCTTGCAATGTAAAGGATGCATTAAACATAGGCCAAATGATATCACTAATTATTCATATTGACCATATTTTAGTATGAAACGTAATTTTGAGTATTTCGAATGGATATCAGGCCTGTAAATCGAGTTTGGTAAAGTAGGATTAACCATGTAATTCATTCAATATATCACTCACTATTGGAATGAAAAATCAATCATTGATGGTGGTGAAATTGAGTGTGTAATAGTCTATGCAAATTGCTAACTCCTATACTTTTTTTTCACTTATAATACTAGTGATGAAAATGAAATGGTGCTCAGTCGAATGAGGCTCAAATTCAGCATCTCTTGAACTTATTTTTCAATTTCTTCATTTTGGAAATGGGCATATCAATACGGGCATATATTAATTGGCACAATTTTCTCTTTGAGCATAATGCAATGCTCTACCTAGCATATGAGTGGTAGATTTGTGGACCCTTGGAACATATCCGCATAGTCTTTCGGTAGCCTATGTATATATTGTCTCTAATCATTAGATGACTTTCCACATGACACCACTCCTTACAAATATTGCATGGCCTTGTCAAAGCTCCTTAGTTAATTCATTGATTGAGGCCACCTAAATTAATTGCATTATTCTACACCTTGCATCCTCCATTTTTTATTGTTCCAAATAAAAATCATGGTCAATTATTTCCAATAACAAATCATTGAGCTAGTTACAACCCATTGAGCCAAGACTTGTTAGAGATAGAGAAAAAAGGGTGAGGTAGGACTCAATGCCTTATAACTCTACTCATACCCTATTGTAGTGCTTATGATAAATTAGTTTCACTTCATTGGCCACACCAATAATAAATGCTTTCATAGGAATGACTAGTAAGTTTTCCAAATGATAGCTAGTGAAATTATGTGTCAATCCACTATCAACCAAAACCATCACTTTCTGAAAAACATTTTTTGTAGTTATGGGCATGGTTTTTGGACAAATCCATCATATCAATACATGCTAGATGATTTCGGGTTATAATTTAGGTTCTTTTACTCTACCCATATCTCCATTTTTGTCTTCTTCCAACCTTTGTTGGTCCATAATTTCTTCATATACTACATTACTTATCTACCCTTCTGAGAGTAATAGTTGTGGTTTTTGACATATATGCCTAGCTTATGAACATTCATTGTAGTTGAAACAATGACCTTGAGCTCTTATCTTCTATATTTGCTCTCATGATAATCATCTAATTGGAATAGCAGGGGTAGCATTAGCTATATGCATGGTATGTGGAAGGGCTGAAGGAGTTATTGAGGGTGGAATTCACATGAACCTTTGTTGCCATGTAAGATGGTCATCTCGCATTAATGTTAAATTAGTAGACTCTTTGAGTGATAGTAGTTTAAATATATGTATCTCATCAAAATTATTATCTTTCAAACCTCCCATGAATGTCCCTACCAATGGCCTTTGCATCCATCCATGCACATTGTTGCAAAGCTTCTCAAATCAACATTGATATTCCCTCAATATTCTGAGTTGCCTAATCCTTGAGAGAGCTTCATAAAATACTTTAGATCCTAATGGCCCAAAATGAACCCATAATTTCTCTTTAAAATTTTTTCATGAGATTACATATCCTTATTGTAATGTCCGATGAAGTCACTGCCACCATTGGTTGGCCTCCCCTTCAAAGTGGTAAGCCTCCATGAAAATCTTCTTGTTTTCTATTTTTCATAGTATACAAAGAATTATTCCACTTGATTGAACCATTTGGTTGGGTTATCATCTAAAAATCATGAGAATCACAATTTGCTAACCCCCGTTGTTGCCTTCTCACAATCATTTGCCATTGTTGGGATTCAATGAATTAATGATCAGCTCACTTGAAATTTGATGGAGAGCTTCCTCCTCCCATTTTAGACCTTCTTGAATGATACCCAGTCCAAACTCCTAATGTTCATTTTGTTCCTTGTTAGTTCCCTCTAGTAATCTTTCTATAATATCAATTAAAGGTCCCAACTTGAGGTGTAAGGAAATAAAATAAATTGTGTTATCATAAAGTAAGAAATGAACAACTACTAGAATACCAAAAATTATTTTTTATTATGAGAGGATGATTTGTTTAAATAAAAAAAAATTAATAATTAATAGAGCATAAAATAGAATAATTGTCATAAAAATATAAATGTTACATTCTGCACGTAATGTTCCCTCAACATTTAAAAAAACCATAAATATGTCTGTTATGACATTTCACTTGTATTCCTTGATCCCAAATATTTTGGATTTGTAATAATCCTCTAGTTGAGCATTGTGGCTAATTAGACTATGTTGTGAATTTGGAATAGCAAATTTTTTTTATTCATGGTTAATATTATTTGGCTTTCATAAAGGCATCTTTGTTTCTTTAATTTCTCAATCATTTATTTCATATTTGTGGAATTTTCAAGATTAACATGACTTTAAATTAAAGTTCAATCCATTTTTTAAGAATTTTAAGGAGGTCAACAAAACTTACAGTTTATTATAATAAGCAACTAAAATTTAAAAATTAAATATATATGATTTAATAAAACTTAAAAATTGAAACAAACTAATGCAAATCACTAAGAAATAATATTCAATAATCAAGCCTCAAACTCAAAGTAATATGACAAAAAAATAAACAAAAATAAAGACTATGTAAATGAGTAAATCCAAAAAAGAAAAATAAAAATAAAAAATATCATCATCAAACAGTATTACAGCATATGATAAAACAAAAAGATGATATAAGATAAGTATCAAATATCAGTGTCTCAATCTCTTAATCAACAACGTCATCAATCATCAAATCATCATTAATATCAATATCACACAGATCATCCTCATCAACCAACTCTTTTACTTTTGCTATAGTCCCAGCATGATCTCGGATGCCAAAGCTTGAATCCTTCCAATTTTTCATACATGCTAATGCCTCAATAATATCTGGACGTAATCTGAATCTCCTATCCGAAATAATATTTACTACAACAAAAAAAGCAAACTCCATTGTTATGCTTGACACAAGAGGAGTAAGTAGATTTGTGTCATCTTAGATAGCATGGGATACATGGACTCATATGATTTTTATCACTATAATATATCAAAATTCTTATTATCAGAATGTGATAGGATTGAGCAGTAATCGGTACCTAAGTACTGAGATAGCACACTCATATTTGACGGTCCACCCCATCATATACCCATCACTACCTAAATTGAAAAGCCATTATCTCTGTATATCGTATCCATGTCTATACTCGGAGCCTCACTACTACTACCACCATACCTAGTATCATAGTATATAAAGAGCTTAGTCAACTCCTCATGAATCAACACTTCTGTTGGGTCTTCCTGGTTCATGCACGATGATATGTATGTCAAATTATTCTTTATCCTTTTCACCTTAACCCTAGGATCTATGTAGGTAGCCAGACAATAAATAAATGGAATGGTGGACTAGTACTTTATGTACTTGGTTTTGATCTCTAGAACTATATTGCTAAGTGCTGGGTCATCTCAATCTTTTTAAACATGCTACTAATGTTGCATGTGCACAAGAGTGTAATGCAAGTCATGGAAGTATAAACTGGCAAACACATATTCATCGTGTCATAAAAAAAACTTAAGGAATTTCATTAATAAAATTCTTATAGCCCTGCCAGTGTTGTCAATAATATGTTCGTCACTCATACTATTAATGTAGTCAGATATCACATGTTCATATCCAACACATGCCTCCAAGATAAAATAAGTATTATTCCAACGATGTCACACATCTAATTGGAATTTCTTCTTCTTTAGACCCATAGAAAAATAGAGACTACTAAACTTCTATTGTCTGTGAGGCATGTGAATATATTTTAATGAGTTACATATGTTTTCTAAAGTGGGTGCACACCTTCATCACTGCTTGTACTATCAGGTTAATGACATGACACATGCATCTAATGTGAAAAATCTCTACTAATAATCCATCTCTAATACTTCTAAGAAATATGTAAATCTCAACTCCATTATTAGATGTATTATTGAATGTGATACTAAATATTTTATTTCGAATTTTATATTCTCTAAAGATTTTCATCAATAACTCAAAAATAACCAGGTCATAATAAGGATGAAGAATCTTAGAGAATCCTAATATTTTTTTTTCTTTAGTGTCTATTTAGAATCTACATAGTGGGTGGTGAGGCATGCATAAGATGCATCGCCGTGAATAGTCTAGATATCAGACATCACGGACACCACTCCACTATATTCCCTAAATTCATTAATTATTATTTCTTTTTCTAACTCATACTATTTTAGTATGTCATTCCTAGAAGTGGACCTAATAATTCTAAGATATGCATGCTAAAAATATGTCTTTATTATACGGACTAACCTTGGATCCTCCAACAATCTAATCGGACGACTCGTCATGGTGATTAGTTTGGCAATATATTTTCTTCCTAACTTATTACGGTATATAAAGGGGATAAACTTTGAGTCTAAACTGGATCCAGTCTCAAAAAACTCACCACTAAGTTAGGTTTGCCTAGAATCTAATGCACTATATTTTTTTGTGCAAAGTTCGGCATGCCTCTTAAGGTGCCCAGTCCCACACGAACTCTTACAGCTTAAATTTTTTTACAGTATTTGCACTCTATCAATTCTTCTATGGTACCCCTTATATTTTTTTATTTAATTATATTAAAATTAGGCTAAACTACTGATGTTCATCTATTTTTTTGTTTTTTAGATGTTTGGGTCGAGGCGATTGGAAAACCAAAGCTTCAGCAGCATCAGACCTTTCCATAGGATTTTCATTATCTAAATTATAATTAATTTTATTTTTATTATTTAAATTACTATTTATGTTTTTTTTAGATTCGACTTAGAACTAGGTGTTAGGACTATGAAAGGAGAGAGAAAAGGATTTTAGATTTCAAATTTGTAATGACTAAATTTTAGCTTTTTGATGTCTACACCACACGCGCATCACAATCCACACCACACTCGAGTCCCAAAAGGTGAAACATTGAAACCAAAAATAAGAACCCAAGAGTGAGAAAATTAGAGAGAGAAAATTAGAGAGAGAAAATTAGAGAGAGAAAGTGAGAAAGAGAGATTTATGTTTTGAAAACATAAATCTTAGAATGAGGGGGGAGGTTTATAGATTAAGAAAACATATTTATTTGAAAAAATATTTTTTTTTTGATTTTTTATAAATTTTTTAAATAAAAAATGGGTAGAATTGTTATGGTCATTAGATTTTGTCTCATGGCCATTGGAGGTAAAATCCAACGACTTAGATTTGAATTTTTAAATTTTTTTGTTGGACCGTTGGGTCGGTTCGACTGTCCAACTGATCCAAATAGTCATTGGTTTCAGAAGCTTCGGCTTTTAGAATAATCGGGCTCGAGTCTAAGGTTGGGGACAAATGACCATGAGTCGGGTTATGAGCCCAACGAAATTTTAGATTTTTCGGGCCTCAGGCTTCGGGGTGGGACTAGGTCAGGGCACCACAGGTTCGTGCCAATAATCCATGCCCACATGCCATGGTATCGGGTCATGCCTGGCCCAACATGTGGCCTAGTTGACTTATGCATGACACAACACAAACCATGTTGTGAGCAGGCCCAATGCGGGCATGAACACTGCTCTGTACCATGTCGTGCCAGGCCAGACACGATCGAGTCAGATCGTGCCTCGAGTCATGCCTCGGGCCACCTGGCCCGTTTAACACCTCTATACTCATCTTTAATTGAGTCCAAATCGCCTTATGAAATACTTGCCAAAACTATGAATTAAAACAATGAATTTCTATAGGAAACAATGGAAACTAGAATTTCATATAATCAAATAACTTCCCTTATGTATAAAGGTGTCAAACGGGTCATCCCTGTGTCGACAAGGCCCATTTGTTCAAGGCACGGTCATGCCACCGTACCATGTTGTGCACTACATAGTTAAATTTTCATGTAATGCTATGCGCGGAATGGTGGCGTGGTCCACCAACCTAGCATAGCACGATGAGCACAGCCAAGTGCACGATTGTGCCCAACATACCAAACGGTAAAGATGCATGAGTAATGCATCTTCACTATTACCCCATGGTGAATAGTGGCACAACCTCGAGTGCATGGTCATGATGGACGAAAAGTGGCTGGCTTACGGGTTAGCCAATTACAATCGGCCACATGGCCAATTGTTTTTTAAAAAATGGACCACTCGAGTGACTGCCCAGTGGGTCTCGGCTAGTTTACTATGTCATTGGGTCAGGCACATGGGTCGTTCCTGGCTCGGCATGAACCATCCCATGGGGCAACCTAGTCTAGCCTAGCCCAGCCCTAGCCATGGTCTAGACCATGTAGTGTCAAGCCAAGCACTACTAAACTAGGTTAGAATGTGGGTTGTGCCTGGTCCACACATCCCATTTGACACTTCTACTTATGTACAATTTTCATAACACACCTAAGGAGTCACTAGCTTGAATAGGTTAAAATCAGTTGATTTGGTCAATCGATCAATAATGACTTAAATGGCATTGCATTGTCCTGGAGTCCTTGGTAGCCCTTTCACAAAGTCCATAATCATTGCTTTCCATTTTTATTGTGGGATTGGAAAAAGTTGTAATAACTTTCTAGGTTTTTAATTCTTTACTTTCACTTATAGAAATATCAAGTACTTTTATATTAAGCTCACCACATTTTTATTCATGCATTGTAACCAAAAGTTCCTTCTCTAGTAATTGTACATTATTATATTTCCTGGATGCATCGAAAACTTGTAATGATGAACTTCTTTCAATACGTTTTCCTTCTATACTTGAGAAATAAAAAGTCTACTTCTAAACCAATGGCCACCATTTACTGAAAATTTTCACTCACTGTCACCTTCATTTTTCTACCTTTAATGGAATTTTAACAACTCAGCATCCTTTTTTTGTACTTCAATTATCTATCAAATAAGAGTAGGTTGAAGTCTCAAACTATAAAGATGAATTGGTTATAATTCCACATTTGCTTGCAACCCAAGGTCTTCTACAACAGTCACCATTTTCCATTATTGAAGTCTCAGAAAAAAGTCAAACTTTTATAACACTTCCTACTTGATGCATTGGCCACCACATTAGCCTTGCTTAGATGATATTGTAATGTAAAGTTATAGTCCTCAAGATATTATTTCCATCGCCTATGCCTTATGTTGAGATCTTTTTGAGTGAACAAGTACTTGAGACTCTTATGATCTGAGGACACTTCAAACTTCATTCTATACAAGTAACATCTCTAAAGCTTCAAGGAAAAGACAACTGCTACTTGTTCCAAATCACGTGTAGGGTAGTTCTTCTCATGTGGCTTCAACTATCTGGACCCATAAGCAATGACAATGGCTCTTTCATTCTGCATAAGCACATAGCCTAAGTCATTTAAGAATACATTAGTAAAAATCATATAAGGTGATGTGTCATCTGGAAAAGCAAGAATTGAGGCTAAAACTTACTTATTTTTTAAATCTTAGAAAGTAGCCTCACACTTATCATTCCATTCAAATCGTGTACTCTTCCTAGTTAGATTAGTTAATGGCAAGGTAATATGAAAATTTTTTTCAATAAAATGATGATAATAACCTGCCAAACCCAAAACTTTACCTTCTTAGGGTTCACAAAAATTCCTTCCTTGGTCACCACATGACCCAAAAACTAAATACTAGTAGACTAGAAGTTACACTTTGATGACTTTGCATACAACTGATGCTCAGGAAGAGTTTGCAAAACTAATCAAAGATATTACTTATGCTTCTATTGCATTTTCAAATACACTGATACATCATCAATAAAGCTGATAACAAATGTATCAAGGAAAGGATGTAACACCAAGTTCATTAAGTTCGTAAACACTGCTGGTACATTCATCACACCAAAAGGAAATACCAAAAGTTCATAGAGACCATATCGAGTTTGAAAAACTGTATTTGACACATCGTCTTTTCTTATCCTCAACTGATGATATTTTGATCTCAAGTCTATTTTTGAGAAAAATTGGGTTCGTGCCAACTAATCAAACAAGTCATTTATATGAGCAAGTAGATACCTATTATTGATGGTTATATGATTCGAATTTTTGTGGTCTATACATAATAATAATGACCCATCATGCTTTTTTGCAAAAGAGAATATGAGCTCCTCATTGTAACATACTAGGTTGTATGAACCCCTTAGCAAGTAAGTCCTAAAGTTGACTTTGTAGCTCTTTCAATTCAACTAGTATCATTCGATAAGGAGGAATAAAAATAGACTTGGTTCCTAAGACTAAATCAATATTAAACATTATCATTCTTAGAGGTGGAAACTAGGCAACTCTTTAGAAAATATATCATCAGATTCTATTACTACTAGCATCTATATCCAAGAAGTCTTATTTTCACCTCCTTCTGTATTATTCAAGAGAGAAAAACAAATAGCTTTATTCACCTTTTGCACTATACTTCTAGCCACCAAGTTAAAGTCATGAAGATTGACTCTATTTTTAAACAGAATAAGAGTCTGTCTAACTCAAAATATGGCTCACCTTTTATGATAATCTAGCACAACATGAAACTTCAACGACCAATCCATTCTAAAGATTATGTCATAGCAAAAAAATTTAAGAATAAAAGATCAACAGAAATAGATAAGTTTCTAAGGTAGAGCTCAAAATATTTCAACACCATACTTATTGAAACTAGATTTTCCAATAGAGAATCAACACGCAAACCAATGTTTAACTCCTCGAGTTCCACACCCAAAGTAGTTATAAACAAGTAAAAATTAAAAGAATGATAAGTACAATTATCAAACAAAACATGTTTCCAAGTACTAAAAACACTGAGGATACCTTCCACCATAGTGTCTACAACTAGCTCATCCTCTAGAGTAGGTAAGATGGAAAAAGTTAATCTGTGATTCATAAGCATCTTTCCCTTATCCTTCCTAAACTATGATGTACTAGAAGTAGAGTGACCTTGTTGGATAGAGTAATTTGAACCATGAAGACCTATGGACTGAGTTGAAGGAGTGTCCCTTGATGTCGAAGTAGTTACTTGTAGTCTCACTTAGTGGAAATTCTTAGGGCAATCTTTCCTTATGTTCCCTTCTTGGCCACAACCAAAACACACGAATGGTCTAAAATGAAGTGCATCTGAAAATAGCTACTACCATGTGATCCACTTATAGAAACTAACCCCAAGGTAGTTTGGATAGGATGAGAATTATGTGATCCCTTCTTCCACGTGGAAGCTTCAGTTAAACTACCTTTCTTGATCATTTTGAGTTTATTCTTTTGATCCTCATAGATTCTCATGGCATCATTTCTTTTATTTTGCACTAAGAAGGGACATTCCACCAAGTCATCATAATCACAAATATGTAATGTCACCAACCTTGAGTGGAGAGATGACTTGTGTCCTTGCTCAAAGCATCGAGTTCTCATCTCCTCTATGGTAATCACATAAGGAGTAAATCATGCAATCTCAGAAAACTTTGCTTCATATTTGGTAACACTCATATTGTTGTGCACTAGACTATTGAACTCATGGGCCTTTGCTTCCTTTGCAGCCTCACCAAAGACTTCCTATTGAAAATATCTTCAAAGTCCAACCATGTCATATAAGCTACATCCCATGTTCTAAAGATATGTTCCCACCAAAAGTTAGATTCCCCTAGAAACAAAAAAAAAGTCACAATAAGAATTTTGAGGTCATCCGAAATGCGCATGTTATCTATCTTTTTCTTGATGAAGCATGGTCATTATTTTGCTGTCATTGGGTTAGGATCACTAGTAAATGAAGGAAGGCTTTATTTTTGATACTTTGTTAAGTATCATGTTCTTCTATGCACCTATTCTTGCTCTTTTGTGAGAAGGAGAACTATTGGTGTACCAGCTCCATGTGCACTAGTATTTTCTTGCATTGCTTCACCAATTATGTCAACCATTTCATGAAAAGCCTTAAACATGGCCTCCCATGGAGCATTTCTAGGGTCACCCTGCTGAAAATCAAATTAATGGGGCTCTCATATAGTACTTCTTGCCAAGAACAAATATCACACCTCATGGTTTATTCCTCTTTTAGCACTCATAGTTGTTTCTATAAAAAAACAAATTACCTTAGTAACAAGTTATGAGGATATCCAATTTCATCAAAAACTATAATAGCTATAACAAAATTAAATATCTCACACTCCAAAGAGTATCAAAAACAAATCTACAAGTGCTTAGTACTTGAAGTACACAACAAGCAAGTCAAAATGACTTATCACACTAATATACTTAATAGTTCATTCACATATAATGCAACTCTATAAATTTTACCTCTGATACCACAAAAACTATCACAACCCATAAGCACTCTCATTTGGAAGTGTGGCATACTTAGTTTGATTAGTTAAATTTAATAGGATTTAAAATACTTTAAAATCTCATATGAAAGGATATTTTTAAGTATGTAATGGAGGACCTTTATAAATTTAGTATATTATTCATAATCTAAAAAATAAGGGTGAGCAAAATTATATCCAAACCAATGTATATATAAATATATGTTGGTTTGGTCATCAACATTTCCTCTACCTGTGAAAAATAAGGGTGAGCAAAAAATGCTCAATAAGAAAATCTCAAGAAAACATGGAAAAATCCATGTTTTACCTTCAAAGCCACATGTGCTTTCTAATATATAATTTAAGAGTGTAAAAATAAATTTTGTAACATCCATACATATATTTATATATATGCATGGCTATATAAATTCATAAAACTATAATGTGTATCTGTATAAGTTATCAATATATTTATTTATTTAATCTCCATCCCAATTTTATAAATATACATAATTTATGCATATCAAGGCTCTACCATGTCACAATGAGAAATTTAGAGGAGAAAACTAACATACTAGCTCTAGCCTAGCTACATCCCTACTAGAGAAGATATACACCCACTTTCATGATCCGAAGATTTAAAAGAGATTTATTGGGTTATAGCCTAGCAACCACCACTACTACATAGCGGAACTCAACCACAAGTGCACAAGGGGGTTTAGGGTCATTCTCCCAATGACATATCTAATATCTATCTTTGTGGATATTTTTATAGTTTTAGCCCTTCATGTATTTGCTAGGACTAATAGTTACCTCAAAACCTCATATTCAAAATATGTATTTTTCAAAATTATTCAAATTTTATTCAAAATATCATATAGCCCATATAGTATCAAATTATATTTCATAGGATTTTACACATATATATCAGTATAATCCAATTTCAAAATTAGCTAAATAATCCATCAATCAAGATTTTTGGTACCATTTAAATATAACCAAACAATATTTTCTCATTTAAAAAAAATTACTTTCTTTAAATAATTATATGGGTAAATGAGTCTCTAAATTTATCAAGAAAATCATATATTGATATCATATTTATTATTTTCTATCAATTAATCATTTATATTAGTTAAATAATTTAGATTACATGAAAATTATTTCGAATAATTCAAACAAAATATTTATAATCTCATATATAAAATAGCATATCAAAAAACATGTATATGTATCAAGTAACACAAAATATGAAATTTAAAATGATTTTCTAGAGATTTTCTATCTTAATCAAGCTTTTACAAGACTTAACTCTTAAATCTTAACTTCAAAATTTAAATCCGAAATCTATAACTACAATTCAAACACAAAAGAAAAGGAAAATAAGTTTGAGAATTTGTACTATTTCAGGCCTTACTTCTAAAATCAAGCAAGAAAAATAAAAATATATTAACTAACCTCAACTCTAACTTTCCTTCAAGAGATTAAAACCATTCCATAGATTATTTCTGATTCAAATGAATGATTTTTTGAGCTTAATCACTTCAAAGAATGAACTTAAACCAAAAATCATAAATTTTGTGTTTTTTTAATGATTATGGTGAACAAATGGGGAAGAATCGAAGAAATCTGAGGAATAAAAAGTGAAACAAAAGAAGAGTCATAAAATAGAGAAAGAATTAATTGAAATGAATTGATTATCTTTCATTTAATAGTAAAATGCTCAAATTGCTCATGGAGGTTCAAATTGGCTTAACTTTCTCTCTAAAACATAAAATCTAGCAAATTTATAATTATTCTTCTCTATTTTCCATTTCTAAATTATTTTTTAATATAAAATAAATTTTAACAACTATATCTCTCTCTATTTAACAAATTTTACCAATTCAGAGCAATGACTAAAATGAAGAAAAATATTTATTTTTCTTGTCTCATTATCATGGCGACTAAAGTAATATTAGCGAACAACCTAGTTGATCCTTTTATGAAAATCCCACCATAAGAACCTATGACCTATGTAAGATATATGAAAGTGATGAGAGTAAGATGCATGACAACTAACTATATGGGATATATTCATTATTTTTATAAAATTTTATTTTTAAAAATTAACAACTCATCTAATTTTATAAAATTTGAGCATTACATGAAGGTTGTTAAATATAGGAGAAGAGATTGTCGTGTATGTGAAATTAAATGTGGGTGAATCATTTCATTTGGGATTAATATTTTCTTGGAAGAGAAGTTTTTTTGAGGAATGTTATGTAATTGTGCTCCACTTTTAAAATAATCAAAAAAGAAAATTTCCAAGACCTTCATATTTATAAAAAATGTACTAAACTAAAAAAAAAATTAATTTTAGGATAATCAAATATGGATACCCGAGATTACTCCTGTTGCTACATGTCAGCATGTCACATTATATTAAAAAACAAATAAATATATGACAGAAATATCAAATTATATTTTTATTTCAAAAAATATTTTCTAAAAATGCATATAAATGTATACATGTATATAAACATATAATTGTATATGTTTATAATTTTAATCCATTATGTTGTATATGTATAATAATATATATGTTTATATATTTATAACTATAAATAGAATTGTGTATACAATCCTATATATGTTTGTGTTTTATACACACATATATGTTTATAAATGTGTAAACGTATATATGGAATTACATTTATATATTTATAAACATATAAACAGATGCATATAAGTTTTTATATATGTATATATGATGGTGTATACATTTAAAAACAAATAAGCATATACATGTATGTATATTGTTATTTTATAAGGGGTAGGTAAAAATCACCTTGCTCACGTTGGAAATCTGTTTGGAGATTTCCAAAATTTTTCCTATATAAAGGACTTTTCCTATTTCTCTGAAACTCATTCCCATATATTCCAATTTCTCATTTTATTTTGAATGTATTTTATTTCATGATATAATTTATTGCTTTAGTTTTGAATTTTCTATCTTTTAAATTATTGTGGGCTTAGTTTTATTTTATAAGTGGTATCAGAGGAAGGTTTGTTAGTAACTTTTGTAGTTAATGCATTTTAGAAAAGTTCTGTTAAAAGGGCGATAAGAGCCTCAAGGTTTGTGGTTTTTAAAAGGGTAATTGTGCCCCTCCACTTACCTAGTAACTTTTGTAATTACACAAATTGTTATTATTATTCACGGTTATTGTTCACTGTAAAAGTGAAAAATGTCAGCAAAATTTGAAATAGAAAAATTCAATGGAAGTAATTTTTCATGGTGGAAAATGAAAATTAAGGCAATTTTGAGGAAGGATAATTTCTTAGATGTAATTGGAAAAAGGCTCACCAGAATTCCTAACAACAAGTGGAATGAGATGGATAGTAATGTAGTAGCTGACCTGCATTTGGCACTTTCTGATGGAGTATTATTGAGTGTGGCAGAAAAGAATACGGCAAAAGAAATTTGGGATACTCTCACAAAATTGTACAAGGCAAAGTCACTTCACAACAATATCTTCTTAAAAAGAAGACTTTACACTTTACAAATGATGGAATATATTATGGTAACTAATCATATCAACACTCTGAATACTTTATTTTCGCAACTTACTACGTTGGGTCATAAGATAGAAGAAGTTGAACGTGCTGAGATTTTACTTCAGAGTTTACCGGATTCGTATGATCAACTCGTCATCAATCTAACGAATCGTGCATTGACTGATACTTTAATTATTTAATAATATTGTCTATGTCATCTTAGAAGAAGAAAATAGACAGAAAAATAAAGAGGATTTATATGTAAATGCATAACAAATAGTTGCTTTGACAATAATACGAGGGAGATCAAAGGAGCATGGCCCTAGTGGGAGTCAGAATTATAGTAGATCAAAATCTCAAAGTAAGAAAAATATTAAATATTATAACTGTTGTAAGAAAGGGCACTTAAAAAGAGATTATTGGTTTAAGAAAAGAAATATAGATGATGAGTTATCTAAGACATGAAAGAATGTTGCAAGCATCAATGATGAAGGTAATATTTTATACAAAGAGATAACAACAATGGTTGAAAGTAAAAAATAGTTTAGTGATGTATGGTTGCTAGACTCGGGAGCATCGTGACATATGACATCTCAGAGAGATTGGTTTCACAAATATGAACCAATCTCAGGTAGGTCGGTGCACATGGGTGATGATCATACTCTGAAAATTGTTGGTATGGATACTATCAAAATTAAAATGTTTGATGGTATGATTCGTACCATTCAAGAGATACAACATGTGATTGACTTGTAGAAAAATCTATTATCTTTGGGACAAATAGATAGTCTTGGATGCAAAACTCATATTGAAAATGAGATGATAAAGATTATGAGAGGTTCACTTGTGGTAATGAAGGGAGAAATGATCACGGCAAATTTATTCATGCTTAAAGGACAAAAAGTACAGGAAGCAGATGCACGAGCTGCATCAATTACTAAAGAAGAAGAATCAAAAATGATATGACATCTTAAACTATGCCACATTTTAGAACAAGGTTTAAAGATTCTCTCTAATAAAAAGTTACTTCCGGGGCTCAAAATAGTAAATTTACCTTTTTGTGAGTATTGTGTTACTAGTAAATTTAACTTTTGATGATTATTCAAGGAGATGTTTGGTATATCCAATCAAGAAAAAGTCAGATGTGTTTTTAACTTTTAAAGAATTCAAAGCATGGGTGGAACTTGAATCTAGGAAAAAAATTAAGTATTTGCGGACAGGTAATGGAAGTGAGTATACAGTTGGTGAATTTCTTGTTTTTTGTAAGCAAGAAGGTATTAAACAATAGTTCACAGTCATGTACATGCCACAACAAAATAGAGTAGCAGAATGGTTGAACAGAACTCTTGCAGATTGAATGAGAGCAATGTTAAGGACTACAAGACTGCCCAATTCTTTTTGGGTAGAAGCAGTAAAAACTACATGTTATGTGATAAATCGATCGCCATCAATATCGATTGATTTGAAGATACTGATGGAGATGTGGATGGGTAAGCCAGTAGACTACTCTACTTTACATTATTTTGGATGTCCTGCATATGTGATGAATAAAACCCAAGAAAGAGCAAAGCTGGATCCAAAATCCAGAAAATGCATATTCTTAGGGTATGCTGAAGGAGTAAATGGGTATCGCCTATGGGAACCCACTGACCACAATGTAATTATTAGCGGAGATGTTTTTTTTAAAGAAAGAAATGAAGATTATAGCATGTTAAAAGAAGTTTCAGAAACTACCATTGTTCACGTAGAAAATGATCAGATACAAGATGTTCCAAAATCAATGGAGAATAAATTAGAGCATGAAGCACAAGAACAAGTCGTGTTTGAAGCTCAAAGAGTTAGTCGGCCAATTCGTAATAAAAGACCGACAGCTTGGTACTCGAAGTATGTTACGGAGAGCAACATTGCATATTGTCTCCTAACAAAAGATGGAGAAACTTCAACATTTAAAGAAGTTTCAAATAATTCAGATGCATCTCTGTGTATGACAGCAATGATGGAAGAAATCGAAGCTCTACATAAGAACAAGACTTGGAAGCTAGTACCATTACCAATCGGAAGAAAAGCTATTGGCAACAAATGGGTTTAGAAGATAAAGTGAGATAGAAATGATCAAGTAGAATGATATCATGCAAGATTGGTGATAAAATGATATGCTCAAAAAGAAGGTATTGACTTCAATGAAATTTTTTCTCCAGTGGTTCGTTTTACAACAATTAGAGTAGTAATGACTCTATGTGCTACACTTGATTTGCATTTGGAGCAGTTAGATCTTAAAACTGCTTTTCTTCATGGAGAAATTGAAGAAGGAATTTTATATGTTCCAGCCAGAAGGATTTGTTGAAATTGGTAAGGAAAACTTGGTTTGTAAGTTGAACAAATCTCTATACTGTCTGAAACAAGCATTGAGGTATTGGTATAAGAGATTTGATTCCTTCATCATGAGCCTTGGGTATAATAGACTCAGTTCATACCACTACAAAAGGTTTGAAAAAAATGATTTCATCATTTTACTATTATATGTGGATGACATGTTGGTAGCAGGCCCAAACAAATGTCAAATCCAAGAATTGAATACATAGTTGGCTAGAGAATTTGATATGAACAATTTGGGACTAGCAAACAAGATTCTAGGGATGCAGATTTACTAAGATAAAAATAATAAAAAAATTTGGCTTTCTCAACAAAATTATTTTAATAGGATCTTGCGTCGTTTCAACATGCAAGATAGTAAGCCAATTTCTACCCATCTTCCTATTAATTTCAAATTAGCCTCAAGTATGTGTCCTAGCTCGGAAGAAGAGCGGAGGAATATGTCTCGAGTACCGTATGCATCAGTAGTGGGAAGTTTAATATTTGCAATGATTTGTACAAAACAATATATTGCACAAGCAGTGGGAGTGGATAGTCGATACATGGAAAATCTGAGCTTAGAACATCGGAGTAATGTGAAAAGGATTTTCAGATATCTGAAAGGAACCTCAAATACTACAATATGCTATGAAAGTTTAGATCTTATTGTCAGAGGTTATGTTGATGCAGACTGCTTGAAATATTGATAATAGCAAGTCTACAACAGGTTATGTTTTTACTCTTGCTGGAGGAGCTGTAAGTTGAGTTTCAAAATTACAGCCTATTGTATCTACTTCTACGATAAAAGCGGAATATATTGCAGCTACACAAGCCAGTAAAGAGGCAATCTGGTTACAAATACTGTTGGAAGAGCTTGGATACAAACAAAATAAGATTACTTTATTTTGTGATAGTTAAAGTGCTTTACACTTAGCAAGAAATTCAGTATTTCACTCAAAAACAAAATACTTCAGGGTACAATATCATTTTCTACGAGAGAAAGTAGAAGAAGGAAGTATAGATTTGCAAAAGATTGATACCAAAGAAAATATAGTAGTTGTTTTGAGCAAACCGATCAGCACTGACAAATTTGAATGGTGTAGAACTTCATGTGGCTTAACAAGATTGAAAGCAAGTATTGACAATCAAAAAAAAGTGATTTTCAAGTGAGAGAATATTATTATATTGGGAGTAGGTGAAAATCACCTTGCCTACATTGGAAATCTGTTTGGAGATTTTCAAAATTTTTCCTATATAAGGTATTTCTCTGAAACTCATTCCCATGTATTCCAATTTATCATTTTCTTTTGAATATATTTTATTTCATGATGTAATTTATTATTTTAGTTTTATTTTATAATATATATGCAGTTATACATGTATATAATTATACATATAACTTTAAAAATATATATACCTTTATAAATGTATATACAATGTTATACACTATTATAAATGTAAAACATATACATTGGTACTTTTATATGCATTTTTTTATAGAATTGTTTGTGTGTGTGTGTGTAAATAAAAGTATGATGTAGATGATGACGTTATGCAATTAGTATATTTTTGGATTTTTATATTTGATTACAATAAAATTTAAATAATTTTAAGTCTGTATTTTTTTATAAATATGAAGAGTTTGTGGATAGTTTTTGTTTTTTTTTTTTTTTGATTATATTTAAAATTCAGCACTTTACATAATTTTTATTTAAAAAAAAAAGGATTGCCAGCTGGTTATGATTATGCATGAAGAAAATGGATCATATAGCATTTATTTTAAAATCAAGAAAATAAACAGATGAGGTGTGGCACCGGGTAGCCAACAATTAAATATCAACAGATGAGGTGTGATCCTGACACATGTCAATAGATCTGGTCGTGCCTGCAAAGCAGCGAACGAGACAAATGCACATATTTCACTGTTTTCAAATAACCGATTGGCTATTGCATAATGTATAGGCTCTTAGGCTCTGGTCATTATCTGGGAAAGCACAGCATTTGACTACTCCCATGTATAGTCGTTTTAATATTTGTATACATCACTGCTAGAGTTACAGATACCAAGCTTTCCCCAGACTGCCAATATCTCTGACTCGTTCTCTTTCTACCATCTGATGTTTGCTATAGCATATATGATAACACTCGTCTCTATCCGAAGCCATTTTAGAAGCATGTGCGTTGTTTAGCGCCTGTTGGTGCGTGAGTTTCGCATATGTACAGATACAGCTTCTTTTTTTCATGTAATTAGCCGAGCCTCTCTTTATATGTTACAAAGATATTTGTATCTACTTTTGAATTTTGATTATATTTAATAATTATTTGAAGAGGTTAATTTTTCCATTAAATTTATTTTTATTCAATATATTCATTGATAATCCATTAATTGTTTTTCAATCTTTAAATAAATATGATAAAATTATGTTTTGGAGGCTAAAGCAAGAATATTTATATTTTAATATCACCTCTTAACTTTTAAAAATATATATATACGTGGAATATTACACACACACACACACACATACATATATATATACACACACATACACATATACATATATATATATATAGATATGTATGTATGTATGTATATATGTGTGTGTGTGTGTGTGTGTGTGTGTAAATATATATATATGTTTTAGGGTATCTAAAAGTGAAAATCTGATTTTGACTTTAGTTAACATGATAAATCTTTTAAAAATAATAAAAAATTTTAAGGCAGTTTTTGAATTTCAAAATTACCAAAAAATTCACGAATTGATTTTTGGAATTTGAAAATTGATTTCATATTTTTTTTAAATATAGCTTGTGTGTGTGTGTGTGTGTGTGCCTATTTTTAGGTTTATATACATATAAAAGATTGATTAAGTACTATGATTGATTAATAAGCATTGGATCAACATTATATTAAATTCTAACAAGTTCAAAAAGTTCTCAAATAACTACAAATTTTAATCTATGGCAAACTTCAATCTTATTTGATTCCATAAAATAAAATATATTGTATTTGATATATCACTCAAACTAGATAAATAATTGTAAGTACTATAATTATAAATAGAGATACTTGGGTTTTGGTGTCCAAATTCATAAATATTTATAATTTGGTTTCCAAATCATAAAACTTTATTAAATATGTCCCAAAAAAATTGGAATATTTATTATTTAGGTTCCTCAAAATCAGAAAACTACAATTTTTTAATTTTCAACTATCTAAAAAAAATATGGTTTTGGAAAAAGTGTGTTTTTTGGAAAATTAACAACAAATTTCGAAACTGCTAGTCATTTTTGAATTTGCTTTTCATTTTTGAAAAGCAGTTTCATGGATTTTTATTTTTTAAAATTTTTTTTTCTATAGATGTATAAATATATATAAACATATACATACATGCACATATATATGTATGTATATTTGTTTATTTATATTTATATATACCCCTATACATATATATATATATATATATATATATATATATATATATATATATCCTACACACACACACACACACACACACACACACAATTTAAAAAAATAAAAACTCACGAAACTATTTTTAGAAAAGGAAAAGCATTTCAAAAATGACCAATAATTTTGAAAACCTTTATTCATCTTCCAAAAATCATGATTATTCAAAACTATAGTTTTTAATATGAAATAGAATGATAAGATAGCAATAGATATAGGAGAAACATGGGAGATATTTCTTATTCCTTCAAGTATATTTTGACTCATACAAAGGCTCCCAATTTATATGATTTAATACATAAATATATTAATGTGTATATAAATACATCAATGACTATATACATCAATACACAAATAAATATACCAATGAATGCATATTAATCAATGTCAATTAATCTACATTAATCTATGAATAATGAGAGTTAGAAGAATATCAATAGTCAAGAGATTAATAAAGAGGTTATGAGTATCCATAATATTGTTCATAATACTCTTCCTTAGATGTTCATGATATTGTCTCATTAAAAACCTTACCAGAAAACCTCAATGGGACAAAGTCATGGTGAAGAAAAAAAAGTACAGTATAAAACATCACTTTAAATCTCTGAGCCTACGCATTTCAATACTATGAACTAGTCTTTCAAATGTTGTAATACGTAGAGTATTGTTGAATAAATATGCTAGATTATTAGTTGAAGGAATTGATTGAACATCAATATCACCTTTCTTTTGTAGATAATGAGTGAAAAAAAAATTTTGTGATATATGTTTTGTTCTATCCCCTTTAATGTACTCATTTTTTAATTGAACAATACTTGTAGCTTTATCTTCATATAAGGGCGTCGGGACCTCCTTGCTAAAAGACAAACCACATAACCCTCGAATATGATATATTACTGATCTTAATAAAAAATATTCCCGACTTGCTTCATGAATTACTAATATCTCTATATGATTAGAAGATGTGGTGGTAATTGATTGTTTCGTAGAATGTCATGAAATAGTTGTATCACCATATGTGAACAAATAGCCCATTTTTAATCGAGTATTATGAGAGTCAGGCATATATCTCGTATATATATAACCAATTTATTATGATTTGGGTACATTGTAATAATATAGGCTCATATCCATGTACCTCGAAGATACCCCATTGTATGTTTAACTCCATTTCAATATCTTCTTGTTGGACAAGAACTATATCTTGCTAACAAATTTATAGAAAATGATATATCTGGTCGCGTATGACTAGCAAGATATATTAGTGCTCCAATAGCACTAAGATATGTAACTTCAGGACTAAGAAGCTCTCCATCATCCATCCGAGGTCAGAAAGGATCTTTATTCACATCTAATGGTCTTACAACTATCAGAGTTCTTAATGGATGGGCATTATCCATATAGAATCATTTCAACACCTTTGATATATAAGCTGATTGATGAACAAAAATTTCATTCTCTAAGTGTTCAATCTGCACACCAAGGCAAAGTTTTGTTTTTTCAATATTTTTCATCTCAAATTCTTTTTTAAAGTTGCCTACTACTTCTGAAAGTTCATTTGTAGTTTCAATAATATTGAGGTCATCAACATAAAGTGCAATTATAATGAACTCGGATCCAGATCACTTATTAAATACACATGGGCAAATGGGATCATTCTTGTACTCTATTCGGAATAAATATTCACTAAGATGATTATACCACAAGCATCCAGATTATTTTAACCCATATAGAAATATATATATTTTTATCTAGTAAAATTCTAGAGGACCTGAATTATGGGTTCGGGCAATTTTAATTCTTTTGGGATTTTCATGTAAATATCACTATCAAGTGGTCCTTATAAATAAGCCTTAACTATATCCATTAAACACATACCAAGTTTTTCATGTATTTTCATACTAATTAAATATTGAAAAGTAGTCGCATCCACTACAAGGGAATACGTCTCTTCATAATCAATTTCAGGGTCTTTGAAATAATCCTTGTGTAACTAATTGTGCTTTATATTTGATAATGTTATTTGTCGCATTTCATTTTCGAACAAATATCCATTTGTATCCTATAGGTTTGACACCATCATGTGTACGTACAATAGGGCCAATCTTCAAGTTTTGAAAGTGAATTCAATTCTGCTTTAATTACATCTTTCCATTTTGGTCAATCATCTCTCTGTCTACATTCCTTGATAGACTTTGGTTCAAGGTCATTATTTTCATTAATAATATTGAGTGTCACATTATAGGCAAATATTTTATCAATGTCGATTTTATTCCGATTACACCATTAGCTAGTTGTGACATAGCTTATCGAAATCTCTTGATTGTCACAAGTTTCAGGCACATAAATTTCTTCTAGAATTACAACTAGGGACTCTTCTAGAGCCATCAATTTCTCAACTTGATCCTTTGATTATTTTCTTTTCCAAGAATTTTTATCATTGGAACCAATTGGTCGACCACGTTTCATTGATCATTTAGGTTCATTAACAACATATTATTCTACAGTGACATCAATTCTAACTAGAGCATTAACAGTAGGTATGTAAAATGTAGTTACTCTCTTCAAATTAGTAAATGCATCTGGAAATTGATTTGCTAAATTTTAAAAATGAATAATCGTTTGAACTTCCAGTTCACATTCCTTTGTGTCAGGGTAATGATGAGACAATGATAATTGATTCTAATTAATAACTTTTTCCAACTGTTTATTTTCTTTCTTTAAAGTTGGAAAATCTGATTGATCAAAATGACAATCAGTAAAATGAGCGGTAAAAAATCTCCAGTTGATGGCTCTAAATATTTGATTATTGATGGAGATTTATATTCAACATGCATTCTCAATCTTTTTTGGGGATCCATCTTAGTGCATTGTGGTGGAGTAATCAAAACATATATCACACACCCAAAAATTCTTAGATGGGAAATATTTGGTTCTCAACCAAAAATCAATTGTAAAGGAGAGAACTCATGATAATTTATTGGTCTAATATAAATCAGTGCTGCTGCATGCAAAATAGCATGACCCCAAGAAGATGTTGAGAGCTTTGTCCTTATTAGTAATGGTCTTGGAATCAATTGAAGGCATTTAATAAATGATATTGCAAGACCATTTTGTGTATGAATATATACTATAGGATGTTCAACAGTTATTCCAATAGACATACAATAATCATTAAAAGCTTGGGAAGTAAATTCTTCAGCATTGTCAATACTAATGAGAATGTTTGGTTATGCATTAATAACAAACAGACATGTGGTCATCTCATTGATGCATCAATTAGAATCATAAATATTGAAATGGTCCACATGGTGGATGAATAGTCCCACATATATCACCTTGCATACGTTACAAAAATGCAAAGGGTTCTATCCTTATTTTGTTTGATGGTCGTATAATTAACTTTCTTTGAGAACAAGCAGCACATAAAAATTCATTGTACAGAAAAATCTTTTGATTTTTCTGTGAATGCCCACTTGAACTTTTAATGATCTCCGCATCATTATAGACCTAGGATGTCCCAATCGATCGTGCCAAATAATAATATTATTTTCATCAGTAAACTTCTGGTTTACTATGGCATGTACCTCAATTGTGTTTTTGTTTATATAGTACAAACAACAGGAAAGAGCAGGTTATTTTTCCAATATATTTTTCTTACCCAAGACAATGTTGATAATATATAAATACTCAAAGTTGTCTTCATTCGTAGTCTCAATATGATATCCATTTCGTCGAATATCTTTAAAACTCAATAAATTTCTTTGAGATTTTGTAGTATATAATACATTATCAATATGAATTTTTGTTCCTATGAGTAACAATATATTAGCTCTTTCGGAGCCCTCAATCAATTTTTACTACCCGATATTATATTCACATCTGATCCTTGCATTATTAATAAAAGAAAAGAATTTTTTATCCTTAAGTATAGTATGCATTGATGCACTATCTGCAAGACACATACCATTGTATCTGATTGATGATCCTACCAGATGAGTTTTCATATTCTTCAATATATCTCTTGAAAATCCAACAAAGCTTCGTGCTGATAACGTATTATGAAATAGAAGTACAAGAGAGTGAGAGATATAGGATAAACAAGGAAGAGATTTATTATTCCTTCAAGTAGAGGTGTCAAACAGGACGTGCCGGGTCAGCCCGACCCATTTTTTTCAGGCCCGGCACGGTTACTGTACCGTGTCGTGCCTGGCCCGGCATGATTTTGTGGGGTTTAGCATGGCATGGGCCCACGGCATGATCCGTCGGGTTTGGCCCGAAAAAAAATTAGGGTTTCGGCGCGTGCCATCTTGTCGAATCCCTAATTTTAAAAAAAATTGGATTTCGGCGCCCCCGTAACCCTAATTTAAAAAAAAATTGATTTCGGCATGGCACCATGTCGGGCCAGGCACGGCACGTTGCCCGGTTGGCCTCGGCACAATTGTGTCGTGGTAGGGCACTGCAAGAGCCCGAGCATGGAAAATTACTGTGCCCGGACCGGCCTAGGCATGGTCGAATCGTGCCGTGCCTCGTGTCGGGCCGGGCCATCTCGGCTCGGTTGACACCTCTACCTTCAAGTATATTCTGACTCATACAAAAGCTTCCTATTTATAGGGCTTAATACATACATATATTAATGTGTATATAAATCCATCAATGAATATATATATCAATACACAAATAAATGTTCCAATAAATACATATTAATCCATGTCAATTAATATATATTAATCTATGACTAATAAGATTCACAAGAATATCATAATCAAGAGATTAATGGAGAGTTTATAAACATTCATAATATTTTTCATAATAGATTTTGATTTTTTTTAATTTAAAAATAGTAGAAAATTAGAAATTAATGGTTTTCTGATTTTGAGAAATCCAAAATATAAATATTTTATATTTTAAAATAATATTTAATAAAAGTTAATGATTTGGCGATCAAATCATATATATTTTTGAATTTTAGCCACAAAACATAATTACCTTTTATAATTTTATGATAAAATAAACATAAATATTGACTAGGTAATGTGTCCAACACATGCTTGTTGGATAAGTCCAACAAGCACATTATTGGATATTTACACTTTTTCTATGATAATTTGTCTAACATGTACCACAAGCTTAACTAGCATTCAGCTTAGCATAACTCCTAAATTTATATCAAAATATAATTATGATATTGAAGAAGCTTATAATTTCATACAATATAAATGAGTATGATAATTAAGATTTCTATGATTATTACATATTTAAGCATGTAATCTACTTGAGTCAAATGTCATTGAAAATATTATCATTTTGTTATTAAAATCTATTGAGGTAGGACATTTGGATCATGGTTTATTCAAAACAACAAAGTAATAGGAATGATGATTGCTTAATTAAACAACAAAAGTAAATAAAATCAACAACCCAAAGTAAAGAAAAACCTCAATATAAAAATTCTGAAAAATATAATCAAGTGATGAAAAAGTTCAAATAACAGCAATACCAAATTCAACAATATATACTAAAGACTTCTTCACATGTATAAGAAGTCTGTAAAATAAACTATGCCCAAAAATTATGCTTTGGACAAAAATTTATTTGTTAGGAAATAAAATCCAAAAAATCAAAAATCCAATATAACTATGTAAACATGATATTTTGTGGTGAATACCTCAAATCTCTTTTTTCATTATTCATTAGGTAATAAAGTTGGTTTTTCAAATTTATGGTTTAAAATCAACAAAAATGATGGTTTCATTATTTCTAGATAAAGAGAAGAATCTCTCCATAGTTTTCAAATATTTTAAAGTTCTCTATGCTCCAATTTCTTATGGCATATAATCCTGCACACAAATAAAAACAAAAACCAACAGCATTCACACTACATATACGAAATTATAAATAAGTTGTGATTATATATTTAATATATACATACAATATAAAGAAAATAAATCATACATAAATTCACATATTGAATACACATATTATAATTTAAACACAATCACATAAATAAATTATAATATTTAAACTAATATGAGGATGAGAGAGAGAAAAAATGTTATGCCTTAGCTTATGGAACTCAAAACCAGAAACATGGCAAAAATGCACATATCCAAATATGTCTCAAAAAAAATTTCATTTCTCTATAAAAAATGTTCAGCCCCATATTTATTTTTTTAAAGACCGAATGGCGGCACTCCCCCATCCAAGAGGGCACCACGCATGCTCTCTTTATGAAAATGGAAACATTTTTATTTCACAAAGTTTTAAAAAACTTTTTTTTATTTTTTATTTTTTAAATAGAACATAAGATATATCCTATGTACTTGGCCAACCATTCTTCATATAGTCAAAAAAATAAAACTAACAAAACTAACAAAATTAATTTACCCAACTTCGGCATACTCTACAAATCAATCCCACTATCCTAGGTGGGGAGATACATACCAACACATAATTTATTGAAATTAAATTTTTTTGATGAAAATGATTTTGTTAATATATCGGAAACATTTTATTCATATGTATATTTTAAAGTTTAACTGAATTTTAATCTAATACATCTCATATCTAGTGATATCATATATCAATGTGCTTCGACCTACTATGGAAGGTCTAATTCATAGAAAGATGTATATCACTCTAACTGTCACACCATCCAATATATGTTTCTTTTTGCACATCCAAGTTTACAAAAAACCATTTCATCCATAAAGTTTATTTTCAAGCTTTTGTAGCTATAATTTACTTAGTCTAGGTGCTAGATAGGGTTACTCACTTTTGTAACTTGGATTACAAGGATATGGCTTTTCTTCCAAATATTATAAGATAATATGAGATGGATCTACATGAGTTTAAATCATCAACCAAATCAGAATCAGTGTATTCTTAGAAGCATGAGTTTTAACCTACCCAAGCACAAAGATTGTTGAAAATTGCCTCGTAAGTACTTCAGGATAGATTTTACTACAACCTAGTGATATTTTCACGAGTTCAAAAGAAAATGATTGATAATATTGACAACATATGCTATATATGGTCTAGATAGACCATAGAATATATAAGACTATCATTTGCTGAGGCATAGGGGATATGGCTCATGTCTTTCCTCTCCTCATTAGACTCAAGACTATGCTCGATACTCATAATGTTTAGTTAACGGAGTTGAGATTAGCTTAGCCTCATTCATGGAAAATCTCTAAAAAATTTTAGTAATGTATCATTCTTAAGATAACTAGATATGCCTATATGGCCTATCACAGATGACAGTCATCCCTAACTAAGCCTAGACTTTCAAAGAAAAGACTTTCCTCAGCTACTCCATAAGCTAATCAATTAGTGCTCTACTATGGTCAATAATTAATATGTCATCAACATATAATAAAAGTATAAGTCTATCATGTCTCAACTGATGGTTAACAAATATATAGTAATCACAAGATGTCTTTTGAAAGTCATGAGACTCTATGAATGAATAAAATTTATTGTATCACTGCCTAGAAGATTATTTAGAACAATACAAGCTTTTGTTCAATATATAAATGAGATATTCCGTCCCTTCTATAATAAATCTCTCCGACCAATCCATGTAGAGAGTCTCATAAAGGTCACCATGAAGAAATATAGTCTTCACTTCGAGTTGGTCAATTTCTAAGTTCAAGCTAGCATCCAAACTCAATACTACTTGAATAGAAGACATCTTCACTACCAAAAAAAATATCTCATAAAAAATAATTATTTTCTTTGGACTAAACCCTTTTACTAGTAACTAAGCCTTGTATCTCAACTGAGAGTCACCACCACAATGATTTTGTTTAAAGAGTCATCTATTTTTCAAAGCATGATTGTCTTTTGGTAAGGGTACCAGATTATAAGTCTAGTTGATGTAATGAGACTGCATCTCTTCTTACATAGCTTGAAGTCAATCTTCTTTATTCTCTAAAGAGATAGCCTCCTAAAAGGTCTCATCTCACCTACATCCATGAGTATATAATCATGATAAACAAGTGGGTCCTACCTTTTTTCAGTTAAAATATAGTCTCTCATATCCTCAATAGGTATATCCTAAGGTTCAAAGATAATATAAATTTCATATGGCTCAAAATATTCACAATATCCCAAGACTTAGAAATATCAGGTTGTTGCTCAATTCCTCCCCCTTGATCACACTGATCTCTAAAAAGGATTGGTACTAAATCTGTGTAATACGAATTTTTATGGTATCACTCTCATCTCTACTCGATTGATAGTTATCTATAAATTAGTCCTCAAATAAAGTTACATCTCTACTTCAAACAAGCTTCTTGGCAATTGAGTCTCACATTCAGTACCCAAAATTCTCATGTGCATAACTAATGAAGATACATGGATGTATAATATCATTGAGTTTAGATCGTTCATATGGAGTATGAATGAAGGCTTTATAGCCAAAAACTCACAATTAATTATATGTAATATCTTTCCTAGTCCAAATTTTATAGGAACACCTTCATCCAAGGTAGTGGCATGGAACATGATAATTATATCAATAGACATACGCATAACTTCTCGCCAAAATTCTATGAAAATATGAGCATCAGAAAGTAAGTACTGAACTCTCTCCTAAATAGTCTGGTTCATCCGCTCAACAATGTCATTTAATTGTGATATCTTGTTAGTATCTTTTCGTGTTTAATACCAAAAAATACATTGTAACAATGAAATTGACCTCGATATTCTCCTTGTTATCAGAACATAGTCTAATTCATCTGCACAACCCCATTTCTATTTTTTAAAGATGGGATGGGGGTACTCTCCCATCCTAGATGGCACCACATGTGCCCACTTTGTAAAAATGGGAGTGTTCCCATTTATTAAAAATTTAATTTTTTTATGTATTTATTTATTTTAAGAATAAAACATGGGATTTATCTCATACTTGGTCTACCATGCTCCATTCCTTCAAAAATAAAATAAAAAAAATAGAATGAACAAAGCTATTTATCCAACTCGAGCAGACCCAACAAAAGTAGTGATTAAGTGAACTAAGTTTTTATCCTCACACTATGTCCCAAGAGTAATATTTAAAATCTAAATTTAGCCTATTAATGAATTGATTCTTCTAAATATGAATGCTTGTTATTTTAGAAAGTGAATAGTCCTTTTTATATGGGAAGATCAAATTATCAAAAAGCAAAACATTTCTTCACAAAATTTTATTTTCCAACAATATCAAAGTTAAAATAAAAAATTGATTGAGATATATTGCGAAATATATAACATGGCATGATATAGAGCACATGAAAATTGATGATGTATTAAAGCAAATAGTTGATGTTGAATCATATCGATGCTTTAATTAACAATATCATGTATTAGCATTAGAGTCGCTAATTATAAAATTTGGATTATTGTTTCATATGTTTATTTTATTTTAGTTTGTGGGTTTGAGTTTATTAATTAACAATATATTATATGGGTATGTGGTTTTTTAACATACAAATTATTATGATGATTGCTCATGAAAGAGACATTGATGGTTTTGAGCTTATTAATTCATTATCATCATGTACTTGAAAAAGACACATGAAAATTTTAACATACAAATTTGGCTTATTGTTTCATAGGTTTATTTTATTTAACACATACTCATTTTTGTAACTATTTGCAATAAAAAAAATCATGAATTTGAGTCCTTTATCTTATAAAGGATAGTTCTTGTGTGATGGTTGTTCCTTATATGAGATTAGTAAAGATGTGTGCATTCTAGTCTAGCACCCTTGATTAACAAAAAAAGAAAAAGAACATGAATTTTTAAGAAATAAGGACATTTGAGGTGGTAGAGTTAGAATTTTTAAAATTCTGTGCTACATTATTTTGGATTATAAATGACAGTATCATTGAAAACTATTTATTAGATAATTCAGTATGTTTAATATGTTATAAAGAATTATCATCAGACAACATAAAAAATAAAATATATTACATGGTATATTAGTGATCTTTTCTAATTGACTTATCAATTTAGAAATACAAAGTACTATAATGAAAAGTGAACTAACAATTAGGACTATTTTTTTTAATGTAGATGAAATGATACATTAGTTAGAGCATATTGATGATAATACTTTAAAACATATCAATTTTGGTGAGAGAGCATATATATTTGATATGCATTGTGACAATATCTACAATAGAAAAAACTCGTTTTTAAACAATAATATTGGACTAACATAATTTAAATGCTATACACATAAATGATATGTCATAAAATTATTAGTACAAGAATAAACAACTTTAAAAGATCAATTATATTGAAACAGGAAACACGTGCTTTTTTTTGAATTTAACATTAGAATAGACAACTTTTGATAAATAATGAAAATATATGTGGTAAATCATTAAGTGCTTTGTAAAATGAATATTGAGAAAGGAAGCACTTATGTGTTGTCTTAAGTAATGACAATTTTCTAGATAGCTTTTATAGTATTATATGAAATATTTTCTAATGTTAGGATTCCATGTTTAAAAAGTTATGATTGTCATATTTCATTATCATGTGAATTTTTGTTGGGTTCTTGCATGTGCAAATAAATATGTTTCTGAAATTATTAATGGATTGACATTTAATTTGATTCTTAATTTTAAAAAATTTGAAAAACTATGGCTAATAATAATTATGATTGTGATTTGAATTTCATTTGTTGGAGCAAAAAATGAGATGTAGCCTGAGAAACAATGTCATTTCAGAAATTATTTCTTGTATCCATAAATAAGTTAATTAATTTTTTCTTGTGATTAAATTTTTTAATTTTTTTTCTTAAACCATTATCAAATGTAGCATAAATCACATATTTTTGATTTTTAAAATATAATTTATATCTCTTTTAAATTGAAATTCTATTTTAATTTTAAATATAAAACCATAACTTTCCTAATTTTAACCCAAATTTAAATATGAATTGAATTCTAAATTTTTCAAAACCACCAAAAAATGATTATGCCCAATTTTCACACATCCACTATTATAAAAGATGAAGAGTGATGGAAAGAAAAATTTAATCAAAAGCTTAAAGGTTGGAGAAACCATTCCTTTTTGATTGATTAATCTTCCAAAAACAACATTGTAGCTTACATATTGTTTTACGAAAATATCTAATGCATGTATGCCACCCTCTTTAAAAGATTTTAAAGTAAAAATAATTACATATACCTTTATTTATTCTTATCGCATAGTGCTCAAGCAAAAAAAAAACCTATTCTCTGTAAGTCACCTAAAAAAATCATACATAAAATGAATTACACTTTTTATTTATATATTTTTTAAAAAATGGGGCATGTTCACTTTTTTTTCACTCAAAAAATTTTGGATGGCCTTTTTTTCAGAATGAAAAATATGGGTGTGCCTAGGGATTCCAAACGGGCCAGGCGGCCAGGGCCCAGCCCGAGGCATGGCTCGACTCGGTTGTGCATGGCCCGGCACGACATTGTACATACTTGTGCCCGTGCTCATGCCCATATCGGGTCTGCTCACAGCATGGCTCATATCATGCCATGCCTAGGTCAATTGGGCCACGTCCTAGGCCAGACACGGCCCGATACAATGGTCCGTGGGCATGCACCCTTGGCACAAACCAAGTGATGCCCTGACCTAGGCCCACCCCAAGCCCGATGTCCAACGGATCTGAAATACCGTCGGGCTCATAACCTAGCTGACCCTACCCATGGTCATTTTTTCACAACCCCCCAACCTCGAGCCCGATTATTCCAGAAGCCAAAGCTTCTGGAACTAATGACCATTTGGGTCAGTTTGATGGTCAAACATCTAAAAAACAAAATCCTTCCTATCTACAAAAGGCTTTATAAAAAACAAAATTTTGGTTCGAGGCTACCGAAACTTTGGTTTCTCTAGTCACTTCAACCCAACATTTAAAAAACAAAAAACTATATGAACATCAGTAGTTTGGACTCACTTTAATATACTAAAACAAAAAAATATATAAAGGGTGTCAAAGAAGAATTAGCATTGTACAAATATTGTAACAAACTTTTAAGTTATAAGAGTTTCGTGTGGGACCGAGCACCTTCAGAGGCATGATGAACTATGTACCAAAAAACATTGTACATTAGATCTTAGACAAACCCAACTCAATGGTGGGGTTTTTGAGGTTGGATCCAGTTCAGTCTCAAAGTACATATACCTCAAAAAGTCAGGGAGGGAATGCATGGAAAAACTGATTACCATGATGGATCTTCCGATTAGGTTTTCAAAGGATCCAAGGGTAGTCAGTATATTACAGAGATATTTTCAGCCTATATATCGTAAGATTCCTAGGTCCACATCTTGAAATGACATACTAAAATATTATAAATTAGAAAAAAGAATAAAAATTAATGAATTTAGGGAATATAGTGGAGTGGTATCCGTGATATCTAATATTTGGACTAGTCACGGTGATGCATCTTATGGATGTCTCATCATTACCACCCACTATGTAGATTCTAAATGGACACAAAAAAAAATTAGGATTCTTTGAGATTCTCTATCCTTATAATAGTTTGAGCATATTTGAGTGTATAATAAAAATCTTTAGAGAATATAAAATTTAAAATAAAATATTTAGTATCATATTCGATAATACATCTAATAATAGAGTAGTAATGAACATGTTTGTTAGTAGTATTAGAGATAGCTCATTATGAGAGATTTTCCACGCGTTAGATACATGTGTCACATCATTAACCTGATAGTACAAGTGGGGATGAAGGTGTGTGGCTCTGCTTTAGAAAACATACATAACTCACTAAAATATATTCGCATGCCTCGCAGACAATAGGAGTTTGGTAGTCTCAGTTTGTCTGCAGGTCTAAAGAAGAAGAAATTCCAATCGGATGTAAGACACAGTTGGAATTACACATACATTATGTTGGAGTCATGTGTTGGATACGAATACGTGATATCCGACTATATCAATAGTAAGAGTGACAAAATTATTATTTACAACATTGACTGGGCTACAAAAATTTCATTTGTGAAATTCCTGAAGATTTTTTATGACACGACAAACATGTGTTTGTTAGTTTATACTTTCATGACTTACTTTGTACTCAGTCGCATATGCAACATTAGTAATATGTTTGGGAAGTTTCAAGATGACCTGACACTTACTGATATAGTTGTAGGACTTCAAACCAAGTACTTTATGTACTCGTCTACCATTCTATCTCTTTATTGTCTAGCTGCCTATATGGACCCTAGGTTTAAGGTGGAAGGGGTAGAGAATGTTTTAGCATACATATATTTGTGTATGAACCAGGAAGACCCACCTGAAGGGTTCATTCACAAAAACTTGATTGAGCTCTTTACATACTACGATCTAGGTATGGTGGTAGAAGTAGTAAGACTCCAAGTACAGACATTGATACCATATTTAGAGATGATGATTTTTCCATTCAGGTAGTGAGTGGGAAACGATGTGGTGGACCATCGAATAGGAGTGAGTTGTCTCGGTTTATAGATACCTATTACTACTCAAACCTATTACATTCTGATAATAAAAATCTTGATATATTATAGTGGTGGAAATCATATGAGTCCACTTATCCCATGAAATCTAAGATGAAATGGGATCTACTGGCTCTTCTGGTGTCGAGCTTAGCATTGAAGTCTGTTTTTTCTGTTGTAGTGAATATTATTTCAGATAGGAGTTCCAAATTACCGCCAAATTTTGTCGAGGTATTAGCATGCATGAAGGATTGGGATGATTCTAGCTTGAGCATCCAGGATTATGTTGGGATTGTTACAAAAGCGGATGAGTTGATTTATGATGATCATCCATGTAATAATGATATTGATGATGATTTATGTTTGATGACATTGACGATTAACAAAATGAGACATTGATACTAATACTAATCTTATTTCATCATTTTCATTTATCATATGTTGTAATACTGTCTGCTAATAATAATTTTTATTTTTATTTTTCTTTTTTCGATTTACTCATTTACATTTATTTTGTCTTTGTTTTTTTTTGTCAATTTACTTTGAGTTTGCGGCTTGATTCTTGAATATTAATTTTTTATGATTTGCATTGGTTTGTATTTATATTTTAGTTTTATTAATTCATACACATTTATTTTTTTAATTTTATTTTTTTTATAATAAACTTTATGTTTTATTAAATATAATATAATTAATTTTTAAAAATTAATTATTTATTTTAATTTAATAATTAACTAGTAACAAAAAATTATTTAAGTAATTAAATTTTAATAATTATATAATAAATATTTAAATTTTTAAATTTTATAATATTTTTAATATTCTAAATTAAAATAATTAAAAAATTTAAAATTATCCCGAACTAGGCCAAACTCGGGCCAAACTCGATCCAATTAGCAGAATCGGCCTCCTACCCAGCTCAAACAGGCTAGAACTGGCCCTTCTAGGCCTAACCCAACATGTTTCATCATAATCATGCCAACGGGCCGTGAAAGGCTTACTATGATGAAACCGTGCCAGGCCAGACATGACATAGTTACCATACCGAGCCATTTGACACAGTTAGTTGTATCTAATTTTCTTCATGCATAGTCCCACCTCCAAAACAAATGCAAGCCATGCCATGTCATATCTTATCACTCACTTTTTCTTTTTCTTTTTTCTTTTCTTCTATTTAGAAGATGATCATTCCACATTTAATGTAAGCAACCAATAGTCCACCTCTATAGTTGAAATAAAATAGTAACTTTTCTTTCTAATGCATAAGCTCTGACTTGATCTATTTGATACTTAAGAGCAATTGGAATAAAAGTTGTACTGAAAGAGATTTCTTCGAGAATCTTGCTTGTCCCAGAACAAATACTTGAGTAATCTAGATTGATTGTCCTGAATTTCTTTAAAAGATGAAGTGAAAGTGACACAACAATATGCCTCTTCCAAATCATACCGACTACCTACCCCCATCTAGATGACTTTGGGATAGTAAGTGAGGATTATTTTCCTGCATAAAGCATATTATCCAAACTAATATATCTGAGTCTATGAAGTTCATAATCATTACATATAATATCCCACAAGGGACTTACTTGATCTAAACTATTCCTAGCTTGGGTAATACATATTGAATCTACATGTTTCCTATTGTTAAAGTGAGTTATTTTGATCAATATTCATTAGAATTTCCTAAATTTTCTCACATATTCATACTATCCAACATCCCAATGAATAATAGGTTCATTCAAATATGTAGGCCATGTTGAAAATCTCTTAGAATTAATTGTCATCCTATATTAATTTCTAGATAAATATCCTCGATACCAAATAACTTCAATGTCTCGTTGTTTCCCATAATGCCCTAGCATTTAGGTCAAAAATTAATCAGGATTCAAATTGATGTATAAAGTGACCAACAATTTACCACCCAAATATATTTATGATTGACTTTATTGAATTGTTCCAACTTATTAAACCCGAATGAAATATTTTCTTTTTTCAAACAGAAGAAAATAACTCCTAGAAAAATAATAATATCCAATCACTCCAAAAATTAATTAATTTATTCGATATGATATTATTTGTTGAGATAAAAGGAGACGGAGCCCAAAAAAAGGCTAGTTCATAATTAATTTTCATACTCATGAATAGGTTAATTAAATTTCTATGGTAATTAAATTTTTTAATTTTGACTCATGTGGCATTACTAAATGCAATAGAAACCCCAACTTTTTGAATGTTCAAATTTAGTTTGTATCCCTTTTAAATTTAAATTATGTTTAGTTTCAATTTAAAATTCTAACTTTTCCAATTTTAACTCAAATTAAAATTCAATTGAGTTTTTAAATTTTCAAAAACACCTAAAAATTTTAAAACTAATTCTATCCCATTTTAATTTCATAAAAATTAATAAAACTAAATTTTGAGTCACACATAAATCACACACACACACACATATATTCTCAGAATAATTAACCAAATTATATATAGAAATAATTAACCAAATTATATGCTAAATAGTCCAACAATCCTTATCATTGCCAAACAAATATCAAGTCCCATTATATGTTATTTTAATATGGGGGCAGGTGAAAATCACCTTGCCCACATTAAAAAACTATTTGGTGATTTTTAAACTTTTTCCTATATAAAGGACTTTTCTATTTCTTTGAAAATCATTCCCATGTATTCCAATTTCTCATTTTCTTTTGAATGTATTTTATTTCATGATTTAATTTATTGCTTTACTTTTGAATTTTCTATCTTTCAATTTATTGCGGATTTAGTTTTATTTTATAACAGTTGTATCAGAGGAGGTTAGTTAGTAACTTTTGTAGTTAGTACATTTTAGAAAAGTTCTGTCAAAAGGGTGATAAGAGCCTCAAGGTTTGTGGTTTTTAAGAGGGTAATTGTGCCCCTCCACTTAACTGGGAACTTTTTTTAGTGTAATAATACAAATTGTTATTATTATTCTTGGTTGTTGTTCACTGTAAAAGTGAAACATGGCAGCAAAATTTGAAATAGAAAAATTCAATGGAAGTAATTTTTCATTGTGGAAAATGAAAATTAAGGCAATTTTGAGGAAGGATAATTGCTTAGATGCAATTGGAAAAAGGCTCACCGGAATTCCTGACGACAAGTGGAATGAGATGGATGGTAATGCAGTACCTGACCTGCATTTGGCACTTGCTGATGGAGTATTATCGAGTGTGGCAGAAAAGAATACGGCAAAAGAAATTTGGGATACTCTCACAAGGTTGTACGAGGCAAAGTCACTTCACAACAAGATCTTGTTAAAAAGAAGACTTTACACTTTATGAATGATGAAATCTGTTATGGTAACTGATCATATCAACACTCTAAATACTTTATTTTCGCAACTTACTATGTTGGGTCATAAGATAGAAGAAGTTGAACTTGCTGAGATTTTACTTCAGAGTTTACATGATTCGTATGATCAACTCGTCATCAATCTAACGAATGGTGCATTGACTGATAGTTTAATTTTTAATAATATTGTCTCTGCCATCTTAGAAGAAGAAAATAGACGTAAAAACAAAGATGATAGATATTTAAATGCACAACAAATAGATGCTTTGACGATGATATGAGGGAGATCAATGGAGCGTGGCCCCGGTGGGAGTCAGAATTATGGTAGATCAAAATCTCGAAGTAAGAAAAATAATAAATGTTATAACTATGGTAAGAAAGGACACTTAAAAAGAAATTTTTGGTTTAAAAAAAGAAATATAGATGATGAGTTATCACACAAGGGAATGTTGCAAGCATCAATGATGAAGATAGTATTTTGTATAGTGAGGTAACAACAATGGTTGAAAGTAAAAAATAGTTTAGTGATGTATGGTTGCTAGACTCGGGAGCATCGTGACATATGACTTCTCGGAGAGATTGGTTTCAAAAATATGAACCAATCTCAGGTGGGTCAGTGCACATTGGTGATGATCATACTTTGAAAATTGTTGGTATGAGTACTATCAAAATTAAAATGTTTGATGGTATGATTCATACCATTCAAGATGTACGACATGTGATTGATTTGAAGAAAAATCTATTGTCTTTGGGACAAATAGATAGTCTTGGATGCAAAACACATATTGAAAATGGGATGATAAAAATTGTGAGAGGTTCACTCGTGGTAATGAAGGGAGAAAAGATAACTGCAAATTTATTCATACTTAAAGGAGAAACAATATAGGAAGTAGATACATGTGATGCATCAATTACTAAGGAAGAAGAATCAACAATGATATGGCATCTTAAACTATGTCACATGTCAGAACAAGGTTTGAAGATTCTCTCTAGTAAAAAGTTACTTCCGGGGCTCAAAATAGTAAATTTACCTTTTTGTGAGCATTGTGTTACTAGTAAGCAGAATAGATTGACATTTAAAAGATCAAATGTAAGAAGTAAAAATACGCTAGACTTGATATATTCTGATGTATGGGAATTACCCTAAATATCTTATGGAGGAGCAAAGTATTTTGTATCCTTCATTGATGATTATTAAAGGAGATGTTGGGTATATCCAATCAAGAAAAAGTTAGATGTATTTTTAACTTTTAAAGAATTCAAAGCATGGGTGGAACTTAAATATGGGAAAAGAATTAAGTGTTTGCGGACAGATAATGGAAGTGAGTATACAGTTGGTGAATTTCATGATTTTTTGTAAGCAAGAAGGTATCAAATGATAATTCACAGTCACATACACACCACAACAAAATGGAGTAGCAGAACCGTTGAACAGAACTCTTACAGAAAGAATGAGAGCAATGTTAACGACTGCAAGACTACCCAAGTCCTTTTGGGCGGAAGCAGCAAAAACTGCATGCTATGTGATAAATCGATCGCCATCAACATCGATAGATTTGAAGACTCCGATGGAGATGTGGATGGGTAAGCCAGCAGACTACTCTACTTTACATTATTTTGGATGTCCTACATATGTGATGTACAACACCCAAGAAATAGCAAAGTTGGATCCAAAATCCAGAAAATGCATATTCTTAGGGTATGCTGAAGGAGTAAAGGGGTATCGCCTGTGGGAACCCACTGACCACAAGGTAATTATCAGCAGAGATGTAATTTTTATAGAAAGAATTGAAGATTATAGCACATTAAAAGATGTTTCAGAAACTACCACTGTTCATGTAGAAAATGATCAGATACAAGATGTTCCAAAGTCAATGGAGAAAGAATTAGAGCTTGAAGGACAATAACAAGTCGTGTCTGAGGCTCAAGGAGTTAGTCGACCAATTCGTAATAAAAGACCGCCAGCTTGGCACTCGGAGTAAGTTACAGAGAGCAACATTGCATATTGTATCCTAACAGAAGATGGAGAACCTTCTACATTTCAAGAAGCTTCAAATAATTCAGATGCATCTCTGTGGATGACAGCAATGGTGGAAGAAATTGAAACTCTACATAAGAACAAGACTTGGAAGCTAGTACCATTACCAATCGGAAGAAAAGCTATTAGAATCAAATGAGTTTACAAGATAAAGCGGGATAGCAATGATCAAGTAGAACGGTATCATGCAAGATTGGTGATAAAGGGATATGCTTATAAAGAATGTATTGACTTCAATGAAATATTTTCTCCGGTGGTTCATCTTACAACAATTAGAGTAGTAATGACTCTATATGCTACACTTGATTTGCATTTGGAGCAGTCAGATGTTAAAACTGCTTTTCTTCATGGAGAAATTGAAGAAGAAATTTATATGTTCCAGCCAGAAGGATTTGTTGAAATTTGTAAGGAGAACTTGGTTTGTAAGTTGAACAAATCTCTATACGGTTTGAAACAAGCACCGAGGTGTTAGTATAAGAGATTGATTCCTTCATCATGAGCCTTAGATATAATAGACTCAGTTCAGACCATTGTACATACTACAAAAGGTTTGAAGAAAATGATTTTATCATTTTACTATTATATGTGGATGACATGTTTGTAGCATGCCCAAACAAATGTTGAATCCAAGAATTGAAGGCACAGTTGGCTAGGGAATTTGATATGAAGGACTTGGGACTAGCAAACAAGATTCTAGGGATGTAGATTTACTGAGATAGAAATAATAAGAAGATTTGGCTTTCTCAACAAAATTATTTTAACAAAATCTTGCGTCGTTTCAACATGCAAGATAGTAAGCCAATTTCTACCACTCTTCCTATTAATTTCAAATTATCCTCAAGTATGTGTCCTAGCTTGGAAGAAGAGAGGATGAAGATGTCTCGAGTACCGTATGCATCAGTAGTGGGAAGTTTAATGTTTGCAATGATTTGTACAAGACCAGATTTTGCACAAGTAGTGGGAGTGATTAGTCGATTCATGGCAAATCTGGGCTTAGAACATTGGATTACTGTGAAGAGAATTTTCAGATATCTGAAAGGAACCTCAAATACTACAATATGATATGGAAGTTCAGATCTTATTGTCAGAGGTTTTGTTGACGCAGACTATGCTGGAAATGTTGATAATAACAAGTCTACAACAAGTTATGTTTTTTCTCTTGCTGTAGGAGCTGTAAGTTGGGTTTTGAAATTGCAGCCTATTGTATCTACTTCTATGACAGAAGTAGAATATGATTGCAGCTACACAAGCTAGTAAAAAAGCAATCTAGTTGCAAATACTGTTGGAAGAGCTTGGATATAAACAAGATAAGGTTGCTTTACTTTGTGATAGTCAAAGTGTTCTGCACTTAGCAAGAAATCTAGTATTTCACTCAAAGACAAAACACATCAGGGTACAATATCATTTTGTACGAGAGAAAGTAGAAGAAGGAAGTGTGGATTTGCAAAAGATTGATACCGAAGAAAACATCACGGATGTTTTTACCAAACCAATCAGCACTGACAAGTTTGAATGGTGTAGAACTTCATGTGGCTTAACAAGATTGGAAGCAAGTATTGACAAGCAAAGAAAGTGATTTTCAAGTGGGAGAATGTTATTTTAATATGGGGGCAGGTGAAAATCACCTTGCCCACATTGCAAAACTATTTTGAGATTTCCAAACTTTTTCCTATATAAAGGACTTTTTTATTTCTTTGAAAATCATTCTCATGTATTCCAATTTCTCATTTTCTTTTGAATGTATTTTATTTTCTGATGTAATTTATTGCTTTACTTTTGAATTTTCTATCTTTCAAATTATTGTGGGTTTAGTTTTATTTTATAATATTATAGTTCATAAACATAAATGATACCTGATTATTTGGGGTTTTAGTTGTTTCCAATGTAATTACGAGCACTCTTTCACAACACATCTTCCGAGGAAACTTACATGATCCTTTGCATGAGCCTCCGCTCGAACCATTGCTTGTCTCTACACGTCCACCACACAAACAAAAATTACAAGAAAAAAAGAGTGGGGTAGGTAAAAACTAGGTGAAAACCATAATGGTTGTAGAAATCTTCCCTGTTTGGTTCTGATTGGTTAATCCTTTTAAAAACAAGCTTGTGGCTTAAAGACGTAATTACGAAAATATATTTTATCCCTATGCAATCATTTGTAGAAGAAGAAAAATAGTTAAAGAGAGAGTTTTGTTCTTTTATTCTCGTGTAGTTATCACATGAAGAAAAATTGTCTCTCAAAAAGTCACAACAATAAAAACCACACGTAAAATGGACTGCCCAATTTTTTTTATATATTTTTTTAAATGCGACCTATTCCTTTTTGTTTCTCAAAAAAATGGGATAACCCATTTTTTGGAATAAAAATGGAGTTGTGCCTTTTTTTTCTTCACTCATTGTCCCACCTCCAAATAAAGAGAGTTTTTTGTTTTTGTGCACCTTACACAAAATTATTAAAAATATATCTTTTTTTAAAAAAAATTTAAAAATGTGCACAAAAACCTAAAATAATTGCATTTAGGTTTAGTCAAAATTGAAGACTAGATTTTACCCGAAAACTAACTTGTCAGTTGTTTAAAAAAAATTATAAATAATAATAATAAATATTAAAAAATTATTAAATATCAATGCCCAAGATAGGATTCAAACCCGAAACAACATAGTCAAAACAATCCATTTTGCCAACCACCTACATATACTAATTCAATTACATATCAAATTATTTATATATAGAAACATCTTCTATGTATTTGTAGATATTTAAACTAATTCAATTACATATCAAATTATTTATATATAGAAACATCTTCTATGTATTTGTAGATATTTAAACAAAAACAATAAATTAATAAAAAAGATAAACATATATAAATTAAAAAATAGAAATATATATAAATATAAAAACATAAATATATATAAATATAAACATTATAAATATATAAACATAAACATATAAATATATAAACATACACATATATAAAAATATGTTTTGGTGCACATTTATTTTAATTTTTTTTTAATTATTTTTTAAAATTATTTTATGTTTGGTAAACCAAAAAATAATTTTCCCAAAATAAATGCATGACATACCACATCATATTTTATCTCACTTATTATTCTTTTTTTTTTGTTTTTATGTTCTTTAAAAGATGATCAATCAACATTTAATGTGACCACCTCACGACAAGCCAAAATTAAAATAAATAACTATGATATTAATTAAATAAAATATTCACACACAAAAAATAATATCACACCACAATCACGTTATTAATTTTAAATCAAATAAATAATTAAATCAAATATTTAATTAAAATAATTGCTCTCTCCAACCTAGGCAATCCTAATATGATTCGATGTTTAACAACCTATGAATGTCATATTTCATTATCGAGTGAATTTCTAGGGGAGTTGTCTTGCATGTGAAAATAAATAATTTCTTGAAATTATTAATGGATTAAACATTTAAGCTTATTTCTTTAATTTGATTGTTAAATGTAAAAATTTTGAAATTGTGGCTAGTGAGATTTGTGTTTGTGCTTTTCTAAAGGTGAAATTTATTTTCCACAAGGATTATATGTCATTATGATTCACCTATCATCACATTCGACCCATGAAGCCACATTAAGTAGATAAGTTTGCAATTAAAAGAAATATCCTTCTAACAAAGGCATAAACACCATAAAAATTTATAACAAGGCATATAGGTAAATTAATAATAATTTTGAAGTAGCTAATTCATACATGCGGTAAGCTTTCCATTGAATAATTCACTGATATGGAAATCCTCATAATAATAAAAAGTAATACTGGTGTATTCCTTTTAATGAAATTATAATGATACATTTAGAATATGTTTTTTATTTCTCTTTGTATTTACTAAGATTATGAAATTAATAAAATTATTAAATACTCATAAGATATTTCCATATTTCTAAAGTAAATAAAAATATGTGGTTCCACATGGATTCGAGAATGTGTCTTAACAACTAATAAGATAGAAGTAGAGAAATCCTTTGATGTTTTAGAAGTGACTAAAATGTGATATATGAAAGCCCATAAGATTATTCCATTTATATGTAAATATATTGTTACTAGTTTGAGAAAAAGATATGATCAAATACAAATAATTTACAAGTATCACCTAAAATACTCAGTGGTACATGTGAAAATTATTTATATTTATATCGCAAACTAGAAACTCATATATTGATAACTTGTGAAAATTTCTTGTGAGAATTTTTAAAAATTGACATACATGAGATATTTTAAAATCATATATCGAGGAAATTTATAATGAAGATGACGAAGATCATAAATATCACCCTACCTTATTTGATAAAAATGAAGAATTTCATATTTAATATGACAACGAGAATAAATGTTTTGTATTTTATATCTATGTATTTATAATGTGAGATTGTAGGGAAAGTGTTTATTTTAATAATGGATGAGAAAATATAATATTTTGGTGGCATTAAATTATTATTATTATAATATATATATATATATATAATTATAAAACATTATAACTATGAATATAAACATGAAATCTATCATGCCTGAATGTAACAATAATATGATGCACACAAGATTGACGATTATAATATCTTGCATATGTGTTAATTTGTCTCTTTCTTAACATCAATAATATAACATTTATAAATTTATTTTTCAATAGATCAGTTGTCTTGTAGATATTGAAACTCAAAATTTGGGTATTACATGTAATGTTATCTATATTTATGCTTATTGATGCATAAAATATTAAAAATGTTATTTTTGTATGTTTAAACAATCTAATTCACATTTTATATACAATAAGGAATCATCTTTTATTTTTATAGGATTTACAACTCAAATACCGATTAACTTGTTATTGTAACTCAACATGATTCTAATAACTAGTTTGACTGCAATGATTCATGTTTTAAATTTGCATTGATGTTTTAGGTTTTAACAATTATCAATATTTTTAATTTATGTAACAATGACAATAATATATAACATCAATATTACAAATTATAGTGAGATAAAATAATCAAACTAAGAAAAAATCATTCGGTAGAAATGCATTCTCAACTAAAATAGCAAGCACTTGAAAGCTCACCAAAATATATATTTCACACATTATTTTTCACTTAGCCGAATGCACTTTACATTGAGTTTTCCCATGATATTTTCAGATACTATTTTCACATAATTAAACACACTACACAAATAAAAAATACACACAATGCACACACCAAACACACATTTCACAAACAATATAATCACTTAGTAATAAACTAAAAACAGAAACACTCTATTTTGGATAGAAAAAGCCATTTTGGCTTTTTTGCCATAACTATACATGAAAACCATACTTGATAAGGATACAATTGGAGATCTATGAAATCAATCGATCTTGAACTTGGATTAATTAAACTTGAGCACTTCTTTGTTAGAGGTTGAATCTATCAGCCCACGTCAACACTAAAATCACCTCCACAAAAACCTCCATTGTGTAATAATTTGTTGTTTTGCTCCTTACAAAACAAAAAGTAGCTAACTTCCAACACAAAAACCTTATTCGCATTTTGGACCTCACCATTATGACATGAAGAAGAAAACTTGATGTATTTTTTTTTTCTCATTTTATTTTAAATTGAATATCTTTAATCAGAAGAAAGAGATATGAAAACACTAAATTGAATGTCTTTATGCATGATAAGATACTCAAAAATTTTGCTTAATGATGTTCATAAGTTCAATGATATGAAAACCCTAAAACATGTGTTAAATGAATTTAGTATGTTGTATTTTTTTTTCAAAAGCATGCTTTGGTAAAATTAGTTGAGCAAAAATATTTTTTGATAGTACGAACAAATCGAAACCATTTACTCATCATTTAGATAAATTAGGAATTATCATTTTGGGAAAATTATTTTATGATGTCCTATTACTAAAATAATTGAATTCTAAGACCTTACTTTTATAAATTGAGAAAATATGCCCTCACTGCAAAACCAAATACTCATAGACAGCCTCACCTCTCATTTGATATTTTGGGACAAAACTGCCCTCTAGCCTGCCACATTAGCCTTCCCCATCAGCATGCTGTCTTTCCCATATAAAAACTCAATTTTGAACCAAAATTCTTAAATTTTAACTCATTCGGACCAATCCCAACTTTCACACCAACCATTGTTGAAGTTGCCCTCTTCCACCATAGATCACCTCACTAGGGTTGCCGCTCACATTGTTGAATACATTGATGACTCACATATGCTACTAATGATGTTGGTGAGGTGTCACTACAAGAAAATATCGATTTAGCTATGGAATTTTAGCTAGGGATCAATACCTTGCTAAATTACAATGGATTAACTAGGAAATAGCAAAGAATTTATGATTTTTTTTTGAAAAAAAAAATAGAAACGGATTAGCGAGAAAATTTTTTTTGTAAATTTCGCTCAAGAAAAGTAGGGGATTTAGTGAAGGGTTTAGCGACGGATTAGCGACAAAAATTTTCATAAATTCCGCTCAAGAAAAGCGGGAATTTTAGTGATGGATTAGCTACAAAAATTTTTGTAAATTCAGCTCAAGAAAAGAAGGTGATTTTAGCGACGGATTTTGCGACAGAATATCCCTCGCTAATAAAAGCCTAAAATTAGCAACAGATTTAGTGATGGGTTTTCCCTAGCTAATAAAATCTTTGATATAGCCATAGATTTAGTGACGGCTTTCCCTAGCTAATAAAATCCTTGATTTAGCTACGGATTTAGCGACATATTTTCCATTGCTAATAAAATCCTTGATTTAGTGAGGGATTTAGCAACGAATTTTTTCTAGCTAATAAAATCCGTAATTTTGCTACAGATTTAGCGACAGATTTTCACTAGATAATAAAATCCTTGATTTAGCGACATATTTTTCCTTGCTAATAAAATCCTTGATTTAGCGACGGCTTTCCCTAGCTAATAAAATTCTTAATTTAGCTACGGATTTTCCATTACTAATAAAATCCTTGATTTAGCGACGTATTTTCCCTAGCTAATAAAATTAGTAATTTAACTACTGATTTAGAGATTAATTTTTCCTAGCTAATAAAATTCATAATTTAGCTGCGGATTTAGCGACGGATTTTCCCTAGCTAATGAAATCCGTATTTTAGCTACGGATTTAGTGATTGATTTTTCTTTGCTTATAAAATCCTTGATTTAGTGACGAATTTAGCAATGGCTTTCCCTAGCTAACAAAATCTTTAATTTAGTTATGAATTTAGCGATAAATTTTTTCTTGCTAATAAAATCCTTGATTTAGCGACGGATTTAGCAACAGATTTTCCCTAGCTAATAAAATCCGTAATTTAACTACGAATTTAGCGATGAATTTTTTCTAGCTAATAAAATCAGTAATTTAGCTATGGATTTAGCGACAGATTTTCCGTAGCTAATAAAATCCTTGATTTAGCGATTGATTTAGCGATGGATTTTGCCCTTGCTAATAAAATCCTTAATTTAGCAATAGATTTAGCATCGGCTTTCTCTAGCTAATAAAATCTTTGATTTAGCGACGGATTTAGCGATGGATTTAGCAATGGCTTTTCTTAGCTAATAAAATCTTTGATTTAGCTACGGATTTAGTGATTAATTTTTTATTGCTAATAAAAACTTTGATTTAGCGATGAATTTTCCCTGGCTAATAAAATCCATAGTTTAACTATGAATTTAGCGATGGATTTTTTCTAGCTAATAAAATCAGTAATTTAGCTACAATTTAGTGACGGATTTTCTCCTAACTAATAAAATACATATTTTAGCTACGGATTTAGCAAGCGAATATCTCTTGCTAATAAAATCCATAAATTAGTGATGGATTTAGCGATGAAATTTCCCTAGAAAATAAAATCTTTAATTTTGTGATGGATTTAGCAACGGAGTTTCCCTAGCTAATAAAATTTGTAATTTAACGACATATTTAGCGATGGTTTTTCTCGAGCTAATAAAATTTATAATATAGTGAGGAATCTTTTCTAGCTTATAAAATCAAAAATTTAGCTATGGATTTAGCGACAGTATTTCCCTAGCCAATATTTAATTATATAATTTTTTTATTTATTATTTGTTTTATTATTTTATTTAATTTTGTTTATTAAATGTATGTTAATTGTCTATAGATGAGCAATCCTAAAAACATACATTCTCCTTATAAAATCATAAAAAAATTATATTATAAATAAATAATTTTAAAAATATCAAAATACAAAAATAATTATATATATTAATAAGGACTAAATTAACTATTTTTATGATTTTTTAATTTTTTATAAAATTATAAAAAAAATTCTAAAATTTTAAAATAAGAAACTAAAAAATTTGTATTAAAGTAACATTAAATGATAAATTCAATAAGTATAATGATTTTTTTTTATATTTTAAAAATTAAATTAACATATATTAAAATTTCTACAAATATAAATGTAAATTAATTCTTTGTATAATAAAATAGAAAATATTTTCAAAATTATATGAATTGATGAATAAACTAGTAAAAATTAATATTATTATAAGTAAAAAAATTGTGTTATTATAGAAACCTTTTAAATAAATAAATAATACAAATTTTGAAAATCTTGAAATATAATTAAAATATAAATTTTTTAATAAATTTAAAAATAATAAATTAATATTTATAAATAAATACATAGATGTTTGCTCTTACAAAAATTTATACTAATTAAATAATTGAGTAATATTTTGACTACTAGATTTTAACATTAAATTTTTATTAAAATAATAAATATAACTTATTTTAATTATCTTCTTACTTTAAGTAATTTATTAAATTTTAAAAATTATTAATGATATCAAATAATATGAAATTTTATGCCTTTAAAATTATTTCATATTATCTTCATAAAAATTAATATGAATTCTTAAAAATATATAACCATAAAATATAAATTTGTATATATTTTTTTAACATTAATAGTATTTTATAACTCTTAGGCGAGTGACTAGAAGACAAATCATCTATCATTTATCTTATCATATAAAGTTTGTTAATTTTGTACCTATTTGATATTTTTTTATAAGGCTAAACATATATTTTTTAATTGTTTAATTAATATTATAATAAAAAAATTTAAGGTGTTTGTTTTTCATTTGTACCTTGCTACACGCACATTAATTTTGTTGAAAAATTTTTGATAGTAAATAAAATTAATTAGTCTTTTTGATTATATATATTTATATTGTTTATTTAATATTTTATTAATTAAAAATATAAAAAATTTGCTAATATTTGCATTCACATCGAGACGCGATGGCAATTATCTTCAACAAAAAGTGACGCGAACCTCCTCATTCGGCCATCAATCCCTCAATGACGACGCTTCAACATATAATCGATGTTTAAGTTTTAATTTTTATTTGATTTGAGGTATGTTTTATACATTTATTCTTCATTGATTATCTTGATTAAGCTTATGTGTAATGATTTTGTTATTTATTATTGCCGAAATTCTTCTCATTTATTCACTATGGTGTTCTTGGATTCTGTATATATACTCAATCATATACATACTTCATGCATTTGTGATATAATGCGTTGTCATTGTGTGGATTTTGATGGTGCACAATAGGTATGCCGAATTAATAACTTCTTCAATATACATAACTACATACGATATACAAAAACATTATGCATAAATATAAGTGTGCTTTAAATAAATGTGTTTAAACATAACTATATATATATAACTATAAAAATAGTATACATAAACTATTTAAACATAACTATATCTATATAACTATAGAAATAATAAACATAAACTTTTACTATACTGTATAAGTAATTTATAAAAATTTTAAAAACTTATGCTTCAAAATGTAAAAAACATCTAATAATGGAATTTAAAGTATTTTAAATACTATGAAATTTAACTAATCAAACTAATCACATCACAGCCCTTGAATGAGAGTGCCTTAGGAACGTGATAATAAACCCTCGCGCAATGTCATCCTTAAATTATTCTGAGTCATTATAAACTCATTATGTACTAATATCAAACAATTACTTCTCAATATTGTCCGAGCCACTTGTATTTATTGTATGATTAATAATTGAGAAGTAAATTCATCCTTCCATTTATATTGCACCATAAAAGAAAGATTTATTATTATTCCTATCGGCTAGAATGATTTATATTCATTTCATGCTAGCTTAATAGCAGCCGGAGAGATTATATTTTATAAGTCATATGAGGGTTGATTATATTCATTCAAGCACCATAATTTGATTACGTTTCTAATTTGAACCAAAGAAAAGAGATTATAAATTTAATTTGAAAAATAGATTTAGTCACTTGCATGATTTGTATGCCATATTATCATTTTTTTATATTATATCATAAATTTTTAATATTTCTAAATTGTTTGTAGGAATGCAAGTCGACATATTAAGAGCCAACCGAAACCCAAGCTAAATCCTACCCATCAACCTACATTATGTTCAAATCCCTTGTAAGGGACTAAGTATAAAACTATTCATAATGTATAATGAAAATTATAAATCAAGGTTTTATTATAGTTTTGGATAGCACAAAAAAAAGCTTGAACAAATAGACCTTGCTTATGATGTCGCATAAAGGTAAGTTTTCGAGTTGATCACATAGCAATTAATAAAATATCAAAAATAAATTTGTGATCAAGAATAATTATTAGTCATGCAAAGGAGCCAAAAAAATCCAAATTATTGAGAGAAAAAAGAAAATGAAAATAGAGTAGCCTTATAGCTCTTAAGTAGCAATTACATGCGTAATAAGAAATTCAAATCATTCTAATCTTCAAATAGAAAAAAAGATTAGGCTTGTATCTCTTAAATTACAAACCAAAATAACAAAAATAATTTAATATTATGCATTGATACCACTAAAAGGTAGGAATATTGCACTGAAAAGTATTTTCTTAAATTAGTTCAATTTCAAAATTTTATTAAATAGTTTTTCTTGACAATGAAAGTACTATTCTCTATATTTTGTTGCTTCCAAAAACAGCACTAACTTTTATCTAACTTTGCAAAAAAAATGGAATTCCTCCACAACACTAATAATAATAATATTACTTAATATTTTCATCCTTAATCTACACACACACACACAATGGATAATTATATTATGGAATCCAGAAAAAAATCTATGATTTGGGTTATATTTTAGTACCTAAATTCGGATATTTATAATTATCCCAATATAATTAAAAAAAACATTATGCATAAACTCATTTCCACTTACTCACTATGAAAAAATGAGTTTATGCATATGTTTATGCAAACATAGTATTTATGAACTCCAAATGCATATGTTTTTGTTTTTGAAAAAATGAGTTTCTGGATAAACTCATATGCATACTTGAGTATATGCATTCCGTATTAATAAAGGAAGGGAATTATCAGTATAGGAATTTAGAAGACCCAAATCATAAATATTTTGGATTTGGGTTCTCAAATGTTATATTAAAATTAAAAATTGTAATAAAACATAATTATTTTAATTTTGGTTCTCTTAACATTTTTTCCTATAACATTATAACTTTTATCCACTTTTGTTGCACTGAAATGCATCAACTTTGTTCATCTCATAGAAGTTTTTTAAAAAATTAAATATAAAATAATAGTTTCAGAATTCAAAAATCAATTTTTGATTCTCATTGGGTTTACCAACCATCCAACTAGTAACTTTTTAGAAATCTTGGATTCAAAAATCTTTATCATGATAACACAAGTAGGATTTGATTATTTTAAGTGTTCAAAATTATGATTATTTGTGTAACTATATGTATACCCATATGTAACTATATTTATAATTACATATATAGTAACATACAACATTATATTTAACTATATGTGTATAACTATGTATAAATATTTGTATAACTATATATAAATATTTGTATAATTATATAACACTCTACAACATTAAATATTACTATATTTATAACTATGAATACATATATGTAAATCTATATATTTATTGATAACTTTATATATTTATGTATAACGATTTGTATGAATATATTTATATATAACTATATGTTTAAATATATAAAAATATTAATAGCTATATATACTATATGTATAATAACATATAACTATAAATAATTGTATCTTATTATATATATAACTATAACAGCTTTATGCATAACTATATTTAAATATATAATTTACATCTTATATTTAATATACATTTGTATATATTAGTATATAAAAATATATTTTACTATATCTATACCTATACATATCTATATATATAAATATATAAAATTATATGAATAAATATATATACCTGCATGTATAAATATAACTATATGTGTAACTAAATATATAACCACATGTAACTATATTTATAATTACATGTATTAAAACATAAAACATTATGTTTAATTATATGTGTATAACTATATATAAATATTTATAAAACTAAATAAAATTTTATATAATTAAATATAACTATATTTTTAACTATTTATACATATATGTATACAAATATGCAAATATATATATTTGTTTATAACATTGTTTATATTTATCTATAACTAAATATAACTACTCCTATGAATATATATATATATATATATATATATATATATAACAAATTGTTTGACGATATATAAATTTTTATAACTATATATATTATATGTTTAATAACATATAACAATAAATAATTCTATCTTACTATATGTATAACTATAAAAACTTTATACATAAATAAATAAATAAATATATATATATATAATTAACAACATGTATATAATATACATTTTTATATATTAGTATAAAAATTTTATTTTAGCATATCCATACCAATTCTTAACTATATGTATAAATATATGAAATCATATGCAAAAATATATAAACATACATCTTAAAATATAAGTTTAACCATACGTGTAACTATATGTATAACCACATGTAACTATATATTTAATTATTATGTATAAAAACATATAACATAATGTTTAACTAAATGTGTATAACTATATATAAATATTTGTATAACAATATAAAATTCTATATAAATAAATATAACTTTATTTTTAATTATGTATACATATATGTGTACATAAATGTAAGTCTTTATAATTATTTATAACTATGTATACATTTATTTATATATAACTAGTATGCATATATCTATATATAATTATATGTTAAACTAAATGTAACTATTTATAACTACATTTACTATATGTATCCTAACATATAATTATATATGGGATAATACTATTTTCTTCCACTAACTTGAAATAAAACGGCTAAAGATATAATATCAACAATATGTAATCACATAGCATGAGAGTGTCCGTTGATTAGACTCATATATGGTATAATACAAATAAGGGTCGTACTCTTACCTAATACTAGCCCTTGGGCCTCAGTCTCAAATATGAACTTATGTATAACAAAAAAATGTAATATTTGTTAGCTTTGTACTGAAGAACTTATATTTTCTTTTATATAATTTTTCATTATAACACTGCACTCTCTATGTGGCTCTCTCTCCCTCTATAATTCTTTCAGTCATTCTCTTCCTTTTTTTCTTTATGTGTCACACTATCTCTCTTGTTATTTGTTTTCTCGCTCTTCTATCTTGCTTGTTCTCTCTCTCTCTCTCTCTCTCTCCACCCCTCTCTCTCACTCACTCTCTCTCCCCCTCCCTCTCTCCCTCTCTCCCTCTCTTTCCCCCTCTCTCCCCCTCTCCTTTTCACCATTTCTCTCCCACCCTCTCTCCCTCATTTTATCTCCCTCTCTCTCTGCCCCATCTTTCCTTTTCTCTGCCCCTCTCTCTCTCTCTCCCTCTCCTCCTTCAAACATTAAATGTCATTTTTTTTGCTTTCATTTCTTGTGCATTATCACATTTTGTATACTTTATCTAGTATAACTATGATATCGATTAATCTTTATTATGGTAAAAATTACTTTATCTATTATTGTAGATTCTACAAATGCATTATCTCGATATTCACGATATTTAATCTTTAAAAATATTTATCTGTAAGTAATTTTATTTAATTATTTGTAAATTTTGAAGTAATAGAATGTTTTGCTCAAAATAATGATTGGACATTATTTTTTGTAAATAAAATAGGGCAAAATGAGCTCAGATCAGTCAGTGGATAAATAGAAGGGTTATTAATGGATTTTTGAATAAAGATTTTTTGACTGGGCTTAAACTTTCATTAATTTTGTATGTAGTCAATCGAGTTTGATGGATGGAGAAAAAATTAAGTGTACATGTAATCATCGCAAGTGTCAGAATATCCCTTTTCTTGATGCAAACACTATAAGATATCACTTGGATAAATATGGCTTTGTGCCAAATTATTTTATTTGGATTTATCATGGGGAAAGTACAATGGTTCTAAATATTGACCAAAATGAGGGTATTGAATTGTTTGCTTGTGGTGAAGAATCATTAAACACATACCATGGAATGATCACGGAAGCTGCTGGTGCTGACTTCAATATGGATTACATGAATGAACTACCTAATCCCGAAGCTCAAAAATTTTATGAAATGCTTAAAGCTGCAGATAAAGAGTTGTGGCCTAGTTGTAAAATACATTCGCAATTGTCACTTGTGGCTCGACTAATGAGCATTAAGTCAGAAAATCATATGTTTGAGAAATTATTTGATCAAGTGATAGAACTAATGAAGGAGATTGTTCCGGACAATAATTTGATCACTAATAACTTTTACAATACTAAGAAGTTACTACGAGGAATGGGTCTATCAGTAGAAAAAATTGATTGTTGTTTAAATGGATGCAAATTATATTGGGGTGGCTATAGTGATTTAATTAACTGTAAGTTTTGTGATCATCCTCGATTTAGGAAGGCACCTCGTGTTGTAGATACGCGACAAAAATTGAAGGTTGTCTTTAAGAAGATATATTATTTTCCATTAATTCCTCGATTACATAGACTATATGCATCAAATGCTACAACAAATGATATGAGGTGACATTTTGAGCATGAGGTTGAAGAAAGGGTAATGCGCATCCATCAGATTCACCTACATGGACCCATTTTAATTATATACATTAAAATTTTGTAGCAGAAAGTCGAAATATGAGATTGAGTCTCTACACTGATGGATTTCAGCCATTTGGGCATTCTGGACAACTATATTCAACATGACCAGTGATAGAGACACCTTATAACATGCCTTCGTGGCTGTGTATGAAGGAGAAATATATGTTTTTGTCAATATTGGTTCTAGGGCCAAAAAATCCGAAAGACATGCTGCATGTTTTTTTACAGCCTCTTATTGCAGAGTTAAATCATATATGAGATGTTGGTGTGAATACATATGATATCTCAAAGAGCAAATTTTTATTATGCGGGCAACCCTTATGTAGATAGTAAGTGACTATCATGCATATTCAATTTTGTCTGGCTGGAGTACTGCAGAACTATTCGCATGCCCGTATTGCATGACAAATTCTGATGTATTTACCCTCAAATTTAGTGGTAAATAGTCATGGTTTGATAACCATCGTAAGTTTCTACCTACAAATCTTACATTTCAAAGAAATAGAACTACATTTCGAAAAAATAAAACAATGATGACAGTTGCATTAGCAATTCGTTCAGGAGATGATATTATAGCAAAGATTCAGAGTTTGGGTTTGAAGAAAATAACTGAAAAGGAAGCTACTAGAAGTAATGGACCAATAGGCAAAATATTTGGCTAGAGGTAGAGGTGTCAACCGGGCCGGGCCGGCCCGGCCCAGGCACGAGGCACGGCACGGTTCAGCCATGCCTGGGCCGGCCCGGCACGCAAAAATTCCGTGCCCGGGCTCGTGCCGTGCTCGGGTTTGGCACGAGCCGTGCCATGCCGTGCCGTGCCTGGCCCGGCACGGTTCGGCCCGCGGCACGGCAAACCGGCAAGGGTTTATCCCGTGTCGAGTGTTTCGTGAGCCCGACCCCATGATGCCCCTCCCGCAAAAAAAGAACGTGGGTCGGGTCTGATTCGACCCGACCCACGGTCCCCCGTATCCCGAACCACTCGGACAGGAATGCCCGAGAGGGCCAGGCAAGGCACGGCACGACACGTCATGCCTGTGGGCCATGTCGGGCCCAGTTTTTTTAAACCGTGCCTGGCCGGGCACGTCACGGTACAGTAACCGTGCCGTGCCTGGCCGGGCACGGAAGCACGATCGTGCCTTAAAATAACGGGCTGGGCCGGCCCGTCCTAGCCCGTTTGACACCTCTAGCTAGAGGAAATGTAGTATATTTTGAGACTTACCCTATTGAAAGTCTAATTTAATTCATCATAACTTAGATGTAATGCATATTGAAAAAAAAGTTGTTGATAATGTTTTCAACACTATCCTTAATGTAGACGAAAAAACAAAAGACACTTTAAATCAAGGCAAAAGCTTTATGATTACTGTTGGCATCCTGATTTGAAACTGAATGAGGAAACAAAAAAATTCCTTAAAGCTTGCCACACACTTTATAAGAAGGCAGGACAAATATTGTGTGAATGAGTTAAAAATTTGAAATTCCCTGATGGATATGTGTAAAATATGGGTAGATGCGTGGATATGAAGAATCTTAAGATATTTGGAATGAAAAGTCATGACTATCATGTATTTATGTTGAGATTAATACTAATTGCATTTCGTAAATTACTTTAACTAAGTGTTTGGAAGGTCCTTACAGAACTTAGTTTGTTTTTTAAATAGCTAACAGCAAGCACGATCAAAATAGATGACATGGTGAGGCTGGAGAATCACATTCCACTTATTATTTGTAAGCTTTATTGGATATTCCCATGAGTTTTTTTGATTCGATTGAGCATTTACCGATCCATTTGGCATATGAAGCAAGGATTGTATGGCCAGAGCAATTCAGGTGGATGTATCCTTTTGAGAGGTAAATACATATAATTTGTTGTGTTTTATTATTTCGTACTTTAAGTAATATTATAATTTAATTTAATTGAACCCTAACATTGTGGATGTAGATATCTTCGTAAGTTGAAATTAAATATTAGAAACAAGGCACAAGTTGAAGGTTCAATTTGCAATGTATATTTAGTAGAAGAAGCATCATCATTTTGTTCTTATTATTTTAAGGATCATGTCAAAACAAAGAATAGAAATGTGCCATGGAATTATGAAGGTCATTTGATGGTGAAAGATGATTCTGTGGACAAACTATCTATCTTCAAGCACCTTGGAAAAGCATTTGGAAGAGTAATGTAAATATTTATGACAGATGAAGAGTATAAAGTGACCTGGAGCTATGTTTTACTTAATTGTGAACAAGTTGCACCACATATTGAGTTTGTATCCTCAAAATGGTTGCAAGTTTAATCATAGTTTAATTTTATCTTTAATAGGAATTATTAAAAATTGATATACATTTTTTTCTCTTGTTTATATTTGTGTAGTATTTATATTGAATAGTTAAAATATAGGCACCTAGTAATTTCCAGCAATGATGTCGATTATATGCTAGAAACTGAATTTGTGAATTGGTTAAAAAATTAGGTGAGAATTATCAAGTTTTATAATTTTGAACTATTTAATTTATTAGTATCTTTTATTTGTTAATATCAATTTTTTAATTTGTCACAGGCAATTCATCCTTCAAATGGAGATTCAAATATTTTCATTCAGAATCTAAGTAAAGGCCAGTTTAGATACGTGATAACCTATCCTGGGTATTTTGTTAATGGATATAAATTTCACACAATCAGACATGGTTCTTCTAAAACAACAATGAATAGTGGTGTATGCATTAAAGGCTCATGTTATAGTGCAGACGAGATTGATTATTATGGTCAACTCAAAGAAGTTATTGAGTTGGAGTATCCTGGACTCAAAAATAACATGATTGTATTATTTAAGTGTAAGTTGTTTGATCCTACATGAAATGTGGGCACAACGATTCATTCAGATTATAAGTTAGTGGATGTTAACCATAAACACAGATATAATCGATATGAGCCATTTATTATCCCAGTTCAAGTCTCTCAGGTATATTATTGTATATATCCAAGTTTATCTCGTGATAATAGAGATTGGTGGGTGATTTGCAAAATCTAAGCTCGATCAAAATTTGAAGTACCAACATTGCAACAAAGAAGTGCATACTTAGAAATTGCACCGGTATTCTAGGAAGATGACATAAATAATATTGAGCCATTGAATGTAGTTAAAGATCCATAAAATTTATGTGACTCAAATGGTGGCACATTAGAAATTGAAGAAATTCAATTTCGATCTGAAGATGAGTTCGAACTTCTATCGGTATTAGATGAAATATCAGAAGATCCATTAGACAATGACAGTGATGCTGATAATTAAATTGTTATAATTTTATTATATATTTAAACTATCAAAGACTTTTTATATTTTATTGAAATCTATCGGTGTGTTTTATTCAAAAATGCATGATTGTTCATCATATCCCTATTTTTTGTTCTATGTTTTATTATGTACAGTAGATGGTGCCTAAAGGACGTGGCCATGGTGGAGGTGGACGTGGACATAGAAATTAACTAAATTCATCTGGTATGTTACATCATGTTGCAGAATTTGTACCATCTCAAAGCCACCATATCCAGACTTCAACATAATAATGACCATCTCCATTTCTATCACCATCACCATCATTGAGACCTCTACTATTACCTTTATCAGTTGTAAGCTCACCACCCATTGTGCTTCCTGCACATACTTTTGGTCCATCTCTTTCTTCTATATCATATTTTACACCAGTTGTTCCCCATTCACAATACCAACGATATCATCAAATGTTGTGCCTTCCTCTGTAGTCAGTGTAAAGTTAGTAATTGAAATTGTGTATGAGAGGTAAAAGAAATATTGAAAAATGACTTGAAAAAAAATTTTGATGTTATTGTCAGTGGTTTTTTTATATTGTTATGATTTACTTATTTTCAATGTTATTTATTTATTTGAGTAGTTTTATTCCATCTCACAAGTGTTCGATTATAATTACAAATGCTTTCTAGAAAATGGCTGATTCTAAAGATTTCTTCTGGAAGAAAGTTTCTGAATCGAAAAAAGAGTCATATTTTAATGACTTTCAGGTAAAAATAACAAAACAAAAGCATTGAAAAATAATTATCTATTTACTTAACTTTTATGTTGGTTATTATTCAAGCATTAAATAATCATGTACTTGTTGTTAATATAAATTATTTTGTCATTTTTCTATCAATAGAATCAGTGCACATGGGCACCCAAATTTGATGGAAAGATAAAGTCATTATGGGAGATCAAAGCTGCTCAATGGTATTCTGATTTTGTCCATAAATTAAAGAAAATGAAAGAAAGGCCTGATTTTATATCCGAGGAAGACTAGCCCGAGTGGCTTAATTATTAGGAGGAGTCAGATGTGTAGAAAAAAATTAGATATTGGCAGCAAAAATCAACGAAGTGAGGTAGCTGGACTAGTTACAATAATCTGTTGACATACTAGAGGTTAAAAGTTGAGCATTTCTATAATTTGTGCATGCTCTAGATTTGGTACAAATTTAAAATTCTAAACATTTATATATTTTGTGGTTGTCCTAATAGTCCAATAAATAAAATCTTTACATGGTTTTATTAATTTTGTTAAATTTTTTTATCATTTGTTTTTTTATGACTAAATAAAAGATTTTTCTATGCTAGAGAATTGGGTCAAGATCCAAATTTTTATGAGATTTTCAGGAAGATACATATGAAGAAAGTGGATGGTCAGTATGTTGACAATAAATCTCAGATAATTGCTGTAAGAAATTGTTATATTAATTAGATTTTATAAAACTACAGTACATTATGAAAATTGTTTTGAATGCAAAATATTAATTTTATTTTTTGTATATCTACAATAGTTTTTTTCTCTATTTTATCTTAGGACCTAGTGGAGGAACGTGTAACAGCTGCTGATCAACAAGTTGAGGGTTCTATGGATCTCAACTAATTGACTATGATCATATTTATTTGGAAACAATAGGAGGTCAAAAGAAGTAGCAAGTGTACGGAATTGGCTCTAAGGGAGTGCCATTTTGTCGTAGTAGTCGTGCATCTAATTCATCTGTCTCAACAATGGAGGATGAGATGGTCGAATAACAAGCACTGGAAATAAATGAACGTATTGTAGTTATGGAGACCAAAATGAAAAAGAAGGATGAGAAGCTAACTAATTTGATGGAAGAAATGCAAGAAGTTAAAAAAATGAATTATGAGATGAAAGAAATTAAAAATGTAATGCAATAGGAGATGTCCTATATGAAGTCACAATTAGTGGCATTGGCACAATAGATAGCATTCAGAGATCCAGCTGCCAATCCTGGCAGGAGATGCTAGCATTCCCTACAAATTATGAGGATGATTGAGTATGAGAATTATTTCTGAACTGTTATTTATTTTTATTTGTGTAGAAAATAATTATGATATTTTATTACAGGTTTCATTTTTTTTATTCTAGTTTTGTTCTTTGCTTTTCTAATTAACCAAATTATGAATCTTTGCAGGACACATTATATGAGAGAAAAGAAAAAATTCGGATTCAAAGCATTCAAACATTACCACGTTCCTTCCAATGCTTGGGTCCCATATGTATCGATTTCAGCTTTATCAAAAAGATGGCTAGCTTATCTTATCTTTATTATTATAAAAACATTTTATTTTTCTACTCTCTTTATCTCTAAACATAATTGCTGGACATCTTTTGAATTTTTGTTGAAGCTGAATGACAATCAACTTTAATTTGTGTTTGTTAATGTCTATAATATTTGTTTTTATATATGTGTGAATATGTTTTTGTGTCTCTAAATTTTTTGGGTAGAGTTTTAGCCTATTATAGGTATGTAAAAGTCTATTTTCATTAGTAGCAACAGTGGCAGCGACGACAGTGGTGGGAGCAGAAGTGGCAGCGGCGGCAGCGACGGCAGCGACGGCAGCGGCGGTGGTGGCAGCTGCAGCGACATCGGCAGCGCTAGTGGTAGCTGTAGCGACAGCGGTAGTGGCAGAGGTAGTGGTAGTGGCAGAGGTAGTGGTAGTGGCAAAGATAGTAGAAGTGGCAGCAGCAGCTGGAGAAGCTGCAACAGTACCAAATGCGGTATATACATACGTATATAGTCAGTATATACGTAGATATTTTATGTACATATATCCTGAGTATATATATGTACTCAGTATATATGTGTGCAGAATATTGTAGTTTATATGTACATATATTGAAAATAATATATGTACGAGTGAAATGCTAGTATATATGTACATATTTATTGCAGCAATATATATTTACAAAAACATAGTTTTTATTTATTTTGATTTGATTTGGTGGTTTAACTTTCGTACATATATGGTACCTCATTGTTTCTCATACGAACCTTGTATAAGTGAAGACATATTTCAACAAACATTATGCACCGTGACTCGGACAACATTTTGACAATGGAAAGTTGGTGATCGAAGGAGCAGAGGAAGAGAAAGCAACGTCAATGCATTGATAGATTATACTATATGCACAATCGGTATATACATTAATTAATAAGATGTAATATATTTTTTGTTATTTTTTTTGTTTTAGTTATTTAAAATATTGTATTAGAATAACTTTTTAAATGAAATTTTTTTGTTTAATTTAAAAGTTTGATTTATAGTTTCTGTTTTTATTAAATTTAATTTAAAAATATTAAATTATTTAATTAAATTTTTGTTGAAACTGTATGACAATAAACTTTATATTTGTGTTTGTTAGTGTCTATATTAACTATTTTTATATATCTATGAAAATGTTTGTGTTTCTCTGAATTTTCTAGGTAGAGTTTTAGCCTATTATAGGTATGTAAAAGCCTATTATCAGTAGTGGTAGTTGCGGTAGCGGCGGTAGTGATGGCATTGGCGGTAGTGGTGCCAAAAGCAACAGCGACGGCGATGGCAGCACCAGCGGCAGTGATAGCGGAAGCAGCAGGAATTGAACAAATGTGGTATATATGCACGTATATAGTCAGTATATACGTACATATAATTCTACAGTATTTTATGTACATATATATTGAGTATATATGTACTCTGTATATATGTACGCGTAATACTGCAATTTATATGTACAAATACTCCAGTAATTTATGTACGAGTGAAATGCTAGCATATATATACATTTTTGTTGTAGTAATATATATTAATGACAACGTAGTTTTTTTTAATTTATTTTGATTTGATTTAGTGGTTTAAATTTCTTACAGATGTGGTACCGCATTGTTTCCCATACGAAGCTTGTATAAGTGAAGGGATTTTTCAACAGACATAAAGTACCGTGACACGGATAGCTTTTTTGCAGGAGAAAGTTGGTGATCTGAAGAGTAGAGGAAGAAAAAACAACGTCAATACATTAATAGATTATACTTTATGCACAGTCAATAGATACATTGTTACTAAGATGTAATATAATTTTTGTTATCTTTTTTTAGTTATTTAAAATATTATATTAGAATAAGTTATTAAATAAATTTTTTTTGTTTATTTTAAAATTTTCATTTATAGTTTCTATTTATTAAATTTAATATCAAAATATTAAATTATTTAATTAAATTTTAGTTTAAGTTGTATGACAATCAACTTAAATTTGTGTTTGTTCATGTCTATAATAACTATTTTTATATATATGTGAAAATGTTAGTGTGTCTTTGAATTTTTTTGGGCAGAGTTTTAGCCTATTTTAGGTATGTAAAAACCTATTATCAGTAGCAGTAGTAGTGACAATGGCAGTAGCGACTGGTAGCGAAAGTGCCAGCTGTGGTAGTGGTGGTGGTGGCGGCAGCAGGTGCAGCAGTGGTGGTAATAGATGGGGCAGCAGCGGTGGGAGTGGAAGCGGCGGAATCAGCAGCATCGGAGGTAGTGGCAGCAGCAGCGGCTGCACCAGAAGTAGTAGCGGTTGTGGCGGTAGCAACGGCTACGGTGGTAGCAGTGGCTATACCAGAAGCATCGGTAGCACCAGAAGTAGTGGTAGAGGTGGCAGTGGCAGCAGTGGTGGCGACGCTAGTAGCAGTAGTAGCAGCGGCGGCGGTAGCTGCGAAATGCACAGGCAACGGGGGCAGCGGCTAGCGGCGGTAGCAATGGTAGTGGCCACGACAGTAGCAGAGTTAGAGGCGGCAACAACGACAGTAACAGTGGTATTGGTAGCGATAGCGGCAACGACAACAGCGACAGGGGTGGCATCGAGAGCAGCAACAATAGCACCAAATGAGGTATATACTTACGAATACTGTCAGTAAAATATGTACATATAATACTGCAGTATTTTATGTACATATATACTGAGTATATTTGTACTTTGTTTATATGTACACATAATAATGTTGTTTTTATGTACATCTACTGCATTAATATATGTACGAATGAAATACTAGTATATATTTACATATATACTAGATGATTATATATGTATCAAAATATAACTTATTTTTTTTAATTTGACTGAGTGGTTTAAATTTCTTACAGATATGATACCGCATTGTTCCTCATACAAAGATTTTCTAAGAGATGAGATTTTTCACTAGATATTACGTGCCATAACTTGGACAACTTTGTCGCAGTAGAAAAATGATGATCGGAGGAGTAGAGGGAGAGAAAGCAACGTCAATGAATAGATATATTATACTTTATGCATTGTCGGTAGATATATTGATGAATAAGATGAAATAAAATTTTATTATTATTTTTTTGTTTCAATTATGTAAAATATTGAATTAAAATAAGATATTAAATGATTTTATTTTTTGTTTATGATAAATTATTTATAGTTTCAATTTTTATTCAATTTGGTATAATAATATTAAATTATTTAATTAAAAAATTTTAAAATAAATTAAATTCTGAAATTATTTTTGAAATTAAAATATCTAGGAAAAAATTTCTTGCTAAATTAGCAATGGAAAAATCCTTTGCTAATTTATCTAGGGAATTTTCTCTAGCTAATTTAGCTAGGGAAATATTAAAAATAGCAACAGATTTTTCGACTCTAAATTTATTTAGATAGTGCCTATTTTCATAGTTGAAATTTATAGATCAGCACTTTAGCATGAAAATCTTCTGTCATTATTTTTGTTTAGCGATAGAAAATCTCATTTATCTTGCTAATTTAGCTAGGAAATTTGTCTTTTTTAGCATGAGATTTTTCCGTCGCTAACTTTTTAGCTAGGGACACTTTCCATCGCTAAATTTTAGCAAGAAGCACTTTAGATAAGAAACTGATCCATCCATAATCCATCGCATATATATGATGGTTAGCGATGGAAAAATACCCATTTAGCTAGGGAATTGTCCCTAGCTATATGGAATTTTTCTTGTAGTGTGTCACACCATATAGTTGGGTATCCTATGCAATCGCATGGGTATATGTTAGGAAAACCAAGACAATCCCATGACTAGTCATTATAACAAAATGATTGGTCTCCAAAAATGACAATATATTATTAGGGAAGAACTAAGAACCAGAAAAAAAATTAGGAGTATGAGATTAATTGTTGAACCTAAAATTACAAAACTTTTTGACATTTTGCATATTGACCAAATCTGAGATTTTTTTTTATTTGTATTGATCTCTTTTCCAGCAACTAGGGGTGGGCAAAAAAACTGATCAAACCGATACCCGAACCGAAACCGATCAGTCCGAACCGAAAAATTAGGTTAACCAAACCGATGGTTTAGGTTTAGGTTTTTTTTTAATTTTTTTCGGTTTAGGGTTCGGATTCGGGTTTTATCCAAAAAAAACCGTGGACACCGGTTAACTGAACCGAACCTTAGACATATACTTGTTTTAATATTTTACATTCAGTCATAAGTTATAACCCAAACCCAAACAAACCCATTGGTAGCCCTAATACTCTCTCATTTTCTAACATCTCCATCTCCTCTCTCGTGCAAAGAACGGTTCCTCTTTTCAGCCTCCTGCGTGCCCTCCTCTAAGTAGACAACAACTTTGTTGTTGGACAGTAAATCTGCTTGAGAAAGAAGGACGGCTTGACGACGGCTGGTAAAGATTGATCAGTTTTTAAGTAGAGAAAGAGATTATGTGGGTTTGTGGGTGGTGCTTGGTGGTGAGTTGATAGTTATTGATGGTGGTTTTCCAATGTCTGGTTAGATACTGTCATACTGTGGAGTAACGATTAGCTGCAATTGGAAGGGCAGCTCGCCACTACATGGATGCAGATTTAGGAATTAAATGTGTGATCTAGGAATTATGTCACCTTTTTCTTGCAGATTTAGGAGCCCTACGAAACTATCATGGCTCTCCATTTCTGCCATCTGATTAAGAAATTTTGCTTGATTCTCCAGAGCACGAGGACATAGGTAATGAGGATTGCATATATGTTATCTTGTGTATAGCCTTTTCTTTTTAGTTTCCTTTGCTGTTTCTTGCTCGATGATTATTCAGAAATTATAGAAAAAAATTCTGTTTTGCAGTAAATATATGTGTATTTTGTCAATAACACTGATGGATCTATCCTTGCAATAGTGAAGGAATTTATGCTTATGTTATTTAACTTGACCTTATAATTTACCTTGTATATATTCCTGCCATCCATAACAGTGGTTTCAAATCATTGACATTGGATTGATTTTGAACTCTACTTGCATGATTAATCAATATTAACACCAACATTTTAGAAGTTTAGGTAAAGTGAGGGAACATTAGCACTAGCCATCACATGAGTGGCATGGCACAAAGACATTGGTCAAAGCCTAAAAATTGAAACTTTTAATGCTAAGAACTCATGTTCTGAAAAATAAAAATAAAATGCCTGTGGGTAGATTATGTTATTCCTTTAGCAAGAAAACAAGAGAGAAGATCAACAGAAACCAGTATTATTTTGTGCTTTGGGGCATTGACAGAAAAAGGGTCCATAGAATGTGTACCCAGTTGAGAGTAAAAATTGATTTTGAAAACATGATAGATGTTGGAATAGACGGGGGTGGTTGTATATAAGGTAGTGGATGGGGTTTAGAAATTATACGGCCAATGAGAACTGAAAAGGTGATTGATTATATTTTATTTATTTATTTATAATAATAATTCTGATTGATTGATTATCCTTGCAAATTTATAGAAAAAAATTCTGTTTTGTAGTAAATAGTTATTTATTGTGCCAATTGACTAATTTTTATTTGTATGGTTTTGTTAATTGTTATCAGATGTCTAGTACTACTGAATCAGTTTCAAGTACTCTTCCCGACGCTTCAAATTCAGAGAATGCTTCCATTCCCTCAAGTGATAACCAAGCTGCAACAAAAGCACATACTTCTAATGATGCTACTACAACTTCAAAGGGGCGTAAAAGAAAATCATGGGTCTGGGATCATATTGACAAGAATGATGACAAAAATGATCAAAGAGCTAAATGTAAGTATTGTGCTAAATCTCTTGCATGTCCTTCAACTAGTTGTACTAGTTGTTTAAGCAATCACTTGTCTAGGTGTAAACTCTATCCTTATAATGTTGAAAAGACTCAAGCAACCTTAGCTTTCTCACTTGCACCAAAGTTTAATGAGGTAGGAATAGAAAATTTTCTTGCTAATTGGAAGTTTGATCAAGAAGAGTGTAGAAAGTGGCTTGCTAGGATGGTTATTGTTGATGAGTTGTCTTTTAATTTTGTGGAGCATGAGGGGTTTCGTTCATTTTGTCGTGTTATGCAGCCACGTTTTCTAGTTCCCTCACGTAGGACTATAGGAAGAGATTGTTATAATATTTATAAGGAAGAGATGGATACATTAAAAAAGGTTTTTAAGAAGTTGTCTTCTAGAATTTGTCTCACAACTGATACATGGACATTCATTCAAAACATGTCTTATATGTGTCTTACTGCACACTTCATCGATGATGATTGGAAATTGCATAAAAGAATTATTTCTTTTTGTCCTATTGCTGGTCATTCATGGGAAATAATCGGTATGGCTGTTGAGAGGTGTTTGCTTAATTGGGGGATTGATAAGGTTTTTACTATAACTGTTGATAATGCATCTTCAAATGATACATGCATAAGATATTTGAAAAGAAGGCTAAATAGTTGGAAGGGAAGTGTCCTACAAGGTGATTATTTACATATGAGATGTGTTGCTCATATATTGAACTTAGTTGTAAAGGATGGCTTGAGTGAATTAGATGACTCCATTGTGAGGATTAGAAATGCAGTGAAGTATGTGCGATCTTCTCCTTCTAGAGAGCAAAAGTTCAATAATTGTGTAGAAAAAGAGAAGATAGAGAGCAAGAATCATGTATGCTTAGATGTGGAAACTAGGTGGAACTCAACATACATGATGATAGAGGCAGCCTTGAAATTTCAGAAGGCCTTTGACTTGTTGGAGGTCACCGATAACAAGTATGTTTCAGAACTTTTGATGAAGAAAGGTGTACCTACTAGTGAAGATTGGGAGTATGCTAGATCATTGTTGCCTTTTCTTAAGGTTTTCTATGACACTACTTTGAGCTTTTCTGGGTCGCTTCATGTGACTAGTAATGAATACATGAAGAAAATTTTTGGTCTTAGCTTGATGATTAATTCAAAAGTTGAAAGTGATGATCCTAGTTTGAAAGAAATGGCTTTGAAGATGAAGGCGAAGTATGAGAAGTATTGGGCAAACATTGACAATATCAATGTTTTCTTATTTATTGCGGTGATTCTTGATCCTAGGTGTAAGTTGGAGTCTGTAAATTGTTTAATTGACAATTTTTATTATGACAAGGATACCGCAAACAAATTAAAAGAGAAGGTGAACATGGTTTTAGAGTCATTATTTCAATTTTATGGTGCATCTCAACTTTCACAAAGTGTAGAAAAAGTGGAGAACAACAATTGGTGGATTTGAGTTTGGAAAGTGATCTTCAAGATGTAGCTCAATATGCGGATTTCATGTTCAAGAAGCAAAAAATAGACCAAGACAATTTAGATTCCAAATCTGAACTAGATAAATACTTGAATGATGCTCGTGAGATTTCTCAATCTTCTTTCGATTTGTTGGGTCGGTGGAAATCAAATGCAAGCAAGTACCGCATTCTTTCTTTAATAGCTAAGGATGTGCTAGCTATGCCTGTGTCTATCGTTGCTTCAGAATCAGCTTTTAGCACCGGAGGTCGTGTGCTTGATTCATTCCGAAGTGCTTTAACTCCCAGACTAGTTGAAGCTCTCATCTGTGCCCAAAATTGGTTGAGAAGTTCAATTCAGCCTATATATCTTGATAGCATCTTGGAACAACTCGAGTCAATCTATATATGTGAATTTTTTTTTGTATTTTGTTGCCTTGAAAATTATACTTACATAATGAAATTAGTATCTCATTTAATTTATTTCTATTTTTTTGTAGAGTCATCTTGTGTCACTGATGATCATCCTCTTTGCACAATTGATGATTAAGAAGATTTGAAGATATACAATACTTGTCAGGATCGCCTTTATGTTTATGAGATATGTGTACACTTCAAATCAATGATTTGAATTTGTGAATTTTTCTCATGTTATGCTTGTTAAACACATTGAATATTTTATGTTTCAGTTGTTGTTATGCTTTAATTGGATTTGTTGGAATTTTTTGTTGTTTCTACAGTTTTCTGCAGTTTTTACTGTTGCTTCTGTATCTTTTATTGCTGTTTCTGTAGCTACTGTTTCTGCATTTTACTGCATTTTCTATTGTTATTTGCTGCTACAATTTTCAGTAGTTTTTTAGGCTTTAAACTGCTATTTTCTATATTTTTATCACTGCATTTTGTACTTCTATTTGCTGCATGTTGTTGTTTCTGCAGTTTATGCAATTTCTGCAGTTTTTACTGTTGTTTTGTAGATTTTACTGCTATTTCTACAGTTTTTACTAGTTTTTTTTTGAGTTTTTACTATTTTTTTTATGTTTTAAATGCAGTTTTCTACTATTGTTTGCTGCTGTAATTTTCTGCAGTTTTTTAGGCTATTTCCTGCACTTTTATTCATGCTATTTGTTGTATTTTTTGCTACAATTTTCAGCAGTTTTTAGGCTTAAGGTTGATTTTAATGCAAGAAAAATGTACATATTTTATGGATGTAAAAACTTAATATTGTAAGACATAGCAATGCAGTTTTTTTTAGTAAAATTGATGATTTAGTGTGCTTTATATTTATTTTTTTATGGTTAAAAAACTTAAAAATAATGAAAATATGTAAAACGGTTAAAAACCAAAAACCGAAATACCAAACCGTATTTTAACGGTTAACCGATTTAACGATTAACCGGTTTAACGGTTTAGGTTTACAATATTAAAAACCGTTTAGTAATGGACTGGTTTCCTAGTAGGGGTCATGGACCGGTTAACCGGTCCATGCCCACCCCTACCAGCAACTCATTTTATAAATTGAAAAAAAATGCATTTAGTGGAGAGATGAATAAAAATTTCCAAATAAAGGCCTTGCAAAAGGAGTAAAATATGGACAAACATAGATTTTGAATAAATCAATGAATGAATTTCTATTTCTATCTATAGTCGTTACTTTGTGAATTGATTATAACTTGATATTTGGTATGGAGGCCACAATTACATCATGGTCTCTTACATAGTCGAACATTTTTTAAAGTAGATGATGGCTTAAACAATTTATATCTTTCATTTTATAAATTTATATGAATAAACCATTTTTATCTTTGTGAATTTATATGCATAGTTTCGGATCTATTTTACTCTCCATATAATATTTAAATAGTAGTGCTTGATGTATCTTCACTATGGACCTAATCTACCACACTTGAGGCCTAATATACCAACATTATCATTGAGATATGTATGACAATCCTTTATATGATGTACAACTAGTAGTACCTTATGTACCACCATAATGTGCTTTATGTACCATCTTGGTGTACCTTATGTACCTCATTGAAAGGTCTCATATAATGTATGATCTATGATGTTTTATGTGCATCTCTCTGATGTGTCTTATGTACTACACATAGGTATCATGTACCACCCGTGTCATTAAGAGATGTATGACCCCCCTCCAAATAATGTAAAACATGTGGTGCCATATGTACCACTCATGGATATCTTATGTACTTCCATTGCAACTTTTGATATACCATCCTTGTCATTGAGTCATATATGATCTCTCTTCATATAATATACAACAAGTACTGTTTATGTGCCTATCTCATATGCCTAATATATTGTACTTGGGGTCATGTATCTCCCCCTCATGATGATATACAATTAGTGGTGCTTTCTAAACCAACACAATGTGCTTTATGTACTTTTATATGTATAGAATATTATGATAAATCAATTGAATACAAAATATTTGTGTTGAAAATTGATTGTAAACATGCTTGCTATCCTTGCAAAAATATTTTAGCTTCAACAAAAACAAAAAATTTTTTTATAATGAATATATATGTAATATTCAATATCAACTTATGACCCACTATTTTTACAAAAAAAAAGCATTTTCATCCCAATGTAATAATAAATATTTTCACACAAAGGGTGATTTAAAAATAACTGCCCTTTTCACTATGTTTTTTTCTTTGTGTTTAACCATGCTTCTTGGACATGGAGTAGGGGTCATTGTGTTGGGGGTACCAGCTAGAACATCACCTATCTAGACTTCATTAGATTGAAAATGCGTATTGGATATGGTTGATTGCACATTCATGTGGTCCTTTGAGGACAATGTTAATAAAGTGATGTTAGCATTCCCATTTATATTTCAGGGAGAGAAAATGGGGTTGAACCTTTTGGTTTAGCATCCATATTTGAGCCACATGATACACATAGATGGTGAGATAAAGTAGCAATGTCCCATGAAAATAATATAGCCAAGGCCGTGATGTTGGTAGTAGTTCTCACAATATGTTCATCAGTGGCATGTTCAACTTGATAGAACATTGTCAAATACTAAATAGTTAATTAAATTTTTTACATTATTCATTTTAAATGTAGTGATTGAGATGCACCTTCCAAGACTCAGCTTCAAGTATTGTGCTATCAATATTGCACTATTTCTAAGACTCTCTATTGAAGCACATAGCTGACCAAAGCTAAAACATGAGATAAGGTTGTTAAAAAGATATATATATCTTAATTTCATTGAGCAATACATTATACAACATGAAGGAATTATAATATTTACATACATGGACATGACCTTGTAGTTATCTTATCATGATGCTCATCTTGGAAGTAGTAATAAGCAACATCAAAAATTGAAACAAGACATCTACATAAGTCATGTTTCAGCTCTGTACAACTCAACTACAATAGGAAAACAAATCTAGTAGTCGAAATAACATCATTCTTATCAAAGGGTAATGCATAAATGAGTTTGAAGATTTTATGGAGAGCATATGCATATTGGTAGAGATAGTTTATTGATGAAATGAAAGAATCAATATTGAATGGATTGAAATGAAGAGAACTTGAACAAATATAGAATTTGAATGATATTTATAGTTGTAACTTAGTTAATTGATTATAACCTGATATTTGGTATGGAGGTCACAACCACATCATATTCTCTTACTTAGTTGAGCAATTTTGAAAGCAAAGAATGACATAAATAATTTCAATCTTTGATTTTATGAATTTATATGCATGTGTTTAATGTCATATATCTCTTGGTAAATTTCATTAGTATGGATTATATCTTTTATTTTTATCCAATTGGAATTATAGAATTTTCTATATTGTAAATATAAAATAGAAAATTAAATTGGTATCTTAGAAGAGTGAGATTTTAGTTTTAATAATATATAAATTTACGGCTATCAAAAGATTGAGATATGAGAAATTGATGACATCCCTTTGAAATTAATATCAAGTTGATTGAAAGCAACATATCATTGGACCAATATAAAAGGTTAAAGTAACCCAATCATGTAGGAATCCCCTCGAGATAATATTTAACTAGTGGTGACTTATGTATCACTTGGGTGCACATTATGTATTATCTTTGGGTTCTAAGATACCACCCTTGTCATTGAGGCTTGTATGAAGCTCTCCATATAATGTATAACTAGTGGTTCTTTTTGTACATCCATCGTTTGCTTTATGTATCACATTTGAGGCCCCATGTTTCAACCTTATCATTGAGATATATATGACTCACTCTTCTCCATATAATGTACAACAAGTGGTGCCTTAAGAATCATGCTAATGTGCCTTATGTACCAACTCGGTTTACCTTATGTACCATCATTGGGGAGTCTAATGTCCCACTCTTGTCATTGAGGAATGTATGACATATTTCATATAATATACTACTAATGATATCTTATGTATCTTTTTCATGTGCCCTACATACTACACATAGGGTCCCATGTACCACCCTTGTCATTAATGCATGTATGACCCCTCAATATAATGTATAACTAGTGGTACCTTATCTACCATTTATGTGTGCCTTATGTACCACCATTATAGGCCCCCATATACCATCCTTGTCATTAAGCCATGTATGACCTCCCTCAATATAATAAACAACTAGTGGTATTTTATATACCTTCCTTGTGTGTCTTATATATTGTATGTGTGGCCATGTATGTTCCCCGTCGAGATAATATACACCTAATGTTGCATTATGTACTAGAAGAGTGTGCCTTATATATGGGTAGAGCGTGCCTTATGTTCCATTATTTGTATGGAATATCACTACACATCAATCGGAAACAAAAGGTTTGTGTTTAAAATTGAATGGAACTTATTATCCTTGTACAACAAATGTATAAAATTATATATATTGGAAAGAAAATTAGTTGTCATTATCCTTGTATTTTTAAATTTAAAATGTAGCTTCAACAAAAATAAAACTGTCTTATAATAAATATATATGTAATGTTCAAAATCAATGTATAACCGATAATATTTTCACAAAAAAATCATCATCATCCCAATGTAATAATAAATGATGTCACACAAATGGTGATTTACAAATGACTACCTTCTTCACTATGTATTTTACTCTATGCTCAACCTTGTCCCTAAGACATGGAGTGGGGTCATTGTGCTGGATACCAGCTATGACATCACTTGGATAATCATCATCGTACCCGACCTTTGTATTGGATATGGTTGATTATCCATACGTGCATTCCTCTGAGGACCAATATTGGTAAAATGATAATAGGGTTCCTATTTCTACTTTGGTTAGAGGGGGAGCAAATGAGGTGGAACCTTTTGGTTTAGCATGCATGTTTGAGCTCAACCACATAATTTGAGTAGATGAAAAAAGTAAATATTTGGGGATTTATGGTTAGCTAAATGAGATATAACACCCATGCATATGTATTCATGAGAGATAGTGTATTGGTGTCCAATGATGAAAGTATTAAACAAGGCCTTGACACTGGCGGCAATTCTTGCAACATGTTCACCAATGGTATGTTCAACATGGTAGAATTTTGTTAAATAATGAATATATTATTAATATTTTTGTTATATTGTTCATTCTAAATATAGTGATTGAGATTTAACCTCCAAAAACTCTACTTTAGGTGTTGTGCTATCGACATCGTGTTGTCCCTAAGGCTTTTTGTTGGAGTCCATAGCTGACCAAAGCTACAACATGAGATAAAGGTAGTTAAAAAAATATAAATATCTTAATAATCATCATGCAATGTTTGATAAAAGACGAAGGAGCTATTATAATTACATACATGAACATGACAATGTAATTGTCTTAACATAATTCTCATCTTACAATCTCAAATAGTGGTAAGCATCATCAAAAATTGAAACAAGCCACCAGCATAGGTCAAGTTTCATATCAATACAACTCAACTGCATTAGGCAACCAAATATCTACTAGAAATAATATCTTTCTTATAAAAGGGTAACGCATATATGAGTTTGATGAATTTTTTGGGCAAGCATATTGATCTTTGTATAGTTTTGTTGATGAAATTAATATTACTAATGAGGATAAATAAAAGATTTCTCCAACCATATCTTTCAATGAAAAAAAAATATATAAGAAACATCAGTGGAATACATTATTAAAAAGTAAGGTTGGATAAAATATTATAAAAATTGATGACTACTCATATATGATTAAAATTAGCAATCAAAAAGCAAAATTACCATAATAATTGATAACAATGTGGATTTGTTACACATAAGTAAATATGTTTGGATTATCAAGTTAACTATGTTCATTCCAAATAGAACCAATGTTCCAATTTTACATCATGAACAATTCAATAATATTACATGAAATGAAAAGAAAATATGAAAACATATAGATACAACTTATTTTCATTCATTCTCTCTCTTTTAAGCTCATAGTTGCATGGCGTTGATAATGTTAAGATAATTTTACACTTTTTATCTCAATCAGAGTTGGAAATTTTACCACACCAGCCATCTATTTACTATTGAGATGATTTTATGCTTAATCATTGGATGAAATCTATGATAATGTAGATTTCCGCATCTTCCCTCTTGGCATATATTTTAGTTGTCAAGCTTAGACGACCACTACTATGGATGGTCCAAGTATAGTCGTGCCTTTGATATTATACCACCAAAATCATACATACTCTGTATATTTGTCATTTATACTTTTATTCCATTTAGGTTGTATGTCAAGTACCATTAATAATTAGTGAGTATACATTTCTATTCTTTATTCTCAGTTGTTATAAAAATACAAAATATGATATTAACCATTTTGAACATTTGGCTTTGTAAGTACTATACTCATATTAATTAATATATATCTCCCTAATAATTTTATTTATATAAGTCATGCCACATAAAATAAAAGTAGTGTTTTCACCTTTCCTCCACTTGGAATTCCTCTCTGCTCTCAAGAGCTTCGTCAATGAGCTTTCTATGCTTTTCACTTGGGAATCTTGTCGTATCAACCACTTCTTTCACAACTTCTAAGTATCATGTCCTTGGTTTTTTCTTAAATCACAACTTTGAGAAGTATTATGAATTCAAAATAATTTTCTTCGTTAAGGTATACTACAACCTTTTCTTTTTTTATACTATTTTTTACTTCATCAACTTCTCCATCTTCTTTGGGCTACAATCATTTAATAAATTCTTCAATCTGAAATTCACATCTTGCTTTTTGGTTGTGCATATGAAACTATCTATTCTCTAGTAGATTTTATCATTATCATTTGGAATTTATAAACTTTTATATAGGTTGATCTTGACTTGATCTTCTCCCACATGAGTATGAATTCCTCCTTATTTGTATCATTAACACATGTCTAATCATCAAGAATGGTTGTCCCATGGTTAATGGGGCATACAAGTCTTCCTTCATGTGTAATGCCACAAAGTCAATCGAGAAAATATACTTATCCTTGACTACCACTTCTTTGATAATTTTCACTAGAAACATGATTAATTGGCCAACCATTTGTAGCAAGAGAGAAGTTATAATTATCTTACTAAGATTCAACCTCTATACTATGGATAATGACATTAAGTTTATATTTTCTCCGAAGTCATTTAATACCTTCCAAAATATATACTCACAAATAATGCATGGAATTATAAAACTTTCAAAATCTTTGAGCTTTCTCAAGAGTTTATATTGAATGATCATGTTACACTTCTCATTCATACTCAAAATTCCATATGTCTCTACTTTTTTCTTGTTACACATTATATTATTTATAAACTTTATGTAATAGGACATTTGTGATAATGATTTTGCGAGCTACCAACTTTCTGAAGATATTGAGGAATAAATCGAATTGATCATTCGGATTTCCCTTTATAAACTATCGTGGAAAATTAAGAATAGGTTGGAGAGTTTGTTTACCATCTACATAATCATTATTTGATACCTCATCCTTTTGTTCATTAATTTGGTTTACCTACATTTTCTTCTCCAATTTCACATTTTTATGTATGATAATTAGTGACATAAGTTGGACAATGAGATCTAGGAATACCTTAACTTTGGAAAAAGCCATAGTATTGGATGCCATGGCACTAGGAAGTGCAACTTTGGAAAAAGTCATGGCATTATCACTCATAACTTTATTTTCTTCATTTGCCTCCCATTTGGATTTCTCTTCTATTTTCAAATATTTTACTACTTCTAAGTATTATGGACATATATCTTTTTGGATTCACCTTGGTATTGCTTCACAATTCATCGATACTCTTTTTCTACATCATTAATACTAGTTACCCAATTTCATTCTAAATGATTTTCATCACCATGTCCATATGATATAGCATTGTTTCTATCTATTACATTTTGTTTTCTTATGTATCATTCCTCTTATTTATCTCCACGAGTAGCACAAGAATGTTCTCTTTAAATGATGATTTTTCTTCTCCCTTTGGGTTGTTGTAGTCGAAATTCAAAGTTTTTTTTGCATTTAATATCCCATTTAGTTACTTGCAAAATTCTATTGATGTTGTCCCATGTTTTGTTATTCATTCTTATGACTTTCATACAATAATTCTTTTTTAATTTCTCACATTAAAATGGTTATTTGTAGGAACATTTTTATTGGGTCTGAACACATTACCTTCTATTTTGTAGAATTTTGGCTTTCTCTGCTAAATAAATCATGTCAAGATTGGAAAGTTCTAGCTATTGTAAAATATGTCAAAATTGGTAATCTTTTAAAGCTCAGTGAGGAATGAGCTGTTGAACAACTTGTTCTACACCACTTTTGCTATTTTCATTGTTACCATTATCTTTCTAGCTTGCTCTCTCAGCTCGTTATCTTAATTTGTATCATTTTATTCTCTATATTTTTGTGTTCATAGGTGTTGGCCAAGGCTTAGATCTTTAGTTCATATATTATGGTGACAATAAAAAAACTAAAAACAACAAACCACAAACTCAAAATAAACAAGAAGAAAAATATTTATCTTTCTAGCTAGAAATATAATTATTCTTTTTCAAAGATAGATATGTCAACTCAAATTAACAAATCAAACTCAAAATAATCTCTAATAGCGGTGCCAAAAACTTAATATAACATTGTTATAGTATAAAATTGTATTATTTTTGGCATGACTTCAAAAACTCATTGTGCAATTGATTTTATCTAATGGAAATCATCAAATATATGGGTCATACAAGTAATAAATTAGACATAAGTTTAGATGTTAATCTCATAGGGATTGTATGAGCAGTTTTACTAATTAATAGCAAACTAATAGCTATTTGAGTTATGTATTTGGTTGATACTTAGTCCCTAGGGGTGGTTTACTTCTTAGTGTTTGATGAGTTTCTTTACTATTGAGATAATGTTATGCTTGATTGTTAGACAAATAGTTAAATGTTTTTGATTTACCTTTTTGTCCCCTTAGCATACAAGATGTATGTCAACCATAGATTATCACTACCAATGATGGTCCCTTTGTAGTTGTGTCTTTGATAGTTTACTCCTGAAACCATAGTTTCTTTGTTTTTGGGTCATCAACACTTCTATTCCTTTTAGGTATTACTTCATTTTTACTTGATGATTATATTGAGTATTCGTTTTATTTTATGAACTAGTTTTCATAAAAGATATGAAATAATATGATATTAATTGTGATTGAGCTTTCGGGCTCATAAGTATCATAATCATATTAATTAACATATATTTCTATAATGATTTTTTTATAGAATTCATATACAAGGAAATAATCACAGTAATATCATTGCCATATAAAGCACATCCCTTGCATGTATCTCATGTTTTACCCATCACCAATCACCATAACTAACGCATGACTTTCACACAATTATAAAACTTCTATGTTAGATAGAGGTGTCAAATGGGAAGGGCTGGCCAGACATAGTTTTTTAGGCACAACCAGGCTAGCATGACACACAATAGTACCATGCCATGCTAAGCATAGCACGGTCCCTTGGAGGTCAATGCTGGCATGGGCCCGTAGCTCGAAATTTGCCTGGGTTTGTGCCAGTTCGGCCCGATTCGAATCGGCCGATTCAAGTGGGGCGGCAATTTTTTTAATAAATTAGGGTTTTGGCGCCTACGGCTGCGCCGCTTTCACCCGTCGGGCCTCACCAAGCCTCGCCCATCGGGCATCAACTTGTGGTCCCTCGTCGTGCCCATGCTCAGTGCGTGGTCACTCATGTCGTGCCCACGTGCTAGGCACCCATGCTGTGCCAAGCACAGCACGGGGACGAAATCCCTTGGGCCATCACATCATGATTAGTGCTGAGGGTGTGTCCGACACGGACCCGAGCATGGCACTGTAGTGTGCCGGACCCGGGCCGACCTAACTCATTTGACACCTATAATATTAGATTAACTACATTATCTCCACATCATTTGATGGCCACTTTTTTTAGAATATACATAATGGAATGGCCATAGTTTCATTTATACTTTCAAATTTGCAAACATCATACTCACATCAATTAAACTTGCATAAATTTAGGATTTTCACATATAAGTTTATCTCGTTAGATAAGTAGAGAAGGATTGTCACATTTTTCATATCCAATCATGAATATGTCTCATCACTTATCATCACTATCCACCATGTCTAATGTGCATGAATCTATTTGGTGTGGAAACATAAATCTATATTCTAAATATCATTCATTTTCATTAATATTAAAAACAAAACAATTTCATAATTAAATATTATAATTCATAATCATCATAAACATACACATAAACCCATAAGTCACTATTTTATACCTTTGATATCCATTCTAGATTTCTATTCTAACTAATATTCATATCCGTTCTAAATAACATTTCTAATTATCTTGATATTAGGGAAGATTTTGTTTGAGATGATTGAAGCAATATCTCATAAAATTAATGATTCCAAATGATAGCCAACATAAGGATATAGTCCTAAAATTTAATTTCTAATCTAAAATTACTAGTATTCGACTTGAATTTATCCTCAATCGAGGGTTGAAATTTATGCCCTTTTAGATTAGGTATATTCTTGGCCTCAAAATCTTTATCCCCAACACGCATTTGAAAATCTCTAAGTCATTCTTTTAGATTAGGTAAATTTGCGCTGTTCTTCACCTTGAAATTCATGACTTTAGGTTGTGGTCGTGACTCTGGATTTTCTTTGAATCCTCTATGGAGCACAAAGTTTTGGTGGCAAAGGAATATCATGACCTAAGTAATTCCTCTTTGAAATGCAAAGTCATTGTAAAACCCCAATTTTATTGAAATTTATAATGGGTTTTAAATTGATTAGAGGTCCAATGATAGAAGCGAGGGTGAATTAGAATTTAGGAAGCTCCAAACGTCAGTTGGAAAAAATGATAGTTTTCATGGGATGCCTTAATGAATATTAAATTATATATATATATATATAGCGGGATGAGATGATAGAGAAGTGAAGATAACAAAAAACATGGTAGACCAAGGTTGAGCAAGGGTGAGGTGATTTTTCTTCTCCTTCAAGCTTTCCAAGTACTACACAAGTGGTATCAAGGGTGACAGACAAAATAAAACCAAGAACAAGTAAGTTTTAATGGTGGGAAAGTTGGATTTTAATATTTTTCATCTCTAATGCTTGAATTTTCTGGTATTTAAGGTTAGTTAGAAATTAATGGTATTTAAGGTTGAATGATGATGATTTTGATATCAAATGAGAATGAAACGAATTTGGTTAGGTTTTGAAAGAGAAAGAGAGCAATTTGTTAGGGCTTATGAAAATTTAGTTAGGAATTAGTGAAATTGAGGTCTAAGGCATTAGATTGATGTAATTAGAATAAAGAAAATAGAAGAAAAACACAAATTCTAGGCATTTTCGGGGGAGCAGACCTGGTACAAGTAGTGCTCTGTTTTTCTACTTTGACCAGTGTTCGTATTTTGATTATAACTTGATTATTTCCAATCTGATTTTAGTGATTCAAGTTTATGAATAAAATAGACTTCAAAGCAAACCAAACATCTTGAGATAGGTTCCCTCGAATTCTGAATTTATATAGCCCAAAATTTACTCAAAATAGGGCCATGTTCAAGCTAATTTCTGGTCTAGTTTTTAAACATAGATTAGCCGGTTATTTTGGACGTTTCGGTGCTCCAATTTTAGTGATTCCAATTGGAAAAGAATCCTTAGCCCCTTAGTTTCAAAAAAGTATAAAGAACCAGTGTCACATATGAAGTTAAGATATTGAAAAACAAGTATTCTACGGGAAGCAAGTGGGATTGTGTGGTGAATAGAGAGTGAAAAGAAAAGAATATTTTACCAATTAAGTTTTAAAAGTGCATGGTTTTAAGGTAACATGGAAAAGTTTAAATGAAATGATATCATAAAAGTGAAGACATGTGGAATGTTATTTTTAATTCATGTGAAAATGTTTTATCTTGCATTAATATATTTATATATATGATTAAATGAAATGATAACATGGAAAAGTTTAAATGAAATGATATCATAAAAGTGAAGACATGTGAAAATGTTATTTTTAATTCAGGTGGAATGTTATTAATATATATATGATTATGTTAAATTATATATGTATAATGTAAGCATGTGTTAAGGCATTATGGAAGTTTAAAAAATGTGTAAAGAATAGATGTGTGTGTGTGTGTGTGTGTGTGTTTTAATGATAAATGAAAGGTTTTAAATAGATTTATAAATGTATTTAGAAGAAAGGTTTTTATGATGGTTACCCTAACCCCATATGACTGTTATGATTGATATCGGCCGAAGTACCTTAAGCGTGTAAGAATTTAGAGGGTAGCGTTATAGGTTATTAACTGAAACAGATAAATAGGTGTTTAGAGTAATATCCTTACATGTGATAAGGCGCTATGATTGGAAAATGTGCAAAGCATGAGTTTCTCCGCAGCATAGTGGTTATGACTGGAATGAGACTGTCCGTCACCATCAGTATCTAGAAACTGTTTAGTGTGTTTATTCCCTGGGTTCCATTGGAAATAAAGAAAGAAAGAAAGAAACCAATAAATAAATAAATAAAGTTTAAGGCATAAATTAAATTGTAAGTGTATAAGTATGTATTACCTTGATATATACTGAAATATTATCTTAAAAAAGGTACACTCTCTGAGCTCCTTTAGCTCATTCTTTTTCGAATGTTTTAAAACCATTTTTAGCAATTGAGACAGGTGCGCAAATAGGGCATCCTTCTGCGCAATGAGTTGGATTGTATAAATATGTTGCATATTGTATGTGTTAAATATTTTGTCATGTATATAATGTGTATGTATATATATATATATATATTGAGAATGAACTATGTGGGATTTGATCCTTTATGAACGAGGTATGTAGGCAGCCGGCTCAAGTCCAACTCAAGCCAAATTTTTTGAAAAAAAAAATAATGTGCATGGGATGGAAGAAAGTTTGAATATTTTGATAATTTGAAGTAAATAAATGTATATGTATCTATATTGTGTTGAATGGGTGGTGGATGAGGAGTCTTAATATAGAAATTGAAAATGTGAAGTTTAGAAATGTTTTTAAATGCTTTCATCAGGTTTTGTAATTTGGGAAAGTCCTAAAAACAGAGGAAACTATGGCCAATTTTTCTCAAAAGTCTAAGTGTAAAAATAAATTTGTACCACAACACTTCCACATTATTTTTTAAAGATATGTCGACTATAAAGGGGTTCACTACATTAAATTTATTTCATCGTTAGAAGAAACATTTCTATTTCTAGTGCCAAGGGTTCCCTTCAGGTTCATGAGGTTAATTCGGATCGGGATCCTTCAGTCATAGTGGCAATAATGACTGTGAGGACGAAAGTTCCTCTCTATAGGGTCATGGTGATAAATATGTTATGACTAAGATAATTACTCTCTAGAGTACTAAGTATTGGTAGCAAAAATATCATAATCGAGATAATTTCTCTCATGAACACAAAGTTGTGGCATCAAAAAAATATTATGATTAATGAAGTTCCTATCTAGAATAAATAGTTATTGTAGAAAAGTTTGTGATGGCTAAAAATTACTTAGTATTATAAGATTTTGGGTCTTTGACTAATGTTTCACGATGCTAAAAATACCATGTTTCATATACTAGTTTGTCACTTGGTTTTGATGACGTAAAATTAATATCATGACTAAATTTATATTTTTTAACTAATACAGTTGCGACTCTAAAATAATATTGCATACTTGAAGAATGTATTATACAGTGAAAGATTGTGACAATCTAGTGATATTATTATTATATACAAAGATTATTATGACTTATTTATAGAGTCGAAGCTAAGATAAGGTGTCATAACTTCTCAAGAGGCATGTGCTAACAAGTCGTGCCATTGGAAATATGATGGTTTTCCTTTATTGCTCTGCCAACCATTTCACCTTTCCACTAAGTACATTTATACCTAATTTATATCATATTTTACTAATATTTAAATAATTCCATAAAGATAATTTTTTAGTGAAATTCTTGTATTTAAATTACAAATTTAGTATAATCTCATCATGAAAACAATGTATCACAATTACCAAAAGTAAGTACTTTGATTGTCAAACACTCAACACGTAACTTGGATGTACTTGGCATAAAACCTAAAAAAATTTATGCAATTCAATACAAACGGCAAATTTGTTTATGATGACAAAGAAGAAAGACTTTATTGTTATACAAGGACGGTATTATCTACTATCTCATTATAATGTATTAATCCGAGTCAAAGATTGGCATCATGTTAGTGACAAAGTAAAGAAATATATATGGGCCTTAATATTTGTATGCATATTACTATTCATCTAAATTGTAATGCTATTGTTTTAAAAGTATATTTCTTATTTTTATATATTCCATTATATGAAATATAAAAGAAATATGAAATAGTTGAAGCATGCAAGATCCACAATCTTCAATTTGGTGGAAATATGTTTAGAGGTAATAGAATATGATGAATGCCAAGTATTATAACATTTATAATACAAATGAAGAAAAAATTGCACCATTGACATTCACACTTATAAGATGATGAATGGATGTGGCTAATTAACTTTGGAGACACACATGAGGCAAAGGTAAACATTATGTTTTTTATATACTAACTTTTATTAAGTTTTTAGTAGCTACATAAATGATATCCTTTTTTTTTATAATTGATGTTCCATATCTATGAATAAAAAAACAAGACTGAGAGGGAAAATCAAATCATTGAGCATACCTCAAGAACAAAAATACTACTAAAAATTATGATAATACTGACCAAAATATCGACCAAAAAATTTGGTTAGTAATTACTGTCCAAAACACGACCAGCTAGCGACCAAAAAAGGGGATCAAAAAATAAAAAATTTCTTTCGACCAAATTTCCAGCCAAAGACAGATCATAATTACCAACTAAATATTTTTGGTCAGGAATCAATCTGTAGATTAGATATCAAACTTATTACCGACCATTTAATGAACTATCATTATAATTGGTCGGTACAGTATTTTTTCAAATTATTTAGAGTTTCGTACTTACCGATTATTTATCGGCCAGATATATAAATCGGTAATTACTGACTAATTCACGACCAATTTAGAGATCCAAAGAGGTACATCAGAGAAAAATACTTCCAACCAAATTTACGTCCAACTACTGACCATATATTACCGACCATATATTCTTGACCAAATATATTTGGTCGGAAATATGGTCTCTAAATTAAGAGAGAATTAGCAAAAATATTCCCGAAAGATTATCAACCATTTAACAACCAAAAATATATAACCATTAAAAATGGTCGGTACAATGGTTATCCAATATATTTATAAGGTCGTAAATACCGACCAAGCTTCCGACCGAATATTTAGGTCGGTAATTACTAACCATTTCACGATCGAATACCGATCATATTTACTGACCAAATATTTTTGGTTGGAAATTGGACAGTAAAATAGGATGGAAATAGTGAATAGAAATTTCCGATAAATTACCGATCATTTAACAGCCAAAACATATTACCATTAAAATTGGTCGGTAAAGTAGACTTCCAAATAATTATAGATTCTTTCTCACTGATTATTTACTGACCATAATTTTGGTAGGTAATTCATTGTTTTAATTTTTTTTATTTGAAAATAATGTGCTAAGTCATTTAATGTCCAAACTCCATTGCTTAGAGCGGGCAGGGGAGGGTTGTGGTATGTCGACACACACTTGTGAATCTCGCTCTATGCGTGAGCACGAAAGAGCATTGGGATTATTTCTAATTTATATTTTTTATGTTTATTACTTTGTGAATTGATTTTAATTATGCCTAAATTTTATTTCTCATAAAGAATTTTTTTTCAATATAATTAACATATGTATTGTGTGTAATTATAGACACGCAAGGAGGGTAAGAAGCCCAGTGCTCCTCACTTATTCAGATACATGCACACGAATGCTCATGATGATTAGACTTTATGTTGATCAGAGATCTCGTGCAGCAAATGTAAGTTTACATAAAAAAAATTAAATTTTCCTTTTTTTTGTTTGAATATAAATTGAAATACTTTTTGTACATTTTTATTAGGCGAGATATGAGAAAATGTTAGATGTTGCGACTCAAGCATATTTCTAGTCTACTTCAGGTTCATGTGATGGTGCAACAGGTAGTTCTCATTCTTCAGCTCTACCAGTTGATACAAATCAGATTTGGTATGCGGCTGTTGATGGCAAGGAGAAGATGTCATTCTATGCCGTTGATTCATCGACATCATCATTCTACTCCCATAGACGACCAAACTACGAAGCTGAATTTTCAGGACCAGTTTCAAATTTGTTCTTGAAGATGAAGGACTTTTAGGATGTGATATGAAATTTGATACAGTTTCAGTTGGCCAATACCAAGTGATACATGATCGACTATGAGGATGATAGAGATGAGTTGCATATGCATTTTGACTACCTTACAAGAAGTTTTAGGAAGGAGGACTACATTTCAACCCTGATGATCTACCTCGGATTGTTCAGCGTAATGCTCTAGTTATAGCATCTACTCCATCACATATAGCAGTACCTGAAGCAACCACATTAGGACTAGCAGCAGCAGATAGCTCTTCCCTAGTACCCGACATCTCACCATGTGGACTAGAAACGTCATAGCATAACAATTATGAAACTAGGTTGGATGATTAAGTGTATCACACACTTTTTTTTCAATGCCTTAAACTTTTATTTTGGATTTTATTTTTTTTATTTTATCTTGATGTTTTTAATATATATATATATGTAGTATATATAGTAGTTTGTTGGAGTTAATTGGATTTTTATTTTGATGTTTTATCTGTAAATGTTTATTCACCAACTACATCAAAACTGGAAGTAAATCGGATGTTTTTTTTGTGTTTTTTCTTCCAGTTTCTGCAGCAACTACAAAAAAACTACAAAAAAAAAGTTTGGTCGGTCATTACTAACCGAATTGCAACTAAACTGACCAAAATTTTTTAATATCAATGGTCAGTAAAATGTCACCAAATGGTCGATAATACTTTTGGAGATCAATTACTGACCAATGATTTTAAAAGATTTTGGTCAGTTTTTGGTTATAATTTTTTCAGTAATTACCGACCATTTGGAGACTATTTACCGACCAAGTGCTTTTAGTCAGAAAATAGTTGGAATTTAGTCGATAATTATTTGTCGTTGAATGATCTGTAAATGGTCGTTAATTACCAATAATTTGGAGACCATATACCGACCTAATTATTTTGGTCAGAAAATTGTCGAAATATAGTCAATAATTATTTTTCGGTGAATGGTCTATAAATGATCGTTAATTACCAACAATTTGGAGATCATATACCGACCTAATTATTTTGGTCGGAAAATTGTCGGAATATAGTCGATAATTGTTTGTCAGTAGATGGTCGGTAAATGGTCAGTAATTTACCGACCGACTTATTTTTTGTCAGTAAAAAAATTATCGACAAGCAAAATTATGAGCAAATATTTTGGTCAGTAAATAGTCGCTATTTGGGTTACCGACCAAAAAACACCGAATTTTAGTAGTGAAGTTTTTATATGAAGATTTATTATTAATAAAATTTTATTACATCAATTGTTAATAAAAAAAAACATTCTTGTAAAAATAGGCACAATAGAGAAATGATTGAACCCAGCCTAATAGAGTTGAGATATATTCTTTAACATAAGAAGAAAATGATGGGACACTCATTGATGATCATTCAAAGTAGAATATGGTAATGAAGTGTCTAAATTTTATATACAAGTATTTCAATCATAACTACAAAGCATTAATGTATATGTACCTTATATTCATGGGAATATTGATTATAGGAAATGAGAAATTAAACAAAGTATTTATAAAAATAAGCTACACAAATAAGGATATTTGTTAAAATATTCTTTTATACAAAAAGAGAATATATACGTTATATACCTTTTATACATGAGAATATTGATTATGGAAAATGAGAAATTAAGCAAAGTATTTGTTAAAATAAGTGATACAAATAAGGAAAATAAGATTTGGGGCTCTAGTAAATATTATATAAAATTTTTAAGTAGCCAAAAATAAATAAAATAATATAGTTAAAAGGAAAATACATGGCCAATAAAAATTTACCTTTTCTCAAAACACTTTTTATTTTCTCTTTTTCTTAGACATGTTTGATAAAAAAAATCATCTTATTTTTTCTTTTACCCAATGTCATGTCCTTTTTCTTATAAATTAGAGAATTAGTTTTTACCTCAAATATGATTTAAACAATTTTTCAGTTAAAAAAATAACAAAAAGGAATAAAAACCTATAATGCACTAGAATGCATAATGGGAGGTTCTAGGATCGGATTAGGAGGAGAATAAAATATTTTTATATTAATGAATTGAATTTTCTCATATTTGACTTTTATATATAGAATAATTAAATGATATTTTTTTGTTTAAATATTTAATTTTCTAAGAATTGTACTAACTATGAGAAATAATTTCTCATGTTTGATTTCCTTCAAGAAATTGTGCACTGTGAAATAAATTAATAACTATTAATTGATTTATGGATTATTCTTATTATTCTTATATTTGTTGTTTAAATATAAAGATAGAGACATCAAAATTAATTGTCATCCCATATGACCACTTAATATGCTTCTCCAGTTTAATTCAAACACAAAGTCATTATTTTAAAGTAAAAGGTTATCCTTAGTTAGAATATATATAAGTAAAAAGTTATCGATGGTTGGAATATATATATATATATATATATATATATATAATCATTTTTTTTGTGAAAGATAATATTAAAATAATGATATAATTATAGTAAAAATAATAATAATCATCATCATTTAGGCTATTATGATACATTAGATAATAATAAAAATTTTGGTTGCCTTATTGTTTATTTTGTGGAACAATTACTTATGTGCACTTTAAATAATCAAAATTAATTATTTTCATTCAATTTCCTTCATAGTATTTTGACTGCTAAGATGTTGCTATTAGTTGAAAGTTGATTATTAGGCCTTCCTAATAAAAGTAATATATTTGAAATAAGGTTACGGTAGAAAAACTATAAGTTAATCTTGTAAATGATTCGAAAAAAGTTAATATTCTAAAATTAATGCGATATGTAATCAATTAACAAAAATGAATCTAAGTACATTGGTGGTTGACCCATAGAAATTATGCATTCCTATATGAGATAGGAACCACTCCCTAATTTATGATGTTAGAAATATTAGCATAAAAAAAATAACATAACTTGATATTATATATGTTAATATTTATATACACATGTTGCAATGTGATTATACATCTTTTTGAATTTACAACTCCTAGGCAATAATATAAATACACACACACACACACTCACACACACACACATATATATATATAATTTGATTGATTAATTTATAAATATTCAATATGTTATTCTATAATGGTAGATCTATGTAAAGAAAGTCAACATGATTAGAATAGTAATGCTCAATACTTCTATCTTATATCTAACATGCTTATAAATATTTTATTAAATTGACTATTGAATTTTCTTTTAGCAGATAAAATAGAGGTTGCTAATGAATAACATTGGAATGTTGATATGTTCTTCCATTTGAAGTTTGATCACTATTGGAAATAATTTGTTCTTTAAAAATGGATCGTTCATAGATCTCAAAGGATAGAAGATCGAAGGAATATAAAGATGGAGTTGAATGTTTTGTTGCATTTGCAATACAAAATTCTAAAAATAAAACATCCATTAAATGTCCATGCTTACAATGTGGTAATATGATATTCCATACTTCTCAAAAAATTCGAAACCTTTTGTTTTTCTTTGGAATTGATCATATTTACCATACATGGTATTGGCATGGAGAGGCAGCTCCAAGTGGCCCACCTACCATAAGAGCAGAACATTATGATAGACTTCAATTTGATGGTCAACGTAGTACAATAAAAATGGTTCAAGCTGCACATAATGATTGTCAAAATGATCCTGAATTGTTGGCAAGATTACTACAAGATGTAGGAAAACCATTATATCCTGGTTGCAGAAACTTTACTAGATTGTCTACCTTGATCAACTTATACAACTTGAAAGTACGTTTTGGGTGGTATGATAATAGCTTTTCAGAGCTTTTACAAATACTTGGAGATATGTTGTCTTTAAACAATGAATTGCCTTTATCTATGTATGATGCAAAAAATATATTAAATTCTTTGGGAATGAAATATGAGAAAATACATGCGTGCTCAAATGATTGTGTACTTTATCAGAAGGAGTTGAAAGATACATCCTTATGTCCTACCTGTGGAACATTGAGGTGGAAGACAGATAACACAAGAACTAAGAGGAGAAAAGGAGTTCCTGCTAAAGTAATGTGGTATTTTCCTCCAATTCCAAATTTTAGAAGAATGTTTCAATCATCAAAATTTGCAAAAGAGCTCATATGACATGTTGAATAAAAAAATTTTGATGGGAAAATGCGTCATCCATCAGATTCACCATCATGGAAGCAAGTTGATCACAGATGGCCTGAGTTTTCCTTAGAATATAGAAACTTGACACTTGCAATTTCTGCAGATGGCATAAATTCTCACAGTTCATTTAATAGAAAACATAGTTGTTGGCCCATTCTCATGATAATTTACTACCTTCCTCCAGGGTTGTGCATGAAAATAAAATTTATGATATTATCTTTATTAATTTCAGGTCCACGACAACCTGGAAATAATATTAATGTCTATTTAGCATCGCTAATAGAAGATCTAATAACATTGTGGGAGGTCGGAGTTCAAGTTTACGATGCACATAAATAATAATTCTTTACATTAAGAGCCATTCTATTATAGATAATCAATGATTTTTTTTGCATATGGAAACATGTCAGGCTGCACAGTTAAAGGATATTATGGTTGTCTAATATGTGGAGAAGAAACATATTCTTGTAGGTTAAAGCATGAAATAAATAACTTCTATACTGGACATAGATGATTTCTTCCAAGAAACCATCCATATAGGAAACAAAAGAAACCATTTGATGGAAAACAAGAGTTTCGGTCACCTCAACAAATATTGACTGGTGAGGAAATATTAAAAAAAAATCAATGGAATTTGCAATTCTTGGGGGAAAAAAAGGTTAATCTGGGAAAATCTGAAATTAACAATACAAATTATTGGAAAAAGAAGTCCATATTCTTTGATCTTGAGTTTTGAAAATATCTTCATGTTCGTCATAATTTGGATGTAATGCATATCGAGAAAAATGTATGTGAAAGCATTATTGGTATCTTACTCAACATTGCAGGTAAGACAAAGGATGAGCTTAATTCTCGCTTAGATCTTGTAGAAATGGACTTAAGAAGTGAATTGGCACCAAGGTTTGAATCAAAGAGAACATATCTCCCTTCTGCAAGTTATACACTTTCTACAATGGAAAAGAAGGTGTTTTTCCAAATACTTTCGCAATTGAAGGTTCCATATGGATATTATTCTAACCTTCGAAACCTCGTGTCAATGGAAGACTTGAAACATTATGGATTAAAATCCCATGACTATCATGCATTAATGCAACAATTTTTGCGGGTTTTGGTAAGTTCTATCTTGCCCAATCATGTGAGGAATGCCATTTGTAGATTGAGTTTCTTTTTCAATACTCTCTGTAGTAAAGTCATTGATGTTCCTTCATTAGATGAGTTACAAAATGAGATAGTGGTGACATTATGCTTATTTGAAAAGTACTTCCCACCTTCATTCTTTAATATCATGGTGCATATTACTACGCATCTTGTAAGAGAAGTGAGACTTTGTGGACTGGTTTACTTTAGGTGCATGTACCCATTTGAAAGGTTTATGAAAGTGTTAAAATCCTATGTACGAAATCGTAATCGACTTGAAGGTTGTATTGCTGAATACTATAATGCAGAAGAAAGAATCGAGTTTTGTACAGAGTACTTATCAAATGTGGATGTAATTGGAATTCCTAGTAGTTCAAACATTGACCAAAAAGTCGGGGCATCAATATTTGAAGGTCTTACTATGAAAGGCCGATTCCAATTTATGGTTACAAGCACATCATTATGTGTTGGAAAATATCTCAATTATCCAACCTTATATTGAGTAAGCACCACTAACTTTTTGTTTCTTTATTTGTTGTACATATAATATATTACTTTAATTATTTAATTATTATACATGACCTCATAGAGAGCACATGCAATGGTTGAAAGTGAAACATCCACATCAATCAAAAAGGCAAAAGTTGTTACAGGATGAGCATGCTCATATTTTTACCTTTTGGTTACGACAAAAGGTACTACAATGGTTTCTTAAATTTTCCTTTTCATTTACATTAATGGGTAACATATAAATGATAACTAGAACTTATTTCTATAGGTTAAAGTTGCAATTAGAAATAAAGAACCTGTATCTGAAACCCTTAAATGGATAGCTGATGGTCCAAATCATTATGTGATGAAGTATAATAGTTATGTCATCGATGGGTGTCAATATAATACGAAGGAGCGTGATGATCTACTAGCTACCCAAAATAGTGGAGTTAATATTGCAGCAACGACCATGCAAATTGCTAGTGCTAAGGATAAAAATCATATTTTCGGGGAACTTTATTTCTATGAAGTTATTACTGAGATTTGGGACCTTGATTATACTATGTTCAGAATTACAGTCTTCAAGTGTGATTGGGTTGATAATAAGAATGGAATCAGGGTTGATGATCTTGGGTTTACCTTTGTTAACTTTAGCAGAGTGGCTCATAAGTCAGATCCGTTCATATTAGCCTCCCAAGCTAAGAAAGTCTTCTATGTACAAGATGAGCTTAATCCAAGATGGTCAATTATTTTGTCAACTCGTCAACAAGACTTCACAGAAAGAGCAAACAATGATGATCCTATGGACTTTTCTATAGAACACAATCCAATCATATCTTCTCTGCCACAAGTTGAATTATTTGATGCAATGGATGACACTGATCAAATTTGTATTCGAGATGATTATGAGGGAATTTGGGTTGAGAACAAATTAGAGATGTCAAACGGGCCGGGCCGGCCAGGCACATTTTTTTAGAGCACGATCGTGCATCCGTGCGGGGTCGAGCACGGCACGGTTACCGTGCCGTGTCGTGCCGGGCCCGAGAAGCAGAAAAAAAATTTTTTATTTTTTATTTTTTAATATATTTAAAATTTTAGATATTGTATAGTATTAAATATTTATATTTTTAAAAATGTTAAAATTAAAAATTAATTAAAAACCCAAAGTTTAAATTTTTTTTTTGTAATATCTAATTAGTTTAAATTTTATTATAATTATTAATTATATAATAAAGTTATTAAATATTTAAAAGAAAATTTAAAACTTAAAAAAAAATAAATCAATACATTATGTTAGTAAAAATAAAAATAAAAAAAAACATAAACAACACAAATGAAAAATTATCAATCATCCATTTGAAATCGAAAGTCCGAACAAAACAAATTACAGTTTCAACACAACGTACAAACAAAGCGTACAATCAATAAAAAAACATCGAAAACAAAAAATAGTAGATCATCATCAATCGGCATATCATGAGAATCATCAGCCACAACATCAAGATCAGTATCATATGGATCATCATCATCGGCAATCAGCTCCTCCGCCATCGTAGTGGATGTGGACGCGACTGCAGTGTCTGTCACAATCCCAGCTCTAGCACGATCATGGATGATAAACCTCGATTCCTCCCAATCCTTCAAACAAGCCAATGCCTCAACCATATCTGGACGTAATCTCGGTATCCTATCCGAAATAACGTTCACTACAACAGAGAAAGTAGACTCCGATGCTATGCTCGACACCGGAGGAGTCAGTAGATCCCGTGCCATCCTAGATAGCACGTGAAAGGTGGACTCATATGATTTCCACCACTGTAATAAATCAAGATTCTTAGTATCAGAATGTGATAGGATTGAGCAGTAATCAGTATCTAAGTACCGAGACAGCTCGCTCCTATGTGATGGTCCACCGCTACGTTTCCCCCTCGCTAACTGAATGAAAAAATCATCATCTCCGAATAAGGTATCAATGTCTGTAATCACAGTCTCACTACCACCACCACCATACCTAGTATCGTAGTATATGAATAGGATAGTCAACTTCTCGTGAATGAACCATTCAGGTGGCTCTTCCAGGTTCATGCATGAGGAAATGTATGTCAGGGTGTTTTCTATCCCTTCCACCTTAACCCTAGGGTCCATGCATGTAGCAAGGCAATAAAGAGATGGAACGGTGGACCAGTACTTCAAGTACTTGGTCTCCATCTCTACAACCATATGGCTAAGCGTCGGGTCAGCTCGATACTTCCTAAACATGCTACTAATGTTGCATATTCAATGGAGTGCAATGCAAGTGGTGGGCGTATAAACCGACGAACACATGTTCGTCGTGTCATAAAATATCTTCAGGAATTTCATAAATGAAATTTCTGAAGCCTAGTTAGTGTCGTCGATAATAAGTTCGTCACTCTTACTATTGACGTAATCGGATATCACGTGTTCGTATCCAACACATGATTCCAACATCAGGTACATGTAATTCCAATGATGTCTCACATCCGATTGGAATTTCTTCTTCTTTAGATTCGCAGACAAACAGAGACTACCAAACTCTTGTTGTCTGCGAGGAGTGTGAATATATTTTAGTGCATTGAGTATATTATCCAATGCAGGAAAACACACCTTCATACCCGCTTGAACAATCAGGTTAATCACGTGACACATGCATCTGACATGAAAGATCTCTCCTAATGGCGCGTCTCTAATATTCCTAATAAACATATTGATCGCTACTCCATTATTAGAAGTCTTATCGAATGTGACACTAAAAATTTTAATTTGAATTTTATATTCCCTAAAGATTTTCATCATACACTCAAAAATGGCCGGGCCATCATGAGGATGAAGAATCTCAGAGAATCCTAAAATTTTTTTATTGATTGTCCAGTTAGAATCTATATAGTGGCTCATGAGACATGCATAAGAAGAATCATCGTGACTTGTCCATATATCAGACGTCACGGACACCATTCCACTATATGTCATAAATTCCTTAATTATTTTTTGTTTTTCTAACTTTTATATCTTTAGTATGTAATTCCTAGATGTGGACATAGGAATCCTACGATAGGCAGGCTGAAAATATGTTTGCATGATGCGCACTACCCTTGGATCTTCCGAAAATCTGATCGGAAGACCCATCAATGTGATAAGCCTGGACATGCCTTCCCTACCCAACTCGCTGGAGTATATGAAGGGAGTAAACTTTGAGACGGAACTCGATCCAGTCTCAAAAAATGCAGTGCCAAGTTAGGTTTGCCTAGGATCTAATGGTCCATGTTTTTTTGTGCATAATTCGGCATGCCTATTTAGGTGCCCATTCCCAAATGAACTCTTATATGTTAAAAGTCCCATACAATATTTGCACTGTGCCATTTCTTGATCCTCACCCCTAACATTTTTTGTGTTATTATTTTAAAATGAGTCCAAACTACAGAAGTCCTCCTAGTTTTTTGTATTTTAGAACTTTGGATTGAGACGACTTGAGAAACCAAAGTTTCACCAGCCTCAGACCTCTGTTTAATATTTTCATTTTCTAAATTTAAATATGTGTCAGGTGTATTTTTCATTTTTTATGATTTTTATTTTTCCTAATTTTGGTCTAGAGAGAGAAACTATAGAGAGAGAAAGTAAAAAAAAAACCGTAAAATAAATTACCCGGTAAAAGCAGTGAGGTCGGTCACGTGCTCAGTGCACCGCAGTCAAGCTCTAATATTCAACACTTAAGTCGAGTTTCATGAAAATCCAAGCCGAAAGCCAAAATCTCGAGGCCCGAGAGAGAGAAGCAAGGTTTTTGAGAGAGAAAGAGAAAATTTTGAGAGAATTTATGTTTTTGAAAAACATAAAAGTTAAAGGGAGGGGGGTAGAATTTATAGATTAAAGATATTAATTTTTTTTTTAAAAAATAATTTTTTTATATTTATTTGAATTTTTATTAATTATTTAGGGGGCAGAATCATGAGGACCGTTGGATTCTGACCCTAGCCGTTGGAGGCGAATCCAACGGCTGAAAATAAATATTATTAGTATTTTTTAATTTTTTTCCCGTTGGGGACTTGGGTGAATAGGATAGGGTTAGAGGTGTCTGGGTCGGTTCGGGGGAAAGGGCTTCGTGGAAGGAAGTGGGTTGGGACCGAGGGTCGGGTCCAATCAGACCCGACCCGTGGTCTTTTTTGCGGGAGGGGCCGGGTGACACGTGGGTCTTTGGCGGGTAGCCTATGCCATGTAGGCAGCAGGCTCGCTCGACAGCGCGAGTGAAACCGGTACGAAAAGAACCCATGCCGGTGTGCCGTTGAACGGGCCGAACCGTGATGGGTCAGGCACGGCACGACACGGCTCGTGCCTAACCCGGGCACGGCACGGGCCAGGGCCGGCCCAGGTACGGCCGAACCGTGCTGTGCCTCGTGCCGGGCCGGGCCGGGCCGGCCCGGTTGACACATCTAGAACAAATCATATATGTAACCAAATTGTAGCTTTATTATTGTATTGTGAATTGATATGCTACTATAGTTTTTTGTAGTGTAAATATATGTTTACTAGTTAATTTATTCGTCTTTGTTATTAGATGATTATTATGCTTTTAATTTTAGTTAATGCCAGGTTGACATTATTCAAAACATTGACAGTATTATGTTTTATGCAAAACAGCTGATTAGGTAATGCCTTTAATTAGTTAATTTTTTATTCTTTAATTTTTTTTTGAATTTTTGTACTTTTATTTAAACATTATAATTTTTTTTATGATAGGTATGGATACATAACAATAAGATAAAGTAATTATAAGAAATAGATATAGAGGGATAACAAGAAAGACTATGATTATCAAGAATAGGAGCAAAGGAATAAAACTTGCAGTAAAGTATAATGTTGATGATGTTTATGTCGGACAAGCTGCTGTGTATCTCACAAGTTATTTATGCATATTGGCATGTACCATGGTCCCAATTAGATATAACACTTGGCACAATGTATCCAAGTAATTGAAGAATAAATTATTATACTTTATTGATGTATACTAGTATTTTTTTTTCTATCTATAACATTTTCTAATTCTATTGACAAATTTTTTTAACAACTAATAACTATGTTCATTACTTCTAGGCTACATTTATATTGGATTGTAAAAGTAGAAGAAATTATATGAAATCAATGGGTAGTTACTTTAAATCATTCAAGAACATGTTGTTTGCAAAGTATATCATTCCTTTCAAAGACTAACTAGAGCTTCTTAAAAAACCACCAATTAAATACAGTTAGAGGTGTCAACCGACGGTAAGATGCACTTAACGGTTAGGCCATGCCCGGACCCGTGTCGTGCTCGGGTCAAGCACGTGCCATGCCGTGCTTGACCCGGCACGGTTCGGTACCCGTGGCATGACACACTGGCATGGGTTCATCGTCATCCTGTGTCAGGTGTCCCCCGTGCCCGACCCCCTTGCTTTGCCCCTCCCGCAAAAAAGACCGTGGGTCGGGTCTGATTGGACCCGACCCGGGCTCCCCCGAGGCCCGAACCGACCCAATTCCCCCCCCCCCCCCAAAGGGAACAAAAAAATTAATAAAAAATTTAAATTTCAGCCGTTGGATCTTGCCTCCAATGGCTAAGGGGCAAAATCCAATAGCCCTCATGATTCTGCCCCCTAAAAAATTCAAAAAAAATTCAAAAAAAATTACCTTTTTTTTGAAAAAATATTTTCTTTAATCTATAAATTCTACCCCCCTCTCTTTAACATTTCTGTTTTTCATAAACATATTTTCTCTCCAATCGCTCATTTTCTCTCACAAAAATCTCTCTCTCTCTCTCTCTCTCTCTCTCGGGACACAGGATTTTAGCATTCGGCTTGGATTTTCAGGAATCTCAACTTGAGTTTTGAATTTTGAGCTTGACTGTGGTGCACCATGCATGTGACCGACCTCATTGCTTTTACGAGGTAATTTATTTTAAGTTTTTTTTACTTTCTCTCTCTCTCTCTCTCTTTCTCTCTCTCGTTTCTCTCTCTAGACCAAAAATAGAAAATATTAAAATCAGTCTTCTAGTCTCTAAATAACTATTCTGGATAACAAAAATCCCAAAAAATGATAAATATTAATGAAATCATATTTAAATTTAGAAAATAAAAATATTACACAGAGGTCTGAGGCTACTGAAACTTTGGTTTCTCCATTCGTCTGAACCCAAACTTCTAAAAAATAAAAAACTAGGAGGACATCTGTAGTTTGGACTCATTTTAATATAATCAAACAAAAAAAATGTTAGGGGTGAGGACCAAGAAATGACACAGTACAAATATTGTATAAGACTTTTAACATGTAAGAGTTCGTTTGGGACTGGGCACATTAGGAGGCATACCGAATTATGCACCAAAAAACATGGTCCATTAGATCCTAGGCAAACCCAACTTGGCATTGCATTTTTTGAGACCGGATCAAGTCCAGTCTCAAAGTTTAGTCCCTTCATATACTCCAGCGAGTTGGGTAGGGACGACATGTCCTGACTTATCACATTGATGGGTCTTTCGATCAGATTTTCAGAAGATTCACGGGTAGTGCGCATCATGCATACATATTTTCAGTCTGCCTATTGTAGGATTCCTAGGTCCACATCTAGGAATGACATACTAAAGATATATAAGTTAGAAAAACAAAAAATAATTAATGAATTTATGGCATATAGTGGAGTGGTGTCCGTGACGTCTGATATCTGGACAAGTCACGATGAATCATCTTATGCATGTCTCACCAGCCACTATGTAGATTCTAACTGGACTATGAATAAAAAAAATTTAGGATTCTCTGAGATTCTTCATCCTCATTATGGCCCGGCCATTTTTGAGTGTATGATGAAAATCTTTAGGGAATATAAAATTCAAAATAAAATTTTTAGTGTCACATTCGATAATGCATCTAATAATGGAGTAGCGATCAACATGTTTGTTAGGAAAATTAGAGACGTACCATTAAAAAAGATTTTTCATGTCAGTTGCATGTGTCACGTGATTAACCTGATTGTTCAAGCGGGTATGAAAGTGTGTTCCCCTGCATTGGATAATATACGTAATGCACTAAAATATATTCACACTCCTCGTAGACAACAAGAGTTTGGTAGTCTCTGTTTGTTTGCGAATCTTAAGAAGAAGAAATTCCAATCAGATGTGAGACATCGTTGGAATTACACGTACCTGATGTTAGAATCATGTGTTGGATACGAACACGTGATATCTGACTACGTCAATAGTAAGAGTGACGAACTTATTATTGACGACACTGATTGGGCTTCAGAAATTTCATTTATGAAATTTCTGATGATTTTTTATGACACGACGAATATGTGTTCGTCAGTTTATATGTCCACTGCTTTCATTGCACTCTAGTGCATATGCAACATTAGTAGCATGTTTTGTAAGTATTGAGCTGACCTGACACTTAGCCATAAGGTTGCAGAGATGGAAACCAAGTACTTGAAGTACTGCTCCACTGTTCCATCTCTTTATTGCCTAACTGCATGCATGGACCCTAGGGTTAAGGTGGAAGGGCTAGAAAACACCCTGACCTACATTTCCTCATGCATGAACCTAGAAGAGCCACCTGAATGGTTCATTCACGAAAAGTTGCCTGACCTGTTCACATACTACGATACTAGGTATGGTAGTGGTAGTAGTGAGACTGTGATTACGGACATTGATACCTTGTTCGGAGATGATGATTTTTCCATTCAGCTAGCGGGGGGAAACGTAGGGGTGGACCATCACTTAGGAGCGAGCTTTCTCGGTACTTAGATACCGATTACTGCTCAATCCTATCACATTCTGATACTAAGAATCTTGATATATTACAGTGGTGGAAATCATATGAGTCCACCTTTCCCGTGCTATCTAGGATATCACGGGATCAACTGACTCCTTCGGTGTCGAGCATAGCATCGGAGTCTGCTTTTTCTGTTGTAGTGAACATGATTTCGAATAGGAGATCGAGATTACGTCCAGATATTGTTGAGGCCTTGGCTTCTTTGAAGGTTTGGGAGGATTCAAGGTTTAGCATCCATGATCGTGCTGGATCTGGGGCTGGGATAGGGACTGTAGCTGCATCCACTACGATATCGGAGGAGTTGATTGCTGATGATGATGATCCAAATGATACTGATCTTGATGTTGCGGCTGATGATGCTCATGATATGCCGATTGATGATGATCTACTATTTTTTGATTTCGATGTTTTATTTTTTATTGATTATACGCTTTATTTATACGTTATGTTGAAACTTTAATTTATTTGGTTCGGACCTTCGGTATAAAATTGCTGATTGGTCATTTTTCATTTGAGTTGCTTATGTTTTTTTAATTTTTATTTTTTATAACAAAATGTATTGATTTATTTATTTGTTTGTTTTAATTTTTCATTTAAAAATTTATAACTATATTATATAATTCTAATAAATTTTAAACTAATTTTATATAACATTATTAAAAAATTTTAAACTTATTCATTTTAATAAATTTTAACATTTTTCATATTATAAATATGAAATATTATACATTATCTATAATTTAATAATTTATATAAATAAAATAAAAATTTTAAAAAAAAATTTACTGGCCCATAAGGCCAGACATGGCCCGTAATGCCAGGCATGGCCAGTAAGGCCAGGCATGGCCCGTAAGGCCAGGCATGGCCCGTAAGGCCAGGCCGGGCCCGAGTAGACCCGACACGTAACGGTCTGTCGTGCTTGCCGGCCGTGTCAGGCCCAACTTTTTTAAACCATGCCGTGCGTGGCCCGGCACGAAAGCATGCCCGTGCTCTAAAAAATGGGACGGGCCGAACCGGCCCGGGCGTTTGACACCTTTAAATACAGTTTTATTGAAGATAAAGATTGAACAATTTTTGTCAAAAAGAGATTGTCTCAAAGATATCATGTAAATTTCGAATTATTTTCATGTCATATACTCATTTTTTCTTTACTTAATATAAAATAAAATTTGTGGGAGTTTAGAGAAGTTCAAAAAGAAAGAAGGAAAAAACATATTTATAATCATCATCTTAGTAAGAAGGGATATGCTGGTCTTGAGGAAGAGATGATAAGTTAAAGATGTTAATTTACATTTTTTTTATGTTGAATTTAACTAGAGACTCATTATATTACATTTCAATATTTTAAAAGTTGGTAGCAACGGGCTTTACTAAAGTCATTGATAGAAGTGTATTATGGAATAAAGTAATGGAGAAAAAAATAACACGTATGATGAAGTGGTCATTTCGGTAGTTGAGAAGATTGTAAGTATTAGTTATGTAACATATATTTCATTTACGTTAATAACATATTTATATTAACTAATATGACACTAAATTTTATTGCATCATTGTGTATCAGGATAAAATGTTGGAACAGTCACAAGAAAGTAGTTTGAGTTTTAATGGAAATGACATACTTATTGAACCATTGTGAACTCCTGAATATAGTAGTCGAGTATAAGCTAAAGGAAAACATTATACACCGCGACAATATTTTCATTCTATGGCAGATCGTGCTTTGCGAAAATTTATGAAAGAATCGCAAGAGCGACAATCAAAGTTTGAGGCAAAAATTTTATTCCAACTCTTTCCGATGGTACCCACCGCACCTCAATTTAATGTTAGTAGCTCTAACATGCTCCAAAAACATATTGTCTTTCCTAAAAAGTGATGAGTAACCAAAACGTCGAGTAGATGACCACACTCGTCCAATGCTAAAAGCTAACAAGGTAAGTTGTAATTAATATTATGTTCTATAATAAAAATATGTTAACACAAACTCATAATTTTCATATCAACTTACCTAGTTGATTAATTCCTATATAAAAGTAATGTTACAATATATGTTTGTATAATAAATTCTATTAATAAGCTCATTAAGTTATGATAACTCAATTTTGTCTAACTAATTCTTTCCTACTTGGAAATTATCAACTTTAGGTGATTGCATATATGATATAACTAAATAATATTGTTTCATTTTATACGTTAGGAATTGTCAATTGGCCATAGGGGTAAAAAAATTGTAGTTGCAGCTGGAACAATGATACTTGAATGTGGTGGTAACTTTCTTGTTGCTATGGATATTTCTTATGATCCAAATACATTACTTCCTGTACCAATTCCAAGCCAAATTACCACTATTCGAGATGCTATTGGGCTTGAAATTTTATGGCCTACACAATTAGTCATTCTTACTACTCATCTCATCCGGGTATGTACTTTTTTTAAATAAAAAATTTCTTGTTACTAATAAAAAAACTATTTTATTTAGGACAATTCTTATATATACAATGATATTTTATATTTAATAGGATTCAAAGAAATATAAGAAATAGATGAATACAGAGAGAACATTGAGTTTTAAGGATGAGAACCCTGTAGATATCAAGAACTTAACTACATTTGTTGGGCTATTATTAAAGGGTGAGAAGGTACATGCAGTAGAAATCATAGAGGATGTTTTTGGAGAGTCTTTTAAGACATTCCTCATGAAAGAAGATATGGATATCATAATTTCATCAACAGAGATATCATCTAATTGCCTTATATTCTATATATGGTAAAAGAAACATTTAATATGTTTTTCATATATTTTAACTAACTTATTTATGCATTAATTTTTCATAATGAGAATTGTATTTAATATTAGTTAAATTAAAATATTAAAACTTTTAAATATTGTGTGAAATTAAATCATGTACTTGCATAAAAAGATGGTTGATGCTAAAGAGGCAGAGTGATTTATTTTTGTAAATCTGACCTTGGTTTCCAAAGCTGGATTGGGAGAAGCAAGAAAGAAAAATAGGTCAAAGGTTATAGCTAATCGGTTGATGAATGCAAATAATGCTGATTTTATTTTTATTCCGTATAACCCAGGGTAAGTTATTAAATATAAGTAAGCTTATAAGTATGCATATTTATCAAAGTATATATGTTATGTTGTTACACTAATGTTAATTTTGTAGTTGTCATTGGGTATTGGTGGTACTTGACATAAAAACTTTGATCGCCTATTACCTTGATTCCTTGCATCATCAACCTTCAGGTGATCTTAAAGACATTGTTAATATGTAAGTTTTCCCCTTAATATTATAGAATGAAGCATAGTTGGTAACAAAAATTTATTTTCTTCTTGCAGGGCTCTAAGAATTCATCCACTTAAAAAATATAAATCATCAAAAAGAGAGCATAATTGGGTTGTATTAGGGGTAAATAACTCATATAAACTGAGTAATAAAATATTTAGTGTCTTCTTCTTAATTTTAAACTTAGTACAATATGACTTGCAAGTAACTCCATATATATATAATGATTTTTTTATCAATTTAGTGCTCAAGACAACCAGGTAGCGTTGAATGTGGATACTATGTGATGAAATATATGAGAGATATCATTCTCGATCAAGGATGTCTTACAACAAAGGTATGTGTTGATTTGTTAGTTCTCAATATATCAATGTTCATTTTATTTTCCAATGTAATTGATGATACTATTATTTTACTTTTCAATAGTTTAATGGGATAAAATCATACAACAAAGATGAGTTGAATGAAGTACGATCTAAATGGGTGATGTTGGTGACTCAATTAATACTTTCCTCGGTTTGAAAAGCTTTGGGGACACCTTTTTGTATTGAAGCATGAACAAATTTTGGCATATCCAACTATAACTTTTGATGAGGTTCATACTTTATCCCTCTTTTGAATCAAACTATGACTGAAGGTAAATTGTTTGACATAATCATTTGAAGACATTTTAGTATTTTCATTCCACTTTCATGATATTTTTCTAATTTCCAATAGTTGAATTATGTAAGTATATTGTATGCATGATTCATATGTGTCTAAAGGGAAACTTTTTTTTTTGTGAAGTTAGAAGATCTTTCAACTTTGGAATGGTCCATGAACTAATGTGATAATTAAGGTATTTTTCATAATAATATCAAGTTTATTACTTCTTTCTTTCTATTAATTATTTTAAAATGGAATATGCAATTGGAACTTTATTGTTATCATATTATCTTTTGTTTTCGTTGTCAACTATAGCTTTTTTTTGTTGATTGGCTATGGAAAACATGGAGATTTTGACTTTTGGCTTCAATACTTTACTAAAATATTGTAAGTTACATTGTCACCCTTATAAAACACAATGATTTTTTCAAGGCACAATTTTTTTTATTACATAGCCTTTTATTTTATTAATGAATCTAAAACTATAAGTTGATGGATTACTATATATGTGTAATCAATAGGACTTGAAATTACATTACATAGCATCTAATCGAGTTTTTTTAAAGTATTGGGAAGATGGCTTCTAATTTAACTTTTCATTTTATTAAATTTAATTGGTTTTTGTAGTATTTCTTCAAGTTGTTTGTGAGATCTTTCAACTCACTATACACATATATGTTTTTAATGAATTATTATTGTTTTATATTTTAACATAATTGATCAACTTTTATGTCATAATTAATAAATCTCTTGCTTTATATTTTACCCGTTACTACTAACCACTACAACAAAACTTCAAATTTATGACGTTTTGTTCCTTGACGTTTACGGAAAATGTCATTATTCTATTTGTAATTAGACATGTCAAGACATTTTTCTAAAAACATCATTATTTGGAACATATTTTCTATTTTTATGGCATTTACTAGAAGTGTCATTGTTAAGACTAATAGGTTAGGAAATTTCTTGACTCCTTAAAAAATACCAAGGAATAAGGGGCTGAAAATTAAAAACCTTGTCACTTTTATAAGTGTCATGTATACGAAAATATTAATTTTGAATTTATTGATTTGGAACTAATTAGTTTTGTATTTTTTATTTGTAAAATAAGTAATAGATTTTAAAATGGCGCTGACAACATTTTGGAAGAGTTGAGTGGAAAAGTCTCGGCCTGCTTCTCTATGGCTTCATTTTCCATTTCTTCATTGATGGAATTCCCATTGCTTTTTTTTTTTGCTCAACAATAATTAATCCAATAAAAAAAACCTAACAGCATGTGGCAGCCCAACACCCAATTCGATTCCTGAAACTAGTTTAGTAAATAAAAGTAGGGACTCGATGATCTTCCAACCTAGTCTGGGCACCAGCTGATACTCGGTCTCATCCCCTTCGGCCTTCACGGCTATTACAAGCGCGAAACCATGCCTTCATGACTGATACTCGGTCTCGGGCTCGATGATCTTCCCGACAGGATCCTTAGATTGCTCTTCAATTCTTGAAAATACTGACCGTGTAGGAAAACCTCGACAAGAATTATGGATAACTATGTCATTCAAGGCTATATAAATGCAATAAATATAGGGTTAGCCACAAGCTCTAACTCAAAGTTCATAACCTTTCTCTACGATACTCTTGCATCAAGAACAATATGGAAACTAATGGACTATTCAAGCATCTGCTTCCTTTTGTTTATGCATTATCATTTGGTCTTCTGCATATGATTTGGATTATGGATGCTCGTTGTGTCTACTCATCACCACTGGCGCCGGAATCCTCCATGTTACCTACTCCGATTGACTCACCTCTGGCCCCTGGATTTGAAATTCCAACTAGCTCACCGGATTTTCCATTTTTGCCTCCTCACATGATAGTCCCACCAGGCAGTGATAATCTTTTATTTTTCATAGTTATGATTTTTATTTTGGCATACTACTGGAGTGAGTAAGAATGAATTAGAACGACTTATTCTTTGTGTAGTTTAAAGTAGTTTTCTTCTTGATGTTAAAAATATAGTTTTCTATGGGCCACATGTTTAGAAGTGGCTTAGTGTCAGGCTTTGTTCTATTTATTCTACCCTGCATATGAGCTAGTGTTGGCATAAGGTTCCACCAACTTGCCATTTGCTAGTTGCTACTATTCTGTCAAAGAGTAATAATGAATTCTTTTCCATATCCCATTTTCAGGCTCAGTCTACAGTTCTTCTTGCAAGGTCCAATTTGCTCATTACAAGGGATATAGAGTGGGCAAATCTTGTTGTTGGCTTTGAGCGGGTGATTATCCATACTTTTTTTTTGATCTCGTGCCATTTTATACATGTTGGTTCCATGCTTTGGAAAAATATTATATTTTTTAATTATTTTTGCCAATAAAATTTACTTGCTCGGATCTTTAATAATGGAAAAATAAAATAATTTTTGTAAATATTGATTAATTGAATAGGTAGTGTAGATTGGTGTGATAGGCTGGATGTGGGTGTCCCTACTTTCTTGTCTATGGTTTTTTAATATGGCTTAGTTCTCAAAATATAATGTCCACCTGCTACATGATTCAGCTTTGCAACTTTTCTTTTTAATTTGTATTTGCCAAGAATTCAGGAGAACCGGTATGTTGTTTTAGACTTGTGCCATGCACAGATGGTAAGTACATTTGCTTCACTTTCTTGTGGCTTTCATCTTTTTTCGTATATTTCATCATGCAAGAGTTTACCTAGCCATTGTGTCATATGGTTTGTATTCCAACTCTTATGAGATATAAATGCTTGCAGCCTGTAGGTTTTATTTGTGAGTAGAGCAATGTAATTTTTAGACAGGTATAATATATTTTGTGGTTCCTCTCCTCTCCACCCTTCTCTTTCTCTCTTGATGATGTGGAAATTTAGAAAAATTATTAAATAAATTGGTTTCGTTTGTGTGCTAGTGCCAACATGATAGAATTGGGGGTGCTCCAATCCTCATTTCTCTCACATAACTATATATGCTATCACATGTAGCCACACACATACTTATGTTGTATATGTACATAGTCACACACACATATTACTTTATACACATATTTGAGTAGTGGAGAAAGATGAGATTCAACCTTTTCATCAAAAGGTCTTAGGCTAGGATCTCTCATTCATTAATCATTATGGTATTCTTGTGGTTGGCATGTGCGCAAGTAGTTATTTCCATCACACCAATTCCAACACAATGCGAAATTGTGAATTATATAGCTTTTTTTGTATTGACGTGTTATATTCTCTTTTGAACATATATTTTGTTTTTGTGATTTTGTGCCATTTATACTTATTCCTGGTTATTTTAATTTTAATTGTGTGCAAATATGCGCATATTAATATTTTAATTTTGTGAAAAAAACATTCGTATTTTTTGGGTCAATTGAGATCGTTAAAAGAATTTCAATACAAGTGTGTAAGTGTGAGAATTTATTCTTTCAAGATGTTAAAACATGTGGATACGTGTAGACATAGAAAATTAATCCTTGTTTTAAATGTATACATGCTAATAGTGGAGGTCATAGAAGATCATGCCAAGTACACAAGGTTCTCTTTTTAGCATGAAGTTTGGGATATGTAAATATCTATACATTCTTATCTCCAAAAATTAGAGAGAATGCATTTGATGAGTCTCGAATCCGAGACTTGCCGCTTTTTGACGAATTCACTTGTCATCGTACTAAAATATGATTTTCATTACATAAATAGAATATGTAAATTTTTCAGGTGATCAACCATCTTAGTACTATTCTCGTTCAAATAATTTTAATTTAGGGTTGTTATGAGATTTGACATATCAGTGTTTGTGTAATCTCACATTAATACTTGCGAACAATAAGTGCATATTAAACACAGACAGAAAAAATGAAAATAAAATAAGAAAAAAAATTACACATCAACGCTCCTTAAGTTGATGTTTATATATCTTGTCAACATGTTCGAAAAAAAAGTAATTTACGGTCCTTTGAGTGAAGTCTCATGATGGGGAATCATTTTACCATTTCACGTTACTTTAATGGGACTTGAGGATGAAGTTGTCTCAATTAGGAACTCCCTCGTCACGTACAATTGTTATTGCGAAGCTTGAGTGAAGTTTCCTAATAAAAAACTTGATCAACCTCATTCAGATTCAATTACCCTTTTAATGAGGCTATAGGGGTGGGGGAATATTTATGAATGGATGTCTTTTGCTAATAAGATCCAATAACCTTTGAGGTAAAACACTAACAAGAATTATATGCTATAGTGCATACGATTGCTTTATTAATAGATAAAAGAGAGGTGTTTTGAAGGTCTCTTTGAATTATTCATGATAGTTAATGAAATATTATCTCATTAAGGAAATATGTCTTAATAGTCTTGGAATTATCTAATAAAATACATTTTATTATGGGTAGGCACTTTGATGTTACTCTCAGGATTGGAAAAAAAAATTGTTGATCAAGTAATTTGTTATTAAATTTATTATTTTCTAAAACACTGAGGATTAGTTTAATATACTTGGAACTTCCTAATAGTTTTGATAAAATATATATTTTGTAATAATTTTATTTATAGTTTGTGTACATGAACATGAGATCTCATGATTATTATTATTATTATTATTATTATTATTATTATTATATATTCAAGAGTATTATCATTTTCCATGATCATTATTATTGATAAAAATGAAAAATATTTATTCTCACACATAAAATAAGTCATACTATATATATATATATATATATATATATATATATATATATATATATATATATATATATATATATATATATATATATGACTAGGGTTAGGGAAATCTAGATCTTGAGTGCTCCCTTCACTACTACAAAAATTCAAATTTATAACATTTTATTCCTTGACGTTTTCAGAAAATGTCATTATTCTATTTGTAATTAGACATGTCATGATATTTTTCTAAAAACATCATTATTTGGAACATATTTTCTATTTTTATGGCACTTACTAGATGTGTCATTTCAAGACTAATAGATTGTTAAGACTAATAACAGGGTGAAAATTATAAACCTTGTCACTATTATAAGTGTCATGGATATAAAAATATTAATTTTGAATTTATTGAATTGGAACTAATTAGTTTGTATTTTTTATTTGTAAACTATGTAATAGGTTTTAAAATGGCGCTGGCAACAAACTCGAAGAGTTGAGTGGAAGAGTCTCGGCCTGCTTCTCTATGGCTTCATTTTCCATTTCTTCATTGATGGAATTCTCTTTGCTTATTTATCTCCTTTGTCCTCTTGGTTGTTATATTCTCGCGCATGATCTTAGTGAATAGATTCTTACGCGTTGCATGACAGGTCCTCGCCGCCCTTTATTGTTAATTTAGTAGATATGTTACCAAAATGCATGATGCTTAATGGCTACCCTTGTTATATGGAATATTTTTGTAGCTTGGCAGGACAAAATAAAAAGATGAAAAAGAGTGTAAATTGGGATCGAAAGAAAGAAATTGCAGTCAATTACTCTTGTCATCAGTTTCTACACGACTTATTTTACGAAATATGGAAAGTGGAGTTGTACATGGCTTATGCAGCATATCTTCGGCATCGTGTATTGTGTTGCTATTTTGTGTAGTTTAATTAGTAATGTTTCCTTCAATCAATGCTGATTTTGTGATGTTGGTGATGAGTTTATCGGTGATTTTGCTGTAGTTGAGTTATCTGCTCCCTATTTTCAGGCTACTATTCTACCAAAGAGTAATAATAAATTTTTTTCCATATCTCATTTTCAAGCTCAGTCTGCAATTCTTCTTGCAATGTCCAATTTGCTCATTAGAAGGGATATAGAGTAGGCAAATCTTGTTGTTGGCTTTGAGCAGGCGGTTATCCATTCTTTTTTATTTATGATTTCGTGCCATTTTTATACATGTTCTATATTTTCTCTCCTCCTCTATTTTTCAGATTGTAAAAGTATGGAAAAAAAAGATGATATAATTCCTAAAAAGGTGTGCTCTATAGTCATGCCATTTCAAAATCAATTAGCCTAATGACCTAGAGACATGTAGTGTCATATCTATAAATTCGTCTAGGTCTCGTATTTGTTTATTTTATGTTAGATATTACAGCAAAGTCAAAATATATTATCTTGTATAGAAATAGATGATAGGTAAATTAATACTCACCTAATTAAATACTTTTACTTTATTTTTTAAATGATTTCTATACATTGAGAAGTTTGAATAGAATATTACTATCTTCCTCACAAAAAGAAAAAAAAGAAAAGAGGAATATTATTATCAAAACAATAAATGTGCCTTATATAACTGGGAATATTGATTATAGGAAATGAGAAATTAAACAATGTATTTATAAAAATAATATACACAAATAAGGATATTACTATCAAAAAGAGAATATAAACGTTATATACCTTTTATACAAGGGAATATTAATTATTGAAAATGAGAAATTAAGCAAAGTATTTATTAAAATAAGCTACACAAATAAGGAAAATAAGATTTGAGGGTCTAGTAAATAGTATATAAAATTTTTAAGTAGCTTGAAATAAATAAAATAATATAGTTAAAAGTAAAATACATGGCCAATTAAAAATTACCTTTCCTCAAAACACTTTTTATTTTCTCTTTTTATTAGACATGTTTGAAAAAAAAATCATCTAATTTTTTGTTTTCCCCAATGTAATGTCCTTTTTTCTTATAAAGTAGAAAAATAGCTTTTACCTCAAATATGATTTAAATAATTTTTCGTTATAAAAATAACAAAAAAAAGGAATTAAAACCTATAATGCACTAGAATGTATGATGGGAGGTTCTAGGTTCGAATTTGGAGGAAAATAATATATTTTTTTATTAATAAATTGACTTTTCTTATATTTGACTTTTATATAAAGAATAATTAAATGATATTTATTTGTTTAAATATTTTTTTTCTAAGAATCATACTAACTGTGAGATTTAATTTCTCATGTTTAAATATTTTTTCAATCATGTTGACTATGTAAACAAAGTCAACATTTTTACAATATTAATGCTCATCCCTTCTATCTTATATCTGACATGCTTATTAATATTTTATTAAATTGATTTTTGAATTTTCTTTTAACATATAAAAAAGAGGTTGCTAAACGAATAACATTGGAATGTTGATATGTTATTCCATTTAAAGTGTGATCACTATTGGAAATAATTTATTCTTTAAAAATGGATTGTTCATGGATCTCAAAGGATAGAAGATCGAAGGAATATGAAGATGAAGTTGAATGTTTTGTTGTATTTTCAATATAAAATTCTACAAATAAAACCTCCTTTAAATGTTCATGCTTACAATGTGATAATATGAGTTTCAATACTCCTCAAAAGATCTGAGACCATTTGTTTTTCTTTGGAATTGATCAAAGTTACCATACATGGTATTGGCATGGAGAGGCAGCTCCAAGTTGCCCACCTACCATAAGAGCAGAACATTATGATAGACTTCAATTTGATGATCAACGTAGTACAATAGAAATGGTTCAAGCTGCACATGATGATTTTCAAAATGATCCTGAATTTTTTCCAAGATTACTACGAGATGTAGAAAAACCATTATATCCTGGTTGCAGAAACTTTACAAGATTGTCTGCCTTGATCAAATTATACAACTTGAAAGCATGTTTTGGGTGGTCTGATAATAGCTTTTCAGAGCTTTTACAAATACTTAGATAATTTTTGCCTTTAAACAATGAATTGCCTTTGTCGATGTAAGAAGCGAAAAAGACATAAAATTCTTTGAAATGGAATATGAGAAAATACATGCATGCCCAAATGATTGTGTACTTTATCGGAAGGAGTTGAAAGATGCATTCTTATGTACTACATGTGGAACTTTGAGGTGGAAGACAGATAACACATGTTCTAAGAGGAGAAAATGATTTCTTGTGAAAGAAATGTGGTATTTTCTTCCAATTCCAAGATTTAGAAGAATGTTTCAATCATCAAAAATTGCAAAAGAGCTCATAAGAAATGTTGAAGAAAGAAATTTTGATGGGAAAATGTGTCATCCATCAGATTTATAATCATGGAAGCAAGTTGATCACAGATGTCCTGAGTTTTCCTTAGAACCTAAATACTTGAGACTTGCAATTTCTGCAGATGGCATTCCTCCATTCTCATGATAATTTAAAACATTCCTCCATGGTTGTGCATGAAAAGACAATTTATGATGTTATCTTTATTAATTTTAGGTCCACGACAACCTGACAATACCATTGATGTCTATTTAGCACTGATAATAGAAGATCTAAAAATATTGTGGGAGGTCGGAGTTCAAGTTTATGATGCACATAAACAATAAATATTTACATTAAGAGCCATTCTATTATGGACAATCAATGCTTTTTCGGCATAGGAAAACATATCGGGCTGCACAGTTAAAGGATATTATGGTTGTACAATATGTAGAGAAGAAACATATTCTTGTAGGTTAAAGCATGGAAAAAAGAACTCCTATATTAGACATAGATGATTTCTTCCAAAAAACCATCCATATAGAAAACAAAAAAAAACATTTGATGGAAAACAAGAGTTTCGCTCACCTCCACAAATATTGACTGGCACGGAAACATTAAAAAAAATCAATGGAATTTGCAATTCTTGGGGGAAAAAAAGGTTAATCTAGGAAAATCAAAATCCAACAATACAAATTGTTGGAAAATAGAAGTCCATATTCTTTGATCTTGAGTATTGGAAATATCTTCATGTTCGTCATAATTTGGATGTAATGCATATTGAGAAAAATGTTTGTGAAAGTAGTATTGGTACCTTACTCAACATTGCAGTTAAGACAAAGGATGAGCTTAATTCTCGCTTAGATCTTGTAGATATGGGCTTAAGGAGCAAATTGGAACCAAGGTTTGAATCGAATAGAACATATCTACCTCATGCATGTTATACACTTTCTACAATGTAAAAGAAGGTGTTTTACCAAACACTTTCACAATTGAAGGTTCCATATGGATATTGTTCTAACCTTCGAAACCTCGTGTTAATGGAAGACTTGAAACTTAATGGATTAAAATCCCATGACTATCATGCATTAATACAATAATTTTTGCCGGTTTTGTTACGTTCTATCTTGCCCAAGCATATGAGGAATGCCATTTGTAGATTGAGTTTTTTTTTCAATGCTCTCTGTACTAAAGTCATTGATGTTCCTTCATTAAATGAGTTACAAAATGAGATAGTGGTGACATTATTCTTGTTTGAAAAGTACTTCGCACCTTCATTCTTTGATATCATGGTGTATCTTACTGTGCATCTTGTAAGAAAAGTGAGACTCTGTGGACCGGTTTTCTTTAGGTGGATGTACCTATTTGAAAGGTTTATGAAAGTGTTAAATGGCTATGTACGAAATCGTACTAGACCTGAAGGTTGTATTGCTGAATGCTATATTGCAGAATAAGGAATCGAGTTTTGTACAAAGTACTTATCAAATGTGGAAGCAATTGGAATTCCTAGTAGTTAAAACATTGACCAAAAAGTCAGGGCACCAATATTTGGAGGTCTTACTATGAAGGTCGATTCCAATTTATTGTTACAAACACATCATTATGTGTTGGAAAATACATCAATTGTCCAACCTTATATTGAGTAAGCACCACTAACTTTTTGTTTCTTTATTTGTTGTACATATAATATATTACTCTAATTATTTAATTATTATACATAACCTCATAGAGAGCACATGCAATGGTTGAAAGTGAAACATCCACGTCAATCAAAAAGGCAAAAGTGGTTACAAGATGGGCATGCTCGTACTTTTACCTTTTGGTTACGAAAAAAGTACTACAATGGTTTCTTAAATTTTTCTTTTCTTTTACATTAATGGTTAACATATAAATTATAACTAGAACTTATTTCTATAGGTTAAAGTTACAAAGGGAAATAATCAACATATATTTGAAACCCTTAAATGGATAGCTGATGGTCCAAACCATTATGTAATGAAGTATAATGATTATGTCATCAATGGGTGTCAATATAATAGCAAGGAGCATGATGATTTATTAGGTACCCAAAATAGTGGAGTTTGTATTGTAGCAACAACCATGCAAATTGCTAGTGCTAAGGATAAAAATCCTATTTTCAGGGAACTATGTTTCTATGGAGTTATTACTGAGATTTGGGACCTTGATTATACTATGTTCAGAATTACAGTCTTCAAGTGTGATTGGGTTGATAATAAGAATGAAATCATGGTTGATGATCTTGGGTTTATCTTAGTTGACTTTAGCAGAGTGGCTCATAAGTCAGATCCGTTCATATTAGCCTCCCAAGCTAAGAAAGTCTTCTATGTACAAGATGAGCTTAATCTAAGATGGTCAATTGTTTTGTCAACTCCTCAACAAGACTTCACAGAAAGAGCAAATGATGATGATCCTATGGACATTTCTATTAAACACAATCCAATAATATCTTTTTTTCCACAAGTTGAATTATTTGATGGAATGGATGACTTTGATCAAATTTGTATTCGAGATAATTGTGAGGGAATTTGGGTTGAGAAAAAATCATAAATGTATCCAATTTGTATATTTGTTATGGTATTGTGAATTGATATGCTACTATAGTTTTTTGTATTTAAATGTATGCTTACTAGTTAATTTATTCGTCTTTGTTATTAGATTATTGTTAAGCTTTCAATTTTAGTTAATGTTAGGTTGACAATATTCAAAACATTGACAGTATTATGTTTTATGCAAAGCAGCTGATTAAGTAATGCCTTTAATTAGTTTATTTTTTATTCTTTAAATTTTTTTTGGATATTTTTGTACTTTTATTTAAACTTTATAATTATTTTTATGATAGGTATGGAAATAGAACAACAAGATAAAGTAACTATAAGAAATAGATGTAGAGGGATAACAAGAAAGACTATGATTATCAAGAATATAAGCAAAGGAATAAAATATGCAGTAAAGTATAATGTTGATGGTGTTTATGTCGGATAAGTTGCGGTGCATCTCACAAGTTATTTAGGCGTATTGAGACCTATAATGGTCCCAATTAGATATAGCACTTGTCACCATGTACCTAACCAATTGAAAAATAAATTGTGGGACTCCATTGAGGTAACTTGTATTTTTTTTTCTATCTATAACCTTTTCTAATTATATTTGCAAATTTTTTTAATAACTAATAACTACGATCATTACTTCTAGGCTGCATATACATTGGATTGTAAAAGTAGAAGGAACTGTATGAAATGAATGGGCAGTGGCTTTAGATCTTTCAAGAATATGTTGCCTGCAAAGTATATCATTCCTTTCAAAGACAAACTAGAGCTTCTTAAAAAACCTCCAGTTGAATACAGTTTTATTGAAGATGAAGATTGGACAATTTTTGTCAAAGAAAGATTGTCTCAAAGATTTCAGGTAGATTTCTAATTATTTTCTTGTCATATACTCATTTTTTCTTTACTTAATATAAATTAAAATTTGTAGGAATTTAGAAAAGTTCAAAAAGAAAGAAGGAAAAAGCATATTTATAATCATCATCTTAGTAGGAAGGGATATGCTGGTCTTGTGGAAGAGATGGCAAGTTAAAAATGTTATTACTTTACTTTTTATTTTATGTTGAATTTGCCTAGAGACTCATTATATTACATTTCAATATTGTAAAAGTTAGTAGAAATTGGCTTTACTAAAGTCATCAATAAAAGTGTATTATGGAAGAAAGCAATGGAGAAAAAAGATAGCAAGTATGATGAAGTGGTCATTCCGGTAGTAGAGAAGATTGTAAGTATAAGTTATGGAACATATATTTAATTTACGTTAATAACTTATTTATATTACCCAATATGACATTTCATTTTATAATATTATTGTGTATCAGGATAAGATGTTGCAATAGTCACAAGAAAGTAGTTTGAGTTTCAATGGAAATGACATACTTACTGAAGCATTGGGAACTCCTAAATATAGTGGTCGAGTACGAGCTAAAGGAAAGCATTATACACCATGAAAATATTCTCATTCCATGGTAGATCGTGCTTTGTAAAAATTTATGAAAGAATCGCAAGAGCGACAATCAAAGTTTGAGGAAAAAATTTTATTCTAACTCTCTCAGATGGTACCCATCGTACATCAATCTGATGTTGGTAGCTCTAACATGCTCCAAAAACATATTGTCCTTACTGAAAGTTTTGAGCAACCAAAACATCGAGTAGAAGACCACACTCCTCCGATACTAAATATAAACACGACAAGTTGTATTTAATATTATGTTCTATAATAAAAATACGTTAACACAAACTCATAATTTTCATATCAACTTACCTAGTTGATATGAAAATATAGAAGTAATGTTACAATATAAGTTTGTATAATAAATTATATTAATAAGCTCATTAAATTATGATAACGAAATTTTGTCTAACTAATTCTTTCCTATTTGGAAATTATCAACTTTAGATGATTGCATATAACTAAACAATATTGTTTCATTTTATCGGTAAGGAATTGTCAATTGGCCATAAGGACAATAAAATGTAGTTGCGGCTAAAACAATGGTACTTGAATGTGGTGCTAACTTCCTTCTTGCTGTGGATGTTTCCTATTATCCAAATGCATTACTTCCTGTACCTATTCCAAGCCAAATTACTACTATTGGAGATGCTATTGGGCATCAAATTTTATGATCTGCCCAATTAGTCATTCTTACTACTCATCGCATCCAGGCATGTACTTTTTTTAAAAATAAAAAATTTCTTGTTAATAATAAAAAAACAATTTTATCTAGGACAATTCTTATATATACAAGGATATTTTATGTTTGATAGGATTCAAAGAAATTTAAGAAATAGAGGAATAAAGAGAGAATATTGAGTTTTAAGGATGAGAACCCTGTAGATATCAAGAACATAGCTACATTAGTTGGGCTGTTGTTAAAGGATGAGATGATACATGCAGTAGAAATCATAGAGGATGTTTTTGGAGAGTCTTTTAAGACCTTCCTCATGAAAATAGATATGGATATCATAATTTCATCAACAGAGGTGTCATCTAATTCCTTTTATTCTATATATAGTAAGAGAAACATTTAATATGTTTTTCATATATTTTAACTATCTTATTTATGCTTTAATTTTTCATAATGAGAATTGTATTTAATATTAGCTAAATTAAAATATTAAAACTTTTAAATATTGTGTGAAATTAAATCAGACACTTGCATAAAAAGATGGTTGATGCTAAAAAGGCAGAGCGATTTATTTTTGTAAATCCGACCTTGGTTACCAAAGCTGGATTGGGAGAAGTAAGTAATAAAAATAGATCAAGGGTTATAGCTAATCAGTTGATGAATGCAAATAATGTTGATTTTGTTTTTATTCCATATAACCCATGGTAAGTTATTAAACATAAGTAAGCTTATAAGTATGCATATTTATCAAAGTATATATGTTATGTTGTTACACTAATGTTAATTTTGTAGTTGTCATTGGGTATTGGTGGTACTTGACATAAAAACTTTGATCGCCTATTACCTTGATTCCTTGCATCATCAACCTTCAGATGATCTTAAAGACATTGTTAATATGAAAGTTTTCCCCTTAATATTATAGAATGAAGCATAGTTGATAATAAAAATTTATTTTCTTCATGCAGGGCTCTAAGAATTCATCCATTTAAAAAATATAAATCATCAAAAAAGAGAGCCTAATTGGGTTGTATTAGGTGTAAATAACTCATAAACTGAGTAATACAATATTTAGTGTATTCTTCTTAATTTTAAACTTAGGACAATATGACTTGCAAGTAACTCTGTATATATATAATGATTTTTTTTTTCTATTTAGTGCTGCCCGGGTAAACAAGGTAGTGTTGAATGTGGATACTATGTGATGAGATATATGAAAGACATCATTCTCGATCAAGGATGTCTTACAACAAAGGTATGTGTTGATGAATATTTTACTTTACTTTTCAACAGTTTAATGGGATAAAATCATACAACAAATATGAGTTGGATGAAGTACGATTTGAATGAGTGATATTGGTGACTCAATTAATACTTTCCTCGGTTTGAAAAGCTTTGGGGACACCTTTTTGTATTAAAGCATGAATAAATATTGGCATTTCCAACTCTAACTTTTGATGATGTTCATACATTATCTCTCTTTTGACCCAAACTATGACCGAACGTAAATTGTTAAACATAATCATTTGAAGGCATTTTAGTATTTTCATTACACATTCATGATATTTCTCTAATTTCTAATAGTTGAATTACGTTAGTATATCATATGCATGATTCATAGATATTTAAAGGTAAACTTTTTTTTGGTCAAGTTAAAAGATCTTCCAACTTTGGAATGGTCTATTAACTATTGTAATAATAAAAGTATTTTTGATAATGATATCAAGTTTATTACTTCTTACTTTCTATTAAATATTTTAAAATTGAATATGCAATTGGAATTTTATCGTTATCATATTATCTTTTGTTATTATTTTGTCAACTATAGATTTTTTTTGTAAATTGGCTTTGAAAAAAATTGTGATTTCGACTTTTGGCATCAATACTTTACCACGACATTGAAAATTACATTTTCATCCTTATAAAACACAATTATTATTTAAAGGCACAATTTTTTTTTATTACGTAGCCTTTTATTTTATTAATGAATCTAAAACTATAAGTTGATTGGATTACTATATATGTGTAATCAATAGAACTTGAAATTACTTTACATAGCATCTAATCGAGTTTTTTTAATGTATTGAAAAAATGACAAGTAATTTAACTTTTCATTTTATTAAATTTAATTGTTTTTTGTAGTGTTTCTTCAAGTAGTTTGTGAGATCTTTCAACTCACTACACACACATATATTTTTAATGAACTATTATTGTTTTGTATTTTAAAATATTTTATTAACTTTTATGCCATAATTAATAAATATCTTGCTTTATATTTTACTCATTACTACTAACTTTGTTTTTATTGTTGTTAACTTTTTTTAATCATATGTGTCAATTGTTATATAAATTATTTTAATGATATGTTGTTATCATTCCTTCTTTTTTATTTTCCAATGCTTTATAATATATTATTTTTCTGCAAGTGTAATTAATTATTATTCATCTTTTTGTATGTAGGTTTCCTTTTTTGGAAAATAACTTTTAATTTAGCCAACTAGCATGAAGTAGTTTCTTGGAGATAAGGCACAATTGGGTTGCATATATAAGAAATTTTGAATTGAATTAAAGAAATGAATGTTGAAATTGTGATATATTTTTTTTTGTTTATAAAATGTAAAAGTCGAAGTTCTCCATTGTAATTAAAAACTATAATCTTGGTATGGATTGTAACGTATGTTTTTCTTATGTGCATGCAGTATTACAATAACATGTGAACATATATTTACAATAATTATTAAATTGATATTTAATTAAATCATTATCTTCCTTTACACTTTTACTAAGTGTCATTGTATTCAAATATTTTAAGATTTATACAACAAATTATGACATTTTCTGAGTGTCAAGGTAGATTAGTATAATAAACAATGATAATTTTTTTAGCGTCAAGTTTTTTTTCAATGACACTGCTAAAAAACGACATTATAAGCAAATACTTATTATGACAGGCTAGCGGATGACACTATCAATAAGCAACACGAATTATTTTTAATGATGCTTTTTAAGTGTCTTTAATTATGTTTTTTGTTGTAGTGAACTTTGTTTTTGTTGTTGTAAATTTTTTTTTAATTATGTATGTCAATTGTTATATATATAAATTATTTTCATGATATGCTGTTATCATTCCATCATTTTTATTTTCCAATGCTCTATAATATTTTTTTTTGCAAGTGTAATTGATTATAGTTCATCTTTTTGTATGTAGGTTTCTTTTTTTGGAAATTAACTTTCAACTTAGCCAAGCTAGCATGAAGCAGTTTCTTGGAGATAAGACACAATCAGTTGCATATATAAGAAAATTTGAATTGAATTAAAGAAATGAATGTTGAAATTGTGATATATTTTTTTTGTTTATGAAATGTAAGAAGTACAAGTTCCCCATTTTAATTAAAAACTAAAATCTTAGTATGGATTAGAACATTTGTTTTTTCTTATGTGCATGCAGTATTACAATAACAGGTGAAAATATATTTACAATAATTATTAAATTGATATTTAAATAAATCATTATCTTCCTTGATACTTTTACTATGTGTCATTATATTCATATAATTTAAGATTGATACAACTAATAATGACATTTCTCTGAGTGTCAAGGTAGATTAGTATAATAAACAATGACAATTTTTTCAGCGTCAAGGTTTTTTTCAACGACATTTCTAAAAAATGACATTATTTTTTAGAATAAATACTTATTATGATAGGCTAGGGGATGACACTTTCGATAAGCGACATGAAATATCATTAATGACGCTTTTTAAGCGTCTTTGAATATGTTTATACACACACAACACACACACACATATAATTTATATGTTTATATATTTATATATTTATATATTTATATATTTATATATTTATATATTTATATATTTATATATTTATATATTTATATATTTATATATTTATATATTTATATATTTATATATTTATATATTTATATATTTATATATTTATATATTTATATATTTATATATTTATATATTTATATATTTATATATTTATATATTTATATATTTATATATTTATATATTTATATATTTATATATTTATATATTTATGTATTTATATATTTATGTATTTATATATTTATGTATTTATATATTTATGTATTTATATATTTATGTATTTATATATTTATGTATTTATATATTTATGTATTTATATATTTATGTATTTATATATTTATGTATTTATATATTTATGTATTTATATATTTATGTATTTATATATTTATGTATTTATATATTTATGTATTTATATATTTATGTATTTATATATTTATGTATTTATATATTTATATATTTATATATTTATATATTTATATATTTATATATTTATATATTTATATATTTATATATTTATATATTTATATATTTATATATTTATATATTTATATATTTATATATTTATATATTTATATATTTATATATTTATATATTTATATATTTATATATTTATATATTTATATATTTATATATTTATATATTTATATATTTATATATTTATATATTTATATATTTATATATTTATATATTTATATATTATATATTTATATATTTATATATTTGCATGTTTATAAATTTATATGATTATATATCTTTACATGTATATATATTAATATATTTATATTTTAATATAATCATATGTGTATATCTGTATATCTTTATATCATTATATATATATATATATCATTATATACTTGGATTTTATATCTTAATATATTTATATATTTATATATTTATGTATTTATATATTTATATATTTATATATTTATATACAATTTCTATTTGATATAATGCCTTGTACTTGTATGGATTTTGGAATGATTTTGTATGTGGAGTCATGAGTTTAAATCTTTCTATATGCTGAGTCATGGGTTTAAATCTTATTGTATGTGAATCAATAATGATATTTGTATTTTTTAAAATTTTTAAAAGTTTTAAAAACTTTTAAAATTATTGTGTAGGGAAAAATAAGATTTTTGATATTCAGTTCACCAAAACCTATTTATTTTAGGTTTTGTATATTTTTTAAATTTTGAAAAACAAAGTTTTTTTTATTATTTTATATTTGGTGTATCAAAAGATAAATATATAATTTATTAGTGCTGTTATATTTCCAAAACATTTAAATAATATGAGATATTTTTTATACTTTTCATTTTCCGTTAGTCATTTGTCAACATGAACCAGATTACCAGGCCAACGGTACCAACAAACCTAAAAACTTCGATGTATAATGACAAACAAGTTCTGGACCATGTATGTTGTCATCGGAGTTAATAGTGATTAAGTACAAAAAATGAAAGCGCTAAGGAAAGACTCAATTAACCCTGGAAATATGTCCTTTTTCTGGCGATGCAGGAACTGGGCATCAAGCAAGAGGGGAAAACGTATGTCGTTTTTCTGGCAGTGCAAGAACAGGGCATTAAGCAGGAGGGGGAAACGTATGTCTATTGTTCACGGTACTTTCTTTTGGGAACTAATGGGCAGAAAATGTAGAGCAATAGCAGTAGTCTACTCTGAGACAGGCAGCAAAATAGACCGACAGATTTTAGCTTTCGTTCTAGGTTCACTTTCTGCATTAGTAAATGCTACGCTGACTCAGTGATCAGAACTCTGCTATGCTTTGTCTCCTGCATCAATGACTAGATAGCGATGTTACACATTCTTGATAAATGTTTTGGTGCAGACTTTCTTTGAACTAAGACTCTCCACAGTACAAGTTCTATGTTTTTTATGATAGTCGCTAAATTTGTAACAGAAAAGTCATTAAAAAAACATAAATTTAGAGACAATTGATTAATTTTATTTATTTTAATATTATATATTTAACTTTACTAAACATTACCAAAAAACATAATAAATTCAAATAATTTTGGTTTCTATATTTTTATGCAAAATATGTAAATATAAATAAATAAATAAATAAACAAACAAATAAAAATAAACAAATAAATATATATACATACATACACACATTCTATCAGTATATATATTAGTAAATGCACTAAACTTAACACAACCACACAAACAATACACACACACACACACACACTATTTGTGTTTCTAGTATAATCTTGAGTACCAAGCACCTCCTTCAAACCGCCACACACATCATCCATATGAATACTGTACAAAAAGTGCATGAACACTTGCACATTCTCCGCACTAATATCACAAAACACCACCCGTCTTCCAAACAACCACACGTCCTTTGCATGAATAACTTCAAAACACCTCAACATGTTCTCTCATATATAAGTTTATTTAAAAAATTATAAATAAAAAAAATAAATAAATATAAATAAATAAATATATAATTAAATAAATAAATAAATAAATAAATATATATATATATATATATGATATAAACATTTATACATTTATACATAAATATCTATATATTTATATCTTTATATATCTTTATACATTTATATCTTTCTATCTTTATATATTTATGTCTATATATATATATATATTCGCAAATATATCAACATGTTATATGTAGCTTGATAGATGTAGTGATCATATTAATATTAATATTTTATTACAAAATGTCAGACAAATAATAATTAACAAAAGTAAATTGAAGAAATAAAGTAAATAAAGATAAAACAATGATTGTGCACACACATTGCCCCCAAAGGCTAGATCTTCATTATTTCATATAGCCCTTAGCTTATTTCATTAATCACTAATAATTTTCCCCTTTAATGAAATAACTTTTGAGTCCACGAAAGTCTATAAAATGACTAAGTTTCCCTTTTATCACAGGCTTTATTAGTATAATAGCTACTTGCTTTTAGTATTGTAATAATACAAAGATACTTCTTTGTTCTCACTAATTTTTTTGATGAAATGAAATTTGAGAGCTGTATTTTATTGGACTATGAAGATTTGTATCATTTGAAAAGATAATGGCAGATTTGTTACCACAATAAATGTTTGTTGCTTCAAAATCTTTTTAATTCATATCAAACAATAATCTTCTCAATCATATTGCTTCAGAAGTAGCAAGGGAAGCAGAAATGTATTATGGTTATGCAATGGATAAAGACATAGCGAGGCATTCCTTGTTCAAGAAACAACACTACCAAAAGATCAGACATACTAAGATGTGCTTTTGAAATCATATGGATGGCCACACTAATCACTATCAAAGTGGTCAAAAGCTTTACATTTTTAGTTTTGAAGTATATTAAATCAAGATGCAATGTTCTTTTAAGATATCTTAGTACTCTTCTTGTAGCTTGAATATGTAAATGGTTTGGGAAATGCATGAGCCAAGACATGATATTTACTTTATAGACTATGGACTTATTGTTGTAGCATACAAAAGGCTTTCAACCAAGCTCTAGTACTGCCTTTCCCCCATCAATCTTCCACCAATGGGTTTCAGTCTTAGGTTTGTTATAAATGGGGCGAGACATGTTTACTATTTTCCATTCTATACTTTTTCAGAATAACATTTATGTATTTAGATTAATTGATATATACCCCATTATGATCTTCAAATATATCAATTCATAGGAAATGATGGAGAAGTCACATATCATAGATTTCATACTTCTCCAACATGCCCCTTTTGAAGAGGTAAACCAAGTCTATTTTATTGCCATAGAAAATAATATCATCCACATAGATAACCACAATCAATATTCCAAATACATTCATTTCTTTTGACATTTTGTGGATCCACTTAGACTTTTGATGAACTCTTGACTCAATATACATGAGTTTTTTTATGTATAACAAGCACAATATTATTTTTTCAACACATACAAGACTTTATTTTATTTGTATACATAATATTCATACTCTTTCACTATGAATCTAGAGATTGATGAACATATATTATTTCCTCCTATTCACATTTTAAAAAGATTGATTTAATGACTGGTTGATGTGATAGAGGTGTCAACCGGGCCAGGCCGGCATGGTTCGGCACAAGGCACGACACGATTCGGCCATGCCTGGGCCTGCATAGCATGAGAATTTTATGTGCCTGCCAGTGCCGTGCCTGTCATCAGCACCAACCATGCCATGTAGTGTCGTGCCTGGCACGGCACGATACCGTGGCCCGTTGGCACGGTATCTCGGCACGAGCCGAGAAACCTTTCCAACGGTAGAAGTTGAGCCCGACGGGCAAAACTCTCCAACCCTCGATAGTGAAGAAGCATCGCGGCGGGAATGTGGCGCGGCGGCGCCGGCGGCACGTTGCTATACCCTGATTTTTTTAAAAAATTAGGGTTCGGCCCGACCGGGCCGAACCTAGTAGGTTCGTGCCCCCAGGTCCATGCCTGGCTAACCTCCACATAACCGTGCCGGGCCAAACACAACATAATACAGTAGCCGTGTCGTGCCTGGCCCAGCACAGAAGCACGGTCGGGCCGGCTAAAAACTAGTCGAGTGAGCCCGACACGTCCCGTTTGACACCTCTATGTATAGACCATCCTCTTTGTCCAACCAATACTATTACAATTCTCATAGTTTCCAATCAAGTAACTAAAGCAAAAGTTTCTAAATAATATAACTTAACTTTTTGAGAGTAGCCTTTAGCAACTAATCACGCTTTAAAAATGGGTTTGTTGTTACATGCAAGCCTCTTAATTTTGAACCATTTGACCCCAACAATATTTTTGTTTTTAGGTAGTTTATGCTAATGTCAAGGTTCCATTTTTTCAATATTTTCTAATTTTCTCTCCATGGAAAGAATCTAATCATGATGGTGTACATCTTCAAAATTAAGAGAATCTAGAAAGGTGAAGTTTCACATTTCATATATGTCTTCTAGAGTTTGATATTTGAAAGACATAAAGGCTTCGGTATTTGAATATATTTTGTCTAATGTACTTCTTCATCAAACACAACATCTCTACCTATTAGAAATGTAATGTTATCTAATATATGCAATCTATGCTCTTTTGAGTTATGACTATATCCTATAAAAATATATTTTTGAATAGTATTGTCCAATATCTTTAAATTTTGTTTTGGAATTTGAGAGTAGTAGAGGTTTTCGGAAACTCTCAAGTGATGGATGACAAGCCTCCTTCCACTCTTGGCTTGTACAAGAGTAAGGCCTTTTAAAGCATAGATTGGGCTTCTATTGATCATGTAAACATTAATGTTTACAGCTTCTGCCCATAAGTGCTTGGGTAGGTTCTTTACTCTTAACATATTTCTCTTGACATTTCAACCAAAACTCTAATTTCCTTCAACCACACCATTTTACAATGGCTTGTAGAAGATAGTTGTATTTAAATTCCCTCCATTCTGCATTATTCAATAAAATTACTTGAATGGAATTCAACTTTTTTTATCACTTTTGATGATTTTTATACCACATCCAGATTGTCTTTTAGTTATATTCATAAACTTTCATAGTAGTCAATAAACTTATGTGAGAGGAATTCAATGCCTCTACCACTTTTGATGATTTTTATAACACTTCCAGATTATCTCTCAACTATATTCTTAAACATTAAAAATACTTTGAAGGCATCAGATTTAAATTGATGTATATATTCATAATTTTAAAACCATTTTTAGATGTCTATTCCTCTGGTATAGATATCAATTATCTACTTAACTAGACTAATCCATGATCCTCGAGCAAAAATTCACAATCTAGGCAAAATTTAGTGATGCATAGAGTAGTCGCCAAATTTTTCCCAAGTCACTTTATTGACTTTTTTGTCAGATAATAACATAAAAGATTTATATTTTTTTTTTCATATATATTTTTTTAATTATGTCTATTTCCTAAATAATTATTTATCACTTAAAGAAATAATATATTAAATAACCTAAAAACAATGTATCAACTATGATATCACTTATTGGGGATCAACCCAAATCTAACTTGAAAACTAAGAATAGTCTCGAAATGAATTCTGAATCCAATAATGGGTTAATTATTTATTTCATAATTTTAAATCTTTTAAGATTATCTAGTTTACATTTCCAAAATATTGTCAAATTATGTAGTTGATTCAAACAATTTTGGATTCCAAATTATTACCCAAAATGCACACACACACACATTTCAAATTATTTGAAATATAAATATAAATATAAATATATATACATATGTATATGAAATATGAATATATCCAATATATATATATATATACTATCCTAGCATATATATACATTTTGTGAATATAAATATTTGTAAATCCAAAACTTAATAAAATCACACAACAAAAACACACACACACACACCCATATATATCTATAATCTAAATTTATAAAATATTCAAACACATTATAAATTCAAATAGTTAATTTATATATATTATGTACAAAATTACAATATATATATATATATTAAACACAAATAATATATTCTACCCAATCTTGCATAATATATAAATACACAAATAATAATGTCTAATGTTTATACACCTGCAAATTCAAATTCAAAGTGTAAAATACTATACAAAAATTTGGATAATTTATTTGTGTTTCCAATATATTCTTAAGCACTTGAGCACCACACGAACAACCACATATCCTCCACACGAACATCACATAAACACTACATGAACACACACACAATTCTTCCACATAGAGGTGTCAAATAGAACGTGTTATGCTGTCCCTGCCCATTTTTTGTGAGCACGACCGTGCTTTCGTGCCAGGCCAGGCACAACATAGTTACTGTACCGTGTCGTGCTTGGCCCGACATGGTTTATTCAAGCTAGGGCCGGCACGGCCCATCGGCCCGGTGGTAAATGTACCGTGTCGGGTCAGGTTCGTACGACCCTGGTCAAAAATAATAATTTTTTTTTATTTTTAAAAATTTAAATTTTTGTAGTAAACTATTTATAAAATATATATTATATTATATATAGATAATGTATAAAAATTTTAAATTTGTAACTTGAAAATTATTGAATATACAATATTAATAAAATTTAAATTTTTTTATTATTTTTTAATAAATTTAGATTATAATTTATTAGAATTAAATTATCGAGTTTTTAATGAAAAAATTAAACACAAAAATAAATTAAACATAAAAATAAATTAAACACAAAAATAAATTAAACAAAAAATTTTGTTAAAAAAAATTACAAAGTCACAAAAACAAAAGCAAACCAAATGTCTAATCGGCCAATAGATACTGAACCAGAGTAAATATAATGTAACGTAAATAAAAAAGCATACAATCAATACAAAACAAAACATTGAAATCAAAAATCAGAATCAAGAATAATACAAATCATTAACCGTGTCCCCATGACCGTGGGGCATAAAAAATTAAAATCAAGTGGTATTGACAAATGGCATGTGGCATGGCATGGCATTAGCAACTGGTGTCTGGCAATGGGCAGAGGCAACTGGCAACCACCTCAATCATCAATCGACATATCATGATAATCATCACTGCAACATCAAAATTACTATCATATAGATCATCATCATCAGCAATCAACTCCTCCGCTTTCGTAGCAGATGCAGTCCTTGTCTCAGCTCTAGCACGATCCTGAATGCTAAACCTCGAATCCTCTCAATCATTCAAACAAGCTAATGCCTCAACAATATCTGGACATAATCTCGATCTCCTATCCAAAATCACGTTCACTGCAACAGAAAAAGCAGACTCCAATGCTATGATCGACACCGGTGGAGTCAGTAGATCTCGTGCCATCCTAGATATCATGGGAAAGGTGGACTCATATGATTTTCATCACTGTAATATATCAAGATTCTTAGTATCAGAATGTAATAGGATTGAGTAGTAATCGGTATCTAAGTACCGAGAAAGCTAACTCCTATGTGAATGTGCACCCTGTCATTTCCCCCTCGCTAAATGAATGAAAAAATCATCATCTCAGAAGAAGGTATCAATGTCCATAATCATAGTCTCACTACCACCACCACCATGCCTAGTATCATAGTATGTGAACATGTCAGTCAACTCTCATGAATGAACCCTTCAGGTGGGTCTTCCAGGTTCATGCATGAGAGAATGTAAGTCAGGATATTATCTATCCCATCCACCTTAACACTAGGATCCATGCATGCATCGAGACAATAAAGAGATGGAACGGTAGACCAATACTTTAAGTAATTGGTTTCCATCTCTACAACCAAATGGCTAAGTGTTGGGTCAGCTCGATACTTCCTAAACAAACTACTAATGTTGCATATGCACCTGAGGGCAATGCAAATCATGAAAGTATAAATTGACAAACACATGTTTGTTGTGTCATTAAAATCTTTAGGAATTTCATAAATGAAATTTATGAAGCCCTGTTAGTGTCGTCAATAATAAGGTACATGTAATTCCAACGCTGTCTCACATTCGATTGGAATTTCTTCTTCTTAAGATTCACAGACAAACAGAGACTACCAAATTCTTGTTGTCTACGAGGAGTGCGAATATATTTTAGTGTATTACGTATATTATTCAATACGGGGGAACACACCTTCATACCCACTTGTACAATTAGGTCAATCACGTGACACATGCATCTAACATAAAAAATCTCTCCTAATGGTGCATCTCTAATATTCCTAACAAACAAGTTAATCGTTACTCCATTATTAGATGCGTTATTGAATGTGATACTAAATATTTTATTTTGAATTTTATATTCTCTAAAGATTTTCATCATACACTCAAAAATGGTCGGGCCATCATGAGGATGAAGAATCTCGGAGAATCCTAAATTTTTTTAATTCTTTGTCTATTTAGAATCTACATAGTGGTTGGTGAGACATCCATAAGATAATTCATCATTACTTGTCCAGATATCGAATGTCACGGATACTACACCACTATATTCATAAATTCATTAATTATTTTTTATTTTTCTAACTTATAAAATATTAGTATGTCATTAGTAGATTGGACCTAGGAATCCTACGATAAGCAGGCTGAAAATATGTAATCATGATGCGCACCACTCTTGGATCTTCCGAAAATCTGATCGGAAGACACATCAATTTGATAAGTTTGGCTATGCCTTACCTACCCAACTTGATGCGGTATATGAAGGGAGTAAACTGTGAGACTGAACTCGATCAAGTCTCAAAAAATACAATGCTGAGTTGGGTTTTCCTAGGATCTAATATACCATGTTTTTTCGTGCATAATTCGGTATGCCTCTTAAGGTGCCAGTCTTAAACGAACTCATACAAGTTAAATTTCTCATACTATATTTACACTGTGTCATTTCTTCTTCCTCACCCCTAGAATTTTCTTTGTTTTATTATATTAAAATGAGTCCAAACTACAAAAGTCCTCCTAGTTTTTTTATTTTTTAGATGTTTGGGTTGAGATGACTGGAGAAACTAAAATTTCAGCAGCTTCAGACCTCTCTGTAAGCTTTTCATTTTCTAAATTTAAAATTGTTTCATTAGTATTAGTCAATTTTTTGGATTTTTTTTAAATAGGAGGTAGATCCTATATGATAGATTTTATATATTCGGATTAGAGAGAGAGAGAGAAGAGAGAGAGAGAGAGAGAGAGAGAGAGAGAGAAAGAGAGAGAAATAAACAAAAAAACTTAATTTTTTTAAATAATATTTTTTAAGTTAAAAGTTATAGTTCAGTATTAAACAAAAATTAAAATACCCGTAAAGTAGTGAGGTAGATCACATGCACGGTGCACAACAGTCCAGTTCAAACTTCCAAACCCGAGTTGTGAGTCCCGAAAAGCCGAGCCGAATGACGAAATCCTAAGTCCCGAGAGAGAGAAGAGCAAGAGATTTGATAGAATTTTGAGAGAGTGAGAATAAATGTTTATAAAAAACATAAATTTTATAAAGAGGCGAGGGGGTTTTTTATAGATTAAAGGTAATTTTTTTTAAAAAAGTAATTTTTATGTTTTTTTTAATTTTTATTGATTTTTAGGGGGCTGAATCATGAGGGTTGCCGGATTCTGCCCCCTTGCCGTTGGAGGTGAAATCCAATGGCTAATATTCAAATTTTATCTTTTTTAACCGTTGGGGGGGGGGGGGGGGATTCAGGTCAGGTAGGACTGTAGGTCGTGTCATAGTGGATTCGGACTCGTGTCCACACATTTTCCCAATTCGTATGGCACTGGAGTTGGGGTACGATAGGCCTTGGTGTTTCATGCCGGCGGGCTGTGCCACGGGCTACGTAACCATGCCGGGTCAGGCACGGCACGGGCCGGGGCACGAAAAATTTTTGTGCCATGCCTCATGCCGTGCCGACGGGCCGGCTCAGGCCGGTTGACACCTCTACCTCTACATGAATAGCTTATAAATATCACACACCCTCCACACTAACATCATACCACTTCAAAATGCCCTCATATACAAAAAGAAGTATAAAAAAATAGGAATAGTGTCCCATCCAAACCCTTACATAACACGGGCATGAGAGATAGCTTTGCCTTTTCATGTGATTAAATCCAGACAACCATGAGTTATCTTTTAATTGTCAGGCACTACCCGTCCATGCCATTGCATGTGTTTTCAAACCAGCCACGACCATGACTATGGTCGTAGCTAGGGCTATGACTGCCCTGCCATGCCTTGGTAGCATTGTCAAACAAGGCTATCATGCTAGCCCCAATAATGATAATTTCATGCAAAATGGATAACCCATTTTCAAAAATAGGCCTATTTTATTAGCAAAGGAAGAGGTGGCCACCATTCCTAACAACACATTTGGTTGTTCGGAATCCTTCAATGTTCATGTTAGACACCAACTATGAGTGGCAATATGGCCATTTCTAAAGGAATCACTGTTAGAACTATATATTTGTCCCTACTTATATCCTCAACAATACATATCCAAGCCAATGCCATAAGGAGCAACTGGTCACATAAGTAATTGCCCTCTAGTAAATTAAACTATTAAATATATGTCCATATAATTTAGAGTGTGATTCATGAAGATACATGAAAAAGTAAACACTTACTTATTATAAAAAAATTTTACTTATTTAGTTAACCTTATAATCATGATCAATAAGAATTACTCAAGGATGTTTATCAATAATTTGTTATATCCCCTCAAATCTAACACATATTACACTATCCTATATATGGGCCTCTAGAAATCAAGATCAGAGCAATTAGGGCTTTCACCTTAACAACATGATAGATTCAACTGATAGTCATTCTGGGGATCCAACATTGCATGAGACATACCTAGTGTGAAAACCTACTAGCCTTATTTCACAAGTTTGTTGACTAACTTATAGACCCTCAAATCTGATTTATTCTTTTATCTCATGTTCTAGTGCTTCCTTCGTAGAAACTAGATTTTCTTAAGTTAGATTATTTTTTAATGGTATAGATGTAGTCTCTTGAACCTCTTTCAATGTACTATCATTTTCATCAATTCTTTATAATTGATTTTTTTAAAGATTATAGTCTACTCATAATAACCTTGTGAGTCGAGAAATTCCATAAATGATACCACTTTACTCTTTCAACATTTCCTAAGTATATACACATTTTGGATTTCAAATCTGACTTTATTCTTTCTTTGGAGTTATAAATCAAATATGACAGACATCCACAGGAATATAAAGTAAAGTACTATGTTGGCTTACTAGTTCAAACATCTATCAATATCTTTAAATTAACTATAATTGATGGTGAATAATTTATCATATAACATGTGGTATTAACTACTTTTACCCAAAATTAGTTTGGTAGAGTTATAATTCTTAACATAGCTCTCATCTATTCAACATGAGTTAATTATTTTCTTATTTTTTGATGGTGTGTATGTGACTGTGAATTACTATTTGATACTTTCTTGCTTATAAAGAGCAAGAAACTCGCCATTTTTATTCTTTCTTCTATTATCTATCCTCAAGAACTTAATCATTTTTTTGAATTCAAGTTTTATTTGAGCTTTGAAGTATTTGAAAATTTAAAATATATTTGAATTTTTCTTGATTGGATTCACCCAATTTCTCCTAGAGTAATTATCAAAGAAAGATACAAAGTATTTTTTTTCCTCCTAGGAAAATTTCTTGTGATTCTCACATATCAGAATAAATTAATTTTTGAATGTACTTAATCCTAACAACATATATAATAAACACTAATCTGCATTGCTTACTTTAACACAATGCTCACAAAAAAGAACTATCATTTGAGCCCTAGAAGTAGCTTTCTATTATAAAGAAATCTTAAAACTTCATTCTTAGATATTCCGTAGTTTGAGATATCATATTATCTTTGACTCTTCTCCTTTGCTAATTGATGTGACCCATGTATCAATTTTCTATGTTGTTTCTTCTTTAAGCATGAATAGATTTGCTATAATTTTTTTTAACTCATAGCTCTCACGATCTTTATCTTCTCATTTTCAACATTAGTCTTACTTCCAAAACTAAATATTTATTTTAAAGATTATAGATTTTTATTTAAGTCTTTTACTTATTGTATCTCTTGAATGATACAAACTATATCACCAAACATCTTTATTTTTATGGTAGGAATAATAATAATCTTCAAAGTATAATCATCACTCATGTATACAAAACATTTTGAGATTGATTCTATTTTTGTTGAATTTTTTTATGAGATATCATGTGCCATGATGATCCCGAGTCTATAACTAAACATCAGCAAATTGATTTATGTTATCAATCATTATAGTTACCTTGTTGTATAGAATATCGACATCATTATTGATAGTGCTATATTTCATTGAGTATCTGAAGATTTAACATCTCAATTCTTTTTCTTATACAAAAAAATGCTTTTGAAGTGTTACTTTTTTTCATGGTTATATTAAATAATAGTTATCTTACTTCCTCACTTTAATCTACTATGATTCTAACTCCCACTTGGGACACATTCTATATATCTCTCCCATATCACCATCAAAGTTTCTATTTGCTAAGAATTTGTTTTTCTTTCCTACTTGTTTTTTCATAAGCTTTCTTCTTCTAAGATAAATATTAAAATATCATTAAAGGCTAGATAATATATAATAATTTCATTCATCAAATTGATGATGAGTTGATCATATGAATCATGTAGATTATTGAATAGAAAATTAGCATGTTTAACTTCTTCTATTTTATGACTCAATATAGTACATTGAGAAAATAAAGAATTTAAATTATTGATATGATCGGTTACCATTCTGGATTCAATCATTCGAAGAGTGTTGAGACTTTTCTTTAAAAAGATATTATTGAGAAGTGACTTTGCATTGTAAAGTCTTGTGAAAGTAACTCAAATTTCTTTTTCCATATTCTTTTCCACCATACTAGACATCACTTCATCAATGTATTGACTTGTTATAGTTCCAAATATTATCATTTATAGCATATTACCAAATGTTCAATAGGTGATTATATACAACTTTAGAAATCCATAAGTATATGGATCACATAAGTAATAAAATAGATATATGTCTAGATATGAATCCCACAAAGATTATATGAGTTGTTTGGCCAACTAATTTTGAATTAACTACTATTCAAGTTTAGAGGATAAAGTTGGATCTCTAATAGATATGTAGACTCTAGGATTAATTTACTATAATATGTATGATGAGTTTTTCTTTAATATTGTGGTAATATCTTGCTTGATCTTTGGACGAAGGGTATGATGATATTGATTTATCTTTTTTTCTCTTGACATATAAGCTAGTTATCAACCATGGACTTTCACTACCAATGATCATTAGATCATAGTTATACCTTTGGTATTCTACTACTAAATTTATTTATACTTTATTCACGGATCTTCCATATTTCTACTCCTTTTAGGAAAAATATTGAAGTACCTTTAATAACTATTTAAAGTATGTATTTTTATTCTCTGACCTGAATAGTCATCACGGACATTAAATAATGTAGTAATAATTAAGTTTTAACTTTTCAGCTTCATGAATGTCACGCTCATATAAATTAACATATGTTTTCATACTAATTTTACCTATGGAAGTTATATGAGAGGAAATTATCACAAAGTTTGTCACAACATTATGAAATATATCTTCTTGCATTTGTGCTTACCTATCAATATCCTCCATAACTAACACATGGCTTCCACATTATTATGAAACCCCTAGGTTAGACATTCTACAAAACCCACACATCAATTGAAAGCTAGTTTTTTGAGATACACACAATGAAATTATCATAATTTCATTGTGCTTTTGGCTTCATGAGCATCAAACTCACATTAATTTAACTTATATAAATTTAAAGTTTTCACAAATAGGTTCATATCATGAGATTAGAATAAAATGGAAGCCACTTCATTGAATTCCAATTTCATAAATATATTCCTTGATTGACCTATCATCGACTATCATGACCATTTAAGCTCTACAATTAATCATTATATTTTTTACAATCATCATACATATATACTTAAACCAACCATAAATTCCTAATTAGCCCAACATTGGAAACTATTTCAAGAGAGAAAATTGGATAATCATCTCATCGAATTGAGGATTTCCAATGATAGCATGTATGAGGATCTAGGTTGATGTTATGGTGTGTTCTTGACCTCGAAAATAAAATTTGCCAATTTTTTTAAAATATTTGTGCTCTCATTTTATATCATCAAAGTCCCATCATATACTATAGTAAATCATCAAGTTAGTAGTTATGACTTTAGGTTGAGGTTGTGGTATATGATTTTCTTTGAATTTCCTATCAAGCATAAATGTTTTTGAAATGATTATCATGGCTAAGGAAGTTCCTCTCTAGAGTACAATGTCATGATGTAAAAGATGTCATAATAGAGGAATATCCTTTCTAGCACACAAAGTTCTAGTGGAAAAGATGTTGCAACTGAGAAAGTTCATCTTTGGAGCATATTATTTTAGCAGCAAAGATAATTATTATTGAAATAATTATATGTTAGAAGAAATTGTCATGGTTCTCAACATTATTTCCACTAAGAAAATTTCTTTCTAGAATATAAAGTCATGATAGCATAGATTAAAGTAACAAAATATTATTTTTGGCTCTATAAAGAATAAGCCATGATATTAAAGAACCATGACTTCTAGACTTCTGGTACAATGATGGCGCTTGGGTTCCATGACAAAAAAATAATATTGTGGTTGAATTTATATTTTAGAACTAATGTGGATGTGACTCAAAAATAATGTCATGGTCATGATGAATGTATTGTAAAATGATTGATCATGACAACTGAGTGGTAGAATCATGATATGTAAAGATTACTAGAACTTAATTGTAGAGTCATAACCAAGATAGTCTATCATGATTTCTCAAAAGGTATGTACTAGTATAAATATATCATGACATTAGAAATATCATGAATGTTTTTCTTGTTTTTCAATCTATTCTAGCTTTCCACCACATCTATCAATTATGCCAAATTTTATTTGATATCAATATTATTCACCTAAATCTTTCAAAATTATAATTCAGTGTAATACTTTCATTAAAGGCACTTTTTTAGTATAATTATATGATGAAAATAACCAAAAATAATCACAAAAACTAAGTACTTTGAGGGTCAAACAAACTCTTTCACTGAAATATTTACTCATCATCAAGCAAAGAATCTTCCCTTTCTCTCTCTCTCTAAGGCACTTTCTAGAACATACCATCTACAATCTTTTATAATCCAAAAAATTCATTAATAAACTCCCTACTTAAATGTTTCCAAACTCTTTGCATATAGTATCTCTTGACTTGTATGTCTTCAAGATTAGAGTATAACTTTCTCATAACTATCACATTGCGAGAAAATAATCTGACTTTGTAAGCGAGTCCACAATCACCCATAAAGCATCATATTTTTGTGATGTCCGTGGAAAGTGAGTCACAAAATCCATCGTGATATGCTCCCATTTCCACTCCGCTACCTCCGAAGGCCGGAGTAATCCTGCTGGCCTCTGATACTCAGCCTTTACCTGCTCACACATGAGACATCATCAAACAAAATCCCCAATGTGTCTCTTCATCCCATTCTAGTAATACTGGCGACGGAGATCATTATACATATTTGTCCAACCTGGATGTACTATAAAATGAGAACATTGAAATTATCTAAAAATCTCTCTCAATTCTACTATCTGGGGAACCGCAATTCATCCCCTAAGCTAAAGACTACCATCCATTTGAATAACCCAACCTTCATTGCATGTATCAGTCTCTACTCTATTCTTTGTAGATAATATTTCTGCATCTTGTTTCTACATCTCAATTACCTTATTTAATAGCGAAGGATAGCTACTAAACTCCTAATAACACCCTGACTTTGACTACTATATTGTAAGCTAAATCATCCCACAGTTTCAAGCATATCCCATTCCTGCAAAGCTATCCTATCTAGTTCACCTAGTGACTCCTGACTAAGTGCATCAGCCACCAAATTTGCCTTACTTGGATGGTAATGAAAGTAAAATCATAATCTTTTAGATACTTCATTCATCGATGTTTTCTCATGTTAAGGTCTCATTGTGTAAAGATATATTTCATACTTTTATGGTCTGAATATACCTCAAATTGCTCCTCATACAAATAGTGGTGCCATATATTTAAAGCAAAGACTATAACTGCCAACTCCATATCAAGTGTGGGGTAATTCCTCTCATGATTCTTTAATTACCTTAAACCATAATCTATAACTCTCCCATATTACATCAGAACACATCCCAATTCATCTTTTGAGGCATCACAATACACTATATATTTTTGTCCTCTATTCGGAACTATTAGAATATGAGCTGAAGTAAGTATTTTTTTCAATTATTGGAATACCTTTTCACATTAATCAGTCCACTTATACTTGACTTCCTTATTGGTCATTCTAGTCATTAGAGCAGCTAACCGAGAAAAATTCTCAATAAATTTTCTGTAATACCTAGCCAATCCCAAAAAACTACATATTTCAAAACTGATTTTGGCCTCTCCCAACTCATGACTGCCCAGACTTTTTCAGGATCCACTGAGACACCAGTAGTTGATACTACATGTCCCAAAAATTTTACTTTTGTGAACCAAAAGTTACTTTTACCAAACTTGGCATACAACTTGTGCTCTCTCAAAGTTTGGAGAACAATATGTAAATGATCCTTATGCTCTCATTCAGACTGAGAATAGATCAAAATGTCATCCATAAAAATCACAACAAAATAATCTAAATATGGCTGAAATAGTATATGCATAAGATCCATGAATGCTGCTGGAACATTCATTAATCCAAAAGGCAATACTATAAACTCAAAATGCCCATACCGTGTTCTAAATGCTATCTTAGAGATGTCAACCTCTCTAACTCACAACTAGTGATATCTAGTATGAAGATCTATTTTGGAAAAGACTTGTGCCCCTTTTAACTAGTCAAATAAATCATCAATCCTTGGTAATGGATATCGATTCTTTATCATAACCATATTCAACTATCAATAATCAATGCACAGTCGAAGGGTTTTATCCTTATTCTTTGCAAATAAAACTAGAGCACCCCAAGGTGAAGTGTTGGGTCTAATGAAACCCTTGTCCAACAAATCTTTTATTTGACACTTGAGTTCGTGTAATTCAATCAGTGCCATCCTATGTGGAGTCAATAAATAGGAGATGTACCAGGATGTAACTCAATACAAAAATCTACATTCTTGTGCGGGGGTAATCCTGGTAATTCATCAGGTAAAATATCTTGGTAATCACAAACTATCTGAGGAAGATCCATATATTCAATGTCCCCTCTTCTTCTGGGGTGAGACATGATAGCCAACCCATAAGTTGTCCATGTCATTTAGAATCATATATAGTATGGGGCATAGCATCAAGCTTATCCCCTTGAAATACAATACATATATCATTTGGCGTGTGGATAATAATTCTTCAATGATCACAATCAATAATGACTCGATGTGTTGTTAACCAGTTCATGCCAAGAATTACATCAAAATCTGACATTTCCATGACTCTAAGGTCTACCATGAGTAAAATCGCTAAGATTTCTAACTCACAATCTTGACATATCTAATTTCACCTTAGTCCCCAAAGGAGATGTCACATACAATGTCTCATCTATGTTTTTTTCAACTTGCCATAACCAATGATCTACTGTCATTGTGTTACTTCTTCCTAAATATCAGAGAATTATAAGTCATGAACTTTTGTAGGTTACTTGGCCCTTCTTGACATCCGGCTGAACTAGTTTGTGCAACTCTCACAACGTCTACACCCACATCATCTATTAGAGCCTGTTGATCAAAGAAGGCTGGAGGTTGATCCTCATTTTATGGACGTCCCTAGTGTCATCGTTCTCTACTTGCCATCTACATGAGTCAAATAATAATATAAGAATCACAGTAATTCCCTATTATTAGTGCAATGTCAACAAATAATAGTCTTCTCATTTTAAAATATCATTTCATTTATTGAATCACTAAGGTTTTGTTTCTTAACCCTAGTGTTCTTTTTTTTCCTAAGTATTAGATATTTATATATCTAAACTTTCCTATCACATTATGAAACTTGTACCAATTTCTGAGTTATGAGTAATTGTATACCTAATCTCTAAAACCAAGCTATGACACCCTATCCTCCAGGGGGTCCTATTTATTCCATCACACGATTCAATGTGGAATAAAATAAAATTTTCTCTTATGTACCATACATTTTTTTTTCATTTTATTTGCTTAGCAGAATAAAAAATACACAACATATTATTTAAACCACAACCAACTTCCTTTCACATGTGCGATCCCATATGTGGATCTGTCATCTACCCTGGACCTATACCTAAAAAGGGATCCCGAAACAGAGTGAGCAAAGCTTAGTAGAAGTAAACTCCTATAAAGTTACTTCCTACCTAAGTGCACGTAAAATGTCATGCATATATATCAATGCCCATTCAAGTACAATGCTTATATGAATGTAATTATGGATGATATATTTATATGTCCATATTCCTGAGTCCAAATGACTCCCTCACACATTTCGAAGCCAAGTGTGACATATTATATATATAGATATATATATATATATATATATATAGTATGTATGTATGTATGTAGTATGTATATATGTATATATATCTATAGAAATATTTATTTTTTTGGAATTATTTTGAAAAATATGAATCTCCTCCGAAAAACATACTGGACATTTCTCAGAATAAAATATGTTTTTCTTAGATTTACTCCGAGAAATATGGACATCCTCTGAAAAATATTTTGGACATTTCTCCGACAAAATATTTTTTTCCTTGGATATATTCCAAAAATTACCGCGTAACTCAGCCTAGACGTTGTCTCAATTAGAGTTTGCAAATTTATAATAGTCATGCTCTAAAAAAATACCGAGTAACTCAATCTTGACATTGTCTCAATTCGAGTTCGCCAAATACAATTCATATACCTTTATATGTGTGTGTGTGTGTGTGTGTGTGTCATGCACCCACCCATGTATATGGAATGTTCCCATGCATATGAAATGTAATTATGTCTTTTACGATTATACCATGTTTCAGACACAGTTATAACAATCTAAATCCAATTCACCTACACTAAATTTTACTAAATGAAACCCATAAACTTTTTACCAAATAAATATTTTCAATAATATTTCTAACAATTTGAATTGAAATATAAAATATGATTATTTATGGCCTTTAAATAGAAAGAAATTTTGATAAGAGAAAACTACTACCTTTCATAAAATTTTGTGGAAACTTTATAAATTTGATGTCAAACTAAAGATCTCGTTGTGTTGAGTAACTTTAGTTCTTATAATATTCTATTCCGACTCTAGAATAATTTATTACGATAAAAGAAAATCAAGTTCATATTTTTTTCCTCTGAATAGTTACTCTCTCTCTCTCTTGAGTTTATTTTTTTTTTCATTATCCATCAGGCATCATCCCATTTTACAGATTCATGTCATTTTTTTAAATTATTATTATAATTTATTATTATTATTATTATTATTATTTTCAAACACCTAGACCTCACATGTGCAGCCACGTGCTGACATCATGGTGCGGTCATTTTAGTTTTTGTTTTTTTTTCTTAAATATTTATTTATTTATTCTAATAAGTATTTAATAAATTAAAAAAATAACAAAATTCCGACTTCCTCAGAATTTAATGAAATTTATCACCATAGCTATATTTTCCAAGACAAATTCAATAACGAAATTCATTTTATCATCAAGGTTCTAAAATTTTTAGTTAATTTTTCTTATTTTAAAATTACTATTTTACCCTTTGTTTTCAAAAATAAATCATGTAATTTATTTCTTCATTTTTTTTTTCGAGATTTCACGTATTATTTGTGTGGATTTGATGCTTATGAAGCCAAAAGTCTAAATATTTTTACTACTATATTAATTTACATTTATATGACATACAAGGGAGGAGAATAAGAATACAAATCTAAAATAACTATCAAGAGTAGTTGATGAGTTATCTAAAATATATGGACTTATGAGTTATGGATGACCCTCATGTAAAAATAATTTATTATTTCGATGTTAGAATATCAAAAGGATAACTATGAAAAAATCATCATTTGAGAAGATCCAATAGTTGATGACCACTTTATATGTCTTTAAGGCACTATGACATTTACACAAAAATCTAACATTCATCTAGAAACTAAGCACAATAAGATCCAAACTATTTAGATAACCCATTATGCATAATGGTATGAACTAACTCTAGAATCAAAGAATCTTAGATAAAACCTAACCTTAATCCTTTCAACAAGGGTAGAAGTTGATTGATAGTTAGTTAAATGAACTACCTACATAATCCTTGTGGGATTGATAACTAGACAAAAATTCTATTTCATGCATAACCTATATATTTGCAGAAATGCTTGGATACGAGACATTTAACTAATGAGATTTTGAGACTTTGCCTTAATCCAAAAAATTAGGCATCATAACAAAGTATCAATATCCATTAATTTAGTTGGATTGATTTTCATGGTTCCAAGAGTGACACTACTCTTTTAAAATAGTTTTCAATTTCAGCTAAAAAGTTACTTATACTTAACATAATTAAACAACCAATGCACAAGTATAAAAATGAACAAAAACTATAAACCTGGATTGTTGAACCTATGTAGAGATCAATCAACATATCCTTAACAATATACTTGCATTCATAACACACATAACAAATCACATAATCAATTTCTTCAAATTTTAAATACACACAGTCACACACACCCACACACACACACACACACACACACACACACATACAGCTCACATAAAATAAACATCTTATTTTAATTTAAAATATACAAATGAACATTCTAGAAAAAAATGCACTACTAGATTAAACCATCCACTTATTCTAGAAAAATCCAATAATAGAAATCATATAAATGAAATAGAATTTCACCATTCAAATACATAGTAACTTAATCTTTTTGGAAAGAAAAATTCATCTTCGAGAGATTGATTTTTCGAATGGAGTTTTTGGAAAACTCTTATTTTTCTTCACAAATCTTATGTAACTTAAGTTATTGAAGTAGTTTTTTTCGACTATGCGGAAATTAGAGTAGAAAGTAATAAAAAAAATTTTTCTACCCTAATTTATTCTTCCCTAACTTGGATTATGAAGAGGATCATGTGGTGGATCATGCAGAGCAACATCTAGAGTATTGTGCGGTGGCATGAGATGGAAGTCCCATGAATATACTATGCTCATGTGCTTAGAATTTCCATCTTGACACAATGAAGAACATTGTAGGTTGTAACATATTTTCTAGAGACATAACACAAATCCTACCAATATTATTATGTGTTTTTAATTATAATTTATTATCATGTTCTTAATATGAACCATGGTTGTATTGGACTATAATTTGTTAATTGTTTGGGTGTCATTTTTTAAATTATTCTTGTTTGTGCATACTGTCAAATCTGGGCTAAATAAAATTTGGGTATTTTAAGATTTGTGTAAGTATAACCCTTAATCTTTTTGAAAAGAAAATTTATTCTTCGAGAGAGAGGCTTCGAATGTAGTTTTTGGAAAACTCTTCTTTTTCTTCAAAACTTTTCTATAACTTAAGTTATTGAAATAGTTTTTTCGAACAATAAAAATTTCTTTCTATCCTAATTTCTTCTTCCCTAACTTGGACTATGCGGATGATCATACAAATCATCATCTAGAGTATTGTGCGATGGCATGAGAAAGATGTCCCATGAATATGCTATGCTTATGTAGAGGTGTCAAACGTGTCGTGCAGTATCAGCACGACCCATTTTTTCAAGGCATGGTCATGAGTTTTCTCTAACTTGGAAACCTCATGTCATGCTAGGCACGACACAGTGGCTCAGTCCACTAGCCCATCATGGTATGGCGGCATGGCCATGCTGAATGACCATGCTAGACATTATCATGCTCAAAATGTGCATATGAAAGAATTTCGTTGCATGAAAACACAATGAGTAGCTGACTTATTTGGCCGACCAATTATAATCGTCCATGTGACCGATTGTTTTAAAAAATTAGACTGCCACGTGATAGGGAAATCTAATTTTTTTGATCACCCTGTCATGGGCATGGGGTTTGGGTCTACCTCTAATTGTTTAAAAAAAATTAGATTGCCCAAGTGATCATTTGTCATGTTTGATGGGCTCCCATTGGGCAGTCACCCAAGACAGTTTAACATGCCACCGGGCTAGGCACACGAGTTATGCCTATCCTAGCATGATGCATGACTAGCCCAGCATGACACGAACCATGCCATATAGTAGCTCAGCCTGACATGAGGCACAATAATGGACCTTGCCTTGCTAGGCTAGACACTACTGAATTGGACTGAGCCGCGGACCGTACCCATGCTGCCCGACTCATTTGACATCTCTATGCTCATGTGATTAGAATTTCCATCTTAATAGGAACCTTGGTTGTATTGGACTATAATTTGTTAATTGTTTGGGTATCATTTTTTCAATTATTCTTGTTTGTGTATGCTGTCAAGCATGGGATGAATAGAATTTGGGTAAGATTGGTGTAACCGTAACCCTTAATATTTTTAGAAAGAAAAATTCTTCTAGAGAGATGGAGTTTACTAATAGAGTTTTTGGAAACTCTTATTTTTCTTCAAAACTCTTATGTAACTTAAGTTATTGAAAGGAGTTTTTTTTCGAACAAAAAAAAATTATTTTTACCCTAATTTCTTCTTCCCTAACTTTGACTATGTAGGATCATGTAAAAGATCATGTAGAGTATCATCTAGAGTATTTTGCAGTGGCTTGAGCTGGATGTCCAATGAATATGCTATACTTAGGTGCTTAGAATTTCTATCTTGACACAAGGAAGAACATTATAGGTTATTAAATTTTTACTAGAGACATAACACAAATCCTCCACATATTATTATGTGTTTTTAATTATAATTTATTATTATGTTCTTAATATGAACCATGATTGTATTGGACTATAATTTGTTAATTGTTTGGGTGTCATTTTTTTAATTATTCTTGTTTGTGTATACTGTCAAGTATGGGCTAAATAGAATTTGAGTATTTTAAGATTTATTCTCAAAATAATTTAGATAATTATTTTTGAGAATTAAATATATATTTTTGGATAGAAAATATATATTCGGGGGTATGAAAAATTAAAAATTCTGAATTAATGATAATTAATTTAGACAAAATTAAAATTAAAATTTTTGGTTTTAAAAAAATTTGGAAAAATAATTCTATAATTATTTTGACATAAAATTGAAAGATTATCATGATTAAAATTTAAAATTTAATGAAATAAAAATTTTTATTTTTTTAAGAAATAGAAAATTGTATTTTCAAATTGAAAATATAATGTGATGGATTTGAATCATAATTTATAACTAATTTTATTTGGCTTTTGTAACCGTAACCCATAATTCTTTAGAAAGAAAAATTCTTCTTCTAAAGATAGAGTTTTCAAAGGGAGTTTTTGGAAAAGCCTTAGTTTTCTTTTTCAAAACTCGTCTTTTTCCAAACTCTTATTTTTTAAAAACTTTTCTTCATCAAAACTTTTTTTCGTAACTTAAGTTTTTGAAACAATTTTTTCGAACAACAAAAATTTCTTTGTACCCTAATTTCTTGTTCCCTAACATGGTTTAAGTGGAGGGTCATGTAGAGGATTAAATATTTGCCTAGAGTATTGTGTAGTGGCATGAGGTGGATGTCTCGTGAATGTGCTATGCTTAGGAGCTTGGAATTTTTGCATGGACATTGTGAAGAACATTCTATTTCAATTAAATTTTAATTGAAATAGAGTTTTATTTTTTAAAAGAAATAGAAAATCATATTTTAAAATTGAAAATATATTATATGGATTCCAATGTGTTTAGTAACGATTCAAATAAGGAAAACTTAAAAGATTTAAATTGTGAAAAAAATCAATTAATCAAATTGAGAAAAGATTTAAAAATGATATTAATATTCAAACTCTAATTAATCCCAACATTAAACTATAATATGTATTATTTTTTGGTACCAATTGCATGAAATTCAATTAGCAAAAAAGATTCAAAATTGATCTTAGTATTCAAACTCTAATTAATCCCAACATTAAACTATAATATTAATTATTTTTTGGTACCAATAGCATGATAGTCAAATAGCAAAAAAGATAGATGTTCTTATTTTGGGGTAATGAGTTTGATCCTTGGGTATTTTGGTACCACACAATATATATATAGGTATATACATATTTTAGATGGGGAATATGAGCTCCATCGATTTCGAAGCCGAGCTCCTAGAGCTTTTCGTTGAGCTCCATCGAGCTCGAAGATGAGTTCCAAAAGCTCGACGATAAGCTCCATCGAGCTCGATGATGAGCTCTAGGAGCTCATCTTCGAGCTCCAGAAGATGGGAGTGGGCCGAGGGCGAGGCGAAGACCGATGGGAGCAGGTAGAGAGTATGGCGAGGGCCGATGGGAGAGGGCCAATATTAGAGGGCGAGGCTAGGGCCGATGTTAGAGGGTGAGCTGAGGACCTATAGAATAGTGGGAAGGTTTTATTTAAAATTAATTAGTGCGACTAAATATTAGTTTAGTGATTTAAAGAAGGGCATTTTAGTATAAACATAATAGAGTACCCCAAATTTCAATTCTTTTTGATTTTGATGATTTTTTTTATAAATTTTAAGATTAATTCATTTTAGTATATATATTTTGGGGAAACACCCCAAAACATAATTCCCCCTAGAATACACACACACAAACACACACACACAAATAAATAAATAAATAAATATATATATATATATATGTGTGTGTGTGTGTGTGTGTGTGTGTGTGCATACTTCAGACAAAACATATGTGTGAAATTTGAAAGTTTTTTTATCATTTGCATTGTATGGTAATGTTTTGGTAAAGTTAACTAGATAATCTTTAAAAAATTGAAATTGCAAAATAAAATTACATAATCCATTATTGGATTGAGAATTCGTTCCAAGACTATTCTTAGTTTTTGGGTTGCATCTCAATTGGTTCCCAAGAGAAAATTGATATAGGTTGTGGTGATCTTTAAGTCTTAATAGTATTTGCGTCAACACTATAAAATATTTTGGAATACTCATCTCTAGTGTTCATAATTGTTTTGGTGAAAAAACTATATACATATATTTGTGAGGACAAGTTTATTTCTTTCAATCCTTGCTAACTACTAGCACAAGTTCTGCCTTTAAAGATATAAATGCTGACTGAGTCTTGGGTATGTCAATTCTTCTCTTTTCAATAATTGCATTGCATGTAATCTTCTACGATTCTCCCTCTTCTCCAAGACATAGAAATCTAAGAATCTTAACATATCTTCCTCATCTTTCTCTGTTTTACTCTCATTGTAAATGATTATATTACTATATGACATATGTGAGACCATATTGGTCCTTGTACAATGTCCTTGTGCCCTAACATAAAAATATTAATCCTCAATAAAGTACAAATTAATACTCTCAAATAGTAACTCACTTTACTTCACCTAGATTATTACATCTCTCTCTCTCTCTCTCAAAATATTTGCAAGGAACAATGTCACAAGCTTGTAAAAAGTATCCTAGTAATCTATCTTTTTTCTATATTGACCATCAAGAGATATCAACTAGATTGGATGGCTCGAGGACAACGTAAGACATGACTCAATTCAACCATGTCTGACATGGTGTAAACCTATTCAGAGTCATACCTGGACCCATCTTGTTTTGGCCCAGGGCATGGCTCGGGCCATGTTGTGCCAATGATCCTGGCATAGGAGGCATGACGTGGAATGGTTCAACATGATGGCCCATGCATACTAGTTTTAGCCCGGCTGGCCAAATAGACAAGCCTAGACATGACCATGCTAGCCTAGACTGAACCCAAGCGAGGTTGGACTAAACCTATGCTAGCTTGGACTAAACCTAGGCTAGCTTGGACTAAACCCAAATCAATCTGGAATGAACCAGACTAGCCAAGCTAGACCTGACTTGACTTGGCACGAACCAGCATGACCAAGCACAATCCGACATGATCAAACACAATCCTACATGACCCAAGCAAAATACATGCCAACATGCTATAACAGGCTATTTATTTTTAGAGCCATAATAAAAACCATGACGTATCGGCCACGACACATTGGTCCAGCTTAGAAAAATGGGTTGTGTCATGCTCATTGGACCATCATACTGCTTATGAACTATGTAATGATCATGTAAATTTGAGACAAATTAGGACACATAGTGAGACATCAAGATCACAAATCTCCAAGGTTGGGAATAAAGGTTATAGCAATAGCATCAATTTATTTTAATTCTTATTGTATATTTTAAGTAAGAGGATGCAAAAATAAGTGATCCAGCTTTCTTGTGCTAGTAAACCTAATATTAATATTAAATATCCATTGGGCATAATATTCAAGCTTTAGTGTCAATTGTGCCATAATTGAAACAAATTGATCAAGCTTTAGTCTCAATGATGTTTGTAAATGATAGTTCGAATGTAGCAAAAGTGCAACTAGCAGATTTGATGAGTCTAAGGTGAAGCTTAATTTGTAATACACAATAAAAAAAATGAAAATTATACATAAAATATAAAGCAAATGAAATAATTTATTTGTCAATGTTCAACAAAAAAAAATAAAACAACATTTTTATTAATATAGTTTACAATGATATTTGTTATTACATAGCAAAGAAAAATATTTGACATAATTTATATAGAAACACTTTGATTGAAAATAACTTTGATTTTATTTTAAGATTAATTTTCATCCAAATTTTTTCTTTATAAAGAAATATAACACTTCATTTAATTCCATAAATTTGCTTCTATTTTTCAAAAATCAATAACAAATTTTAAAAATGTGCTTTATGTTTTTGTTTCAAATAAATCATATCAATAAATAAATTAATCATAATTAAATTGTGTAAGAATTTATTTTAAACAATCTAATCATATTTTATGTCTTGATTTATCAAAGATCATGCTAATGTCACATTTCTCTTGTATTTCAAAAAATGCATTAATATCATTTTTTGTAAAAAATAAATAATGAAATATCATTTGATTTCTATGCTCAGTCTAATGTATATTATAAAGAAACATAAAAGAAAATGAATTCCTATAAATTTTCAAAATCTATTCTTTAGTAGTTTCTTTTAAAAATTAACAATTGTCGAATATCAGTTTCGAAGAACTCAAGTTAAATAAAAATCAAAAAACAAAATTTAAAAAAAATAATAACCATCAACAGTCAATGTTTAACAGACTCATGTCGATGAAATATTTAGAAGTGAATTCAATAAGATGCATAGCAAAAATCAAACAGGTAAAATCTTTGTAATAATTCTAACATGAGTAAAAAATGTCAAACTAAAAAAAACAAAAAAAAATAGAGATTTTGAGTTAGAGTTGTGGCCACCATCACTGATTGAATCTCTAAATAAAGAATACTCATCCTAAATAGTGTCATTCCCATGTATGGGGGTGCTCATCAAGGTGACATTCTTTTCTAAACTAGTTGGTGTATTCCACTAATATAAGAGACATGCATGCTGAAAATCTCACTTTTGTTCACAAAAGCTAGTTTTCATGACATTAATGATTAATTCACTATGAAAAGTTTAATGAATTGCGTGATATTAAGGTGAATATAAAAGGGTCAAGTAACAATAGGTAAGGGTAATTTTATAAATATTTACAAAGATACTAACTATTTAATCTAAACATAAACTTATGAACTATAACGTATGGTAGATTGACCTAATAAAAGTACCATGTAAGCATTTCATCAATCATGTGATAAACAGAAGAATAGAGTCCCAATAATAATAACTAGAAGTAGAATCTAGTAATACATTTCATTTCATCAATCATGTGATATTGAGGTCCATATATCTGAGTTATTGTGATTGGCATAATTTTAGATAATCTTGAACAAAAACCTATTCTATATGAAGTAAAAGCATAATGAGATTCCTATTTTCATTTCATTCTTGGTGATCTAATGCTTTAGCAATTACAAAAGTGTTAGATGACTAGCTAACATATCTAGATGGTATAAAATTCATACCAGTTGCAGGTTGTAGAAAGAATGGAAGAAGGTTAGGAGTTAGAAATGAAAGAGCTCATGAATCACAATGAGCACCTATAATATGAAAGTAGTTAAATGCACGCCCAGGCTTTTGTAGTGCATGATACTTAGAAAAATCATCACAAGTAATTTAGCAGCACATCTTTTTAGAGAAAGAGGCCCACTCAACCAAAAAAATATGATGACTCACTCACAATTGGTAAACTACCCGATAACAACCCCCTTGCACCAGTTCCACATCCACCTTAGTTCTAATCAAGCTCACTGATGAAGCATTCAATAAGATGATTGATGTTCAAATTTGTTAAGCCATACATATCACAATGGGTGAGGCAAACTAATAGATGAGAAAATAGGAGTCCTTGCCAATTAGAGATTATGCAAGCTCCACCAACTCCACTACCAAAAATGCTACATAAAGATACATTGACACAATGCTCAACTCTCTAGCAACTAGCACCTCTATCATATGGAGGCATAGACTTTCAGCCAGCCCCTCAGAAGAAACATGAGTTGGTGGCTCAACTAGTCAACCAAAATTACCAATATAGAATTGACCTGATAAAATACCCAAATAATTGCCATGTATTCAACATGATAAGCTATTCGAGTTATTAGTATGAAGTTGGTTATCAAATGAATCTATGGATTGAGTTATAAACATATAGACATGCAGCCAAATGACTGAAGATTATTCATGTGTAGTTAACTTAACACATCACAAGGAAAAATAGTGTGAGGCTGATAGGACAAGCTATCCATCTTACTAGCAAGAGCCCAACCATTGGATCAAACTATCGTTGAGTTATTGACACATAGACATAGCTAGTTAACTAGGGTGACGATATTAAAATGAAAAATTTGAAAAAAAAAATTATAAGAAAATGATATAATATGAATAAATATTTAAAAGACTTTGTGAAAACAAGTGAACTGCAATATAATAACAAACACATTAATAGATGTGTTTCCGACATTAAAATCACAATGTGACAAATGACTCAAAATTGTCTAACAAAAAATAATAAAATTTGGAAGTTTTAGAATGAGGGAGAAATGTTGTTAGAAATGGCTAGAGCATCCTCAACGGCCTCACACCCTTCATCAAGCTTTCTCTCTCCATTTTCTCAATTACATTGGTAATCAACATTTCTTTCACTTAGGGGCACAATAGATTAATATTTAATAAAAACCTGAAGCAACATTGTACCCTCAGAATCAAAAATGTCAGCTAGGATGTGTGAGGATTTCCATGGGAGATCATGTTGAAACATACAATAGGCACACCAGTAAAAAACAATCTATGGCAAGCCCTTCTTGAAGTTTTCTTGACTTTCCACCCTCCTCCTTTTTTAGTTTCTTCTCACAACATGGTGAGTTTCTTTTTGGCCACCAACAATTCTAGAAGGAAGGAGGTTTGTTCATCATTTTTACAAGATTTGACACTCTCTTCCTGCACATGAGCCTCCTCCAATTGAGCATGTGCCTCATCCACTTGCAACTAAGCCTTAATAGCAAGAGATGCACACATGATGGCCTCTAAGCTTTAGTGAAGGCATTAATATGTTCATGCTCAACCACATCAACCAATTCTATCTCATCCATAATCTTTATTTTCATTCTACAACCTCCATTTAGAATTAAAAGAGAGACTCTTCTAGCTCCTCCTGCTTATTAGAAGCATGCTCCACAATTACTTAGATGATGACAATGCTCACCAAGCAAAATGAGAACTCTTGTATTGGTGCGACATGTTGTCGATAGCTTATGCCATAATAAAAAATGGGATAAAAAAAGTGAAGACCCTAAATCAAAAATGTGACAAGACAAAGTTAAAAAAGGGGTCTTCTAACCAACATAATAGATATGCCAAAAGTATAGTTGTGCATGAGTATACTGTCCTCGAGCACATGAATTTGAGACAATAGATGAATTGAGGTTGGTAGAGATGGACTAACTTATTTTAGGCACCACATCAAGTTATTTAACTAAATGAATCCTTCATATGGTCACACCCTCTAGGTGTGTAGGGGCCTCATCACTATGTCTACCAGATGAATTGAGGGAAATCAATGTCTTGATTAATTTAACAATGATTTGGCTAGCAAAGTTAGTAGTAGGGCACTGACAATGTCCATAATCAATATCATAATATCTATCATACTTTGCTTAATGGAACCCCATTTCTCTCACTTTCAAAAGCACCATAAGAAATGAGGAGAGGTGATTACTAGTATCAATCAGCCTCTTATATATGAGCATTACACAACCAATAGAAACCTAAGACATGACGTCTACTCTTACTTCCTCTAATTGTGGGGTAACTTTGGGGGTGAATTTCCACAAAACCTTCATTTTCCCCTCTTATCCCTTCACTTCTGGAAGCCTTCATTGGATCTAGAGCAATTAGGTCTTTGAGAGAGAAGTGTTTTCCTAACACAATACTTTGAAAGTTAACTTAAGCAATCACATGAATCAAATAGGGATAGAAAGCTAAATCAAAAAATTATTCCAAAGTGATCATAACAACATCATGATTTAAATTGATACGAATGAAATTGACACAAACACATCAATAAAAATTAAAAAAATGTGCAAATCTTAAAGATCCTATTAATTCTTGATAACAAAAGATAAATAATATTATTTAAAATGGATAATAATACACAAGTTAGCATACTTGATGGTACATCAGTATTATTAATAATCATTATACATATCTTTACATTTATGTGATAGATTTGACATGTCATATTTATACATAATGCACATATGCTAAATTAGGAGAGAGACAATTTAATGTTTCCACAAATGTATCATCGAATATTATAATTGAAACCAGTACAAGAATTTTCTACAAATAGGTTTGCCAAGAAATATCATATTTGTTGAAATCAACATATGACTTTTTTGACTTGTAATTCATATATTTATGATCAACAATTTCTTGTTGGGATATCACACATTGATTGTGGAATGTGCTAGAGTATACTTTATAATTAAGAGGAGAAACTTTACCCCTTGAGCTAGCTTTTGGGGTTCATAAGACCCAAGTCTATCTAACTTTGGTATAAGAACCTAGTCTACAACAACCATGCCTAATAGTTCATACGACACATAGTTCATGGAGATCCAATGGAAGGTATGATGTGTGAGGGGGAGACTCTTGTGTTATACCACATCACATGCAAAATTGCTTAAGTGCACTTTATAAGTAGGTGGGAAAACCTCATCTCTTGGGTTAGCTTTTGGGGTTGTAATGACTCACGTTCACTTAATCATTCTTAAATTAAATAATAATTCATATGGGGTGGGTTGATGTGATGCATTATTATTTTCAAATAAGCTTGATTGAAACACAAAGCATTCTTTCAAATTAATTATTATATTAAATATGATATCACTATTATTTCTACAATAATATACTCTTTTAATTTCACTTCAATTTGATAATATCACCATTTTTTATTTCTAACATTCTTATTTGAAAATAAATGTTATCTAAAGAAGTAATTAAATAAGATATATAAATGTTTATCAACGCTAGAACACTATATTTTTATTATTTTTACATTATCTTTTTCAAATGATAAAATGTTATTGACACCATTCTTATATATTGAATTAATACATTACTTCATATTCATTTATTCAATTGTTATTCCAAAATTTAGAGAAATTAATCTTTACAATGATGTTCATGCAAATTTTAATGGCAGCAATATGGAAACCTAGAAATTTTCACAAAATCTAAAATGTTTTTAGCATCATGCAAGGTAAGAAGTAGGTTTATGTTGATGGATTCCATGTCGGTTTATTGAAATTTAGATAGACAATGAAGATTCAATGATCGATGTTTTTGACATTCATTCAAACTAATTTTAGATGATGGTTTGGAAAAATATTTTTGACTACATTCCTCATTTTTCCCAAATTCTAAACTATGATTTTTTTTAGAACAAGCCTCCAAAAATTGTCATTTTGCACACATATGTTGTTGTGTACAATGATTTTGTATGTATTTTAAAAATATGTTTATTCAAATATTGAAACACACGTATAAATATGATAGATATGCTTCATTTTAGTTTATTTAATTGTTTATCTTTTTTAACTAAAATTTTAATTGTAACTACAAATCATATCTTTAGAATTTTTGTTTTGAGGTTTGAAAAATCTTGACTTTGGAATAAATCAGATAAAAAAGTCATTTATTACCTTAATTTTGTTACTTATTTATCTATTATTTTTATCCCTAGTTATTATATATTTATATACATATTTAAATATAAAACATGAAAAATAAGGAAATTATCAAATATTTATTTAGAATACTAGAATGTAATTTCATTATCAAAATAAGTTTGATAACTAATGCTATAATATGAATTATAATTATAATTATTATTACTCTTATTTTTATTTTTGTTAATGTTGTTATTCACATGTAAAAACAATTAATTAATTATTACATATAAAATATCAGTGGGATGTTACATTCTATTCTCCTAAATAAGATTTCATTCTTGAATTTCAAAAAAATTGTAAAAAATATATCTACTTTTTTAAATATGTAACAAAATTCATTATCATTTTATTGAATTTATATAAAATTTAAGTTCCATATAATGTGAATTTTTTTTCCAAGAATTATAGTATCTACTACAAAAAAAAAATCATTTATGCGACAAATGATTACCTTCTCACCGCTAAACTTTTTCCTTCTTGCACAATAGCCTTAAACCTCTTTACTTAATCTCTTTTTATTGAGTGAATGCCACTTTTCAAAAATTCCTTATTCATAATCTTCTTACTTGTTTCTTAGAAAGAAAAATAGATGAGATTAATCGAAAGGTTAAAGTTATAATCTATACTTCTTATCTTCATGATTATGAAGATATTAAATAAGTCACACAAAAAAAACATCCTTAGGAGATTTTGGTTTGCATGCATTCAAAAATAAATATCAGAACTAGGAATGAATCCTTCAAACCAAGAAAACCTTAATTATGATGATGACCACAACATGAAAATTAAAGGAATGAGATTATGTTTGATAAAGCTTACATGTATTGATAAATCTTCTCCAACTAGAAACTCCCTCAAAACAATTTTATTTCATTGAACTTTATTTTATACATATAGTCCTATAATTTCATTAGTATACTTCCATTCTAACACATAAATTTCTATCTAGAGGTGTCAACTAGACTAGAAGGTCATAGCATGGCATGAGGCACAACATTATTCAGTTATGCCTGATTTGTCAACCATGCCTAGCACAACATGACCTAATTCAATGTTGTGCTAGACATACATTGGGTCAAGTCACGTCATGGCTTAGGCCATGCCAGGCCAAAGTTTATGGCACGAAAGGCAAGACATGACACAACCTAGTATGATGACCTAGCTGACCAAATAAGCTAGCCTAGAATGAACCAGGCTAGCTTAGACTGAATAAATGATAGCTTGGAATGAACCAAGCTATTCTTGCTTGATGTAGTCTAAATTGGAATGAATCAAGCTAGCTTGGTCTAAACCCAACTTAGGTTATAATGAACCAGGCTAGCCTGGACTGAACACATCCTAGCTTGAAATGAATCGAGCTAGCTTAGCCAAACTTGTACCCATGCTAAAAACAATGTCGTGTCGAGCACAATACAATGGCCTGAATGAGCATAAAAAAATAGGCCATGCTGGAAGATAGCATATTTGACACCTCTACTTCTATGCAACTATATATACCTTTCATTATAATGAGAAATTATTTTTCCTACAAGAAAACTTTTCAAATTATGTTTCTTTATGGTATCAGAGAGTTATAAGCTCTTAGAACCTATGATACATATTTTCTCAGTTTTTAATGACCCAACATTTTCTATGGTTGCATTCAAAGTAACAAAAGGTCTTACCAAATTTACAAAGGACTCCTTATTATGATTTTATTATAGTGCTAAAACTTATCATTTATGACATTATCTTAATAGTTCATTAGGCAACTATTTTCATTCAATGAAGTTCCATAAGTTTATGGAATCATATAGATAGTAAAACTAAAAGTAAGTGTAAATATCGATCCTATAGAGATTGTGTAGCTAGTTTGACCAATCAATAGTGAAATAACTACCACTTGAATAGAGTAAATAGACTTGAGTTTTGGAAAGATACTTATAACTTTATGGTTGGCTAACTTTTTTGTGTATAATGAAATTTTTTTAGTAAATATTATATTCGCCTATTATATAGATAGTAGATTAGTGTGGCAATGCCCTAGTGCCCACTTGGTATATAATGTAATTATTATTCTTGAATTATTACTATCATGGATAGTCTTCCTGTAATTGCATCATTGGTATTTAATCACTAATTTCATTCATATGTTATTCATATATTTACACCTTTTATGTAATACATCAACTATCCTTAAATTTCTTCAAATATGTATTTCTGTTCACTGACATCTAATATTGTAAAAGCATTAAATTATACAGTATTAAATATATTTATATTTTTAGATTCATAAGTATCATACTCGTGTCAATTAATATATGACTTCCCATGAATCTCACCTTGTAAGGCTTAACTTCAAGTGACTAGAAACTTTGTCACTTTTCTCTACATTAAGAATTATGAAGTATTGCCTATATTATGATCATCGATGGGACTAACCTACATATACCTCACCCAAATCTTTCTTCTTTTCTTTGTGCACTACTTTGTTTTCTCTCCAGGTTGTGTTATGAGTTCCTTCATTGAGAAAAACTTATGTTTATATCAATATTCACATGTTTGCTTAGCTAATAATGCTTTCATTGTGTTCTTAGCATTATAGGTGTCAAACAGACTGGGTCGGGCCACCCTGGCCTAGTTTTGGGCCACCCAACTGGGTACCATGTCGGGGCATGCACGACACGGTATAATAACCGTGTCGTGCCTTGCCCGGCATGGGTCAGTGAAGGTCATGCCCGTCACGGGCCCTTGCCCCAAAATTCAGCTGGGTTTAGCCCGGTTTGGGTCAGACCGTAACCATAATTTAAAAAAAAATTAGGGTTTCGGTGATGTGCTGCCATTTCTCTTTAGGGGTTCGATGAGCCTCGCCGTTAGCATCGGCTCGTCATGACCATGCATCGTCAGCATAGGTCGGTGCGTGGTCACGCATGTCGTGCCCATGTGACAGGCATTCGTGCCATGCCTGTCATGGCACGCAGGTCAAAATCCCACGTGCCAGCATGGCACGACCTGTTCTGAGGGTAGGCCCGGCACGTGCATGGGCACGGGTCATTCTCATGCCATGTCAGGCTAAGCACAGTTGAACCATTTCATGCTTCACGCAGGGCCAGGCCGGCCTGACCCATTTGACACCTCTACTTAGCATATTCTTCTATTGTGATGTATTTTTAGGTGGGGACAATCATTTTACAAGAAAAAAATGGAGTAAATAGGTGTCCTACCTCCAATATGATTTCCACATAATTACTTGCATTTACTTCTATCCATGTACCCATTTCACAATGCATAAATATCCTAGTCATCCATCAACATGTGGTTCTAAACCATTTAGTGTCAATTTAACTTCGTCCTATATTTTTAGCATAATTACAAATTTTTATTATTACTCATGTCAATGTAATAAAATATCATGAACTTTTAATTTGGGAGTCTTCCTTGACTAGTCAGTCTCCTCATTTAATAGATTATTCTAATGTAGAGTAATCAAATGAGCAATGTCGTGTCAACACAATTCAAAATTTGGTGCCATTAATCAGGCCACCATGTCATGTTGGGCCTAGGATGAAATGGGTTCTCAAGCCATATCATGCTAGCACGGCTTCATGGAGAGGTAGGCTTGGCATGGCCCGGTGGTTTGCACCTCAATGAGGCATGCTGAGTCATGCAGGGTTGGGTTGGTAGTGGCATGAAAGTGCCACCAATCAATGACCATACCAAGATAGTGGCTACAATGTAGCTGGTATGCATCACTAGCTAGTGTATTGGCCAGAAATTATTACCCTACCCAACCCAACTAGCCAATGGTTAAGTTGTAGTGGACACTAGTTAGTCTAGTCAATGGTGGCCACTACACAACTGGCCAATGACTAAGTGATAGTGTTAGTGTTGTGATATTGGTTTTCATTTTATATGTTTAAAGGTTAGAGTAAAATTTTAATTTCTCTGAATTAAAATATTATAATAAACTATATTGCATTGCATATTAAAATAAAATTTCAGAACTCAATAAAAAATATACACATGTTTTGATTTTCAATTTTGCAGTATGAAAAATAACAATAAATTAAAATTTTTTTTAAAAACAGCATTAGCAATATGCATGCTAATCCTTCAATATTCATGATCTATTAGTATATATTGTATGGTTCAGATCATCATATTTAATTATGAAGCAAATACTAGTACTAGTCTTATTATCCTTGATGTCACATGATTCATCATCTAGCAATATCTCTTATACTTTATCCTGAATATTTATCATTGAATCATCCTAGTCCTTTAAGCACAAAAGTGTTTCTATGATATTTAGTCACAGTCTATATTTCTTATCTGAAATAATATTTATAGTCAAAGAAAAAGTAAATTCCAAAAATATATTATATATCATAGGGGTTGGTAGATCATGTGTCATCTTAGATAGTATATGATAGATGAATTTGTATGATTTTAATTAACTCAATATATCTAAATTTTTATTATCATAATGTGATAAGATTAAAAAGTAATTGATATTTAAGTACTCAGATAACTCACTCTTATTTGACAAACTATCCTATTATTCTTCCCTAACTAAGTGAATGAAAAAATCAGTCTCCAAATAAAGTGTGCATGTTCTTACTCAAAGCTTTGTTACTACTATGGTACCTAATATCATAATATCTAAACATATTACCTAATTTTTTATGAATACAACCATCTAGTTCTTCTACCTAGTTCATGTAGGTGGATATGTATTTTAATATATTTTTTATCTTTTCTACTTAATCCTAGGATCTAAAAAAGTGACCAAGTAATAAAGAGATTGAATGGAAAACTAGTATTTTAAATACTTGGATCCATCCCAATAGTTAGAATACTAAAATCATGGTGCCCTTTATACTTGCTAAATAAACTACTAATATTACATATACACTTAAGTACAATAAAAGTATACATAGATGACATATTCATTGTATCATAAAAGAAATACTAGAGTTTTTCACAAACAAAAGAGAGGATGAATGGAATTTTGAGCCAATAACAAACAAATACCTATGCTACATGACTTCTAACTCCCAATTAGGAGTAAATCTAAGGTGAATGTAAGCAAGAATTAGTTGAAATTAAGTTTTGAGACTTAAATCCTCACTTGGGCTATCATCGAGGAATATTCGATTCCACGAGATGTCATTCCAAATTTCTAATGTAAATTCTTTCACAATGTGATGATAAATTGAAATCTAGTATTGATTTGATATAATGGTGTTATGATGATGTGAATATATAATATTTATATTTGTGATAATATTGTGGTTTGAATATTGATGGATATAAATACTAATTTGAATTAAAATTTTGGATTTTCATTATATCATAAATTTATGTGTTGGTTGTTGTCGAAGGTGATAGGTAAATCATGGGACACACTCTTTGCGTATAATTAGAAGAAAATAATAGTCCTTTTAATCTTAACATATTAGATAAATTTATATGCCAAAATTTATGATCGAAGTAAATTTAATTATTAGAGTATGATATTTAAGAAGCTAAAGTATAGATGTAATTACAACCATTTCATTATGTAAATTCTAAAAAAAACTAATATTCAAGTGATATGTGAGTTAAATAAAATATGTAGCCTAAGTGTTTTACCATATTATAGGAGTCATGTGGTGGCTTAGATATACGATGATTGGAATGTCATGAGACAAAATGCATATGAAGATGTCTCATATGGTAGTTATAACATTGTGAGTCATTTCCTCTTATATGATTTCTATAAGTGAGATTCATAAAAAAACACATGTTAATTGATATTAATATGACACTTACGTAGCTGAAAGTAAAAACATATTTATTATTATATTATTTCATATTTTCTAGATATTAGAGGTCAGAAAATAAAATTATAATAAGTTTTTAGCACATTATCCAATTTTACTACTTATATGATAGTCAAATTCCTCTCCACATAATCCTTATAAAATTTATCTACTCTAATCAGTTAGTAATTAGTTCACTATTAGATAGTCAAATTCCTCTCCACATAATCCCTATAAAATTGATATCTAGACTTATATTTAATTTTACTACTTACATGATCGATATACTTGTGAAACTCAATTAGACAAATCAATCACTCAATGAGTTTTTGGGACTATATTATAATTGATAAATTTTGATATCATAATAAAATCGTAATAAGTTTTTAGCACTTTTTTCAAGAATTATTTAGTTTGAATAATCAACTCTAGTTGAAATTATTATCCTTGCAAAATAATAATTTTATTTTTAATTTTTTGGATAATAATTGTTGCTTAGGGATTGTATTGTAAGTTTGAGGTGATAATTTTAATTTTTTTTATTTGTTTTTTTGCCACTACCTATCATATAAGTTGAAACTCTATAACTAAGTTAACATCTCTAGACCTAGAAATTGAGATAAGAATGAGAGCAAGTTTGATATAGAGAGATGAGAGAGGATTTTAAAAAAAAATTACATTAACGAAAAACACTAAGAATAGGTTGTCCAATAACCAATTACTCATTATATCTTAGGAGATTATTGATAGCTAATTATAATATATAATTACTCTAAGATTTGGATGTAACCAATACAAATGAACTACTTTTAGCTAAAGCCTAGTTTGATAGCCATGGTTCAACAACATTAATATGAAGGATAATTTTTATAATATCCAAATAACCACATTGTAACTTTCATGGAATTGTGTGATTCAATGAAGATGAATAGAATTAACCTAAATACTATAAGATTAAGAATTTCTCACATTTTATTTGTGAGAATAGAAACTAATTATTTGAAATACTATCAAATTAAAATAACCTCATCACCCATTAAGAATTTCCAACATTTAGTGAAGTACTTTCTTTGATACCTGATATATTAACTAATCATGATAATGTATCATTTGTTTGTCTCATCACTTACTATGTATATTCAAAATGAAAACTTAATAAAAAAATTTTAAGATTTTTTTAGATTCTCCAACCTCATAATGATCATGTCATATATGAGTATATGATGTATATTTTTAGATAATATGAAATTTAAAATAAAATAGTTAATTTTACTTTTGATAATACTTCTAATAATAGAATAGTAATTAATATATTTGTTGGGACTATTAGAAATAAGCCATTAAGTAAGATATTTTATATTAGGTGTATGTGTCACATAATTAACCTAATATTATAGGAAAAAATAAAAATAATTTCTCCCACATTAGAAAAAATAAGAAATTCACTAAAATACCTTAGGATGCCTAAAAGACAATATGAGTTTAGTAGTCTCTATTTTTCAGCGAGCCAAAAAAATAAAAAAAAAATCCAGATGGATGATAATCACCAATGAAATTACATATACCTTATGTTGGACTCATGTATTAGCTACCAACACATAATATCCTACTAAATCAATAGTAAGGGTAATTAATTTATTATTAATGATTTAGAGTGTAATACACGAATTTTTTTTTATTAAATTCTTGAATATTTTCTGACACGACAAACATGTATTCATCTATGTACACTTTGACTAGTTTCATTTTACTTAAGTGTATATACAATATTAAAACATATTTAGCAAATATAAAGATTACCCTACATTTGGTGCAATGGTGTTGAGATAAAAATCAATTATTTAAAATACTAGCATTCTATTCCAACTCTATATTATTTGGCTACCTGCATGGATCCTAAGATTATGGTGGAAGTGGTAGATAATATTTTAACATACATATCCATGTGTATGAACCAAGTAGACCAACTTAAAAAATTTATTCATGAAATAAATTAATTAGCTTATTTATATATTATGATACTTTATATGGTAGTTATAGCTAAACTCTGAGTATAAACATGTATATTATATTCAGAGATGATGATTTTTCCATTCAGTTAGTTAGGGGCATATTATGAGGTGATCCATCAAATGGAAGTGAGCTGTCGTGATACTTAAATACTGATTACTCTTCATACTATCATCGATTAATGCTTCATCTTATAAAAAGATGACACATGATCTATTTGACTCCTATAATGTTTAGCATAGCATTAATGTTTGATATTTATGTGGTAGTGAATATTATTTCATATAAAAGATCAAAATTTTTACAATATATTTTAAAGACACTTGTATGCATGAAAGACTTGAATAATTCTAGATTGGGTATTCAAGATAAGATGCAAGAAATAATAGAAAATAATAATTCATGAGACATGAAGTTCAAAAATATTAAGGGCATTAATGATATCTTCAGACATATTCATGATGATAAATTACATCTACATTTTCACTACAATATCATAGATACTGATTAATAATTCTTGATACATGTAATATTGATACTATGTTAGTACTTGTTTATTTTTACCATCTTTATATCATTATGATTTATATACTATTGATATATTAGATATTTAGATTGGACTTATTATTATTATTTTTATTTTTGATTTTTTTTATTTCATTTTGATTTACGTATTCATCATATTATGTTTTTGTTTCATTATTGAAATTAAATATATTTTTTAATCTTTTATGTGATCTAAACCAAATATGATGTGAAGTCATGATCATGATTTAAAATTTAAAATTGTATTCAAATTTAAAATTTCAGCTCATAAGATAAAAAACTAACAAAAAATTCCAATTCATACTAGGATGAACCAACCCAAACTGACATGGGCTACACCAGGAATGACATGTTCCAACACTTTATAGGTCAACCATTCTGGGCTTGGCTGCAATTTGGTTCTCATGTAATGCATGACATGACATGATGGCATGGTCATGCCTCATTGAAAAGGGCCATGCATGCACAATATTACCCATTTGATACCTCTAGTACAAACGATAAGGTGATGATAGTCTTTCCAATTGTGATGCATGAGATAAATTTAAAAATCAAACCCCAAAGTTTATGTATGTTAATCATCATGTGTATTATGCTAAAAAATCTGAAAGTATGTATACTTATATATGTCAAACCATTATATATATCTTAGAGGATATGATTCAAGATTAGGATATACATTATATAGTGTATTTTCCCAAGAGATTCATATCTAGTATGAAAGTCTTATCGTTACCAAGGTGGATGATGATAGATAATCCTCAGAATATATACGAGTGTGAAGTGATTCACAAGGTGGTGATAAAACTTGTGGATTCCTTTTACTCATAGTTTCCACTAGTGAAACTCAAAAAAATATATGTTAATTATGTGAGTATAGTGCTTATGAAGCCAAATGTATAAATATTTATAAATCATATCAATCACTATTCTTGAATAGAACAAATGCTAGTGGATAAAAGTATGTATATAAAATAATTATCAAGGATAATTGATAAAGTTGCCTAAAAAGTATGAAATTATAAATAACCATTAAGCATGTATGAATTGTTGCTATCTTAGTATTGATGTGCCAAGTTACATCTATGAGGAAACTACTAATAGGATGGGCTTAATGATGAAAAACATCTTATGTGTCATTAGGGCAATGAGTTATTACATAGCCACCCTAACTTTGTTTGATGATCAGCATAAAATATATTGAATGAATTAATGATATCACATAACTTAGAAAAATGATTCATATAACTAAGATTGTTTAACAATATGAGTATCCAATATACTATAAATAGGTTTTCTCTTGTTGAATAGCTAAGCTAATGATACAATCCATGTGAAATTGATATTTGGATAAAGTAAGTTATACTATTTGTATGAACCATATATTTGTATATCCCAGTTGATGAGATACTCTAGTTAATGAACTTTTAGAATATCATCAAACTTATTAAATTAGGTGGAGTAATAAAGTCACAAGACATTTTTGGTATCATTATTGAAGATTATTAAGATTTAGTTAATCAATGTGAATTGACATAATTATTCTTGTAAAAGAATCATTCATTTTTAATAAATTTGAATATTTGATAAATATTCACAATCTAATGGAAAAGTTGTGTGAACTTGTTTGAATATTGATTATTGTATTTGGAATTGCTTGTCTTTGAACATAGAAAATGAAAGAACTAAAAGAATTCTTACCAATGAAAGACTTAACATTGATATTATGGAGTACACTAGAAATAACAGATAGATCTAAGGAGATGATGAACAAAATATTCAATAGCCCATCTATTAATGTGCTTTGGTGGATTATAGAAAAACTATAGTAATGGAAACTTATTATGGGATTCATTTGCATCTAGTTGAAATATATTTTTGTGAGTTGAAGTCGAGTCTAATTATTATGGTTCAACAGTACTAATATAGCAGAGGGGCATCATAAGATCATAAAGAACATGTCAGATTGTTTTTAAAGATATGAAACACTATGAAAATGAATAAAGTTGACCCATATACAATAAAATTATGAATATTTTCATTTTCATTGATTGCTAAAGCAGAAAGTTTGTTCCAAAATTTATTGTGGTGCTCCATTGAGAGTTGGGCTGGATTGGTGAGAGTGTTTCTCACTAAATTTTTCCTACCACAAATTACTTCTTAACTTTAGAGTGAGATAAGTCAATTCCCGTAAGAGGAGCACAAGAACTTTAATGAAGCTTAGGATCATTTTAAGAAGTCAATGAGAATATATCTTTAAAATAGTTTTTAGTTATGGTTCCAAAACCAAACCTTCTATAATAGGTTGCACTACATAATGAAGTGTATGATTGATATGGCTATTGGAGGATCTATTATGAATAAATAAGCGAAGATAATGTATTATTTATTTGAGAAGCTAGTAAAAATAACTACCAAACTTCAATGGATTGTACATTTGGTAAAAGACAAACTAGAATGTGTGAGTTGGATAGGTTCACCTTCATTGAAACAATGATGGAAGCCCTATTGTGAAAGTTTGATACCCAAAAGAAAAAGAAATGAATGCCAAGAGAGATTGTCATTTTACATCCATATGAATTAGTAGAATTGGAACATATTTATCAAATAGAAAAGATAAATAAAATATTGAGCAAAGAGTATGTATTTTAACCCAATAACAATGTAACAAAGTATTATCACCCAAACATATGTAAATACAAAAGTCTTTCATATAGAAATTTTGAAAGTGGATTGTAGTATATCAGACAATCCTCAAGAAATATAGAGAATAATATGGCAAACTACATGAATCAAGAAAACTTTAGTTTTAATTTTTAACTATCACAAAGGGTAGAAAAGTCAATTATGGATGATAGCATGCAAATCAATATCATAGAACTTTATAAGAAGAACAACAACCAAAACAAGTGAATGACAACACTAAAAGCTAAGATTATTATACTAGTCAGTTAACATTGTCAATAAATAGAAGATGAGTAAATGAATTGCAAAGTGATAAAGTTATAAATCCAAGGAATTACTCTAACTATTAGTTAAAAGTTGAAGAAACTACAAATGCAATATGGATAGAATGATTATGGATAATTTAGGGGTGAAAATATTATGACTCTTCCAAGAGCCACGACTCCAAAGGTATAATATGACTTTGAACTAGAAGATTTCGAAGTTTTTGTAGTAATAAGGCTATAATTTTCTCAAAAGACATGGTTTAACCTGTAATTCTTAAAGAAGCCATAGCTCCGACTAAAGAATACTAGAGAAATAATAACTATGAAATTGTGACACATACTAAAATCATGAATCCCAAAAAAGAGACAAAACCAAGTTTCACTCAAAAATGAGAGAGAAAATGAAGAATTAGATGAGCACATTGAGCTTACCCAAAACCATCTACAGAGAGAAATGAATTAGAATGAAACTAAGGATAGGTTTCTGATGAATCTTTCACCCAAATATTTAAAAAATAAAAATTGAAAGAACACTTTGAAAATTTTATCAATATATTTCAAAAATTAAAAGTGAATATTTTATTTATCAAAAGCTTTAGCCCAAATACCAAATTATGTCAAATTTATGAAAGGTATAATGAGGAATAAGAATAAGTTAAAATATATACAAAATGGTGAGCATGGATAAGAAGTATAATTGTATTATTCAAAAAAAAACTACTCAAGAAATTAAAAGATCTTAAAAATTTTATTGAACCTTACATTATATGAGAGCACATATTTCATAAGATATTGTGTAATTTGGGATCAAATATCAGCTTGATATCTTTTTCCATTACACTAAGACAATCTCGGTAAATTATTCCAACATCTTTCTTACTCTAAATAATGGATCAGACAATGAAGTAGCAAAATAGAATAATTAAAGATGTAATGATCAAGGTTGATATTTTTATTTTTGTAATGAATTTTATTATTTTGTATTTGGAGAAAGATCAATATGCATTGTTAATTTTGAAATGTCTTATTTTGACCATGGGATAAAATCTCATTGATGTTAAGAAGTAGGAGTTCACTCTCTACAATAATGGCAAAAAATTATAATCAAATATAATATTTAGATGACTATGGAATATGGTGTTAAAGGATTGACAATCTATTCCATATTGCAATATAATAAAAAGTAGATTTTCAGAATGACTTTATATAAGACTACTGATCATATGAAGATGAAATCTATAGACCCAAATAATAACTTTGGAGTTGTGAGAGCAACAAAGTTTACATAACAAAAAAAACTATAAAATTATGATTGTGATGTGGTATATAAGACAGGGGAACAACTTCGAATATGTGATAGTAATGAAAATGAAAAAGATGATTACTATGAGATTACTATATTCTTCAAAATAGTGACCTTTGAGAAGTCTTATGATGATAACTCTAAAGAATAAGAGACATCTAAACAAAAAGACAGGGTCGAGATAGAATTAATGAAAGTGAAAATCAAAGACAAAGTCATAACTATGCCCAACACTATAATTTTGGGGTTCCATAATGAAAATGATGAAAAAAAAAGAGAACGCTATAATTATGCCCAACATTACAATTTTTGTGATACAAAATAAAAATGACCAAAGAAAGATAGAAGAAAAAATCATAAAAATGACCAATGTCGCAACTTTAAAAAGATAAAATGAATTAGTCTATCAAAAACTTAAAGACAGAATTACTATTATGCACAACACCACAACTTTGGAGTTATTCAAAGATAAGGGAAAAAAAGGTACAAGAAAAAACCTCATATATTCACAATGTCATGACTATGAAATCTTAGAAAGAAAAATAAGACAAAATCAAAGTCAAAACTATGGTAGCACTCAACTCCAAGACTTTGAGAATCTAGAAGGAAAAGAATAATGAAGTAAAGAAGAAAAAACCAAGAAATTTACTAAAATGACAACATCTAATTAGGAGACAACATTAAAGATAAATGTAGTCAAAGAAATATGTATAAAGAGACCAACAAGAAGAAAGTATAGTATCATACTAAAAAAATCACGTAGGCATTTGAAATCTTCGATGAAGTTAAAGAAGTTTTAATGGTATAGCTATATATATTAAATGTAGTGATACTTGGGAGGTAACCCAATATTTTTTTTCTTATATGTGTGATGTAATAAATACTTATATCCACCACATAAGCAAATAAACATGTTCAATGATACACGAGTATAGTCGTGGAACTTCAATCCCACCATGGCTATAGATATGTCTACATGAAGTTGCTACACTATTTATAGAACCTACGACACTCAAACTTAATCATATGAAATTATAATGATAATATATATTTATTTTTTTGGTGAGAAAAGTTATTACTAAGAGATGAGCAATCATTTTAGTATGTGACTTATTCAAAATTTAATTTATCAAATATTATAGTATATTTTAGTAGTTAAGAATGCGATATATGTATGAAAAAATGGTGGATATATATTGATTTCATAATTTTTGATATTTTGAAAAACTTTATTTAATAGTTATGAAATCAATGGGTTTTTTTTTTGGTATTTAGTTGAAGAGATAAATCTACAAGTCTTTTATAGTTTTGATACTCATTCTTGTCTGAAACTATATCTAAATGATCCTTAGAAAAATCTTGTACATCATGATCATATCCTCTTGTTAGCATAGTCTTTTTACTATGTAACACATTTTCAATAGGTATAATATTATTATAGAATCACAATCATACCTAGCTCATACAATTTTAATGACTATGATATTACTTCTCTATCATAGTAACTGAGTACCCCACTAGCACTTAATGTCATAACTAATTTTACAAAATCATGACTTTATCTTTATATGACTTGATAGACTGAAGTAAAAGGTATGACCTTTTCATAAAGTATCAACTTTTGAGCGATAAAAAATCAAAGAGAAATAAGTACTCAAGCAAAAATCATGTCAATTAGTAAAGTCATAATTTTTAAGTCACTAAATATATCAGAGCACATTACTCAAATATAATCATTTTCAATACCATGAATCTTATCATTAAAGAAAGACATTATCATAACTTATAAATGCAAGCTAAGTGCAAGCACCACGGCCAGTTCCTAGTGTCGCGACTACATACATATCAAGAAAGATGAATTCTTAATGTCATAGCTTCCACACTTTATCATAGCTATCTAACTAATTGGAAGTCACCTTCATCTCATGGCCACTTAATAGCATCATGATCATCTATGGGCCATAAATAATGAAGATACAAAATCATAGTCATTTCACAATATTACAACTTAGTGTTATAGAGAGATTAAAGCTAAGTCATGCTCATTACTAATATTGTGACATTTTGTTAGAAAAAGATTAAGATGTCAAATAAAATCATGACCATTTTCCAGAATCATGACCTCAAAATGAAGAGATGAAAGCATGAGTGATGACTTTCATTTGAAAGTCATGACTTCCTACGTAGAGCAATGCAAAGATGCCCCAAGTATAAAAGTGAAAATTAAAGAATTTTTGGGAAATCTCTCACTTCTCTTTCGTCCGCATGAAACAACAAAAAGAGAAAATAACCTTTGGGGTGAATTTCACACTCTCTAGAGGTTCAACAAACAAATAATGAACAGATGAATTATGTCAATCCCTAGTATTTGAAAAATTGCTTTCAAACCCCTCTTCTATATAGATAAATATGTGAATTTATATTAAATTAGCTTGGTCTAGAATTTATATTATTTAGATTATGTGGTGTAATTAATTTGGTTAATTGATGTAATTATGATTTGATAATGTTTTATGTTATCAATATTTATGAATGGTGACTAAATGGAAATTGAATTAGGATTTTGACTAATAGTGTATTTGTTCAAGATTATTATATTAGATGAAGAAAAATAAACCACAAGACTTACTCAAGCATGCAATAGAAAGGTTGTGATAGCTCTTCCTATTACAATGCACAAGATGTACCTATATGTCAAATCCAAAAGTTTAGGTATGTTCATTATGAGAATAGTGCTTATGAAACTAAAACTATAAATATTTTTATATGCTAATCTTTTGTACACATCTTAGAGGGCTTGAATTCTCAATTAGGATAGATATTATATAAAATTTTCTTTCAAAAAATTTACCTTTTGTGTGGGAGTCACATTACTACAGAAAAGGATGATGACATGGAATTCTTAGGACATACATGAATATGTGGTGATTCACAAGGTAATGACAGTCATTGAGTTTCTTTTACTTATATGGTTCACACAAGTGAAACTCAAAGAAAATGAAAGTTAATTATGTAAGGATGATGATTTTAAAGCTAAAAATACAATACTTACAAACCATGATAATAATTACTTTTTAAGAGAAAGAAAGCTATTAAATAAAAGTGTGTGTATGAAGTAACCATCAAGGATAGTTGATAAAATTTTTTATAAGGTATGAGATTGTGAATAACTCTCACACTTAGATGAATTATTATCTCAGTGGTAACATATCAAGGGGCCAAATATGAAGAAACTATTATTAGGAAGGGCTCAATGATGAAAATTATTTTATAAGCTATTAGGGAAAGGGATCATTGCATAATACCACAGCTTTTGTTATGTGTCCATCTAATATATATCAAACGAATTAACAGCATCAAATAACTTAAATAAATCATGGATATAAGATTGTTTAATAATTTAAGTATCTATTATACTAAAAATAGGTAGCCTCTTATTGAACAGTCAACCTATTGATATAATTCTTGTGAGATCAATATCTAGATGAAAATCCATTACACTACTTGTATGATTTATACACTTTTAGATCTCAATTAATGAGATATTCTAGCTAACAAGCTTTTGGGATGTCACCCAACTAATTAAATTAATAACAAAATTATAAAATTTATCTGGATGATCAGTTGAGAGTTGAGATAAACTTGTATAAACTTTCTTCACCAAGTTTTTCTAACATCAATTCATATCTCAACTAAGGATGGAGATAAGTCAATTTCAATAAAAAGAGAAAAAAACTTTATATAATAATTTGTATCCATTCAAAAAAATCTTGAAGAGGTGCACTCAATATAAATTTAAATTATAGTTATAAGCTCAAATATTTTATAATAGGCTAAATTATATGCTGAGATACATAACTAATATGATCTTGGGTGGTTCCATCATGAACAAGTTACCCAACAAAATGAATTTTTAATTAAAAAAACTCACAAAGAATAACTATCAAATTCTAAATCATCAAGTATTTGTAAGGAGGCAAGACGGAGTAATTGAGTTGGATATATTGATAGAAATTGAGACTAAAACCAATATGTTTTCAACAAATTTAGAGCCTAAATTGACAATCAACCATGTGCAGAAAAAATTGCTATTTTACTATAATAAAAAATAATAAATTTTAACCTCGTGTATCAAGTTGATAAAAACTAGGTTTTGCACAACAAAAGTATGCATTTTAACTCAATAGAAATGCCACCACACACTATCATCCAAACAAAAAAAATAATGAAAATTTATCCAATAAAAGTTGTGATTAATGTGTAGCAGAACATATGTATTTAAACCCAATAATTCTATGGAATACCAATAAAGGTGTCAAACGGGCCAAGCATGACCATGGTGCCTGCCACGTGGGCACGACACAAGCGATGCGCCAAACTTTAGACGAAACATCACCCGATGGCCGACGAAATGACACCCAATGGCAGACAAAATGATGCCCGATGGCAGACAAAATGACGCCCGATGGGGGATGATGCGGCATCGCCCGGCGGGCGATAGCCCGACTGGCCCAATAGGGACCACAGCATGGTGGCGCGATGGCGTGGGTTCTCAAACGCTAATTTTTAAAATTAACTTTAACATAAATCTATCCCAACCCGAGCTGACCCAGTCCCAACCAACACGAACCCAGGCTAATTTCGGGCCACGAGCCATGCCAAGCCTGCATTGTGAATTACCGTGTCATGTCTGTCATGGCACGTGAGCCCGAGTGGGCCTAGAAAAAATAGTCGAGCTGCCCTAGCCCAACTCATTTGACACCTCTAGATACTAAATACAAAGAGTTTAAATCTTCAATTACAGAATAATCTATAAGAGAATCAGATAGAATGAATTGAAATGAGACTATAACACACTAACATGATAATATAGATTATTGAGAATCTACTTGAAAACTAACATTATCAGTGAAGGAGAACAACAAAAATAAATTATCGAGAAATACTAGGCTAAATCCAAAGAGATATATGTCAATCACACTCAAAAGCAGAAAATAGTTAGATGAGTAACTAGTAAAAATAAAAACAAAAAAAATATTAAAATAAAGGAGAAATCTATGACTAATGAAGTCATAACTTTTTTCAAAGTTATGATGCCCAACACCACAACATTTTTTGAGGCTGTGGCATCTAATATCGCATCATTTTTTAAAGCTGTGATATTCATAGAACCCACTGCCCAATTTGCACCCCTAACCATGACACATGAAGAAGTGAAAATAAAAAAGAATAAGCATATTACATGAAGTAATGGATAGAATAATGTGCCACAAAATGAATGAAAATAGTAAAAAAAATTATCAACTTACCGTTATTTTCTACAATATTTAATTAAGGTGAAGCCAGACAAGTAGTTTGAAAGATATCTCAATTTATTTCAAAAGTTGGAAGTTAATATTGTTTTCACTGAAACATTATCTTAGATGCACCAATACTTGAAACTCATGATAGATATCATGTGTACCAAAAAGAAGCATGCATATGGAATGGTGAAGATGGCCAGAAAGTATAACATTATCATTCAATATTAAATCCATAGAATTGAAAGATCCAGAGAATTTTATAATTTCATGTATTATTTGGGAGTGCACTTTTCCAAAAGGACTATGCAACTTGAGATGTTAATTTGATATAATTTTCCATAGTGTAGAGATTGAACATTGATGAGATTACTCCAATCTCTCTCTTACTTCAAATAGTCAACCAATGGATGAAATTTCACAGAGGTATTTTGAAGATGTGTTTGTGAAGATTGTCAAATTTATTTTTCATACTAATTTTGTTGTGCTAAATATGGAAGAAGATATATATGCTCTAATGATCTTGGTTAATTATTTTTAGCTACTAGACATGTATTAATATATATCAAGATGAAGTAATTCATATTTCATATGAGCGAATAATAGGTAAAATTCAACATTTGTAAAATCCTATAGATTATAGATGATAAAAAAGTTTATTAAAGAATATTAACCTCTTAGACATCACCATGAAACAAAATATTGATTTCAAATACAAGGACTTCATGATAGATTATTGACATGAAGAAAACATAGATAATGATGAACTATAAGTACTTCTAAGTGAACAAAATAGTACAAGTGACTATGAAGAAGAAGAAAATCACTATGAAGTTGCAATATTTTTCAAGATTGTTATGGAAGATGGAAGTAAGACTACCTTGAAGATGCGTAGGAATAAGCCAAAATGAAAGAAGACCCATTTCAAAAACACAAAAAAATTATAGAAAGAATTTTTTAGATTATAAAAAAAATACAAGCAAAGAAAAGTCCATAATTGATAGTTGTTTTACTATAAAAGATGAGAGAGACAATGATGTTGCAACTTCTGATAAAGAGATAGTGGCTAATATGGAAAAAAATCTTGACTTTATGGTTAAAGACAAAATAATGATATTAGAGAAATAAAAGTTTAAAAAAAAGTTATAGTTTTTTCCAAAGTTACGGCAATGGAATCTAAAGAGCAATTCATAATGTTAAAATTTTACAACTAGTCAATATCTTGTTAAAGGTGATACACAAATAATGATGTCATAACTTTTCACAAAGTCACAACATCCATCAAGAATATCTTTTAAAAAAGACGATAAAATATGATTAAATGCTAAAGTAAAATTCAAGAAGATGATAACAAAAATAAGTTTATACTCGGAAGCTTACCTGGACTATTGGGATTACTAATTGAATTGGAAATTTGATGATAATCTAGCTCTGCATAATAAATGTAATATTACTTGTGAGACAAACCAAAAATTTAGTTTTTACATTGTGTAATGTAATAAATATATTTTTTAGGTATATTATGCATATACTCAAACACTTGTACATTATGAACACCTAAAAATATGTCTTGAAACTCAAACCATATCATGTCTTTCTCACATGACAAATGAAATCATGATATTCAAATCCAACTATGACTTTTTTATAAGTCAAACAAAGTCACGACACTTAAACATAGTCATGACCTTCTTTTTAGAAGAAAAGTCATAACCATGTGAAAAGACACGACAACATAATTAGTCAAGATTTAACTCTACCCATGCATACAACATTAACCCTAATTAATTGCAAAATCATTTTTTTTCTTCTTCTTCACTCCTATGAAACTCACTATGAATTAATGTTTTTGAAGAATTAAGCTACCATTAAAGAGGACACATTACTTTTAAAACTATGGGCAAGAAAAGGAGACTAAGATGACTTGCATGGCCTAAGGCAAGCAATAAAAGCAATCCAACACCAATACTTCTTCCAAAGTTGTGGTGCCTAAACTAGTTTTTCTTACCGAAAGGGTAAGGGGATAGGAGGAGTGTAAATGAATTCAATTCTAGCCAAGAAAAATTTTATGGCTGAGTAAGGGTTTAGTGAGTTCATCCCACTTTGCTTGCCAGTGATAGAGATTAAAATTAGAGACCAACTTTGCATACAAATAGAACAAAGTAATATGATGATCATATAAAAGTTTTACTCTACCTAGAAGACATACGAGACAAGAGGTGATATCTATGAAGAGTTTGAGTGTGCTTCGATGATGAGTTTATAAATAAATTATTTGGAATGTAAAGGACTAAAAGAGTATTGTAAAAAATATTAAAATGAACACTTAGTGTGATGAGGACTCTTGTAAGATATTATGGTTTGGTTATACTTTTTATGCTCTATTTTGTCATCAGTTCTCCATCTCTAAGCCATCATGTAAGATAGGGTGATCTTGTTCTTCATCCTAATAAAAGAATACAAGATGTATGTGTAGAAGATCATGGAGAAGTTCATCCTTAATTTTCAAGAGGATTGATTCTCTTTCCAAATAATTCATCCCTTTTTGATTATAATATTATGTCATGCTAAAAAAGTATCAAAGAATGAAGATAGAGATAAATGATATCCATGAATATTCTCTTGACATTAGTAGGTGTGAAGAGTGGGCTTCAAAGAAAAAAAAAAGAAAGTGATCTTTGAAGAGAAACATTAATTAAAATATATCATCTTTACCTGAAGCTAACATAGAAGCAATAAAAAGAAATAGAGACAAACTTGATAAATAATCACCACTTTGACTTGATTTTTCTTTGACTAGACAAAGATACTCAGGAGAGGTCCTCAAACCTCAGCCATCTAAAAATATAAAGTGGGAGAATAATTATAGAGAGATACACTTGGAGAGTTCGCATACAAATGGAACTGACTTTACATAGAAATGAAAAAAAGTAATATGATGATCATTTGAGAGTTTTACTCCACCTATAATACAAATAAGATAAGAGTGTCATGTATAAGGAGTTTGGGTGTGTTTATAAATGAAGTATTTGGATTACAAAAGACTTAGAGAGTTTTGTCAAAAAATTCAAATGAACACTTAGTGCGATGAGAACTCATGTAAGATATTATGATTTGGTTATACTATTTTTGCTCTATTTTGTAACCAGCTCTCCATCTCTCAGCCATCATGTAATATATGGTGATCTTGCTCTCCATCCTAATAAAGAAATATAAGATGTATGTGAAGAAGATATTGGAGAAGTTCATCCTCGATTTTCAAAAGGGTAAATCTCTTTCCAAATAATTCACCCCTCTTTGATTATGATGTTATGTCATGCTGAAGGAGTATCACTGAATGAAGATATACCCAAATAGTGACCATGAATATTATCTTGATATTGGTAGGTGTGAAGAGGGGGCTTCAAAGAGAAAAAAAGAAAACAATGATTCTTGAAAAGAACATTGAGTAAAAAGTATCACCCTTTTCTAAAGCCGACAAAGAAATAATGGAAAGAAGTGGAGACAAACTTGATAAATAATCACCACTTCAATTTGATTTTTCTTTGATTAGGCAAGAAAACTTGTGAGAGGTTCTCAGCCCTTTGAAAATATGAAGTTCGAGGCTAATTATAAAGAGATATACTTGAAGGTAGAGTAAAAGTCTATATATAATTCTCAATAATGAATTTAGAGAGAATGGAAACAACATAGGAAGAGTATATTGAAAAAATGAATATGAAGATAAAGCTATACAAAGTAATGAGATGCATTGTTGAAGATGCATCTCAATAAAAAAAATATCTATTTGTGTTTGTCCATGACAAATTTGAAGATCATGTTATGATAATTTTAAAAAAGATGTAAAATTATTAGACATCAGATGCAAAGTGTCAAATCATTTGAAAAGTTTAATAAGTTTGTCGCAAGTGAGTAGCAAAAAAGGATAAAGGGGCAAGATTAAAAAATCAAGTCTAACATTCTTTAAAGAGAGAAACAATGAAATGGAGATTTTAAAAAGTAAAATGAGAATCAGAAATAAGTGTACTTTGCATTGGTCTCTTTTAAAGATAATCTAAACTCCATTGAAAAATGGTAAAACATGTTGATGTGATTGTAAAGACAATGAAATAAGCAATGAACAATAAGTAAAATTCATGTTTAGGATTTAAAGGTTTTTTAATAAAATAAATTTTAATAATAACAAAAAAGCTAAAAAAGACTGAGTTAGTCTTTTTGGATCAACCCATCAGAATCCTATGCACCATGTGATTTGATACATAAAAAGTACACATAAATCCCAAAAAAATGAAAATGGGTCTATATCATAAGGAATACAATGAAAATTTCGAAAACCAAATAGATTAATGCTTTACGTTATGGTTGTCAAAAACTATAGTATTTCTAAGCCATGCATCAACTTGCTTCCTTCTAAACTTTAATGTATTTTTCCTCTTTATATTTTACACTTTTCCTAGGCTTACCTTGCAAAAGAATAGGCATAGATTTAACATATAATAACAAAGAATGTACTTGAATTCCTCTTGTGCATTTACCTATTTGCACTCTTGAGCTTATAATCCTTTTTGGAACTTTGTACAATATATTAAACATATATGTTCCTATCTATTTATTCCTAATATATAGAATGAACCCAACATTAATTCTTAACTTTGGGTCTAAGTGGTAAACTAATTTTTTCAAATAGAGAATTTATTTTCAAATACATCTCCTTGTTGAAAATTTCTTTGCCCTAAAATTAGCTCCATTCTACTCTTTCCATATTTCCCATATAATGAGAACTAGAATATTCTTTGGTTTTAGTATTTGGGTAGTGTTGTTGCCAAACTTTGGAGGACCCCCTGCACTCTAACATTAATTGAAGATGCATTTCTTTATTTTGACAATTACTACATTTTGAAGCCATATTAAATCATTTTTAAAAGATTTCTTTAGTTGGTATAAAGTTATTCACTAATCTCCATCCAAAGAAGATATTTTTTGTGGAATATCTTTGTCATATTCGTGCATGATTCTTTGTGACATCATCTTTAGTACGTAATACATCCAAAACTGATTTGAATAAAAACTTACTTTTGTTAGGCAGTCATATTGGTTTGTCTTAGTTTCTCCTAATAATTTTAGAAATTTGTATAACTAATCTGGAAGGCATGCCCATTTTTAGTTTATCTATATTCCACTCGTTTCCTTTAAAAAATTTTTTGACATGAATTTCTATGAACTTTGTCAAAGGCAGGGAGTTGATCTTATCAAACCCTAGCTAGTTATCATGCAATATGTTCTTTCATTTTACATCTCTTTTTTTAATTCATCTCCATTTAAAGATAACAATATATTATTTTACTTGATTAGTGGAAATCTTTAGGCATGGCAACAGGGTGCGGTGAGGTGGAGCTGGAGTGACCATCACTGTGCCCCACTCCTTTGGGGATTCACTTACCCCTGTCCTGCCCCATACCCATTTTTGGCGGGGTGGGGCGGGGGTTTTATGTCATGGGGTAAGGTGGTGTATTCTCTGCCTTTATGCCTCATCTATCTGACTCCGCAACTCTAGGAGCCAAACATGGCATGGGCCTCCGGGATCATATTCTCCAAGCCCAACCCAGCCTTGTGCCTGGATCCTAAATGGGGTGGGGATCATAATCCCTATCTTCACCCCATCCCCAACATAGTGTACAATTTTTTGTCTCATCCCTACCTGTCAACTTGCTTTTGCAGGAAATCCTTGCTCCAGTTGAGGCAGGTTTAAAAGGGGCTAGGTGCGGATGGAGCAAATTTCCATCCCTAGAAATCTTAGTCTATAAAACCTATTCCTCAAAATTTTATTGAGGATTGTTTAGTTTGGAATTCCCACCATTATTTCACTTGCATGGCTATGGTTATGTCTCATAGATTTTGAAATCGAAACCAGCTTTCTTGTTTGGTTTGTAGAGATTGGTCCTCTTCATCTATCTGAAATGTTTCAAATCTTTCTCATGCCCCCAAAATAATTTGGACATTGATCATTTCATTCGATTTTATGATTGTTAAGGAATACTTTACTACCTGAATTTGATACATCAACATTACAGAAAGTACATGTTTAATCAGTATTAATTTTTCTCCATTTGACAGTAATTTATTGAATCATCTTTCTATATGACTTTGAACTAGTGAAGATATTATTGAAATATTTACTCATGTTATTTCTTTATATAAAAGGCATCCCAAATATGTAATTGAAAATTTTTTTTTCAATGCCCATAGTTTTTTAATTCAATCACTCTTTTTGTATTAATCTTCTCTTTGTAGTAAAAAATACTTTTCCGAAAATCAATAGTCTATTCCAAGTAGAAGTGTCAAACGAGCAGGGTGAGCTGGGCCCTGCCCGATTCCCAACACGGTCCAGGTGTGCCTAGCCCGGCATGGCATGCTATTGTAGCATGTCGGGTCCTTGATGGGGATCTTAGGTCTGCATGCCATACAAGGCACGACCTGGGTACATGGCACATGCGTACGGCACAGGCGATGATACACCCACCGATGAACTACGGCCAATGCAAAGATGCCCGAAAGGGGAGGAACGACGATGCCCGACAGACAACGGCTTGGAGGAGAATCCTAATTTAATTTTTACCTAGAACGGCCCGACCCAGTCCCAACTTGAACCAGTAGGTACCTGGGCTGATTTCGGACTGTAGGCCGTGCCGGGATGACCCGGCACGTTTGAAACCTTTAGTCCCAAGACTTATTTGTATTTTTTAAAAACATCCCTAACTTTTTTAATGGAACTTTTGAGTCCATTAGTAAAGATTATGGTGTCATCGGCATAGACCAAATGACTCACCATCAGTTGGCTTACGAAAAGGTATTTTATGCTAGGTCATTTATCAAAGCGGTTATTGAAACTTTTAGATAGATTCATCAAAGAGGAAAAATAAAGCATGTGATAACATATATTCCTATCATAACCCTCATGTCAATTTAAAGAAATCTAATGCTTCCCCATTTATCACAATGGAAAACCAATTGTGAGAAATGCTTCATTGTATCATATTGTTCCATGTATCAGGGAAACCAAACTTAGATTGTATCCTTATCAAATATGACTAGTCCACCCTGTTATATGCTTTCTCTGTATTAAATTTAATTATCATATTTCCACCTATATTCTCTTTGGAGGTGAGATGCATTAGTTCTTATGCTAAAAGTATATTATTAAATATATTCCTATTCAGAACAAAACTCACTTGATTTTTTGATATACATTTATGGATGACTTTTTTGACTCTTGATAGAATTTTGAAAATTATTTTTTATGAGACATTTCATAGGCTAATTAGTCTGTACCCCTTCCACTTTGTCAAATCTTTATTTTTGGGATACAGTGAAATTTTAGTACAAGTGAAAAATTTAGGGAAGTTTTCCCCAATTAGGAAACTAATGCAATATTACCAAATATTTCACTTTATAATCTCCTAGAAAGTCTTATAAAAGAAAAAAAAGAATTCATTTGTTCTAGGCATATTATCCAATTTAATAGAAAATAGAGATTCTTTAACCTCTTCAGGGAAAAGGGTTTCAAAATATCCTCTCCTTCCTTAATGGATATAGATTGAAGAATACAATCTAATTCATCTTTTGATACTTATATTTTAGTTAGTAACATTTGAAAGTATTGTATTTTTGGCTTTCTAATCTCTTCCTCGCTAGTTGATAATTTTTTGTCATTGATCCACAACTCATGTAAATGAGAAATAGTTATTCTATTCTTCATCAAAGAATTAAAGAACTTTGTATTTTTATCGTCTTCTTTAAGCCATTTTATTATGAATTTTTGATCCTAGTTGATTTCTTCTTTTAGAAGTAAATCCTCATGTTCATATTTTACCTCTTTGAGTTTATCGTCTCTCTTATCATTTTTCTTATCATCTCATTCTTTTCTCACATTTGTTACTAGATCTTTTGCCTTGTTTATATTTCTGAAGATATTTTCAAATACATTTTTATTCCAATACTAAATACCTTGTTTTAGGTGGAATGATTTATGGACTCGTTCCTTAATGGGATAGTTCTAACCCACCCTCACAAATTCATGAAAATCGTGTTTTTCCCGTGTGTTGGAATTTGAAAGATTTTTATTTTCTTGATTCTCATTACTTCATTCTATTAATAATAGAAAACGATCTAAAATAGTTTTGTATAGATGTTTAACTCTCAATCGATAAAAACATTGTTATATGAATGAGTGATTAGTATTTTATCTAGTCTAACTAAAATTTACCTTGTAGTCCAAGTATATTCTAATCTTTTAAATCCCGTATCTATTAGACCACTATCTAATATATAACAATTAAAGTCCTCCATCAACATGGGTTTTGGAGATATTCCTCCTTTTTTTTATCACATTTGGTCACTATGTTGAAATCACTCACTACCATCCAAGGTTGTGTAATTCCTTGGGAAAGTCCTTGGAGCTGTGTATATATTTCTCTTCTTTCTTTTATGTTACATTTAGCATAAACTACTATGAAATTGAATTAATATTTTTACAACTCACTACCTATGTCTAAATGTACTAATTATATTTTACTACCCGCAATATTAATCTGAATTTGTTCCTTCCTAAATATCTTAATTTGTTATTCAAATTATTCTAGGAAGAATCAATTAGAATTTAATTTTAAATTCTTCTAATCTATTTTTTTTAGAAATAGCTTTATGATTGCCAATATCTCAATGTTATGTATTTTACACATGTTTCTAACTCTTCTTAGTGCATTTGATTTTCTTAAACCTCTAATATTTTGATATTCCATGGTTGAAAAATTAGATATTTGTTAGAGATGGAAACCAATTCCTCTTCCTCTTTCTCTTCCCTTATCGATCTTAGTTTCTTACCCAAAGAATCTTTAATTATTTGTATCTCTTGTCTTCAATTAAAAAATTATAAAGTCACTTTAATGCTCACACTTACTGGGGGTAAATTGAATTTCTATATTTAGGACACATAGTGAGACTTCTAAATTAAGAAGGCCCTTGCTATCTAAAAAAACATTAGGACTCTTGACTCCTCTTGGACGATACTTAAGCAAAGAATATCTAGTGGGGAGTCTTGTGTTTCGAGGTTGTTATTTGAACAAACCCAATCCAATGAGGAGATCCTCCTAGTCTTTTAAATTGGGTCCATGCCAAAAGCACTCACCTTATTGAGACTCTTTCATGACCTTCCTCTTGATGTGATGCGTCCGTGGGGTTTATCTTCATCACTATTGGATAGTGATGGAGATAGGCCTTTGTAAGATTATCAACCCTACTTGATAAGATATTATAGGACATAATGAGTCTCACAGCTTTGGTGAACTAAGCTATCTTGACCCACATATGGTTCATTGTCTCATCTTGGATAATACATAGTGAAATGGCATCAAATGGGGATCCCTCTAAGTGGATTGTTATTAGACAAGTCCAGACTTTAACACTCTGGCATCCTCTGATGTGTCTGATTTTATTTCCTTTTTTTTTGTTAGGTCTATACTTATGGTTATTAGGCTATTGGAGTGTGATTTCCTTGGACTCCATCTCCTTTACTAATTTGTGCCCAACCCCCTGAAATGGAATAATGTCCATTATTAAGAGGTTTATAATTATTAGTGAGTCTAGTGCAATTTTTTAGGAACTTGAGGTAATGTCGCTATTGGTCTTTCCTCACTCTTTAGTGAGTGGATGGAATTTGAAACTAGCATGGAAGATTTCTCTCTCACATGATTCTCCAGTTTACTCTGTTTGGGCCTCCATTCCATCTTCATTTCTTTTGGGATTTTTGAGGATTTTTGGCTCCATATTCTAAAATTTGTTATATTTTTCCCTATCCTTATATTTCTTTTTTCTTAAGCTTGGATTCTTAAAATAACAAGCATCTAAAAATTTCAAAGCTTATGGAAATGTACACAAAAGCTTTGAGTTGTTCCATAGTTAACTTCATGTCAATATCCTTGGTATTCAGATCCTATCCATGGATGATGTATCAAATCTTTGTTTAAGCCAAGTTCCACTATAACTTTTGGTGAGACATAAGAGACTTTCCAAGAATAATATGGTACTCACATCGTACAAATGGACTTGTAAGAAAGAAAATATCCTCCAAATCGAGGCTGCGACACTTTCTTTTGATACTTTGAAACTCGATATCCATTTTAGTAATTTTATTACCATCGAATTTATATTTGAAATATTTTTCATCCAAATCTTTGTGCAATCTATCTCTAATGTGAATCACATCAAGAAAATGTCTTGATTCAATAACACATAGTTTAAAATTATCCAAAAGATTAGATTTCGTTTTGAAAAATTATTCTATCACTCTAATATTGATCATTGCATTGTTATCCTTCCCAATAAGCATCAAAGCCTAGGGTTGGCTTCTTACCGGCATTTCATTCATATGGTTGAAAATTATATGTTCCCCATCCATGTAAATTGCAAGTTTAAGGCTATTATATGGGGTGATCTTGCAAAATTTGGCCCTTTATCTATATTATTCTTTAAGATATTCTTTTTTCCTATTTTTATTTGATGTATGGTTATGCCAAGTCCTAACATCTCTATTTGAGCCACTACATAACACACAATTATGCATCATTCCATTGCACGCCACTCATTCATGAATCATTTCACCTATTCCTACTTGTAACCACATCACCCATCACCATATCAATGCCACAAGACAAAGGCATTAGATACTAACTTACATTTTAATAGATTATGAGTTCTATTAGCCTTGCCTTTGAGGACTTCCACGTATGTGTGACTCCTTGGATTTGCCCTATTTGTTTCTACCTTATTGTATTCGCCTCCCCTCTTTCTCTCTTTTATCTCATTTTCTTTTTGAGCCTAATTTTGTAGCAATTGATCATATGAGAAGAATTTTGTGCGGGCCATCTCATCCATGTTCCAATTCTTTTTTTTTTCACCATCTTGTTAGAAGTGAGCCTTAAATAATCATAGGGTTGGGATTTTGGCCCAACTTCCTTATGGGAATTACTTTCAAAATCTGCAAGATTAATCGAGATAGGACCAAAAAGGCAGCTCATCTTAGGCGCATTAGTTTCAATAGGCCCATATGTTTGTTCCTCTTCTTTGCTAACCTCTAGATCAACCATCTTAAGCTTCCTATTCATTTTATTTGAATCATGAGCTTTGAATGAGAACTAATTTGTTTTGTCATTATTTCCTTTAACTGTATATCCAATTCGAGTGACTCTCATGGACCTAGTATCTTTCATTTTTTCATCTAGGTTCCCATTACAATGAGGATAAGCAATCATACTTATGCAAACTATTATATTTAAGCTTGTTGTGCATCTTACATATCTCACCTAGGTTGGTAGAAAAATTTTTATCTAAGTTTATACCTATTTTCTTTTTAATCATATAATAAGTGTGGCTAGAAACTATAGAATCATTATTGTTTATATGAGACAATGTAAATGTTCGGGTTTAAATTAATTTTACCAGCCTTGTTAATTTCAGAATCAATATATTTTAAAATTTGATGCTCAATCCTAACATTTAATTTCCAAATATTGCATTTAACAAGACATTTTCTTAGGGCCTTAGCATATTTATGGAATCACATCCAAACATTAAATCATCTTGATTGTTTTCACTTGATTTCCTATCCTTATTGCCTTAGCAATTTGAATCGGAATTAATCAATTCAAGATCCACATGTGTTGAGTTTAGACCTTTAAATCTCTAATGTCAATGAGGGGATATAACATATGAATTATGGTTTAAACCACGAGACTTATCCAGATTAGATACAAATTGTGTTGTTGATTGATTTCCAAGATTTTCACTAATCCAATTAGATTTCATTTCCCAATTATTTTGATTATTTACCTGCAATCTCTACTTACACATGATTCGACCTTACATTTTGTTATATATAACTTGAGTTTAAGGATTTTCTAGATCCGATTGATACTTAGCATAACACAAATTAAAATATATAAAATTAAAATAAAGAGATTCTGACATTTTAGCAATTTTGGATCATATTCAATTTGGAGAATAAGTACAAAAGTCATTAAAATCAGATTTATACAATTATATATATTGCAACCCACTCACAGCAGACCCCATGCCTACCATAGATCAGCCATAGGCCGCAGGTGCCAGATGCACGTAACATGATTGATGCCCACCACAAATTTGAGCTACATTGCACAACTACCACATCTCATCACTATTGCGTGTTTCATACAGATGCAATTTGTGTTGGCGCGCTATTCGATATAGTTGAATGGGCCTTGAATGAATTTACTCTTATGCCCTTAATGAATATTAAATTAATATGGGTAGCTGTAAAGTATTTCTTTGATCATTTTTCTTCTTCAATTATTAGAGTCATATATAAACTCTGTTTTTTCTTTTGACCTAGTGATTGAACATTTTGATAATGAAATTGCTTTGGTTTTCTCTACTGCACGGCTCTATCTCTTCTTCTTCTCTTATACTCCATTCTTTTCTTTGTTTCTCTTTTCTTAAGAAATCCTTGCTTTAACAAGGAATTGTTGTTATTTAACAACATTCTGGTATCGGAGTTCCATTTCTAATTGAGATTGAAATTATCTTTGAACATTGTTCAAATTTAATTTCTCCAGATTAGACGATCTCTAAAACCCTAATTATTTTTCACGAATTCCTTAAGATCTAGCACAGATCTGACCATATCTGCTAAGATCTGAAGGTTTTGTGGTGTTTAAACCATATTTTCTACAAAACCCTAACCTTCTGTTCAAAATTTTCAAGTTGTTTTTTAATCAATTATGTTTTCAAAAGGTCAAATCTCATCAAACTCGGCATCAATTTCTATTCCCTTGTTTGATGGTGAGAATTTTGATTATTGGCTTGTTAAAATGCGAACTCTATTTATCTCTCAAGATACATGGGAAATTGTGGTTTCTAGAAATGTAGAGGCCTCGAATTTCTCTATCCTGGAGGTTAAGGAATTATTACAAGAGAAGGAATTAAGGAAGTTAAATGCGAAAACATTACTTTTCATCCAATAGGGTGTAAGTAATGCTATATTTCCTCGATTACTTGGTTGTACTCAAGCCAATGAAACATGGGACCTCCTAATCGAGGAATATCAAGGAGATAAGAAGGCTCGAGGAGCTCTTTTGCACTCCTTTAGAAAGGATTTTGAAAATTTGAGTATGAAAAACTCAGATTCTCTTACTGTGTTTTCAACCCAGTTCCTTGATATAGTTAATCAACTTAAGATTCATGGAGAAGACATCTCTGAGATTCAATTAGTTGAAAAATTATTAATCTGTATGCCTGATAAATTTGATGTCATTGTGGCAGTGATAGAGGAAACCAAAGATCTTTCAAAGTTGACTATCCAGTAAGTTCTGAGTTCATTAAAATCATATGAAAACTGACTGTTGAAGAGGGTAGAGGTTTTTGGAGAAACTACAATGCAGTTAAGATGGGAGGACAAGCCCAATAAAGATGAAGTTCAATCCAGAGACATAGGGAATAGAAGAACAAGTCAAATGTATGGTTTTAAAAATAAAAATAAAAATAAAAATAAAAATAAAATCAAATTTGGCTCTTCTTTTACCCTCTCTAATGACTCACAAAATGACCAACGTGTCTCTTGCAATATATGCAAAAAATTAAACCACACTATGACAGAGTGTTGGTTTCAAAAATAGAATCAATACTTAAACTGTAAAAAGTTTGGGAATAATTCAAAGGACTGTAAAAGCATCTCTAAATAGAATGCTGGCTCTACAGAGCGAGTAGCCTCTGTAGAGCATCTATTTTATGCAAATGAAACATATAATATATCTTCATCAAATACCTAGTTTCTGGACAATGGTTGCTCAAATCACATGTCTGGAAATAAGGAAATATATGTGGATTTACTTATCATAGTGAATCTACAAGTTAAATTAGGCAATGGTGAATTAGTTGAGGCACAAGCCAAGGGCAGAGTGGCAGTACCCACTTGCACTAGAACTAAATTTATAAAAGATGTGCTTCTGGTTCCTGCCTTGGACCAGAATCTATTAAGCATTGGTCGGTTAATTGAAAAAGGGTATAAACTATCTGACATTTTTTAAAATATCTGATCAACCCTCATGGATAGTAAAAATGTCAAGTGGAAGAAGCTATCCACTGACATTTTTTAAGAGAGCAGACAGGGCATTATTAATGAATGTCTAGTCTGTAACTTCTCTTTGGCATAGAAGGTTTGGGCACTTAAATTATTTAAGCCTAAAAAATATTTTTCAAAATAATCTGGTGAAGGGAGTGCCTTCAAACCTTGTCATCCTAATCCTGTTTGTCAGGAGTGCTCACTGGGAAAACAAATCAGGAAGAGCTTTCCTAAGCACTCTACTTGGAAAGCCTCTGAACCTTTGGAACTATTTCATGCTGATATATGTGGTCCCATGTCACTTGAATGCTTCAAAAAGCTTCAGTACCTTGTCAAAAGACAATCTGGACTAAGTGTGAAAGCACTTTGAATAGATAGAGGAGGTGAATTCCTCTCTCAAAAATTTACAGAATTCTGTGAATTAAAAGGAATAGTTAGGCAGTTGACCACTGCCTACTCACCACAACAAAATGGAGTTGTGGACAGGAAAAACAGAACAATAATGGAAATGGCTAGGTCAATTTTGAATGAGAAACGTCTACCAAAAAACTATTGGGCAGAAGCAGTGAACACATCAGTGTATCTGCTCAATATGTGCCCCACTAAAGCACTGGACAACCTTACTCCAGTACAAGCTTGGACTGGCAGAAAACCAAGTGTCAAACATTTAAGGGTATTCGAGAGTGTTTGTTACTCCCATATACCAAATGCACAAAGGACCAAGTTAGACTCAAAGAGTCTAAAGTGCATCTTAGTAGGATACAGTCTGCAATCCAAGGGTTACAGATTGTATTCACCAAAAACTAAGTTGTTTCTGGTGAGTAGAGATATATTGATTGATGAAAAAAACAAATGGGGTTAAAGCATTATTGAAGCTAATTCTGGAATTAAAAATGTCTATACAGAAGCTGTTATATCTAGCAATAAATTAATAAGCATTCCAATGTATGATTTGAACTCTCCCTCTGAATTTACTTCTGAATTTTCTTCTGAATTTGGTTCTGAATGCAAGTCTGAATCTATTTTTGAATATAGTTGTGAATATTTATCTAATTCTGAATCTATGTCTGTTTTAACTGAACCAAATAAAATAAATACTCCTATTAAATATAAAGACCTGCCAGATATTTACCATAGATGTAATTACGCCTCAGTTGAGTCACTCAACTATGAAGAGGCTGTAAAACATTAATTATGGATTAAAGTAATGCAGACAGAAATATCTGTCATTGAAAAAAATGACACTTGGACTCTGGTTGACTTACTCCCAAATAAACACATTATAGGTGTAAAATGGATCGATAGGATTAATACTAAACCTAATTCAAATCAGCCTATATATAAGGCTCGATGTGGCTAAAGGCTACTCATAGAAACCTAGAACATATTACCATGAAACCTTTGCTCCAGTAGCAAGGTTAGAAACCGTAAGGCTTCTAATAGCCTTAGCTGGATAAAAGGGTTGGAATTTATTCCAACTAGACATAAAGTCTGTCTTCCTAAATGGAAAGCTCAAAGAAGAAATCTATGTAGAGCAACCCCCTGTGCTTATAAAAAAGAGGAGTGAATACTATGTTTATAGATTAAATAAGGCTTTGTATGGGTTGAAACAAGCTCATCGTGCTTGGTATCAACAAATTAATTCTTACTTACTGAATCAAGGATTCAATAGAAGTAAGAGTGAGCCTACACTCTATATTAAGAGAGATAAACATTCTGGAATTTTAATTATCTTTATATATGTAGATGATATTATCTTCACAAGCAATAAAATTGAGTTAATTAATAATTTTAGGAGAGAAATGAAAACTATGTATGAAATGTCAGACCTAGGAAACCTAAGACAATTCTTAGGACTTGAAATAACTCAAGACACAAGTGGTGTGTCAATCTCTCAAGTTATATACATAAAATTATTGCTGAAAAAATTTGGAATGAGAGACTGTAAACTGGTCTCTACCCGCTTAGACGTGAATCAAAAGTTACTTTCTGCCCAAGGAAGACTATTAAATGGAAAAACATATAGAAGCTTAATTGGAAGCTTTCTGTATGCATCTGCAATTAGACCCGATATAGTGTATTCTTTCCGCTTACTGTCACGGTTTATGCATGCTCCAAATCATATAAATTTAAGTGCTGCCAAGAGAATATTGAGGTATCTTAAACACACAATTAACTTAGGTCTGAAATACAATAAGATCAATCACGCTGAAATTACTGGTTACTACGATAGTGACTAGGGAGGAAGTCCAGAGGATTACAAAAGTACCTATGGATATGTATTTAGCTTGGGAACCATGGCTATTTCTTGGCAGTTCAATAAACAATCCACGGTCGCCCTATCTACCACCGAAGCTAAATATGTTTCAGCTTCAGTAGCAACTTCTCAAGCACTATGGCTTAGAAAACTTTGGGCGATCTAGATAAACTACTAAAATGTCCAACTAAAATTGAGTGTGATAATCAATCGACTATATCTATTGCGAGTGACATGGTTATACATAGTCGAACTAAACACATAGTCGAATTAAATTGGTGTTTTGCAGGACCGAAGAGCAAGTAGCCGATATATTTACAAAGTCACTGCCTAGAGAAAAGCTGGTTTATTTAAGAGAAAGGCTTGGACTGATTTCAACTACATCAAATGGGGCGGATTGCTGACGAGCTATTCGATATAGTTGAATGGGCCTTGAGTGAATTTACTCTTATGCCCTTAATGAATATTTATTAAATATGAGCAGTTGTAAAGTATTTCTTTGATCATTTTTTTTCTTCAATTATTAGAGTCATAAATAAACTCTATTTTTTCTTTTGACCTAGTGACTGAACATTTTGATAATTGAATTACTTTGGTTTTCTCTACTGCATGGCTATATCTATTCTTCTTCTCTTCTACTCTATTCTCTTTTGTGCTTCTTTGTTCTTAAGCAATCCTTGTTTTAACATGGAATTGTTGTTGTTTACCAACACGATGCACGACCACCACATGCCACAACCCAAACACATGCAGTTCGGTCTAGACACCTACCTCAACCACTAGATGTGAGTTATAGCGACTAGGTGCAGTCAACACAGATGAGCAACTAGTAATCACCTTGGAATCACCTCAAAATTGCCTTGGAATGGAAGAGAGCATGCATGACACGTAGATTAAAAAAAAATCAAAAAAAATAAAATAAAATGAAAAATAAAAAAAAAACAAAAAAGAAACAAAAAAACAAAAATAAAATAAACGAAAGAATAAAAAAAATGGTTTAGCATTTAAGGCTTAGGTAGTGTTTGTTTTTTTTACTTCATACTGAATATAGTTTTTTTTTGAATTTAATGCTGAATATTACTTAATAGCATTAAATAATAAGTTATTTATTTTTAACATTGGGTAATGAGTAGTGATAATAATGAGGTAAAATTAAAAAAATAATAAATGAGCCGGGTCGAGATGAGGTAGTCCCGTACCAAATCTCCTGTTTTCATCCATAATAGTGATTGTTATTAGTTATCATCCTTATTAGATAATAATCATTTTTTTTATTTTAGTAGAAAATGACTTTTTCTTAATAGAAAATGATTTTTTTTGTATAGAAAAAACCAAATATTTTAACTTTTTATATTCATAATTTTTTCAAAAAAATTTAGTATTAAGTTATACATTCTTGAAAAACAAATAGCTGAACACTGAAAGATAATTTCTTTTAGTGTTCAACACAAAAAACAAATAATTCCTTAGTATATAGGATTTAGTGTTTAGAAATTAGAAACAATGCATTGGACACTCTACATCAATATCCCCATTTGAGTCCTCTAGAGTAAGAGTTTTGTGATATTGTATATTTCTTTTATTTTGTGATATTGATGTGTCTTGGTGCTTATGATTGATCATACCATTTTTTTATGTATTCCATTTTTTAGTAATATTATGTTATATTCTCTTGTTGTTCTATTAATGAGTTTCAAAATAAGAAGGATTTATTATTTGAGGATAAGTTATATACTTGGTATGAGAGTTTGTACAATACTTCACATACTAAATTTCTTTGGGTCATTTGGTATTTAATTTTTGAGGTGTTTTTTATTTATTTAAGCTTGAAATCGATAGCTTTTACTAAATAATAGTTTTGATAGAATTTCGTGAATATTTGTGAACCCACATATTCTTTGAGTGAAATTGTTACACCTTCCAAAACCCAACTATGTTGATATGACATTATTTTTTGGCTAAGCCTTTATAAAATAAGTTCTGATAATCTGTGTATCCTATGACTAACACCGAATTAGCTATATAATACTATCTTCATGATCATAATATTTTCTTGAAGTCACAAACATACTAATTCTAAAATACAAAAATTATCATGAGTTTAGTTTCACGACATGACAACCAAAAACTCCACCAGTACAAGAAGTTATGGTATTTTTTAATGTCACTACTTAATTAATATAGAATGAAAAATTACATAACAATAAGTGATTTTTATAGTAATGTAAATATCTAAGTCACAGTATTTTTACTACCATGAATTTGCAATATAGAATGTAAATGCCTTAGTCATGGTAATTCCTAATATCATGACTTTGTGTTCTAAATAATATTTATCTCAGTTGTGACTATCCCCAATATTTTGACTTTATGTTTCGAAGAGAAATTGTTTGTCTCATCATTCTTGTTGTCATGACATTTTTTACCAAAGAATCTTACTTGACACTTGAGTCATGATATTTCTTATTGTGATGATTTTTGTACTCTTGAGAAGATTCAACAAAATAATAATATCACGATCTCAAGTCTATACTATGACTTCCAGCTTAAAGAGTCACACAAAATCCTGGAGTATAAAAATAAATTTTTTCACAAAAGAAGAGAGATAGTAATCAAATTTTAAGCCAAGAGCATGCAAAACCTTAGGCAGCATGACTTCCAACCCCCAAATGGAGAAAAATCTAAATTAAATGCAAGAAAGAATTTGTTGGGATTATAGTTTGAAAATTAGATACTCACTTAAGCTATCATTGTGAACTCTCATTTCCATGAGATTCCACTCCAATCATCCCATGTAATTTTTTCCTCAATTTCAAGCTAAATTGGGATATAGAATTGGTTTAAAATATTTGTATTATGATGTTATGAATATATAATATTTATATTTGTGGTAATATTATAGTTTAAATATTGATAAATATGGAGGATGTTAATTAGATATAAAATTTATGATTTTCATAAAATCACAAGTTTATGTACGTTGATTATGGTAGTTGGTGATAAATAAATAATGCGATTTACTCATGACTTTTGATAAGAAAGAAGTAATCATCATTATAATCTTAATGAATGAGATAAATTTATATGTGAAAACCTAAGATTGAGATAATTTAATTATCATGAGTATGGTATTTACGAAGCCTAAAGTATAAATATATTTATAATATATCTATTATGCAAATTTTACAAGAAATAACATTCAATAGATGTATGAGTTAAGTAGAATATTTAACCTATGGGTTTCACCATATTGTGAGAGGTTTGTGTTAGATGTGGTATACAATAACATATATGTCATTGAAAATATGTAGGTGGATTATCTCATATGGTGGTGACAGTCTTATGAGTTATTTTCTTTTGTATGATTTCCATAGGTGAGATTCTTAGGAAGTCATAAGTTAATTGATGTGAACATGACACTTATACAGATGAAAGCTCAAATATATTTTTTATCAATTCATGTTCTCAAGACATTAAACATTAGACAATATAAATGTATATTAGTAGTCCTCATTGAGGGTAGTTGATGTATTGTCTAAAAAATGTCGACATATGAATGATCCATGAATGGAATGATGTGTGATTTCAATGATGAAATACCAATGGCACAACTACAAAAAGATTTTTTTTGTAGTGATAGTCTAAGAATGATAGTCACCTGATATTCTAAAAGGACACTGGTACATTTCCACGATAATCTATTATTCCTCTAACAACAAACACAACATTACCTAGATACTAAAGAGAATTTCATCATACAAAAGGAAATGAACTAATCATAGAGTCTACGTATCATTCTAAAAGATCAAATTTATCTACTCAACTTGTGCAGCAATTAGTTAAATATTGGTTGGTTAAATTATATACACAATCTTTATGGGATTGATAACTTGACTTATAACAAATTTTACTACTTGTACGACCCATATACTTATGAAACTCTATTAGATGAATTAATCAATCAATGAAGTTTTGGGACCTTGACACAAACAATAAATTTCATTACCATAAGGAGCAACAATGGGCTAGGCATGGTTCTGGACCTTGTTGTGATGGGTCAGATATGATAAATTAGGTTGTGCCTCATGCCATGTTGGAGTTTCCTAGATCACATGATACCATTACACCAACATATTGTGTTTATATATGGAATCACTTAATTAAATTAAATAATATATTATATTTATTGAACCTTTTGCTAAATATGTTTGGTTTTATCCTATTAATAATAAATCTCACATTCATACAATATTGATTCACTTCAAATTTTTTGCTAGGAAGTTTCTAGTAAACTCATTATTCAATTATACATTAATTAATTAATAATGTTGGAGAATACCTTGCATTAAAATATTTTCTAGCTTCACATAGAAGTTCTCACCTTACTACTTTTCATACTCACGAACAAAATAAAGATTTTAAAAATTATTACTATTACATATTTGAAATAAGACTTTACTTATTATATCTTGCCTCCATGCCCAAATCATTTTGAATTGAAGTTTCTGCCACAACAAACTGCCTAATTAATCAAATGCCTAAATTCAACTGTAGTTTTCTTTCCTTATGGAAAACTTCTCTTCCTTGATAAAAATTTGGACAAACTTCTAACTTTGGGTGTCTATATTTTCTTTGTTTACAATGTCATTTCCAAAAAGCTTGAGTCCAGATCCAAATCATGGGTTTTCATTAGATATTGTGTATCTCAAAGTGTATGTCTCTATTTTATTCTAGTGACTAATAGGATTAGTTTCTCTCACCATATTGCATTTTCCGAATCTTTACTTTGAACAAATCATGTGACCTATATCTCTCTCCTCACTAAAGTCATAGTTTTCCAAAATACCAATCACTTATGAATCCCCTCCCTCTCCTTGACATATCTCTCTATTCTTTCTATTGACACTATGTGTGGAAAATTTGTTGAAAATCACATGGATAATACCCAAGTAAAATCTTCTACATTTTTAATTCAAATGTTATTTGTTCCTTGTTATCATTCCATGCAACATGTTATGTCATCATTTCCTACAACATCATGTACATCTAAACAAAATAAGAATCACTACTTTCATCCATATCCCAACATATTTTGACTTTGTATCCGTCATCATTCCCATGTGATGTAATTAAAAAACTATCATCTTGATAATTAACAAAGAACAACAATGTCAGAATGTCAAAGATATTTTCCATGCTTTCCACTATCTCTAAATATACACTAAAGGATCCTCAATAGCATCAAGAAATATCAAATAAATTTGATGCTTTACTTCTTAATGACATTTAGGAAATGGTTTACCCATTATTCACTAGAACCTAGCTTGCTATAAACATAATTTCCACAATTAGCAAAAAAAACATGATGGCTCCATTGATTATTTTAAACTCCAACTCATTTTCAAATGATTTCAAAAATACTTGGCCATTGACGTTCATAAGATCTTCAATCCTTTTGTCAAGACTTAGAAGTGTCAAAATGAGTTGGGACTCCCTTGTGAGCTTGGATTGATTTGGGTCTGCCATTGCTGAAGTAATCTGTGTTTGGCCATTGGGGACAACCCTAATAAAATTATAAAAAGCTTTATTTTTTTAATATTTTTAAATTTATTTAGAAAGGCATCATATCATGTGTGCTTAGCCCAACCTATGTGATTTTGCCCAACCTCGAGCCAGGTAGGCTATTGTAGTGCCTTGCATGTGTCAGGAAAGGTAGAGCCTGGTTGACCTACATGATGGGGTGGGATGATTGGGTTCAGTGATTCCCTTTCCCATCCCAGATAGGCTAGATTAGGCTAGACCCATCCCACCAAGTTTGACACCTCTACCATGACTACTATAGTCCATCTCTTCCTTAGCATCTCACTATCCCCTGGTTGGCTTCTTGTCCAAATGGACATTATCAATATCTTTCTACCTAGTCATCCCATTGATGATATCTTCATCGATCAACATCTTTACGATTCATCAATCAATAATATTCATCTCATGTTTTCATATTTACAAAACTTTGTATGCTCTTTAATAATTTGATTGGGCTTAGTACCATGAGTTGGGCCAATTTGTTCTATCTCTAGGTTTTTTTAATTCCCATGAGTGCACATCAATTTTTTATGTAACAAATTTAGTTTCGCTACATATCCACTTGTCTATTTCTATGATTTTATATTGATAGCTTCCCATGATGACTTTTCATAAATGTCATTTCTTATTATGCCAACTAGTTCTCTCAACTATATTGGAGACTGGTCATTTTTCCTTGGTGTTGAAATTATTTTTATAAAGGTTGATCTTTTTCTATTATAACAATAAAACATTTAGGACCTTCAAGAAAAGAGCAAGATGATGTATGCAAAGTTAGTTCATTCATCAGTGTTTCCCCATGTCACTTTTATTTATGGTGGAACATCCTTAATGAATCCCTATAAAATTTATGGTTGGTAATCTTTGATGTTTCTTTCTTACTCACTCAAATATAACTTCGTATTTACTCAATTATTGTAATGAAACATCTACTTCACTAATTATTGCAATGAAACATGTATACAATTATTGCAAGAATTCTCTACCTTTTCTTCATGCCTATTATAATTTTGATTGGACATGCAAGCAAGATGATATATCTTCAACAAGTACCCCAATTTGTTTTCTTCAAAAGTAACTTCAGAAGCAAGATGCCTATTATACATTTTCTTGCCCCCTGATAAGCAAAATTCAATTGGCCAATTTATATGTTGAAGATGAGTATCAAGCTATTACTTTGATTGCTGCTTAAGTACTTTGGATTATATCTCTTCTCATGGAGCTTCTTCTCCAAATTGCATCTACCAGTCTTATTTATTGTGGAAATGAGGGGATGACCAACCTATGTATCAATCATATTTTCCATTCAAGAATGAAGCATATAACTATTATATAATAGATTTAAGTTCATGACCTAATTTAATCATATGTTCATGATCAAGTACAAGTGGTGTGTATTGTGGTGACTTTGTTACTCTACCTAATTTATTTAATTAAGTAATATTTCAAAAGTTCATTAATAATTTTTTTTATCAACTTAGATCCATAACTACATGGGTCTTACAAGTAATATAATAGACTTAAGTTTAGATATTAATCACATATAAAATATATCGGCAATTTAACTATCCAATAAGAGGCAACCCATTTTAAGTTGAAGAGATACTAAAATTGCTAAATAATCTTTGGTTCAAGGTTAATTACCTAATTATATGATGCTATTAATTTATTGATATATATTATGTTGGACATAGAATGAAGATTAGTATATTGTGTAAATGATCCCTCACCCTATTGGCATAAAAAGTTGTCACTATTGAGCCCTTCACAATGTGGTTCCCTTACTGCTATCCTCTTTATTACATCACTAGCCAAAACTTCCAAGGATCAGCTCTAAAAATTGTATCATTAATTATAAGCAAAATTTTAAATTACTTTTAAACTAGATAAATAAAAATTTATCAATGTAATAATTATGAAATTGTAGAATTATGTGTTAGTAAATTGTTAAATTTTAGCAAACATGAACTCATTGGAAGCAAAAGCTTCAAACAATAAAATCCACTAGGATCCAAGAAATTCGATGAAATTATTTATTAAGTAATTTCAAATATTACCATTTGTAGGCTGAAACCAAAATGTTGCAGAATGAAATCTTTATCTAAAGGTATCTACATAAATAGTCAATGAATAGGATTCTTGTGCTAGCACCTTACGCCAAGTATTTGTCCCACAAAAATGATTAGATCTATCCACACAATTTGGATCATACTATTTTCCTTTGAGATATCCATAAAAGCTTTCAAAATCTTGTTAAAAAAATTTTTCTATGTATATATTTAACCCTTAATGTGTGTGTGTGTGTGTGTGTAACTCATATTTTCTTTAATTAAAGACAACCTTTTTCTTTTTTAAAAGAAAATTATTCTACTCATTTAAAAGAAAGTCAATATCTCTCTAATTACAAACAAAGTCATTAATCCTTTTTAAAAGAAAGTCACTATCTTACTTAACAAAAAGTTTCTATCTCCCTTTCAAACATCCTTATTCTGATTTAAAATGAATTTAAATCAAAGTCCATGAAGTATTTATGGGCTTGGACTCGGGATAGTTAATGGGATAAAAAGACAGCTTTTATAATATCACATTACAACTCATTCTTGTATGTGGCACTATAAGTTCAATTAATATTGATAGCATGCACAAATCATATTCTAAAACTATAAGTTATAGTTGATTATAGGAAGACATTATAACTACAAAAATTAAGTGAATTTGATGACTCAAAAAACCTTATCCTAGTATGATATCGATCCTTTGTCACGTGATATTTTGATTAAGCATAGATCATTAAAACATATCATCTTTATGCAACTTAATCATTTCTTGATTCTCAAGCAGACTAACTAAATAAATAATATCGATAACTTTTATAAATCTCTTCAAGTATTGTTTTGATGCCAAAACTTATTGTTAGTGACATGGATCCCAAAAGCTAATTGAACAATTATTTTTTATCCAAAAAAGTTTCATAAATATATGGGTTGTATGAGTAGTAAAGTTGGATGTTAGTTAGGTATTAATCTCAAAGGGATTATGTAAAGAGTTTGACCAACTAATAATTAATTAAAGATTGCTTGAGTTGAGTAGATAAACTTGGATTTTTGGAAAGATATGTAGACTCTAGATTGGATCATTTCCTTGTGTATGATAATAATGCATTAGTTTTTAAAAAAATATTTTATTTTTCTACCAGGCAAATAATAGATTAGTGTGGAAATATCTATGTTATTTGGGCATACAAAGTGGTCATCAACATTTGACTATCATTATTAAAGATAATTTCCTCATAGTTGTGCCCTTCGTAATTTCAATTAAAACCAAACATCAATCTGGTCATGGTCATTCACATGTTAACGTATTTTTGGAAGTATGGTAACTACCCTTGATGACTACTATGAGTATACATTTTTATTTTCTAACCTTTAATATCTTAAATAATAAAAATAATATGATAATAAATATATTAAATATTATATACTTTTTAAATACCATAATAATATCAATTAACATATGCTTTCCCATCAATCTCATATATAAAAATCATACAAGAAAAAATAACTCACAAAAAAAATCGTAAACATATGATATTTCTCTACTTGCATATGTTTCGTGACATACCTATCATCAACCATCACAATTAACAAAGACTCTCATACTATGGTGAAACTCCTAGGTTAGATATTCCATTAAATCTACATCTTAATCAAAGGTCAGTTCTTTTAGAATATGCACAATAGATTCATCATAAATATGCTTGTGTTTTTGGTTTTATAACTCTCTTACTCATAATAATTAACTTACCTCAATCTCAAGTTGTCACAAAAAGGATTATCTCAATCATTAAAATTAGAGAGATTTTCACTTTCTTCTTATCATATCATGGGAGTGTATCTCATGATATAAATGTCATCGTCCACCATGAATGACATGCATAAGCTTAGATATATTGAAAACTCAAAATTTTAGTTTTGATTAGCATTCATATCAATTAATAGTTAAACCAAAATATTAAAACAAGCATAAATAGTATACATTCATATTATCATAGCACAAGTATTTCAAACTAATCCTATGTCTCAATATAGTATAATATTATGGAATAATTCATGCAAGATATTTGGAGTGACATCTCATAGAATCGAGAGCTATCACTAATGGCCTTAGTGAGGATCTAAGTCTCAAATCCTAATCCAAAATAATTACTACTTATGTTTGCCTTTGATTTTTTTCCTAATTGGGGTTTGATAGTTATGTTGCCTAAGGCTTGCATGCTCTTAGCTCAAAATATGAATCCTCGTCTCTCCTTTTTTTTTTGCAAATTCTTCTAAGTGTGACTTTTTTACTTTGAGGTTCAATATGGTTATTTAAATTGGAAGGCACAACACTAGCTTGAGACCATGACTTAATGTCATGTTGAATCTTCTATAAAGTACAAAAGTCATGATAAATAGAATGCTATGATGAAAATAGTTTTTTGGAACACAGAGTCATAATACTAAGAATTTCATGACTAAATTAATACTCAATAGGGCATTAATTTTGTCATTTATCAAAGGAATGCAAAGTCATAGTATTAGGAATGACTATGACTTGTGCATTTATCTCTAGAATGCAAAGTAATGACACTAAGAATGACTATAGATTTTTTGTTTCTCTCTAGAGGACAAATTCATGGTGGCAAAAGGTTTTATGACCGAATAAATGATCTCTGGAGCATATAGTCATGGCAGAAAATATTATTTTGAATAAGTTTACCGGGTGTTTTTGGTTATATACTAATTACATCACAACATTAGGAATAAGGATGAACTCTTATACCTATTGAGTATTTGGTTGACATGATGTAAAAAAAAAAGATCGTGGTCATCATTGTATTTTAGAGATAGTGTGGTGGAAACTCCAAGAAAATATATAGCCACGAAGATGGTGTTGCATTGAGAAAAGATTATGACAACTTGGTTGTAAAGTCATGACTTACAAAGATTGTCATGATTAGTTTTGTAGAGTTATAATCAAGAAAAGATATCATAACTACTCAACAGTCTTGTGGAAGGTGTAACCAAGTCATGATATGATTAATGTCATGACTCTCGATTATTTTTCTCTCCTCCAAGGCATGACTCCACCAAGTTTACTGATTTTATCCAAAAAATATCTAATTTCACTAATATTCATTAAATTCTATCAAAATAGTCATTTACTAAAAATATCTCTATTTAAAGCTCAATTACTTGCAAATACATGAATAAATGTATGTTAAACAACAGAAAAATATTAGTAAGTTAAGTATTGAACAAACTTTCATACTAAAGTATTACTTATCTTTGAGCAATAAATATTGCTCTCTCTTTGAAAATCATCAACAAAAACAAGAATAAAAATATAGTACTATATTACAAAGGAAAATAATATATAATATATCAACTTGGATAAAAAAGGTGGGTGGTATGATACATCGTGAAGATTAAACTTTTGAAATTGAAATTTTACCTTAGAGGGCTCAAATGGGTACATGGATGTGGAAAGTTTTTCTAAATCACCCTTTTTTCTTCCTACCCATTTCATCATATTTGCAAAAATACTATATAATATATATTTTCATCTTTCAATGGAGTTCAATGAATCTTAAAATGAACCCAAGGTAAAGTACATATGCTTTTAATTTACATTTTATTTTCCCATATCTTTAATCCACTATTTCTCTCTATAATATATTTTATCCTCAATTCCTTGATCTTGACCCCTAATCATTTTTTACACTACAAGAAAAATCACATTTAGCTAGGGACAATTTCCTAGCTAAATGGGCATTTTCCGTCGCTAAACGGAAAATAGCGATAGATTACTGACGGATAGGTTCCCTATCTAAAGTGCTTCTTGCTAAAATTTAGTGATGAAAAAATCACTTGCTAAAAAAGACAAATTTCTTAGCTAAATTAGAAAGCTAAATGAGATTTTTGGTCACTAAACGAAAATAACGATGAAAGATTTCCAAGCTAAAGTGCTGGTCAATAAATTTTAGCAACAGAAATAGTCACTAGTTAAATAAATTTAGCGACAAAAATATTCCCTAGCTAAATAAATTTAGCGACGGAAAATCCGTCGCTAATTTTAAGATTTCTCTAGCTAAATTAGCTAGGGAAAATTCACTAGCTAAATTAGCAAGGGATTTTTCCCTTGCTAATTTAGCAAGGGAATTTTCCCTAGCTATTTTAATTTCAAAAATAATTTCGGAATTTAATTTATTTAAAAATTTTTTAATTAAATAATTTAATATGTTTGTATCAAATTGAATAAAAATTAAAATTATAAATAATTTATAATAAATAAAAATTAAAATCATTTAATATCTTATTATAATTCAATTATTTACATAATTGAAACAAAAAAAATAACAAAATTTTATTACATGTTTTTCATTAGTGTATCTACCGACATTGCATAAATATAATATATCCATTCATTGACATTGTTTTCTCTCTATTTGCTCCTCCGATCATCATTTTTCTACGGCAACAAAGCTGTTCGGGGCACGACACATAATATCTTGTAAAAAATCTTATCACTTATAAAAGCTTTGTATGAGGAATAATATGGTATCATATCTGTAAGAAATTTTAACCACTCAGTCAAATTAAAAAAAAGTTATGTTTTGATACATATATAATTCTGTAGTATATATATAAATATATACTAGCATTTCACTCTTACATATATTACTGTAGTATATGTACATAAAAATAGTAGTATTATGTGTACATATAAACTGAGTACAAATATACTCAGTATATATGTATATAAAATATTGTAGTATTATATATACGTATATATTGACTTTATTCGTACGTATATACCTCATTTGGTGTTGTTGCTGCTGCCCCAATGCTGCCGTTGCTGTCATTGCTGCTGTTGCTGCCAATACCACTATTATTGTCACTGCTGCCACCATTGCTTCCGTTGCCGCTGCTGTCGCCAATGCCACTACTACTGTCGTCGCTGCTGCCCACTGGCAATGTTGGCCACTACAGTGGCTGCCGCCACTACCACCACTGGCCACTACCAATGCTGGTCATTGCAGCGGCCGCAGCCACTGCCCCCACTGCTCGTGCTACTACTACATGCCACGGCTGCTGCTACCACTATTGCCGCCGCTGCTACCGCCACCGCCGCTACTTCCACTACCACCTCTGCCACTGCTACTGCTGCTTCCGGGACTGCCCCTGCTTCTAGTAAGCTGCTGCTGCTATCGTTGTCATCACTGCTTCCGGTGCAGCCGTTGTAGCAACCGTAGCTGCAGCAACTCCCGCCACTACCGCCGCTACCACTCTCGTCGCTGATGCCACTGCTGCTACCGCCATTGCAGCCCCCGCTGCTACCCTCGCCACCACTACCGTTACTACTGCTTCCGCTGCTACCACTGCCATCACTATTGTCGCTACCGCTGCTGTTGCTGCTACTGCTGCTGATAATAGGTTTTTACATATATATATATATATATATATATATAAATAGGCTAAAACTCTGCCCAAAAAATTTGGAGACACAAATAATTTCACAGATATATAAAAATAGTTATTATAGACATGAACAAACACAAATTAAAGTTGATTGTCATACAGCTTAAACTAAAATTTAATTAAATAATTTAATATTTTTATATTAAATTTAATAAAAACAGAAACTATAAATGAAAAAATAAATTAAACAAAAAAAAATTCATTTAATACCTTATACTAATACAATATTTTAAATAACTAAAATAAAAAAAATAACAAAAATTATATAACATCTTATTAATCAATATATCTACCAACTCTACATAAAGTATAATTTATTAATGCATTGACGTTGTTTTTTCTCCCTCTGCTCCTATGATCACCAACTTTCCGCTGTGAAAATGCTATTTGGTTGCTGTGAAAATGCTATCTGGGTCACTGTGCATCATGTTTGTTGAAATATTTATTCACTTTTATAAGCTTCGTATGGGAACAATGTTGTACCATATCTATACGAATTTCAAACCACCAAATCAAATCAAAATAAATAAAAAAACTATATTTTGATAAATATATATTGTTGTAGTAAATATGTACATATATACTAGCATTTCACTCGTACATATATTACTGCAGTATATGTACATATAAATAGAGAAAAAACAGAATTGGAGAAGATTTTCTAAATGGATTTTTTTTATTGAATAATTCTTTTTTTTATAGCTCATACACGTGACAGATTTGAAAGAAAAAAAAACCGATATTCCTAAATTAGTTCCCTAAAAGTAGTAATCAAATAAACTACCATTTATGCAGGAGAAGTTGTTGCCCTTAGGAATCCTTGACACCTGCCATATTCAACGAATAGATTTTTTTAATGAGTATAATCACCCTTATCTCTCCATAAAATGTGGGATACACCTTATACGTTTGAATCAGAGTTGCCAATACCCTCCCGCAAACTGAGCCGGGGCTGAAGACAGTTTGGTGCGAAATGAAGGTAATATATCTTTTGGGACAGATTTTGTAAAGAGATCAGCAACCTGGTTAGTCGAAGGTATATGTTGAGTGACAAGAAGCCCAAGAGCAACACGTTCACGTACAAAATGATAATCCAATTCGATATGTTTACTTCGAGCATGGGAAACTGGATTTATTGTCATGTAGAGAGCGCTAATATTATCGCAGTAAAGAGTTGACGAAGTAGTAAGTGAGTTGCTGGTTGAAGGAGGTTCAACTAAACGAGAGTTGGATGGTAGCGTAGGATCACTTGGCGAAAGGATTGTTATAGCGAGTGGTAGTGGAATATGGGAGTGCGCTAGCGAGATAGACTCTTGTAGGGGGGTATCTAATTCAGAACAACTAGAAGAAGGCAGCCAAGAATCAAAAATATGATGGACATGAGAGGCTGAAATAAATGACGTATATAATTGGAACGGAAAAATAGTTTCATTAAAGACGACATGGCGAGAAATAATAAAACTATTACAGACCATATTTGCACAAAGATGAAAATAAAACTATTACAGACCATATACGTATATTTAAAAACTTGTGTGATAACCTTGCTGCCATTGGCAAGCCTATCCCTGATCAAGAAAAGGTGTTTTGTCTTCTCACAAGCCTTGGACCACAATATGAAACCTTCACCACAACAATGCTAAAACCCCCAAGACCAACCTACACAGAGCTGATTTCACAATTGCAAAATCTAGACCACCGCCGAAATTGGTTCTCAACTCAATCCGATGCTTCTCTCTCTCCTCTTTCTCCACATTTAGCCTTCTATGGACAACAACAAAAATAGATACGAAACTTCACACCTAGGAACCAAAATAACTCCTTCACTTCTACAGGTCGTGGTTTTCAAGCACAACAGCCTTGTAGTCAAACACAAGGCTATTCAGGAAGGCCGAATACACAATAACGCAGACCACCACCACTTGGAGAATGACGAATGACTACTGCAGAAAGAGAATTGTATCGTGATGTAATCTGTCAATACTGTGACAAACCAGGTCATATTGCAAAAATCTACTGGTGGTTACCGAAGACAGCAAAACAGAACAATGACCTCCCACAAGCTCTTGCAGCACTCACACTAGACAATTTAATTCTTGACACAAAATGGACTTCAGATACCAGAGCTTCATATCATATGACTGGACAGCAAGGTATGTTAAAAAATGTTCATAAATATAGTGGGACTGATTCCATCATCATTGGAGATGGATCCTCTTTATCAATAACAGGCATTGGGAATTCCTCTATCAACCAAAAGGGTGATGTTTTACCTCTTGATGATGTTGTTTTAGTACCAAATCTCAAGAAAAATTTACTCTCTGTCAGTCAACTCACCTCTCAATTTCCTGTTAATTGTGAATTTTCTAATGATAATTTTTGTGTGAAGGCACGGAACACAGGTCATCCTCTCATAACAGGGAAACAGAAGGGTAATTTATATGTCTTGTCCAATGAACCAGAAGCATATTTTTCTTATCGATTCAAATCTGGTACTACAGACATCTGGCATCAGCGTTTAGGTAATCCACAATTTTCTGCAATTCAATTCTTAAAGAATAAAGGGTTAATTGAAGTTGTAGGCTCTTCAAAGGCAGAACACTTATGTGATAGTTGTTAATTACGCAAATTGAGTAAACTTCCATTTATGCAGAAAAAGTTGTTGCCCTTAGGAATCCTTGACACCAGCCATATTCAACGAATAGATTTTTTTAATGAGTAAAATCACCCTTATCTCTCCATAAAATGTGGGATACACCTTATACGTTTGAATCAGAGTTGCCAATATAAACTATAGTATTATGCGTACATATATACTGAGTACATATATATACTCAGTATATATGTACATAAAGAGGGCTAGCTTATCAAAAAGAGGGCAAGCTTATCAAAAAGAGGGCTAGTATATATGTACTCAGTATATATGTATATAAAGAACAAAACCAGAATAAAAAAATTGAAACCTACAAATAAATATCATAATTATTTGCTACACATAGACAAAAATAAATAATAGTTTAGAAATAATTCTCATACTCAATCATCCTTATAATTTGTAAGGAATGCTAGCCTCTCCTGCAAAGATTCACAGCTGGATCTCAAAATGCTATCTGTTGTGCCAATACCGCTAACTGTGACTCCATATAATACATCTACGGTTGCATTACATTTTTAATTTCTTTCATCTCATGGTTCATTTCTTTAATTTCTTGTATTTCTTTCATCAAATCAGTATAATGCTCTTCCTTATGTTCTTTAATTTCATATATTTCTTCCTTAAAATTAAATATTTGCTTATCCTTCTTTTTCATTTCGGTCTCCATAACTATAATACGTTCATTTGTTTCCAATTTTTGTTGTTAGACCACCTCATCCACCATTGCTGAGACAAATGAATTAGAAGCACGACTACGACAACAAAATGGCACTCTCTTTGAGGTGTCAAATGGGTCGGGCCGGGTCGGCCCAGACTTCCCCGTTTTTTTGAGCATGGGCGTGATTTCGTGCCGTGCCAGGCCCGCTCGGGCCGGCATGGCCGTACGGGCCAGACCAGGCCGTACGGGCTAGTAAAAATTTTTTTTAAAAAATTTTTATTTTATTTATATAAATTATTAAATTATATATAAAAATTTAGATAATGTATAATATTATATATTTATAATATGAAAAATGTTAAAATTTATTAAAATAACAAAGTTTAAAATTTTTTAAATAATGTTATATAAAATTAGTTTAAAATTTATTAGAATTATATAATATAGTTATAAATTTTTAAATAAAAAAATAAAAGAAAAAAATAAATAAATCAATACATTTTGTTTATAAAAATAAAAATAAAAAAAAACATAAGCAACTCAAATGAAAAATGACCAATAAGCAATTTGATACTGAAGGTCCGAACCAAACAAATTACAGTTACAACAAAACATATATATAAAGCATACAATCAATAAAAAATAAGACATCGAAATCAAAAAATAGTAGATTATCATCAATCGTCAATCAGCATATCATGAGCATCATCAGCAATCAACTCCTCCGCTATCGCAATGGATGAGGCTGTAGTCCCTGTCCCAGTCCCAGCTCCAGCATGATCATAGATGCTAAACCTCGAATCCTTCCAATCCTTCAAACAAGCCAAGGCCTCAACAATATCTGGACGTAATCTTGATATCTTATCCGAAATCATGCTCACTGCAATAGAAAAAGCAGACTTTAATGCTATGCTCGACACTGGAGGAGTCAGTAGATCCCGTGTCAACCTAGATAGCACAGGAAAGGTGGACTCATATGATTTCCACCACGGTAATATATCAAGATTCTTAGTATTAGAATGTGATAGAATTGAGCTGTAATCGGTATCTAAATACCGAGAAAGCTCGCTCCTATGTGATGGTCCACCCCTACGTTTGCCCCTCGCTAGCTGAATGGAAAAATCATCATCTCCGAATAAGGTATCAATGTCTGTAATCACAGTCTCACCACTACCACCACCATACCTAGTATCGTAGTATGTGAATATGACAGTCAACTTCTCGTGAATGAACCATTAGGTGGCTCTTCCAGGTTCATGCATGAGGAAATGTATGTCAGGGTGTTTTTTACCCCTTCCACCTTAACCCTAGGGTCCATGCATGCAGCGAGGCAAAAAAGAGATGGAACGGTGGACCAGTACTTCAAGTACTTTGTTTCCATCTCTACAATCATATGGCTAAGTGTCAGGTCAGCTCGATACTTCCTAAACATGCTACTAATATTGCATATGCACCGGAGTACAATGCAAGTGGTGGGGATATAAACCGACGGACACATGTTCGTCGTGTCATAAAAAAATTTCAGTAATTTCATAAATGAAATTTCTGAAGCCCAGTCAGTGTCGTCAATAATAAGTTTGTCACTCTTACTATTGACGTAGTCGGATATCACGTGTTCGTATCCAACACAAAATTCTAACATCAAGTACGTGTAATTGCAACGATGTCTCACATCCGATTGGAATTTCTTCTTCTTAAGATTCGCAGACAAACAGAGACTATCGAACTCTTGTTGTCTGCGAGGAGTACGAATATATTTTACTGCATTACGTATATTATCCTACACGAGGGAACACACCTTCATACCCTCTTGAACAATCAGGTTAATCACGTGACACATGCATCTGACATGAAAAATCTCTCCTAATGCTACGTCTCTAATATTCCTAATAAACATGTTGATCGCTACTTCATTATTAGATGCGTTATCGAATGTGACACTAATAATTTTATTTTGAATTTATATTTTCTAAAGATTTTCATCATACACTCAAAAATGGTCGGGCCATCATGAGGATGAAGAATCTCATAGAATCCTAAAATTTTTTTATTCATAGTCCAGTTAGAATCTACATAGTGGCTGGTGGGACATACATATGATGATTCATCGTGACTTGTCCAGATATTGGACGTCACGGACACCGCTCCACTATATGCCATAAATTCATTAATTATTTTTTGTTTTCTAACTTGTATATGTTTAGTATGTCATTCCTAGATGTGGACCTAAGAATCCTATGATAAGCAGACTAAAAATATGTCTCCATGATGCACACTACCCTTGGATCATTCGAAAATTTGATCGGAAGACCCATCAATGTGATAAGTCTGACCGTGCCGTCCCTACCCAACTAGCTGGAGTATATGAAGGGAGTAAACTTTGAGACTGGACTCGATCCATTCTCAAAAAATACAGTTCCAAGTTGGGTTTACTTAGGATCTAATGGACCATGTTTTTTGGTGCATAATTCGGCATGCCTCTTAAGGTGCCCACTCCCAAACAAACTCTTACATGTTAAAAGTCTCATACAATATTTGCACTGTGCCATTTCTTGTTCCTCACCCCTAACATTTTTTTGTTTTATTATATTTAAATGAGTCCAAACTATAGAAGTCCTCCTTGTTTTTTGTTTTTTAGAAGTTTGGGTTGAGACGACTAGAGAAACCAAAGTTTCAGCAGCCTCAGACCTCTGTGTAATATTTTCATTTTCTAAATTTAAATATGTTTCATTAGTATTTATCATTTTTAGGATTTTTGTTATTCAGAATAGTTATTTAGAGACTAGAAGACTGATTTTAATATTTTCTATTTTGGTCTAGAGAGATAAACTAGAGAGAGAGAGTTAGAAAAACTTAAAATAAATTACCAGGTAAAAGCAGTGACGTCGGTCACATGCACACTACATCACAGTCAAGCTCAAAGTTCAAAACTCAAGTTGAGATTCCTGAAAATCTAAGCCGAATGCCGAAATCCCTAGTTCCGAGAGCGAGGAGCAAGATTTTTGAGAGAGAAAATGAGCGATTTGAGAGAAAATATGTTTACGAAAAACATAAATGTAAAAGAGGGGGGGTAAATTTTATAGATTAAAGAAAATAATTTTTTTTTAAATAATTTTTTTTGAATTTTATTTAATTTTTTAGGGAGCAAAATCATGAGGGCCATTGGATTCTGCCCCCTAGCCGTTGGAGGCGAGATCAAATGGCTGAAATTTAATTTTTTTTTCCGTTGGGGGGGGGGGGGGGGAATTGGGTTGGTTCGGGCCTCGTGGGACCGTGGGTTGAGTCCAATCAGACACGACCCGCGAGTGGGGGGGGGGGTGAAGCAAGGGGGTCGGGCTCGGGCCTCGAGGGATAAATTTGGATCATCTGAGACTTATTGTCAACATACTGACCATCCACTTTCTTCACATGCATCTCCTTGAAAATCTCATAAAAATTTGGATCTCGCTCCAAATCTCCAGCCTAGAAAATGTTTTTATTAAGTCATAAAAAAACAAATGATAAAAAAATTTAACAAAATTAATAAAACCATGCAGAGATTTTATTTATTGGACTATTAGGACAACCACTAAATATAGACATGTTTATAATTTTAAATTTGTACCAAATCTCGAGTGTTCTCAATGCTCGACTTTGACCCTCTAGTGTGTCAACAGATTTCTATACCTAGTCCAGCTGCCTCACTTCGTCAATTTTCACAGGCAATATCTGTTTTTTTTTTCACATCTTACTCCTCCCAATAATTAAGCCACTCAGACCAGTCTTCCTCGGATATAAAAGCATGCCTTTCTTTCATTTTCTTTAATTTATGTACAAAATCAGAAAACCATTGAGCAACTTTGATCTTCCATAATCACTTTATCTTTGCATCAATTTGGGTGCCCATGTGCACCGATTTTATAAATAGAAAAATGATAAAAGAATTTATATTAACAACAAGAATATAATTATTTACTACTTGAATAATAACCAACATAAATGTTAAGTAATTAGATAATTATTTTTCAATGCTTTTGTTTTGTTATTTTTACCTGAAAGTAATTAAAATATGACTCTTTTGTCGGTTCAGAAAATTTCTTCTAGGAGAAAGCTTTAGAATCAACCATTTTATTGAAAGACTTTTTAATTATAGTCGAACACATATGAGATGGAATAAAACTATATAAATAAATAAATAACATTGAAAACAAACTAATCATAACAATATAAAAAAACCACTAACAATAACATCAAAATTTTTTCAAGTCATTTCTACATATTTCTTTAACCTCTCATCCACAATCTCAATTTCTAACTTTGCACTGACTGTAGAGGAAGGTACAACCTTTGATGATGTTTGGAATAATGTGATAGTTAGATGTCTCAATAATGGTGATGGTGATAGTAATAATGATTGTGATTGTGATGTTGAAGTCTGGTTATGGTGACTATGAGATAGTACTGATTCTGCAACATGATATAATATACTAGATGAATTTGGTTCATTTCTATGTCCACGTCTACCTCCACCAAGGCCACGTCCTTTAGGCATCATCAGCTGTACAAAATAAAACATAGACCAAAAAATAAAGATATGATGAACAAGGATGTATTTTTGAATAAAAAATTGATATATTTCAACAAAATATAAAGTCTTTGAATAGTTTAAATTTCTAATAAAATTATAACAATTTAATTATCGGCATCACTATCATCCTCCAATGGATATTCTGATATTTCGTCTGATTTTGATAGAAGTTCAAACTCATCTTCTGATAGAAATTGATCATCTTTAATTTCTATTATGCCACCATTTGAGTCACCTAAATTTTTTGGATCTTCATCTACATTCACAGGCTTAATATTATTTATGTCATCTTCATGGAATGCCGGTGCAATTTCTAAGTCTGTACTTCTTAGTTGCGATGTTGGTACTTCAAATTTTGATCAAGTTTTGAAATCACCCACCAATCTCTCTTATTACTAGATAAACTTGGATATGTACAATAATATACCTGAGCGGCTTGAACTGCCATAATAAATGGCTCATATCAATTATATTTATGTTTATGGTTAACATCCACTAGCTTATTATCCGAATGAATATTTGTGCCCACATTTCGTGTATGATCAAACCACTCGCACATAAATAATACAATCATATTATTTTCAAGTCTAGGATACTCCAACTCAATAACTTCTTTGAGTTGATCATAATAATCAATCTCATCTGCACTATAACCCGAGCCTTTAATGCATGCACCACTATTCATTGTTATTTTAGAAGAACCATGTCTGATAGTGTGAAATTTATATCCATTAATAAAATACCCAGGATATATTGTCACATATCTAAATGGGCATTTACTTATATTCTGAATGAAAATTTTTGAATCTCCATTTGAAGGATCAACTACCTGTGACATAAATTTAAAAAATGATATTAATAAATAAAAGATACTAATAAATTAAATAATTCAAAAATATAAAACTTAATAATTCTCACATGATTTTTTGAACCAATTCGCAAATTCAGTTTCTGGCATATAATCGATATCACTACTGGAAATTACTGGATGCCTATATTTTAACAGCTCAACATAAATACTGTACAAATATAAAAAGAGAGAAAAAATGTATATCAATTTTTAATAATTCTTATTAAAGATAAAATTAAACTATGATTAAACCTGCAACCATTTTGGTTATAATTACTCAATATATGGTGCAACCTCCTCAAAATTAAGTAACACGTAGCTCTGTGTTGCTTTGAACTCTTCATCTGTTATACATCTTTTCATTGCTCTTCCAAATGCTCTTCCAGGGTGTTTAAAGATAGATAATTTGTCCACAAAATCATCTTCTACCATCACATGACCTTCATTATTATGCGGTACATTTTTATTCTTTGTATTGACATGATCCTCAAAATAATAAGAACAAAATGATGATGCTTCTTCTACGAAATATGCATTTCAAATTGAACCTTCAACTTTTGCCTTGTTTCTAATATTCAATTTCAACTTACGAAGATACCTACAACCACAATGTTAGGTTTCAATTAGATTAAATTACAATATTACTTAAAGTACGAAATAATAAAGCACAACAAATTATATGTATTTATCTTTCAAAAGGATAAATCCACCTAAATTGCACTGGTCGTACAATCCTTGCTTCATATGCTAAATGGACCGGAAAATACTCCATTGAGTCAAAAAAAACTTGGTGGGAATATCCATTCAAGCTTACAAATAATAAGTGGAATGTCATTCTCCAGCCTCACCATGTCATCTATTTTGATGGTGGTTGCAGTTAGCTATTTGAAAAATAAACTATGTTTTGTAAGGACCTTCCAAACACTTAGTGGAAGTAATTTACAGAATATAATTGGTATTAATCTCTGCATAAATACATGACAGTCATGACTTTTCATTCAAAATAACTTAATATTTTTCATATACACGCATCTACCCATATTTGACACATATCCATAAGGGAATTTCAAATTTTTAACCCATTCACACTATATCTATCTTGCCTTATTATCAAGTGTGTATTAAGCTTTAGGGAATTTTTCTGTTTCCTCATTCAGGTTTCAATTCAGGACGCCGACAGTAATCATTCAGCTCTTGTCTTGATTTTAAAGTGTCTTTTGTTTTTTAGTCTAGATTAAGGACAGTGTTGAAAATATTGTAAAAAACATTTTTTTCAATATGCATTACATTTAAGTTATGATGAATTAAATTGGACTTCCAATAGGGTAAGTCCCAAAATATACTACATTTCCTCCTGCCAAATAATATTCCTATTGGTCAATTACTTCCAGTAGCTTCCTTTTCAGTTATATTCTTCAAACCCAAACTCTGAATCTCTGTCATAATATCATCTCTTGAACAAACTACTGGTGTAACTGTTATCACGGTTTTATTTTTTCGAAATGCAGTTCTATTTCTTTGAAATGGATGATTCATAGGTAGAAACTTATGATGGTTATCAAACCATGATTGTTTACCACTAAATTTGAGGATAAATGCATCAGAATTTGTCATGCAATACGGGCATGTGAATCTTCCTACATTACTCCAACCAGACAACATTGAATACATAAGAAAGTCACTTACTGTCCACATAAGGGCTGCCTGCATAATAAAATTTTGCTTCTTTGACATATCATATGTATTCACTCCAACATCTTATAAATGATTTATCTCTACAATAAGAGGCAGCAAGAAAACATCCAGCGTGTCTTTCGGATTTTTTGGCCTTGGAACCAATATTGACAAAAACATATATAGCTCCATACACTATAACAGAGGCAAGTTATAAGGTATCACTATCACTGGTCATGTTGAACATTATTGTCTAGTTTGCCCAATTGGCTGAAATCCATCAGTGTAGAGACCAAATCTTACATTTTGACTGTCTGCTGCAAAATCTTGATGTATATAATTAAAATGCTTCCAAGCAAGTGAATCTGATGGATGACGCATTACCCCTTCATCAACCTCATGCTCAGAATGCCACCTCATATCATTTGTTGTAGCATTTGATGCATATAGTCTCTGTAATCAATAAATATATGGAAAATAATACATCTTCTTAATAACAACCTTCAATTTTTGTAGTGTATCTACAAAATGAGGTGCCTTCCTAAATTGAGGATGATCACAAAACTTACAGCTAATTAAATCACTATCAGTGCCCAAATATAACATGCATCAATTTAAACAATAATTAATTTTTTTCTTTGGTAGACTCATTCTTCGTATTAACTTCTTAGTGTTGTAAAAGTTGTTAGTGATCAAAATATTATCCGAAACAATCTTTTTCATCAATTTTGTCACCTGATCAAATAATTTCTCAGACATATAATTTTCTGACTTAATGCTCATTAGTCGAGCCACAAGTGACTAATCCGAATGTGTTTTACAACTAGGCCACAACTCTTTATTTGTAGCTTTAAGCATTTCATAAAATTTCCAAGCTTCAAGATTAGGTGGTTCATCCATGTAATCCATATTGAAGTCAACACCAGCAGCTTCTGTGATCATTCTATGCTATGTATTTGATGATTCTTCACCACAAGCAAATGATTCAATACTCTCATTTTGGTCAATATTCAGAGCCATTGTACTTTCCCCATGATAAATCTAAATAAAATAATTTGGCCTAAAGTCATATTTAGCCAAATAATATCTTATAGTGTTTGCATCACGAAAAGGGATATTCTGACACTTGCGATGATTACATGGACACTTATTTTTTTCTCCATCCATCAATCTTGATTGACTACATGCAAAATTGATGTAAGTTTCAAGCCCAAGTCAAAAAATCTTTATGCAAAAATCCATTAATAACTTTTTTGTACATTCACTGATGATCTGAGCTCATTTTGCCATGTTTTATTTACAAAAAATAATGCCTAATCATTATTTTGAATAAAACATTCTATTACTTCAAAATATACAAATAATAAAATAAAATTACTTACATATGAATATTTAAAAATTAAAATATCGTGAATATAAAGGCAATGCCTTTGTAGAATCTACATTAATAGATAAAGTAATTTTAGCATGATAAAGATTAATAGATATCATAGTTATACTTGATAAAGGGTGCAAAATTCAATAATGCACAAGAAAGGAGAGCAAAAAAAGAAAGACATTTAATGTTTGAAGGAGGAGAGAGAGAGAGAGAGAGAGAGATAAGGTGGGAAGAAAGAGGGGCAGAGAAATGGGGAGACGGGGGAGAGAGAGAGAGGGAGATAGAAGGAGATGAAGAGGGTGGGAGAGAAATAGTGAAAGAGAGGGGGAAAGAGGGAGAGAGAGAGAGTGGTGGAGAGAGAAAGAACAAGCAAGAAAGAAGAGCGAGAAAAAAATTAACAATAAACAGAGTGTGACACAAAGAAAAAGAGGAAGAGAATGACAGAAAGAATAATAGAGGGAGAGAGAGACCCATATAGAGTGTAGTGTTAGAATGAAGAAGTATAAAAAAATATGAGTTCATTAGTACAAACCTATCAAATATTATAATTTTTGTTATACATAAGTTCATATTTGAACCTGATGCCTATGGGTTGGGATTAGGTAAGAGTACGACCCTTTATGTATTATACCATATATGAGCTTGATCAACGAGCACTCTCATGCTATTTGCTTACATATTGTTGATATTATATCTTTAGCCATTTTATTTCAAGTTAGTGCACCAAAATTGTATTATCCCATATATAATTATATGTTTGGATACATATAATAAATGTAGTTATAAATAGTTACATTTAGTTTAACATATAATTATATATAGATATATGCATACAAGTAGTTATAAGTAAATATAAATAAATGTATACAAAGTTATAAACAATTATTTATATTTACATATATGTATACATATATGTATACATAATTAAAAATAAAGTTATATTTATTTATATAGAGTTTTTTATTGTTATACAAATATTTATATATAGTTATACACATTTAGTTAAACATTATGTTGTATATTTTTATACATATAATTATAAATATAGTTACATGTGCTTATACATATAGTTACACGTATAGTTAAACTTATAATTATACATGTATGTATATATATTTTTTCATATAATTTCATATATTTATACTTATAGTTATGTATAGGTATGGATATATTAAAATACAAATTTTTATACTAATATATAAAAATGTATATTAAATACATGTTGTTAATTATATATATATATATATATATATATATATATATATATAGTTATGTATAAAGTTTGTATAGTTATACATATAATAAGATAGAATTATTTATAGTTATATGTTATTATACATATAATATATATAGTTATAAAAATTTATATATCATTAAACATTTAGTTATATATATATAGTTAAAAATATATATAGATTTACATATATATATATATATATATATATATATATGTTATTACACAATGTTATAACCACATATATAGATTTACATATATGTATACATATATATATATATAGTTAAAAATATAGTTATATTTAATTATATAAAATTTTATTTAGTTTTATAAATATTTATATATAGTTATATACATATAATTAAACATAATGTTTTATGTTTTAATACATGTAATTATAAATATACTACATGTCGTTATACATTTAGTTACACATAACTTATATTTATACTTACAATAATCAAATCCTACTTGAATTATCATGATAACAATTTTTCAATCCAAGATTTCTAAAAAGTTACTAGTTGGATAGTTGGTGGCATCATTAAATGGGTGTAAGCACTGGGTTTGAATCTATCATTATTCTTTGAAGAAGTATATTTTAGTAAACCTTATGAGAATCAAAATTTGATTTTTGAATTCTGAAACTATTAATTTAAATTTTAAAAAAACTTCTATGAGATAAACAAAGTTGATGAATTTCGGTGCATCAAAAGTGGATAAAAGTTACAATGTTATAGGAATAAAAATGGTAAGGGGTCCCAAAATGAAAATAATTATGTTTTGTTACAATTTTTAATTTTAATATGACATTTGGGGACCCAAATCCAAAATATTTATGATTTGGGTCTTCCAAATTCCTATACTAATAATTACCTTCCTTTATTCATGCAGTATGTATATACTCAAGCATGCATATGAGTGTATGCAGAAATTCATTTTTTCATAAACAAAAACATATGCATATGGAGTTCATATATACTATGTATGCATAAACATATGCATAAACTCATTTTTGCATACTGAGTAAGCTTAAACGAGTTTATGCATAAAGTTTTTTTTTAATTATATTGGATAATTATGAGTATCCGAATTTAGGAACTAAAATATAACCCAAATCATAGATATTTTTTTTTTGGATTCCATAACATAATTATCCATTATATACATGTATGTGCGTGTATGTATGTGTGTGTGTGTGTGTGTGTGTGTGTGTGTGTGTGTGTGTGTGTATTAAGGATGAAAATATTAAGTATTATTATTATTATTATTATTAGTGTTGTGGAGGAATTCCATTTTTTTTGGCAAAGTTAGATACAAGTTAGTGCTATTTTTGGAAGCAACAAAATATAAAGAATAGTACTTTCATTTTCAAGAAAATCTATTTAATAAAATATGAAATTGAACTAATTTAAGAAAATACTTCTCAAAGAAATATTCCTACCTTTTAGTGGTATCTAATGCATAATATTAAATTGTTTTTGTTATTTTATTTTGTAATTTAAGAGTTGCAAGCATAATCTTTTTTTCTATTTGAAGATTAGAATGATTTGGATTTCTTGTTATGCATGTAATTGCTACTTAAAAGGTATAAAACTACTCTATTTTCATTTTCTTTTTTCTCTCAATAATTTGGATTTTTTTGGCTCATTTGCAAGACTAATAATTATTTTTGATCACTAATTTATTTTTGATATTTCCTTAATTGTTATGTGATTTACTCAAAAACTTACAAAATACATTTATGCGACATCATAAGCAAGGTCTCTTTGTTCAAGCTTCTTTGTTGTGCCATCCAAAACTATAATAAAACCGGATTTATCATTTTCATTATGCAAGATGAATAGTTCTATACTTAGTCCCTCACGAGGGATTTGAAAATAATGTCAGTTGATGTGTATGAATTAGCTTGGGTTTAGGTTGGCTCTTAACCTATCGACTTGCTTTCCTACAAACAATTTAGAAATATTACAAATTTAAGATATAATATATATAAAAAATGATAATATGGCATACAAATCATGTAAGTGACTAAATCTATTTTTCAAATTAAATTTATGATCTCTTTTCGTTGGTTCAAATTAGAAACGTAATCAAATTATGGTGCTAGAATGAATATAATTAACCCTCATATAACTTATGAAATGTCATCCCTCCGGTGGCTATTAAGCTAGCATGAAATGAATATAAATCATTCTAGTCATAGGAATCCTAATAAATCTTTCTTTAATGGTGCAATATAAATGGATGGACGAATTTACTTCTCAATTATTGATCATACAATAAATACAAGTGGCTCGGACAACATTGAGAAGTAATTGTTTCATATCAGTACATAATGAGTTTATAATGACTCGGAATAATTTAAGGATGCCATTGCATGAGGGTTTATTATCACGATCTTTTGGCACTCTCATTTAAGTGTTGTGATGTGCTTAGTTTGATTAGTTAAATTTCATAGGATTTAAAATATTTAAATTCCAATATTATATGTTTTTGCATTGTTAATCATAAGTTTTTACAATTTTTATAAATTACTAATAAATTATAGTAAAAGTTTATGTTTATTGTTTCTATAGTTATATAGATATAGTTATGTTTAAATAGTTTATGTATACTTTTTTTATAGGTATATATATATAGTTATGTTTAAACACACTTATATAAAGCAAACTTATATTTATGTATACTATTTTTGTATACAATATGTAGTTATGTATATTGAAGAAGTTATTAATTCAGCATACCTACTGTACACCATCAAAATCCACACAATAACAACACATTATATTACAAATGCATTAAGTATGTATATGATTAAGTATATATACGCAATCCAAGAAAACCACGGTGAATAAAGGATAAGAATTTTGGAAACAATAAATAACAGAATCAATATGCATAAGCTTAATCAGTATAATCGATGAAGAATAAATGTATAAAACGTACCTCAAATCAAATAAATTTTAAAACTTAAACCTTGATTATATGTTGTTGCATCGGTGTTGAGGGATAGATGGCCGAATGCGGAGGTTCGCTTCACTTGTCATTGAAGATTATCATGTCTCGACATGAATGTAAATATTAGCAAATTTTTTATATTTTTAATTATTAAAATATTAAATAAACAATATATTATATAAAATCAAAAAGACTCATTAATTATATTTACTATCAAAATTTTTTTCAACAAAATTAATGTGCATGTAAAAAGGTACAAATAAAAAACAAACACCTTATAATTTTTTATTATAATATTAATTAAACAATAAATATATAAACAATTAAAAAAATGTTTAGCCTTATAAAAAAATAACAAATAGGTACAAAATTAACAAACTCTATATAATAAGACATAATTGAAAAGCTGATTTGTTTTCTAGTCACTTGCCTAAGAGTTATAAAATACTATTAATGTTAAAAAATATATACAAATTTATATTTAATGGTTATAAATTGTTAAGAATTCATATTAATTTTCATCAAGATAGTATGAAATAATTTTAAAGGCATAATATTTCATATTATTTGATATCATTAATAATTTTTAAATTCAAAAAATTACTTAAAGTGAGAAGATAATTAAAATAAGTTATATTTATTATTTTAATAAAAACTTAATATTAAAAACTAATAGTAAAAATATTACTCAATTGTTTAATTCATATAAATTTTTGTAAGAGCAAACATCTATGTATTTATTAATAAATATTAATTTATTTTCTTTTAACTTTATTAAAAAAATTATATTTTTATTATATTTTAAGATTTTCAAAATTTGTATTTTTTATTTATTAAAAGTTTTCTATAATAATAAAATTTTTTTTACTTATAATAATATTAATTATTACTAATTTATTCATCAATTCAAATAATTTTGAAAATATTTTCTATTTTATTATACAATAAATTAATTTACATTTATAATAGTAGAAATTTTAATATATATTAATTAAATTTGTAAAATATAGAAAAAAAAATTATTATACTTATTTAATTTATTATTTAATGTTACTTTAATAAAAATTTTTAAGTTTCTTATTTTAAAATTTTAGAAAGTTTTTTTGTATAATTTATAAAAAATTAATATATCATAAAAATCATTAATTTTGTCCTTATTAATATATATAATTGATTTTTGTATTTTTATATTTTTTAAATTATTTATTTATAATATAATTTTTTTATGATTTTACGAGGAGAATGTATCTTTCAAGGATTGCTCATCTATAGACCATTAACATACATTTAATAAATAAAATTAAATAAAATAATAACAATAATAATAAATAAATAAAATTATATAATTAAATATTGGCTAGGGAAATATCGTCGCCAAATCCGTAGCTAAATTTTGGATTTTATAAGCTAGAAAAGGTTCCACGCTATATTATGAATTTTATTAGCTCGGGAAAAACCATCGCTAAATCTATCATTAAATTACAAATTTTATTAGCTTGGAAAATTCAATCGCTAAATCCATCACAAAATTAAGGATTTTATTTTCTAGGGAAATTCCATCGCTAAATCCGTCACTAATTTATGTATTTTATTAGCTAGAGATATTCACTTGCTAAATCCATAGCTAAAATGTGGATTTTATTAGCTAGGAGATAATCCGTCACTAAATCCATAACTAAATTACTAATTTTATTAGCTAGGGAAAATCCGTTGCTAAATTCATAGCTAAGTTACGAATTTTATTAGCTAGGAAAAATCTGTCGCTAAATTCGTCGCTAAATCAAGGATTTTATTAGCTAGGGAAAAATCATCATAAATCTATCGCTATATCTAGGATTTTATTACTTGGGAAAAATCCATCGCTAAATTCATCGCTAAATCAAGGATATTATTATCTAGGAAAAATACGTCGCTAAATCCATCGCTAAATCAATGATTTTATTTACAAGGAAAAATTCTTCGCTAAATCCGTCGCTAAATCCATCGCTAAATCAATGATTTTATTTACAAGGAAAAATTCTTCGCTAAATCCGTCGCTAAATCAAGGATTTTATTAGCTAGGGAAAATATGTCACTAAATTCATCGCTAAATCAAGGATTTTATTAGCTAGGGAAAACCCGTTGCTAAATCCATTGTGAAATCAATGATTTTATTAGCTAGGGAAAATACGTTGCTAAATCCGTCACTAAATCAAGAATTTTATTAACTAGGGAAAATACGTCTCTAAATCCGTCACTAAATCAAGGATTTTATTAGCTTGGAAAAATCAGTCGCTAAATCCATCGCTAAATCAAGGATTTTATTAGCTAGGGAAAATCCATCGCTAAATCCGTCGCTAAATCAAGGATTTTATTAGCTATAGAAAAACCATCGCTAAATCAATCGCTAAATCAAGGATTTATTTGCTAGAAAAATTCTCTCACTAAATCTGTCGTTAATTTATAGATTTTATTAGCTAAGAAAACTCCATCGCTAAATCACGGGTTTTATTAGATAGAGAAAATATGTCGCTAAATTTGTCGCTAATTTTAGGCTTTTATTAGCGAGGGATATTCCATCGCAAAATCAATCACTAAATTCCCCATTTTTCTTGAGCGAAATTTACAAAAATTTTTCGTCGCTAAATCTGTCACTAATCTGTCACTAAATCCCCCACTTTTCTTGAGCAGAATTTACGAAAAATTTTCCCTCGCTAATTCCCCGCTAATCCATTGCTATTTTTTTTCAAAGAAAAATCATAAATTCATTGCTATTCCCTATCTAATTTCTTGCAATTTAGCTAGGGATTGATCCCTAGCTAAAATTTTCTAGCTAAATCGATATTTTCTTATAGTGCTACCACTCACTTGGAATGTACACATATATCTTCTCAAATGATTTAGTGCTTTTCATAACTTTGGTTTCCACTCATTTCATCATATCTTCCAATATCTTCACTAAATGATTTTCAGCTTTTTCTTAGATGGTCACAAATACAAGTTTTTTCTTGTTGATATGCATCTCCCACAATGTTTCTCATTGCTCCAAATTAGCTATCTTTTTCTTTTTTCTTCTCACATACTCTTTCTACTTATTATTTTCTCTCCAATTTCACTATTATTGAACTATGCATAAACTTTATCTTCACATTAAAGTGCATATCTATCTAATCACCCTCCAATTTTATCTTTCTTTAATGTTGTAATTTTTTTCCATGTTACCTTCTTATTTAATCAAATAAAAATCAATTTGAATTGGTGATTCTTGTCAAAAATTTCTTCATTTTTTCCATTGCTTTTACATCAACTTTGTGGAAGGGCAACAGTTTTTTTTGTATTGGTTGATTCTTCCTCTTCTCTCTCTTCATACCTACCAATATCCAAGGTATACATCCATGGGCATCATTCATCTATATCTTCCTTCATTAACACTCCCTCAATTTAGCATAATATTGTTATCAAATATAGGTAAATTATTTGGTAGAGAATTCATCTTTTTGAAAATTGAGAATGAATTTCTCCAACCCCAAATGAATCTTGTATATTTTCACCAAAGAAATAACAAGATTTTCCTATCTTGCATGATGGTATATAGATGGAGCATCATCTACAAAATATAGCATAAAAATTAAAACCAAATAATACTTTCTTCTATGAGTACTACCCACACTAAGTGTCCTTATTTATTTTTTTGACAAACCACTACAAGTACCTCTTTCATGTATCAATGTCATGGTGAACCTTGTAGTTCGATTGTATTTTTAAAGATTTAAAGACCATATCATTTGTGATCCCTTGCAATTTAAATACTTCATTGATATACTTTTTATTGAAATGCACTAAAACTCTTCATAGATAGTAACTCTTATCTTGTATGGCTTATAGGTTGGAATAAACTCAATTATGATTATTACATTCCTCCATTTCATGTGGGTGCAATGTCAATCTCAATTTCTCTTCTTGATTACTGAACTAGAAAGGTGGAATGAACTAGCTAAACTTTCACTCTTCTATAAAACTATTCTTAACAAGAATAGAAATCATTCATCTCCTGTACTCTCTGATAAAAAAACTTAGTTTTGGCACCATGACTTTGGAAGGAGCATTAGCATAGAATTGCTCTTGTTGCTTGTCTTTGGCTTTGTGATTCATATCAACCACTTCTTTTCATGCCCTTATCTTTGAAATCAAAGCCTCCTCTATGGTAGCTTGAATCTTCAAAAAATAGAGTTGTAGTGAATTTCGTTAGGGGAGAATAAGAACAAATAAATATTGTATACAAAAATAAGGTTAATTATTTATATAACATTAGAGTTAAGCCATGCAATCAATTTTTAGAGTCTTTCCTATGAGATATTCTTCCATGGATATTGTGACTTTGCAAAAATGGCAGCCTCATTGCCTATAATCACATTTGATAAGATCATGACTTATGTGAAGTTGTGGCTTTAGAAATCTCTTTTTTTATCCCTTTTATCCTAACTTTGTAAAAACTCATGACTTCTTCTTTAAGCTTTTGTTTCTCCAATGTCACTAATTTTTCTCTTTCCTTGACTTTCATTATTATTTCATCAAGTAAAGTTGCTAATTCTTTTGAAGTTAATACTTTCATTATTATATCTACTAGTTTATCATATATTTTTAGATATTCAATGGTAGTTAACTCTGCTTCATCTTTGTCTTCCAGTAAATCAATTATCAACAGTGAACTTTCCTTCACTTTTACTTCTACAATCTCAAAGATTTATTTGGTAATTTCTCCATGTTCATGTATTTGGAATCTCACCGTCCCAGCCTCTTCCTTCTTATCTTTGGAGTAGTTTAACTCTTATCATTTGTAGTCATGACTTTGAAGAATGTCATGTCTTCATAGTAATCTTTTTCTTCATGGTCACTTGCAATATTTTGTCCACCCCAAAGTGCTTCTAGTTTGTCATCTTTTCTATTTTCTCCAGGTCAAACATCTTCCATTAAGTCCTACCACATGACGTGTACATTTTGCTTCATGGAAGTTCATAAGAGGCGATTTATTCACGAGCAATTTTCTTCATCATTGTCTAGAATGTGCAAGTTTATGTAGAGGTTGAACTTCACTTGCTCTTTAACTAATTTAAATATGAATTCTTCCTTCTTGATATTTATCAATGTCAGTCCAATGATTCTAAAAGTGATTGTCCTAAAATCATGGGAGAATTTTTTTTTTCTCCATGCCTAGTACATTATCGAGCAAGTACCATGAAGCAAGTGATTATTCCAAAATTTGCTAGAAATATTAATTTGTCAATATCGACCAACACATTTCAATTCACTTCTCAAAAACATGATCGATCTATCCACCATTTGAAGTTAATGAGAGGTTGAAGTAATCTCACTAAGGGTGAACCTTCACAATATTAATAATAATATCAAATTAATACTTTATCCTAATTCATAAAGTATCTTTTGAAAGTGTGCTTCCAAATAATACACAAAATTATAAATTTCTTTGGATTGTAGTATTCTCAGGAGCTTACAATGAATGATTATGTTATATTTCTTGGTCATATTCATCACTCCATATGTCTCCAACTTTCTCTTGCTACTCATAAAATCCTTTATAAATATCATGAACTAAGCATTTGAATTCTGAGATAAAACATACGTGAATGAAATATTAACTTCCAACTTCTAGAATATATTCAAGAATCTCTCAAATTGCTTTAATTTTTCTTTTCTAAAATGGTATAAAAAAGGAAGGTTAGGTAGAAGATTTTATTTCCATTTTCAAAGTTGTTCTTAGGCATATATTTCTATTTATTGCTTATGGTAATCTACTTCTCCTCTTCCATTTCTACTTCTTCAGGCATCATGGCTATGGACATGAGTTGGTTAGTGAGTTCGGTGAATGTCATGACTTTAAAAAAAATTACAAAATCAGATATCATGACTTTAAAAAATGTCATGGTAGTGAAAATCTTGACTTTGGAAAAAGTTGACTTTATCAGTCAAATATTCCCCTTCTATTTCATCATCCCTTTTAGCTTTAGCTTTTGCTTATTACCCATCAAACTCTTTGTTTCTTCTAAGTATGATGGAAAAGAATCTCTTTGAAATTGTCTTAATATCATTTGGTAATTCATTTATATTCTTATCCTTCATCAATAATACTAGTTTCCAAGTTGATTCTTAATAATCTTCAACATCATATTCGTGTATTTTAGTCTTGATTCAATTCCTTTCATCTAGTTGTATTATATAGCTCATATCTTCTTTATCTTCATGAGAAAGGAGAAAATGTTGTTTTCTAGTAATGCCATTTCAATTTCTTTTGGGTGGATGTAATTGGAATTCAAGCTCCTTGCATTTTGTATCACACAAAGTTATTTATAGAATTGCCCCATATACTGCTTTACATTCCCATAACTTCCATACAAAAAACCATTGTGATATATCATGTTTGGATAGTTCTGTATAGGAGCATTATAGTTGAGTTGAAATACATATACTTTATTCAATAACATTTGCTTCCTCCACTTAAAACATGGAGTCAAAATTAGCCATTAGCTATTGTTGCAAAACATCAATTTTTCCCACCCTTGATCACAAGTCAATCTACGCTCCAAATTTATCAAAAAGTATAATTATTTTGGCCTCAATTAGTAACAATCTATCCAACACTAGTACTTTAGCTTACTTCCTTCCAACTACTTAGTCTTTCAAAGTTGATAGTTATTCTTTAGTAGTTCTTTAAATAAGAAATATGTTTCTTCAGGTAACTTGTTTATGATGAAATCACCCAAGGTTATATCAATCGTACAGCTAATCATATAATCCAACCTATTGTAGAATGTTTGATCTTGAACTGGAGTATCATATAAAGTTTCATGTTTCTCCTATCAAAATTGACTTATTTTATAGATTAGTTTGTAGGTGATCTGAAATGAAAAAAACTTTGTAAGAATAACTTACACATGTTCATCCAAACTCTCAATAGATCCTCTAGATAACCATTGGAACCATTTTGAGCCTTATCTCAAAAAGAAAGTGAAAAAAGTCGCATCCTTATAGCATTCAAGCCAACTGCATTCATTTCATCATGGCACCCAACTCCATGAAAGTTATAATATGGTTATTTAGATCTTTTATAAATCAACTATCTTACTAATGTTGTTGCATCATAGCTATCGAATTAGGCTTCAGATTAAAGTAGTTTACTTGTATGGGTAACATTCTAATTCCAAAATAACTATCCATCATAGTTGCTGCCAATAATCTCCAAAGGTATGGTAGGGATTGAGATATTAGATAACTTATCTTTCATTTCTTTGGTGGTGTTTGTTGCTGCCTTTTCCTTCTAAACTCTCCCTCTTAGCTTTATGTCTTAAAAGTACTATTGTTGTTCCCTCAATTTAAAGGTCTAAAGGTATTAATTCAATCTCAGAGTTTCAGCTCCTATGATAAAGTGGCTACAAAACAAACAGAAGAAAAAAAAACAAAATACAAATATAATATAGATACTAAGTAATAATTGCTATCCAAATAACTAAAAATAGTATTATTCTTTTGTGAGGATAAATATGTTGGCTTTAGTTGACTAAACAAATCAAGTAATCTCTAGTAATATTAACATAAATATGTTGCAACTTTATTATAGTATCAAAACTCATCATTAGTGACATAATCATAGAAGCTCATTGGGTAATTATCTTTCATTAAATTGAGTTCCACAAGTATATAGTTCATACAAGTAGTAAAGTTGAATGTCTAGATTTCAAGCTTATAGGGATTGTGTATGTTATTTGACCAACCTATAATGAACTAATTACTGCTCGAGTTTAGTAGATAAACTTGATTTTTTAGAAAGATATGTATACTCTAGGGTTGGCTTATTATTTTGTGTAAGATGATATATCTTTAATATATGGATAATATTGTGTTTGCATATCAAATGAAGAATAAATTAATATGAAAATACTATTAAGCCATCTTTTTATATAAGGTGACTATCATTTTTTGTCTGTCACTACCATGGATAGTTTCTTTTTAGTTTTGTCCTCAATATTTTATCATTGAAACAACATATTATTCCATTCATGGATTATTCACATGTATATTCTTTTAGGTACTATATCAACTATCCTTGATGACTTCTATAAGTATATATTTCTATTCTAAAATCTAATCCTTCAAGATATGAAATGATGTGCTAAAAAATGTGGTTATTATTTCATCTTCGTAAAAATCATACTTGTATGAATTAATATATATATCTTGCTATGAATCTCACATTTAGAAATCATAAAAGAGGAAATGATTTATTGGCTCATCATTACCATATGAAACATCTCCATTTTCATGTGTCTTGTGACATACCCATCATGTCTTCCATAGCCAAAAAATAACTTTCACACTATGGTGAAACTCATAGGTTAAATATTCTACTTAATCTACCGATCACTTAAAGGCCAGTTCTTATAGAATATGAATAATGTATTAGTCATACATATATTTTTTCTTTTGGCTTCATAAGTACCTTACTAGAAATACTTAAATATATCTTAATCTTAGGTTTTTGCACACGGGTTTATCTCATACATTAAGATTGGAAAATCTATCATTTTCTTTGTATCATATCAAATGAGTATGTCATGTAACTTATTTATCATCATCCACCATAGTAGACATGTATAAACCTATGATAGAATGAAAACATCAAATTTCAATTCTAAATAACATCTATATCCATTAATAATCAAACCATAATATTAATATAAATATAAATAATATACATTTACATCATCATAACACAAATATATCAAACTAATCCTAGATCCCAATTTAGTTTGAGATTAGGGAAAAATTCATGTGAGATATTTGGAGTGGCATCTCATAAAATTGAAAGTTCTCCAACATTTATAACCTTCATTCACCTTAGATTTGCTTCTAATTGGGGGTTGAAAGTCACATCACCTAGTTTTTGCATGCTCTTAGCTTGAAATCCAAATTCTCATCTTTTTTTTGTGAAATCTTCTAAGTATTACTTTTATACTTTATATTTTAGTGATTCTTTAAGATGTAAGTTGTAGTATTGGCTTGAGGTCACACATTTATTATCTCATTGAATCTTCTCTGGAATATGATAGTCGTGGTGATAAGAAATTCCAAGACTCAATTAACTCTTTTTTATAGCATAAAGTCAAATTAGCTGCAATATCATGATTGAGATAATTTATCTCTTGAATATAAAGTTACAATACTATGAATGACCACACCTGTATTTATCTATAGAACACAAATTCATATTATCAGAATAGTTGTGGCTTATGTATTTATCTCTTGAATGCATAGTCATAGTCTTGAGAATGACCTTGGCTTTGGAGTCTTCCCACTAGAGCACAATGTCATGACAACAAAAAATGATACAACTAGAATATTACATTCTAGATCACAAAATAACAATATGAAATATTATTACAACTAATTTTAGTTGGTATTTTTGGCTCTAGATAATTATTTAGTTTTAATTAGCATTCATATCCATCAATATCCAAACTATAATATTAACACAAATATAAATGTTACACATTCACATTATCATAGCATAAATATATGAAACCAATACTAGATCCAAATTTGGTCTGATATTAGGGAAGAATTCACATGAGATATTTGGAGTGACATCTCATGGAATACTAATTATTACCTAATGGTATGAGGGTTCTTAATGATAACCCTAGTGAGGATCTAAGTCTGAAAACCTAATTTCAAATAATTATTACTTGTATTCACCATGGATTGCCTATACTTAGGGTTTGAAGTCACATTGCTCAGTGTTTGTGTGCTTTTGGCTTGATATTTGAATCTCCCCTCTACCATTTTTGTGAAATCTTATAACTATTAGTTTTATATTTTATTGTTATGTGTGATAAGTTTAAGCTAGAAATTGCAATACTTGTTTGAGATAGCAAATTTATTATCTCATTGAATATTCTCTAGAGTAAAAAAGTCACAACAGTAGGGAATGTTGTGACTCAATAACTCCTTTCTAAAGCACATAGTAAAGATAGTTTGAATATCATGATTGAGACAATTTTTCTCTAGAACCAAGTCACAACACTAGGAATGATTATACCTTGTGTATTTATGTTAGGAGCATAAAGTCATAATATTAAGAATAATTTTGGGATATGTGTTTATCTATAAAATACAAAATCATGGTATCGTGAATGGCAATAACTTTGGTGTTTCCCCCTAGAGCACAAATTCAAAGTGGCGGGGAATACTATGAATGGAGAAATGCTTTCTAGAACACAAAGTCATTGTATAAAACATTACCATGATTAATTTTACTTGGTATTTTGAATGACAATGATATCTTGTATTAGTGGGATATTTGGTTGCTACAATATAAAAAAAATGGTGACCATTATTATATTTTAAATATAGTATGACCATGACTCCAAGAAAATATCATGACCATGAAGATAATATTATATATTGAAATGATCGTGACCATTATTGTATTTTAATTTTACTAGTAATTTTAAGTTATTACTAAAAAAGGAAGCCACAACTACTCATAAAGCTTGTGAAAAGTATAACCAAGTTGTGACATGAGAAATATTTTGACTCTATTTTGATATAATTTGTTATCACTCCACCAAGTTCACGTAATTCACCTAGAATATATCTGATTTTATTAACATGTATCAAATTATATCGAAATAGTTATTTAACAAAATTTTTCTATTTAAAGTTCAGATACATACAAACACATCAATAATTACATGCCAAATGACTCAAGATGTTAGTATGTGGAGTGTTGAACACGCATGATTATGTATTTCTCAATCTTATGAAAAGGAAAATAAGCATCTTACTCAATTAAAAGTAGGATAAATTTCTTTAGCATTAGTCACATTCCTCTACATAACTTACTACATCACCAATAATAACCTATAATACCATCCCATTAATGATGCCATTTAGCTATGTCAAGACATGAAACTCCTCGGTAGGAATTCATTATGAATTCAGGCCGAAAGACTCAAATATCACTACTAAAATGAGAATTATTGATGATATAACTCATGTGGTATTTCTCATAGTAGGTTAGTCTAATATCAAGTTCTAAAGATGTATCTATATTTTGAATAACATCATATGTTCATGATTAGTAAAACATGGTCATCTCTATGAAAACATAATAATCTTACTTCATTATTATTCTTATAATAATGATTGACTATGTACTATTTAGAATAGTATTCACATGCCTTAAGATGTTATTAATAAGTCACATGCTTGATGATATAAAGAAAAATTAATCATTCATTGATCTCATTTATCAAAGTAAGATATAATTAAAATAGAAAGATAAAATGATAAATGCCTCATGTATTAAATATAAATGTACATTGATAATGTATATGTTATTAAGCTAGGGCCTTCCACTAACAATGTCCAACATGCCATAAGCTCAATCTTGCATTGATGAAAGGCATAATGATCTAATATGACTATCATGTTTTAACTTTGGAAGTGGCTTAGTGAAAGGATCAGTAACATTTTCATCAATATGAACTTTGCATATCTTGACATCTTTTCTCTCAATGATCTCATGAATGACATGGAAATGTTTAACAAAGTATTTGGATTATGAATGTTACTTAGGCTCCTTGGCTTGAGAATGTTCTCATTATTATCACAATAGAGTTCCACAGGGTCTGGCATGATAGGAATAATACATAAAATATCAACAAACTTCTTAATCCAAATTGGCTTCTTAGCTATATCTAAATCAAATATGTACTAATCCTTTGTAGTAGAATCAGCTATAGTGTCCTAATTGTAACTTCTCAAGCTCACAACACCTCCATTCAAACAAACAACAAAAGTAGATTGTGATCTAGAGTCATCCAAATTAGACTTAAAGCTAGCATCAGTATAACCATTTATAACTTGCTCGCTATCTTGTTCACCATAGATCAAGAAAACATCCTTAATTCTACTTAAATACTTTAGGATTCTTGATTGTTATCTAGTCATATTTCCTTGGATATGACTATAATCTACTTTTCATGCTTAAGATACATGAGACATTAGGTCGAGTGCAAAGCATGACATACATGATAGAGCCAAAAGTTGAAGAAAATTGAGTTTTATCGATATGCTCTCTCTCTCATCCTTCAAAGTAATACATTAAGGTTTACTGAGCCTTGCCATGCGATATTGGCAATAAACATCTCTTAGAATCTTGCATGCTAAGCCTCTTTAGTATTTTTTCTATGTACTCACTTTGACTAAGGCCAAGTATCCTTTGAGATCTTTCTTTATAAATATTTATGCCTACAATGTAGGTGGCTTCACTTAAGTCTTTTATTGAACAAAATTTCCATAATCGATACAAGATATTCTGTAAGGTATAGATGTCATTTCAAATAAGTAAGATATCATGCACATAAAGCACTAAGAAAATAATTTTACTCTCACTTGTATACACAATGCTCATCTTCATTTTTATAAAAACAAACTCTTTAACGGGCTCATCAAAATAAAGAATTTCACTTCATAAAACCTTATTTAATACATAAATAGATCTAAGAAACTTACACACTATTAGGAAAGTTAGGATTGACAAAACCCTCATGTGGTGTCATGTACACCTCTTAAAGTAAGTTTTCATTAAGAAAATTGATATTGATATCTATTTTCCAAATCTCATAATCATAGTATGCAATAATGGCAAGAATAATGATAATAGACTTAAAAATAATGACATATGAAAAGGTCTAATCATAGTCGATACCATGAGTTTATTTGAAATATTTTCCATCACTCAGACTTGAATGTTATATCATGTCTGATCTTATTAATTCATATAAAATCAATAACCTTAGTGTCCTTAGGTGAATCAACCAAATTCCAAACTTGATTTTTGTAAAATGATTGTATCTCAGACTTCATTGCTTGAAGCCATTTTTTTATATTATGGGCTTATCATCACCTTGTGATAGTTTATATGCTCTTTTTGACTCATAGGCTCTATGGTTATATCATCAATGTTGATTAATTCATATCTATCAGATTCATGATGAATCTTACCAGACATTCATGGGCCTTATGTAAAAGATATTGACTCAACAACTAGTTGTTAGTCTAGTATAATGTCCTGGAAGACTCGCTGGTAACTTATAGATTTTGAATTTCTTCAAGAGATATTTTACTCCTATTGATACTTTTGGAAATAAACCCCCTTTCAAAAAGACTTTATTATGATCAACAAATACTTTGTTCTCAGATAGGATATAATAGTAGTACCTTTTGGTTGGTTAGGATACTTACAAATAAGTACTTATTAGATTTGAGTACTAGCTTATCAAAAGCCTGATGTGGTACATAAGCTTTATAATCCTAAATTTTCACAAAAGGCAAACTAGGATGTCTTCCTATCATTATCTCATATTGTATCTTTTTAATTTCTTTTGATAAAATTTAATTTAATAAAATCGGGACTATCTCTAATGCATACTATTAGAAGGATATTGGAAGATCAATTCAACTCATCATAGATCAAAATATATCTAATAAGATTTGATTTCTTATTTTGAGGTACACCATTCTATTATGGTGTCTAGGTGGTATAAGTTGTGAGGCTATTTCATAATTCTTAAGATGATCAACAAACTTATTAGTTAAATTCACCATCTCTATTGGATCGAATTGTTTTGATATTATTTCCATGTTGATTCTATACTTCATTCTTGAATAACTTGAACTTTTCAAATGATTGGGACTTATGTCACATTCAATAGAGGTAACCATATTTACTAAAATCATTTGTAAAGCTAACAATGTATTAATAACCTCCTTTGGAAATTAAAGTTAAATAGAGAGTGCCATAACTTGTCATTATGTGACTTGCTCTCAAAAGTTCATTGGGTGATTATATCTCGTTCAATATAATTATACAATTATATGGATTATATAAATAGTAAAATAGATGTTAGCCTATATATTGATCCCATAGAGATTGTGTAGGTAGTTCAATCGACCAATAGTGAACTAACTTTTGCTCGAATTGAGTAGATAGACTTGAGTTTTGAGAGGGATCCTTAGATTATAAGATTTTCTCACTTCCTTGTACATTATGATATTTTTTTAGTGTTTGATCAATAGTGTGTTCCAATATTGGGTGAAGAGAAGATTAATGTGAAAATACCTTAGTATCCTCTTGGAATATAAGGTGACTTTCTTGTTAGACTATCACTACCAAGGGTTATCCCCTCATAGTTATCCTTTTGGTATTTTGTCACTGAGGTCACACATTGTTCAATTCATGAGTCATTCACATCTCTACTCTAAAAGGCAATGCATCAACTTCCCTTGATGATTTCTTTGAATATACACTTCTATTCTCTAAATATGATATCTTAAAGATGTGAGATAATATAGTAACTATGATATCATACACATAACAATTAACATAGGTTTTCACATAAATAATACTTATGGAAATCATACAAGTAGAATTGACTCATAGGACTTTCACCACCATATGGAGTACCTACTCTTGCAAGTGTCTAGTAACCGACATGTCACTATCCATCATAATCAACATATAACTTTCATACTATGATAAAACTCTTATGTTGGATGCTCTACTAAACCAACACTTCACTCAAGATTATTTCTTCTAGAATATGCATAATAGATTAGTCATAAGTACATTCACTTTTTTGGCTTTATAAGAACCATACTCACAATGATTAAACTTATCTATATCTTGGGGGTTTAAAATAGAGATTTATCTCGCCCATCAAGATTAGAAGGCCTTTCACCATGTCCTTATCATACTATATGAGTGTAACTCATGACATAACTATCACCATCCACCATTGTCAATATACAAAAACCTATGATATATTGAAAACACTAAATTTCAATATAATATGACATCTATATCTATCAACATTCAAACTATTTTATTAACACAAACATAAACTTTATAAAATTATATATTCATCAAACACAAGTAATTTTTACTAATCATGGATCTTAATTTAGCTTGATACTGGAGAAGAAGTTGTGTGATATATTTTTAAAAATATCTTATAAAATTGAGGCTTTCCAATGAAATTCCAAGTGGGGATATATATTTTTTCAAACCTAATCTAAATAATTCTTACTTGTGTTCACCTAGGATTTTCCACTAATTAGAAGTTAGAATTATTTCACCAAGGATTTTTTCTTGCTCTTGGCTTGAAGTCCAAGTCTCCTCTTCTTCTTCTTTATGAATTTATCTAAGTTTTCTTTTATACTTTGGGGATCCATATAATGCTAAAGCTAAAATTCACTATGCTAACTTGAGATCACAACTCTATTGTCTCCTTATATATTTTCTAGAGTACCAAAGTTATGGTTGTAAGAAATATCATGACTCAAGTAACTTTCATCTAGAGTAGGATGTCATAGTATTGAGAATGCCATAATTTAGAGAAAATACCTCTAAAAAAGAAATTTTTGGCACTAAGAATGGTTTGACTTTTCTCTTTACAAAAAAAATCATGATGATGGGAATGACTGTGACTGATACATTTTCTCTATAACACACAGTTGTAATATTAGGAATAACCATATATTTAGAATTTTCTTGTTGGAGCACAAAGTCATGTCATTAAAAAAGCCATGACTAGAATAAATTCTTTCTAGAACATAATGTCATAGTAAAAAAATAATATTATGACTCAAAATACTTAGTATTATTTGCTCTATATTAAATAATTCATTAAATTAGAAATTGATGTGACTAATTGTGCTAGCGGGGCATTTGATTGTCATGATATAAAAATAATATTGTGGCCATTATGTGTTTTAGATATAGTCTGGCTGAGTGTCCAAAAAAATTTCACGACCACAAATACTATATTGCACAATAAAATAATTGTGTCAACTTGATAGTAGAATCGGGATGTACAAGATTGCCTTAACTAGTTTTATATAGTTATAGCCAATAAAAGATATCATAACTACTCAGTAACATTGTAAAAGGTGTACCCATGTTGTGGTATGAGACATGTCATGAATCTGCATCACTTCTCTCCCCTCCAAGTCTTTACTCTACTAAATTTATCAATTTCACCTAAAATAATTTAGATTTCACTAATATTCATCAAGTTCCATCAAACTAGATATTCAATGAAATCTCTACCAAAAATGCTCAAATACATACAAACACAATAGTAAATACTTGTAAAATCATCCAAACAAGTTAGTACATCAATTATCGAATGCTCATACTAAAAATATTGTTCATTCTTGAGCAATATATTTTTTCCATCTTTCAAACACATCATAAACATCATTGCAATAAGAAGAGATTCAATACAATATCATCAAGGGAAACAACTATACAAAATCTCAGCATGGAGAAAAAAGCTGGTGATATGATCGACCATGAAGATCAAATTTCTTAAATAGGAACTTCTTTAAGGAGGGCTCAAATATTGGACATGGATGTGTAAGGTCTTTCTAAATCTTCGTTATTGCTTGTTACCCATTTCATCATCTTTTCAATCATATTGCACAAAGCATCTTTCCATCTTCTATTAGAGTTTAATGAATTTTCAAATAAATTAAGTACAAAGTATATTTGCTTTTGGCTCTCACTATACTTTTCTAAATCTTTGATCTACCATTTTTCTCCATTCAAAACCATTTTCTAATGCTCACTTGTGATGGACTCATTGAGTGTCCTAAATAATTTGGTGCTTCTTATTACTCTAGTATTCACTCAATTCAAGACCTCTTTTAAGATCTTCATATGTGATCAATAATATTTTTTTGTAGTCATAATTAATAGCTTCTTCTTGTTGAGTTGTATCTCTCAAAATGTATATCTTCTCTTCCCATTAGTTTTGCCTTCCTCTTTTTTTTCATAAATTATTCCCACTTATTTTCTCTTTTCTCCAATATTTCTACTAGAAAACTATTCATAGACTTTATCCCTATCTTTAAGTGTAACTCTCAATTGTTAGTCTCCAATATCATCATTTTTATAATATTGAAGACTTCTATTATGTTACCTCTCCACCTAGTCAAATAGTGCTCGAATGGGCTTGATAATTTTTTATCATCCTATTCTCCATTTCTTTCCTTCACTTCTATGTCATCTTTGGGGAAGTGACACTTCTTGTTCAACTTATATTGGTTATTCCCCTTCAATAATTTTATTTTTTCTTGTTTCCTCAAAAACTTTCTTCACACTAATTAATGTTAGAAGGATATCTGTTGTGCATCATTTATCTCTTTCTTCATTTTTCATTACTCTCTTAGTTCGACATAGTATAGAAATAAAAAGAAGGGTAAATTATTAGGCCAAAAAACTTATGCTATTGAAAATTATGAATGAACTTCTCAAGAATCTTCCCCATATGTACCTTGAATCATTTTATTAGGGTGAAAAACAATATAACCCTATCTTATATGATGGTGGAGACATAAAGAGTTGGCTATAAAATAGAGCATAAAAATATAACCAAATCTTGTTCTCATCTATGAGTTCTCCCTTTACCAAGTGTCTACATGCACTTTTTGATAAATATTTCTGATATCTTCTTCTATCTATCAATGTCTTAATGAATCCCTTATAATTTAGTTGTATCTTTAGGGATTTGAATGTCATACCATCTATAACTCCTTGCAATCCAAATATTTTATTGATAAATTTTATATCAAAGCATACAAACTTTTTGTTCATTGCAACTCTTGTAATGCATGTATTCTAAATTGGAGTAGAACTCCCTAATAATCACTATGTTTTCTGATTCTACATGCATTCGTAATCAATTTTGATTTCTTCTCTTAGTTGGTACCTAAAAAGATGGAATAAGCTTGATAAATCTTTGCTCTCTTATAAAACTCTTCTTGGTGAACATAGACCACCCATCACTTTTTCATTTCTATAATAAAAGTTGACTTTGGTGCTGCAAGTTTGAAAGGAGTATCGGCTGCGGATTACCTTTGCTACTTACCTTTGGCTTTGCAACTCGATTCAGTTTTTTGATTCCTTGCTCTTAACATTGAAATCAACATTTCTTTTTCCATTTTTGCATAGATCTTTGATAGTTAGGTTATAGAAGTTTTCATTAGGGTGGAGGAGTAGAAGAATTAAAAGTATCACAAAAATTAGGGTTATGAGCTTGACATAGGATTTTGGCTTAGTCATGGCTAATGAGAAAATATCATAAATTTTCACATGGACATGACTTCTCTTTTAAAAAGAAAGTCATGGTTAGGTTTGAGTGTCATGACTTCAATTTACTTATAAGAAATTTGTAGCTAGGTTTGATTATTGTGACTACTTTTTGGGAGTCTACATGTACATGTAACTATGTGTATATGTATGCAATCAAAAAAAAGGTGTATTACATCACATAATACAAAAAAGTAAATTCTTGGATTACTTCCCAAGTAGCACTATCTTGAATGTCCATAGCTAGACCTTCATTTGATCTCTAATTTAGCTAGTGATCTCATCATTCTAGGAAACCTTCTCCATATAGTCTTTATTTTATGTTTTTCTTCTCAATTTCTCTTCCGACATCAAGTAATCCTTTAAAGTATGTTATTAGGGGTATTTTTTTCATGAATATTGTGACTTTGGAAGAAGTCATAACATCATTATATATGGTCTCCTTTGATAACATTGCAACTTGTTATAAAGTCACAACATGTAGAATTACTCTTTGGATCCCATTTGTTGCAACTTCAAAAAAAGTCATGCTTTTCTATTTAAGCTTTTGTTCCTCCATTTTCATGGACAACTCCTTCCACAATTTTCTTTATCAGTTTAGCATGTAAAGCCACAATGATCTTAGAAGTCATGACTTTCTTTGTTATAGTTACTACCTTTTAATTTTTCTTAGGACATTTGATCTTTGTTGTCTCTAGCTTTTAATTATCTTCTAGTGAATCAACCATCAATAGTGGAATTTTTTTTTCTTGTGCTTTTTTTGTAATCTTGAAAATCTTTTCAATAATTTTTCCATGTCATTGAATTGATAATTTTTCTATTTTTAACTTTTCTTTCACATATTTGGAGTAGTCAACCATAGATTCTCCAAAAGCTGTGGCTATGAAGAATGGCATGACTTCATAGTAGTCTCCTTTTTCATTATCATTTTTACTATTATCTTCAATCCAAAGTTCATCTAATTATTATCGTTCCATCTTCTTCAGGCTAACAATTATATATAAAGTCTTTCCATCTAAAATCAACCTTTTGTCTCATTGTGATTTGTTGTAGGCTATATATCGCTTGTAATCTTTCTTCTCATAGTTTGGTCTACATTCTTTTGTAGAGGTTGAATTTCACTTGTTCTTTTCCCACACAATGTATAAGTTCTCTATTTTTTGGCATCAATTAACATATTTCCAATGGCTAAACATATTCTTCCCAAATTCAATTGAGCCTATTATCTTCCTCCATATCAAGCACAATAAAATTTATAGGAAAAATAAATCTATCAAACTTTACCAATACATCTCCAATAATACCATTCAGAAATTTGATTGAATAAATGACTATTAAAAGTTGAAGAGTGGTTGGTGTAATCTCTCCTAGGTTCAACCTCCACACGATGGATAATGAAATCAAACTTACATTTGATCCTGAGTTACTTAGTACTTTTTGGAAAGTATTCTCTCTAATAATATAAGAAATCATAAAACTTCTTGGATCTTTTAGTTTTCTCAGAAGTTTATCTTTGGATTATAGTGCTATACTTCTTGAATATTATTTTCCATTTCATAAATCTTCAACTTCCTCTTGCTACTCATGATATCTAAGGTGTCAAATGGATCATGTCATGTTGGCACTACCCAATTTTGCTAGGCATAGCCATACCACCATGCCCTACTAGACATGACACAATATAATTTTTATGCTATGTCAAGCACGACTTGAAAACTATTTGGCCAACCTAGCACAGCAAGGTGGTACAGTTGAGTGCAGGGCCATGTAGAACCATGCCAGACCTTCATGTAGAACTTATTGTGTGAAAATGAAATGGGTGAAGTGCTTGCATGGCTATTCAATTACAATCATACATGTAAGCAAAATCTAGCTTACATAACTGGATTTTTAAAAAAACAATAACTCACCCAATTGGGTGGTCACCTAAATGGATTTCACCCATGACCCTTATATGGTATTAGGTCCCTATGTGGCCTAGTTGGTGAACCGTGCCTTCCGGCCATGCACATGAGTCTTGCCTAGCCCAACATAAGGCATGACTCATGTTGGCTCAACATAGCACAATCCATGCCATGGGGTGGCACAACCAAGGACTAGGCATGGTTCTAGACCATGTCATGCTAGGACAGATTTGGCTGAACCAGGTCATGACTAGGCCACAAAACTTAGTTGACATCTTTAATAATATCCTTCATGAACATCACATAATTCATCATTTGAAATATGATTCCAACAAATGGAATATTGACTTCTAACTTCCACAAAATATTTAGATTCACAAATTACTCATTCATCTTTCTATTTCTAAAATATTATGAAAAAAAATATTATAAGGGAGATGTTTAACTTTTTCAAATTCTTTCTATTACACACCCTTCTAATCATTACCCTGATCTATTTCTCCTTCTCATTTCCTATTTCTTCATTTGTTATATCTATGGGCATAAGTTGGGCAGTATGTTTTGTGGATGCCATGATAATGGCAAATGATGTGACATCTTGTGCAATGTAAATGGGTTGTGTTGTGACTTTGAACCAATTCCAAGTTGATTTATATCTACATAATATTGTGCTTGGGTTCATATATATTAAATAGTAGTGCAGGGGTGAAAAAAATGAAAATCATGAGAAGAAAAATAATAAAATGTGACATTTAGAGCTTTTCATGGGCTGGTGATGACATATAGTGCGGCACTAGAGTGAAAAATAAAAAACAAAATGTTGAGTAGATAAGTAAGTAATGGCAATTGGAGCATTTCCCATACTTTTAGAAATGACATATGGTGGTGGAACATAGTAAGAAACCAGAAATGAGTAGGGTAAGATGGTACGTGATTTAAAGTGAGGTGTGTATTAAGTTAAAATTATATTCTTTATAACTCTTTAAAACAAATAAATTATAATAACATAAATACATTTCTTTTTGCATAATGGGTTGTAAACTCATTTCTATTTATAAAAATGTATTTTAGGTTCATATATATTAAAAAGTGGTGCAAGAACGAAGAAAACTGAAAACCATGAGTAGATAAAAAAGGATGTGAGTGACATCTAGAACTTTTCATGTGATCTAAAAGATTATATAGTGTGATGAGATATATAGTATGGCACTAAAATTAAGAAAAAGAAACAATGAAAATGGTGATTAAATAAGTAACTTAGTTGCATTTAAAAAATGTTGTATGCTTTTAGAGGTGACTTAGGGTGATGTGACATAGTGAAGAATCAAAATTGAGAAAGTTTAGAAAGGCAAGAGTAGAGTACAAATGCGAGTAGATTTATTAGTAAGTAAACGTGACTCACAATGTAGTTGACAATTTTGAAAGTGGTTTCCCACATATAAGTCGTCAAGTTCAAAAAGTGTGAAAAATAGGTTGAAAGCATGTGGATAGAGATAGGGTATGAGTAAAAAAAGTAAAAAAAGAAATTTGACTAAATCTTTTCATTTTAAGTGAGGTACGCTTTGACTTCAAATATAGCTTCTTCATAACTACTTAAAACAAACAAATTATAAAAAATACATTTTTTTTTGCTTATAGTGACTATAACTAATTTCAATTTACATATATAGTATTGAGTGCTAAAGTGAAAAAACATGAAAATAATCAGTAAATAAGTAAGAAAGTGAGTGATATTTGGAGCTTTTCATGTACATTTAAAACTGATATTGGTTGATGCAATATAGTGTGGTACTAGAGTAAAGTGATAAAAATGAAAATGTTGAGTAGATAAGTAAGTAGGTAGAATTTGGAATAGTTCATGTGCTTTTAGAAATGATTTAGGGAGATGTAATGTATGGGTAACCAAAAGTGAGAAGCATTAAAAAAGTTGAAAATTGGGCAAGAGTTCAAATGGATTTTTTGAGTAAGTAAATGTGATTGATGATATATTTGACAATTTTCAAAGTTGTTGCCTAAGTATGAGTCACCAAACTTAGAGTGCGGAGAGTGTTCAAATGTAGATATGAACTTGGATATCCTTGTAATAGGCTACCCAAGTGACCATAAAAGTGAGTATGTTCAAAATGTCAGAAATATAAAAAGCTTGGCTACCCTTGAATAAGGATATTCAAATTAAGGATGAGAGGCAAGCCCAATAAGAATGTAATTACAATTTAGATAAAAGTGTCCATGTGCTTTCCAAGATGACATAGGTTGATGTGATATAGTGAGCAACCCAATCTTGTAGTCTTAGAATGGCAAGATTAAGATATGAATGTAAATGGAGTTTTGATATCTTAATATGAAAAATGGTGTATTTAATAATTTTGTTTACCCAAGTATGAGCCATCAAGTTTAGAGTGTGAAAACTAAATTAAAGTGTAGAACCGAACATGTGAAGCTTGTAATATGCTACCTAAGTATCCTTAAAAGTGAGTGTGTTCACTAAGTAAGAAGGGAAAAAAATTAGGATGGCCTTGGATAAGTATCCCGAAATTTAGGATTGGAGGGAAGTCTAATAAGAATTGTGAATATAATTGAGAAAAAAGTGTGAGTGACTTAATGGAATGAAATTTAGAGTTTAAGTGGATTAAAAAGATTGTGTAGCTCAAATGGAAATTCTTATGCATGTGTTTAGTAAGAGTTCTAGATTTGAAATGAATTAAAAAGTAATAAAGGGCAATGTGAAGTGAATAAAAATAGTTAATAAATAGAATAAGAATATAGTATAAACAAATATGATGAAATAGAAACAAGGGGGTAAAAGGGCATGTCGAAATGGGTAAGTCATTATAAACATATTATTAATAAATTTGTGCAAATATTTCTATTAAAATATAAACAAGTAAATTTATATGAATGAAAAATAAAAAGATAGGTATGCATAGCTTCAGAAGAAATGTGATGAATCATAATGCATATAAGTGTTGAAAAAAATTTTGAATAAAAATAAAGTTAGTTGGAAATAGAAATGAAATTTATTTATTTTTATAACAAATTTAGGTCTTATGCAACTCAACAACTTGGGTTAGGACTTGGGGTACTATACATTGAGTTAGATATGTCATAGGGTGATGAGATATTGTGAGTGGCATTTAGAGATATGTTAATGATATTTGTAGCTTTTCATATGTTTTAGAAAGTGAGATTAGTGAGCAATCAAAAGTTAGTCGAGTTAGAAAGCAAGAGTATATATGGTGAAAATATAAGTAGATTTTTGAGTAAGTAATTGTAACTAGCATTGTATTTGACAAATCTGAAACATGGGGTTACCAAAGTATGAGTCACCATGCTTAGATTTTGAAAATTAAGTTGATGACAATTAAATAAGTGTAGGGTATGTGAGTAAAAATAGAGTAAGGTTTAAGGAGCGTGTAAGTATAGGTATGAACCTGGTAAGCTTTGTATATGGCTACCCACGTGTCCATAAAAGTGAGTGTGTACACTAGTTAAAAGCGAGAAATAGCCGGGAGAGCCTTGAATAAGGATATCCAAAATTTAGATGAGAGGCAAGCCTAATAATAATGTAAGTGGGTATAATTGAGAAACAAATGTGAGTGGCCAACCTAATGGGTTTAAATTTGGAGAGTTTAAATTGAATGGTAAAGCTTGGGTGGCTTGAATGGAAATTCCCAAGTGTATGTCTAGTGAGAGTTGGATTGAAAGTGAAAAATAGCAAAGGGCAAAGTGAAGTGAATAAATGAGAATAACTAATAAATGGAAATTTTATTATAAAAAAATATGATGATAAGCAAATAAATGAGCTAGATCATGTCGAAATGGATATGTTATTATAAATGAAGTATTAAAAAAATTATTCATATATTTCTATGAAATATAAAAAAGTATGTGTATATGAATGAAAGATACGAAGATGGCTATGTTTCTCTAAAAAAAATGTGATGAATCATAAGTGCATAAAATTGTAGAAAAAATATTGAACTAAGATCATGTTTGTTAGACATAAAAATAAAGTTTGTAATGGAAACAAGAAACATTTTTAGGATAACTCTAAACAAACTCAATTTCTATAGCTTAGAAAATGAAAACTAGATAAAAATTTTTAGTCAGAATGCATTGCTGAAATTTTTATTGGAAGGTATTTTTTTTAACTATGTTTTGATATAAAATTGCTATTGTGTAATTATATTTATTAATATATGTAAATTAATATTGAGTCTAATTATTTTTATAGATGTTGAGATTTGAACCCCCAAAAACTTGTAGTTTTGTGAACACTTAACATACCATAATGTGAGTTATTCGAATTGAGTAGAATACATACCTTATTGCATTTTCAAAGAGATCCATTTGTCATGGATTTCATTGCCCAAAGTCATAGCCTTATCCCATATTTTCCACACCAAAACAAAAATGAGGAAAAATAGAGTTTGTTTCTCTTCTTTCTCTGCCACACTTAACAAGCACACGTCACATCATACAAAATAATGTGTTTTTTTTTTCATTAATCATACCCTATATATATATTCAAATCATTTAAACTGATTATTTATATACAAATTAAAACAAATACGTAAAATATTTTGTTATGGTTTATAAGTTGTTACTTATGACTTTGATTAAGGCTATGAAATGACCCAAGCTTAAAGAAGGTTTTGAGCTTACAATGTATATTAAATAATACCATTTATATTAATTATAATTCATTTCACTATAAAAATATAACTACACCCCATCACTTATTCGAAATAATTCGAGTCTCTTGTTATTTAATACTTATTAATCTCTTCATGTTAAGACTATAGATATCCACTGATTAAATTAAAAAATTGGAAATTTTTTTAATTAATGTCTTATAATTTTTTTGAGACATTCCACTTAACTTCCTTGGCATGTCGAATTACAATCAACTTATAAGGTTTTATATTATCAAATTTATTAGTATTCTCAATAAAGTATCATTAATCATTATACTAGAATGAATTCTATTTATAATTAATATTCACTATATAACTAATATATTTATCGAACTCACATAGTTTATAAATCTATTTATAGATTTATATGATTTAAAACAACTATTAACAAGTAAACATGTTTATTAATTATTCCAAAATTAAGAGTAATAGTACTCATAATTATCTAGAGGTAATCTCATTCAATACACTCAAGCGTACCTATCCTATTAGCATGATCCACTAGCATGGTGATGGTGACCTAGGATCATGTCTCGAGAATGAGCCATGGTTCATAGGTCATCATGAGCATGGACCACCCTTGGACCCATTTTTAAAAAAATAAATATTTTTTTAAGTGTTGTAGCGACCATGTCCACAAGGTGGGTTTTTTTCAAAATTTTATTTAAACTCGATCTGGCATGATCCAGCATGACCCAAGATGACCCAGCATGATGAGCATGAGTCTGCTTAGAACCATGCTGGTATTGCTATGCCAAGTAGGGAAAACTAGCAGTCATGCTATGCTAGGCATGACATGACTCCCATGAAATGATAATAAATAAGAATGAGCATTTGAAGCAACCAGTAAGGATAGTTGAAAAAGATGCCTAAAATGTATGTGATTGTGAATGACCATCACATTGGGAAAAAGTATTGTCTCGCTAATGATGTACCAAAGGGACAACTATTGGGGACCATCATTAGGAAATACTCGATGGTGATAAACACCTTGCATACTGATAGGAAAAGGGTTAATTTGCACAATACTACAACATTCATTATGTGTCTGGTGTGGCACGTGTTTGATACTTTAATTACATCACATAAATTAGGTAATTAGATATTGGACCTATGATTATTTAGAAATTTAGGTATCCCTTCAACTAAAAATGTGCTACCACTCATTGGACACCCAAACTTCCAATACAATTCATATATGATTGATATGTAGACATAAGTCCATTATGTTGCTTGTGTGGCCTGTGCACTTGATCTTAGTTGAGAAGAAAATCTTGTTAATTATCTTTTGGGACTTCACCTAATTAATTAATTTGGTTGAGTAATAAAGTCACAATAATTTGTTGGGATCATTACTGAGAATTATTTAGTTTGGTTGGTCAATAGGAGTTAAGATAAGTATTCATACAAAAGAATAATTCCTTTTTAGTATATTGGATAATATTATATTTGATATTTATTCATAGATCAAATGGCTAAGTCATGTTACCTTGCTTAAATGTGGATAGTTGCCTATTAGATTTGCTTGCATATCTTTTCTCTCTTTTAAGCCAATTATATGCCAAAATTTTAATATATAACCACTAATACCCAGACTTTCATAAAAGTTATCTTAAAGAAATATATGAAGTTGAAGAAACATATGAATGACATTTCAGGAAACTATACCAATGAGTGAGAATATCTCAAACTACAATTACAATGCAGCTTATTATACTCAAGGAAGTGACTTTAATTTTGAATCTTATGGCAACATTTATCAACCTTACCATCAATAGGAAGATAATTATGGGCATTGAGAATGTGGACATGAGAAGATAAACTATAATAGGTCTAAACTATTTATAGTAACTTATTGGATGGCTAAAATCAAAGAATTGCTATGAGACTTGCGAAGAGTCAATACTAGTGAAGAAGAAAAGATGAAACCACGAAGAAAGAAGGAAGAAGTCACAAATTGAGTTAGTTTTGAAGAAAACACATCATTTAAAATCCATATAGTGAAGATAGAAATAACAATGGATGAAACTTTAAAATAAGATGAACTAGAAAAGAATCTCCGTGGAAAATACAAAAATAATGTGATGAAAAATCTTGGAAAGGAATTTAAAGATAACTAATTGTGAGAAAGAAGTGGAAGTGGACTATAAAGGTTTGATGGCTGAATTAAAAAAATTTGATGAATTGTTTGCTTGTGGAATTGAAAATTCCAAAAATTTTTGTAATGCCAAGGCTAAGGAGAAAAGATAGATGGAAAGAAGTGGGGAACTTAACCATATGATACTTCTTTCCCTAAATTATGATGTTCATGCTATAGAAAGAAGAGCAATATAGAAGTTATATGGGAAAGCCATAATTTTGATATAATGCCATGAAGTTTATGATACTTTTTTTCTTAAAGTCATGACTATTTATTTACAAAAGAAAAAATAAACTTGAAGATTCACAACTTTTAATTATCAAGTTATGACTATAAATACTTAACTCTCAAATTTCTTCCATAATAAAACTAAAATCTCCACTTGACGTTGTGATGATCCACCAAAAATACTCATTTCTTGTTGGTTAGATGATGGAAGAAAGGAGTTTTTTTCAAAGAAGAATATTATGGAGATGAGCCATAAAGAGAAAAGGAAAAGATGAAATCCTAAAATCGTGATAGCTAGGGTGACTTTCATTATTAAAGTTGGGTAGAAATGGATAGATTTTATGCTTTGTAAAAGAGGTTCATTGAAGAGAGGAGATCTTGTGAGTTTATTCCTCCTTTTGGAAATGTTATCAAGAAGCATAATTAGATGATATTTTGTAGACATATATAATGAAGTAATACCTCGGTTATAAATGAATTCTATATGAATTTGAAGGATAGATGGAGAAAGACATACTATGTGAAAGGTATTTGGGTTCAATTTGATAGGAGAATCATTAATGAATTACTTGGATTCCTGAGGGCAAAAGATAGTTTGGATTTTAAATCTCTCCATAGTTACATGGATTTTCCAGCTATCACTAATCTATTAATAGCTAACAAAGACACATAGAGGGTGATGTCAAAGAGTACATATTGATATTTTATAAGGGAAGAACTCATAGAGGTGAGTAATGTATGATTGTATTTTATATGATCATTTTTATTACCCACTTTTTATGTTATACTATTTTCTAGACAGAGCAATATCGATATACATCATTATCATTGAGTATCACTTTTATGTTGGAAAAAATTTGGAAAAGTTGATTATTGCATTCCACAAGGGTGAAGTTGCTAGCCAAATAATTTATCTTTTCCTTAGTACTTTATAGTGCTTGACCAAGATAGTTCCCATATATGAACATGTGGATATTATATGTTCAATGATGCCCTCAGACAATTTAGAGCACGAAGAAAGAACTCGAATGAGACAAAATAAAAAAAGCTAAGGCTCAAAGGAGAAGTATTAGTAAAAAATTAGGAAGAAGAACTATCCTTCGTTGTAGATGACACAGATGATATGGAAAGAATGGGATGAATACAAGAAAAAAGCTAGTCCATATTGAACATTCCTTAGCTACACATAGTGATATGTTCATGGATATTTTATATAAATTAGAAAATATGTAGCGGAATGTTGAGCAAGCCAATGAAGAGCTGAAATTGGAGATTCGTTCCATATGCACCAAAGTCACTGAAGAGATTGAAAATTTTGAAGGCTAAAGTTACAAACTCTTAGAGGAAAGAATATACTCCTTAGAAGTAGGATTGATAAAAAGTACTAGATCTTTTGGAGTTATGTGTCAAACAACTACGATGGATTGGAAAAGAATAATGAGGAAAGAGACAACAAGTATGAGAAGTGAATCATATTTTAGGAGCATTTGTAGATGGATGAAATAAATAAAAGATAATGATAGCCAAAAATATGTCTACTATATAATGGAAAGCTTTGAGGTTGTACTAAATTCTATGGAATAAAGATAGGAAGCACTATATAGCAGATTGGCAAAGATATTGGATTGGTTATCGATATTGAAAAGAATTTTGAAGGACCATCTATTCTTTTTCACCCCTTGAGCAAGCATCTATGGACTTCCCTTTTAGGGAGTATGATCTTAAAGAAAAATTACACTGGCAACATTCATCATTGCCATGACTTATACTATAATTATTTTTCTTTTTCATATTGTGATGATGTACTCATTGTGTAGAATGGAATTGAAATATGGAATGCTATGTTACTTTTTATTTGTTTTTTTTGTGGGAGAAATTATTGGCCAAGGATAGAAAACCATTTTTCTATTAGAGTTTATTAGGTGTTTAATTACAAAATATTCTAGTATATTTTAGTGATTAAAAATGGTGTATATGTATGAAAATGGGAGGTGGATATGTGTTGGTTTCATACAATTTAGTATTTTAGAAAACTTTGATGAATAGTTATGAAATCGATATAGTTTTAGAGGTGTTTAGTAGAGAATGTAAGCCTATAAGTCCTTTGTAGTTTCGGAATATATTCTTGGCCAAAATATATATAAATAATTATTTCCACTATTTGACATATTATAATATGTCATGACCCTACACTCTCATTATTATAATATTTCCACTATTTGACATATTCTTAATAGCTAAGATATTATTATGAAGTTGTAGTTATACCTAGATCATAAAATTTTAATAACTATAATATTAATTTTTTATTATAATAACCAAGTATTCCACGGGTGTTCAAGGTCATGACTAATTTCATTGAGTTGTGACTTTATCTATATATGAATTGATAGTCTCAAGTCAAAGTAGTGGTTTTTTTTTTCATAAAGTTATCATTTTTGAGTTACACAAAATTTAAGTACCATAAGTACTTAGGCCCAAGTCATGACAATTATTCAGAATTATAACTTTTGAGTCACTAAATATTATAGAGAATATTCATTTCCAAGGTCACGACTCATGTCCTCAAACGAAGGCATAGCCATGACTTATATGTATAAGCTCAGTATAAGTGCCACAACTAGTTTCCAATGCTACCGCCGTATAATTATCAAGAAGGTTGAATTACTGATGTTGTGGGCTTTATAAAATGTTGTGGCTATATAGTAATCTTAGAAATAATCACCACTCCATGGCTATATCATAGCACCATGACCATCTATGGATTATAAATGATAAAGGCACTAAGATGTAGTTATTTCATAGTGTCATAACTTTGTGTTATATAGATATTAGGCCCAAGTCATAAGTACTACAAATGGCACAACCTTCTATTATAGTAAGATCAAGATGTCAAATAGATTTGTAGTTATTTTCTAAAGTCGTGACCTCAAGATGATGAGATAAAGACCAAAGTCATGACATTTATAGAAAGTTGCAACTTTTAACTTACAACAATACAAAACCACCCGAGTATAAAAAAAAGTTAAAGATTTTTTTAAAAAATATTTCTTCTTCTCCTTCTCCCTCACAAAACAAATAAAATTCATGGAAACAACAAGCCTTAGGGGTGAAGTTTATACTTTTTATGAGTTTCACAAGAAAGCAAATGATGCACAAGTTATGCCAATCCCTTGAGTTTGGACGACTTTCAAACACCTTTCTACTGAAGATATTTCTAAGATTGTGTATAAAATTAGCATGGTTTAGGATTTGAGATATTTGGATTATATAATATATTTGGTTTGAATGATTGATATAATATTAGTTTGATTCTATTTTATATTTATGGATATTGATGAATGATTATTAAACAAAATTCAAATTAGGATTTCAACTAATTATGAGACTCACTCATACATGCGATAGGTAGATGGTCATAATCATTCTAATTACAATGCATGAGATAAACTTATATGTTGAACTCCAAAATTTATCATGTTAATCATCGTGAGTATGATGCTTATGAAGCTAAAAGTACAAATACTTTTACATATTAATCTATTATATACATATTAGCAGGATTGAATCTCGATTGAGATGGATATTATATAAAAATGTTCTTTCAAGAGAAACATTTAGTGTGTAAGTCAAACTCATGCAATAGGTGGAGTAATGTAAATGCCACCATTTCTTATTTTTTTTCACCGGTGTATGAGAAACACTAATGTTGTTTGAAGGTTTGAACACAAATGTTTACATGATGACTATCATTGTCATTTTGATGTCCTCACCTTTGATACCAATTGAAGGTTTCAAACAGCTGAAGCCATGATCATTGTATCTTGTGAACTAGTAAAAAATTATGCACATGAGACTTGCATAACTTCCAAACTATTCTCAGGATGGAGTAGCATGTGGGTGCTTGAATCACTAAGATTAAAAAAAATCTTTTTGTTTGGCAATTCTTTCTTGGCTAACTACTTCCTAGGGTTGCATTATTTCATTTTATTTATAGACTACAAACCCTAGAAAATCTAATATCCATTTGGGCCGACACACCTTAGAACCCAAGCCCATATGTGAACCCTTTTAGTGTCATTAATTAATTTGGGCTTGCTTTTATAACAAAAACTCAAGGATCTCTCACTTGTGATAAAAATAATATATGAGTTTTTTGTTGTAAAATAAGATATCATGCTCCATCACTTATCATGAGCTAGTTTTGGGATACTACTGCTATTATTAATCGAAGCTTTTTATAATTGTCAAGCAATTATCTAATCATGTGATATTCTACTAAAAGCCTAGAATTGAACTTTGAGATTAATAATATTAAATATTAATATAATTTTCTCCTTTGTAAAATATCAATAATTAATTGATAATATTTTCTATCAATCAATCAATTATTTGTTCTATTGGGTTGTCAGTTTCTCTAATGGATCAATTGATCTGGCTAGTGACTTTATAACATCCAAAATTGAAACATATGAATAGGATATTTCATGCAAATTTTATATTGTTTATTTCATAAATACCGGAAATTAAATGATCTTGCTCTCAAATGATCAAGATATTGATCATTTAAATAGACCTCACTTATTGACAACTCAAAGAACAATAATCACCTAAAATACCTATTTATAAAGATTCAACATTGAGAGAATTATAATAAAGCATTACTTGAGATTTATTTTCTTTTACAAAAAAATTAACATTAAATAAATCTTGCTTAGATCATATCAATGCAAGCATTATTTGTCCTAATATTTTATAACCATGACATATTATTTTATAAAATATTGCAACCAAAATAAAGTGTCCAACTTTGTTTAAAAACTATAATCTTATTTATCAAATATGAGAGTCTATGATCATGTCTTATATGAATGTATCCATATGATCATATAATCCATAATTAATTCATACCTTTTTGCAAAGCACAATAATATGAAGACTACCTCATATCATTAAAAAATTCAAAAAACATAATAACATATTTGTCATCTTCTAAAAAGACAAATAAACTTACTTTCCTAAAACAAGTCTGATAAAATCTTAACTATCCATATAATCTATATGTTTCTCAAAAACTCTAATGGTGGCATCTTTGTAAATGCATCATCTAAATTTTTATCTGATGCTATTTTAGCAACCACTATATTTTCTCTCTAGATGATATATCGAATCAAATGATACTTCCTCTCTCTATGTGCTTTTATTTCTTGTGCTACCTTGGTTCCTTGCATTGTGCTACAACTCCACGATTATCATAGTTAAGGGTAATGGGTTATTCTACACCGGTATCACTTAAAGCTTCAAAATCAACTTCATTAGTCATACTTCTTCTTTTGCTTCTTAGAAAGTCACCACATACTCAGCTTTAGTTATGGAGTCGACAATAAAATTTTATTTGACACACCTCCAACTAATGGCTGCAGCATTTAGAGGTAACACTTATCCAAAAATAGATTTTCAAGAATCAATGTTTCATTGGAAATATGAGTCTATATAGCCAATAGTTTCTAGACTCCCACTAGAATATACTTGCATGTAATCTTTTTTTCTCCTTAGATACTTGAGAATACACTTCACTTCAGCCCAGTGTTCTTCTTTGGAATCAGATTGATATTGACAAAGTTCTCCCATTTCATAGCATATATCTAGATTAGTACATAATATAGTATACATGACATTATCTACTACCAAAGAAAAATGTATCCTATACATATTTTCTTTCTGCTTAGGAATGTGTGGTGATTTTATATTGGAAAGATCAATTACATGCATGAATGGTAAAGTTCCCCTCTCAAAAATGTCTGTGTTGAACATAGCTAGAATAATATCTATATATAAAGCTTAAGATAGCCCCAATACTTTGTTCTTATGAGTTGGAATACATAGACTCTACAAAAGACCAAAATGAGTTGGAATACATAGACTCAGTCTCATGGTCCATGACTTTGAGCCACTTCTATGCATCAACATCCTATAGTGTCGCCTTGTAATTTATAGAATTTTCTTTGCTATCAATAGCTATAGCTTTCTATAATTTTTCCAACAAGATATATCTCAACAACATGCATATCATTATCCCTCTATGATGAAGCTCCATTATTTTTTGTGGTTCTATAAAAAGATTGTTTTAATCATTTTGAATTTGATTTTATGGTTCCACGTGTATATATCTGTTGTTCTACTATTGCTTCCACTCATGCTTGTTAACCTTCAAGTATATGTCCACTTTCAAGTAGTTTAGTTGGTTCTTTAGATGAGTCAAACTCTTCGAGAATTACATTACTTTTGTGCTGAGAATTATTTACATAATCTTTTTCTAAGATTTTGGTATTGGTGCTCATTATGACTTTCTTCTCTAAGTAACTATAGAAAAGTCCACCTTTCGTTCCTTTAGGATATCCAATAAACAAACATGCTTTAGTATAAGATTTTAATTTATATGGTTCCTTTCTCAAGACATGTGCAAAAGCATCCCATATATGAATATGGTTTAAGCTAGGCTTGCACTCATTTGTCAATTAAGTGGGCATCTTATAAACCAACTTAGAAGGAACAATGTTCATAAGTATGGAGTAGTTTCTAAGGCATATTCCCAAAATTATATAGGTCGAGCGTAGAGATGAATAACTAAGCATCGATCTCACCACATATTAAAAAGTTGTATTTCTTTTCTTTGTAGCTCCATTGTGTTCTAGGGGCTGACTGTTGTTAACTATCCCCTCTTAAGTTAAGTAAAACTTTTACTCTATATATGGGTATCCACCACCTCAATCGGATTGAAGATGTTTGATATGAACACCTAATTACATTCCTTTTTAAGTATTATATTCATAAAATTTATCATAAGTTATTAAATTTTAGTCATTAGATAAACATAATCATATCTTGAGTAGTCATCTGTAAAGGTGAAAAAATACTCATATCAACCTCTGGCTTGAACACTTATTGGTCTACAAACATTAGTATGCACCATTTCCATTGGTTTAGTTGCACAATGTTTTTGGCCCCAAAGGATCTCTTTGTCATTTTATCTTCCAAATAGGATTCACATATTGGTATAGGTACAAATATTAGGAAACTGAAAATCTCACTTTTCACCAGACCATGTATCCTATTAGGATTAATATGACCTAATCGCAAATTAAAAATGTAAGTTTCATCTGAAACTTTCTTTTTCTTGGCAAGGTGATTATGCTTCATTCTCAATAATTTAAATGGCATTTATATCGTATGAAAATGGACTTAAAAAATAAATATTATTTATAAGATCACTAGAACAAATAAAAGAAGTTTACTTCTTATTAAACTGTAATGACAAATCATGTTCAACTAAACAATTGACAGATCCCTAAATCCTCTTAAAATCATGAAAAAACTATAATTTTTTAAACACAAAGTCCTATTATTATCAAAAAATAAAATAACTAGTCCTAAAACCTTTACATAGATTAGCACTCTATTCCAAAGTTTCAATTTTTTTTCTCTTCTACAATAAGAATGCTATGTTTGAACTATTGCAAAGATTAACAAACATTATTAGTGGCTCATGAATAAATGATCTATTTATCATTATGCTTCTCCACTAAATAAGCCTTAACAATGAGAAAATAACCCATACCTAGCCTTTTGGTGGCCTTAGAAAAATTTTGTTTCTAGTGTCTATTCTATCAGTACTTGAAGCACTTGTCTTTCAACTTCTTCATTAAGTTTGTTTTGGTAAGTGGTAGCACTACCTTCTACTTGTTCTTGTTTCTACCATTAGGTTTCTTTTTGGATTTAATATAAACCTTTATAAAATTGATACTATGTTTCTCTTTGACTTAATGTTCAACACTCTCAACGTCATGCATCAATTGAATTATAGTTACATTCATCTAATGCATATTATAAATTACTTCAAACTTATTGAATTATTTATGTAGTGGTTGCTAGATGAAATCTATCTTTATTTTCTTGCAAAGTTTTTCTCCTATCATTTTTGACTAATCGATCTGTGAATCATTTTCGAATGGTGATCCTTCACACACCCTCAAGTCATATATTTTATTATTTAAATATGCGATTGAAGCTTATTTCTCAGAAGTTTAACTTTTAGAAAACGTCCTATGAAAGTATGGATCATTTTTATTCTACTATTGAGAGTTATTCTTTGCTGCCTCAAATGATCCACAACATCGGAAAGAATACAACACCGATGTGAAGTATTTGAATTTTTTTCAATTCACATATTCTATTTTTGCTACATCACTAGCACCGACTTCTAGGTCAACGAGTTTAGGGGTATCCAAGACAAACTTGATTTTCTCATAATCCAGAATGATATATAAGTTTGTTTTCCAATATAAAAAAGTTATATTCATCCAATGATTTTTTATTCAAAATCATGGCTAGAGGGTTAAAATATGCCATTTTTTGAAATACACAAACACACACACAATAATATTAATTTGTATATCATACAATAAACATACATTTAGTAAATCTTAAAACAAATTATTTATTGTTTATTATAAACAATAATTTAGTTTTCATAATAAATGCTCATGTTGGGTAAGATATTTATGTCAATCTAAACTTGATCATCAAATGAATAGTTTCTAAATAAGTTAGGTCCCAAAAAAATTAGGGGGTCATCAATGTACTATTTAAATCCTAATCTTCTTAAATAGAACTTTCTTAGATAATGCACTTTTATTTCAATTATTGGTTATAAGGCCCATAATAATATAATTTAGAGTTTCGGTGAGAGGTTAAGAAAATTATCATGATTAAAAAAATTAACCTTTATTTAATTTTAAAATTCTTTTAACATATAAGAGTTTGCAAAGATAAGTCAGTCAATCCAATTAAGATTTTAAAATTAAATAGGATTAATCCAATAAAACCCAATCATGATTATCAGATAGGACTATGCACTACCATTATATCATTTGGACTCACAAAAATTAAAAGATTTTCCATAATAATATTTATCTAGATTATATACATGCACGTCATTGACACAAGATAATATGATACAATCTAGTCTATTTGACATGTTATCACAACGAAGCATGTAAACAAATATAGTTTAAACCATTCATGAATAAATACAATCAAAAATTAGTTTAATTAATATTCGAATCCATAGTTTTTCCTAAGAAAGAAAAAAAAAGAAAAAAAAATCCAAAATCTTAAATACACAAAACAATGCCCTAGCCATCAAGGTCAGCATTCATGTGCAACTACCTTAACTGAGCCACACATTGAAGCACACTATTTGGAAGAGAAGATTTGAAATAAAATGTTGGTCATCAGAGCTGTCACATGTAGACTAAGTCTTGGCATGTAAGCCCCATGTGCAACAACTTGTAGTGGCATGGAGAGGCACGTGTGACATTCTTTTGGCCTGAAAATTTGACAATCACTTCATCTCTTTTGTATGCTTCTAGCCTAAGAGGCCGTTTTGAATTTGGACAATTGTTGCTTTTGTCACACATCAAACAGTCTCGTATGCATAGCTTTCTTCGTGTACATTTTTCAAAAAGAATATTTACAAAAATAATCATATACCCTAATAAAAGGGTATACATGAATTCTATAAAATTGTAAGAAAATTAAATAATGGAGGAAACATAATCTTATGATTATCCTCATTGTTACAAAGCAATTAAAATACAAACAAAAGCATGCCATGGGTTAAGGGCAAACCACATTTATTAAGTAACCATTCATAAATAAAAATTATATTAAACATTCAAACATGTGAATTAACAAATATAGAAAACTCAGGTGTCATCTTATTAATCAAACATTGTAATAAATATAATTATTCAGACCAAATTGTATATTCAATTAAAGACCGTCTGATACCAATTAAAGTTTTTAGACAACGGAAGTCAAGATCATTTATAATTTAGAATACATAATTTTATTGCTAAACTAACATAACCACTCAAATCATAAGTTGTGGAATGTTACAAAAGTTTTCACACAAGACCCGCAATTTTTCCAATCTAACATATGGGTGCTTGAATCACTAAGAAAAGAATATTATTTTCTCTGGCTATTCTTTCTTGGTTAACTACTCCTTAGAGTTGCATTATATCATTCCATTAATAGATTACAAACCCTGAAAAAAACTACAGCCATTTGGGCCTCCATACCTTAGGACCCAATCCTATGTGAACCCATTTAGCATCATTAAAAAATGTTGGCTTTCTTGTATAGCAAAAACCAATTAAGTGCTACTTCATTTCTGTATTGGTTTTGCATGCCAAGTCATTTCATATATACATACATACATATATATATATATATATATATATATATATATATATATATATATATATATATATATATATATTGTAGTCATATCACAATATATACTAATATATATTATATATATGGTGATATATATGCATTGGTAAAAAAAATATATCTTATTGTTTTCATTTTTCTTTTACATTCATGCCATGCTAACAAGATGCGGTTAAGGGTAGTGTGTACATTATGTATTTGAGTGCACAAAAACAAAGCTACTTTTGGTTTTGGTGCACCAAAATATAAACAAGAAAAAAAATGTTCCCAAACCAAATTATAGTTTTTCCAATAAAATATTAGTGATTTCATAATACATAAATTTTGAAGAAATAATTTTTTAAATGGGGGCGAAAATGTAACATCCTACCTGATAAATAAAATTTTGAAAAGATTGATATTTATGAAATATTGGAAAAATGTTTGATTTGCAAAAAAAAAAAAATTGAAAGATAAAAAGAGTAGCTAGTGTTACATGATTTGTAAAGTTAGTTATCAAACTTTAAAGGCTTCTTCTCCCCTATCCAAAGATGAGGTATTCAAAACAATTACCTCTTCTTTCCTTCACTTTCTTCAAGCTAGCTAAAAGAATTTTTTATTTCAAATGTTCACGCCCAAATCCATGAATGGGTTGAAGCCATGAGAAGAGAAACATACTTAAGATTTTTGCAATTCTTATTCTAAAGTAAAAATTAAGATTGGCGTGTATAGTGAAGGAAATGAGTGTATAAGTGAGTATAAGTGACATGTGTATTGGAGAAATGTTGGAATGGAGATAGGACACTCTAATTGGAACAACAAAATGAGGTAGATTAGCGGAAAATTTTTTGCCCAAATGTGAATTTAAGTAACATGTGTAGTGAGTAGCAATTCAGCTCCTATTTAATTCTAAATAATCACCAGAGAATAAAAAAAAAGTGTTCATGTTGTTAAAGGGGCTTATAAAGAGAAGAAAGCCCCAAGGCCCCTTTGAAAGTTTTCTACCAAAATGGGGGAAAATAGAAAGAGATAAATTTTTATGTAAAAGAAACTCGCATATGAGAGAAAATGCACTAAAGTGCATGAAGTTAAAAGTAAGTTATGTTATTGGGTAGAAGGGCAATCGGGTGAGTGTTTTGTGTATGTGAGAAACACGTGAATTATGTAGATATGTGTGGGGAGATAAAATGGTAACAAACATTTAAATCTTAAAAAGCAATGGGAGGGGGGAGGCTAATTTTCTACCAACAAAAAGTTTTGGCAAATGTGAACTAAATGATATTTTAACCTCTAATACCCTATAAACTATAAATAAAGTATTTTTTGCTTATTTTTTTCTTTAAATATACTAATGTTTAAATAAAAAAGTTTTTTTCTGAAAATAAAAGAGAAACCCTCCAATGCACATGTGCAAATTTGATCAAACAAGGATTATATAGAGAAAGTATGTTTTCTTTAAATAGAGTTATATAAGCAAACATGCACTTGAGTGTATGCACATTATTGTGTGGAGCCATAGTATAAAGATAATGATTTGAGTTGTGGGTTGATAAGTAAGTGATTGACATTTGGAGAATTCCAAATGTTTGTAGAAATATCAGAGTAGCGGGATAGAATGAAGAATGAAAATTTTTTAGGGTTAGAAATGTCATAGAGTGGGGTGGGAGTGTCTAGGAATTTCAGTGTGGATAAAGGTGATATGTCCCACATTCGTAGAATCATGAAAGAGGCTACCCAAGTGTAATCTACCAAATTTAGAGAGTGTAAAAATATGTATGAGTGTAAGGAGATAATGAAAAGGTGTGTGAGTGAACATTATGAGGATTAGAGAGTGTGAAAAAGAAGGTATGACCATGAGATGAACATGATTTATGTAGCTTTATGTGGAGAGATTTAATGTTAAAAAGCACTTAAAACTTGAAAAGAAAAGAGAGGGGGGGCCAAATTTCTACCAAAATAAAGGCTTTTGAAATGTGAATTGTGATGTTATTTAATCATAATCCATTATAAACTGAATAAATTATTGTTCATATGTTATTTTTTTTATAAAGGTCAAAATAAAAAAGAAACCCTTCAACACCCATGTATAATATCAATCAAACAAATATTATATTGAGGAAGTCTGCTTTAAATACACTTGTGTTTAAGTAAAAATGTACATGAGTGTATGCACAATGATGTGTGGTACCAAAGCATAGAAATAATGATCCGAGTCGTGGATGAATAAGTGACTTACATTTGGAGAATTGAAAGTGTTTGTAAAAATAACATGGAGTAATGGTATTGAAAGAAGAATAAAATTAGGTAGGGTTAGAAATGTCATTGAATGAGAAACGACGATATGTGGGAAATTTAGACAGCCATGAAAAGGTTTCCCAAGTGTCATCTACCAAATTTTGTGAGTGTGTAAATGTGTATGAATGTCGAGTAGGTAAAGGTAGGGGGTGTGAGTGAAAATAATGAGGAATTGAGAGTGTGAAAGAGTAGGTATGACCATGAGATACTTTCTAGTAAAACATCTCATTGAAAAATATAGCAAAGAAAAGATAGTACATTATTCTTATAATTGTTCAAGTTGCTCTCGGTTTTTTTTTTTTAATGTCTCATTTAAAAAAACATTACCATTTAAATCAAATGCAAAAAAACATGGATGAAAGAAATAGAGTATATAACACTAAGATCCTTTTGTAAGCATGCTCCCCTCATGTTGATTTCCTATAGTTGACACCATCTAATATTATTTATTAACTTTTAAAATTTTGATGTTGGCAATGACTTTCTAAATAAATATGTTTTCTTATGACAACATATTTGTTGAATGTCAATTTTATTATTCTTTTGAAGTTCATGTGTATATTTTTTTTGTAAAATATAATCAATTTTATCTCCTTTAATGTAACATCTTTTGATATGAGCAATGCATTCAACATTATCTTAAAATAATATTTTCATGTCGTATTTGATAGAGAAGTCCACATGATACTCAGGTAAGTTGGATCATTGATCTTAATTAGTCACATATATTCATAACATATTTCTTGACTTGTGAGTATCTCTAAATGGTTAGATGACGTGACCACCATTTTTTTTAATATATATTTATTAAATAATAGTTTCATTACAATTAAACACGTGCACTATTTGTGTCATGACTTTATGTTGACCAAAATAGTATCTTCCATCTACATATCCAAGTAATTGATTTGATTTCTTTGAGTAAAATAGGTCATATAAGTGGATTCACAAAATAGTATAATATATGTTTGATACCATTCAAAATCTTTGGATTGAAGTTGAATTATATTTTGTTAATAAATTAATAAAAATAGTAATGTTAGGGCAAGTATAGTTAGTAAGATATATAAGTCTACCAATAACACTAAGAAATGATACTTTATAATCAAGTAACTCTTACCCTTTTCACTAGTGATCAAACAATCATTAGAGAACTTAAATGATATGTTTTATCAATGTAAAAATACTTCAAGATTTTTAAAATATTTGTTGATTGATAAACCAAAAATCCAAAAGGAAAGTGTCTGATTTGCAACCTAAAAAAAAATTGCTCATCTAAGATCTTTCAACTCAAATTCCTTTTTAAATATTTTATTATTCTTTTTTCTCTTTATAAATCCTAAAAAGATTTAAATCATCGATATAATTGCAATACTTGACAATTTAGATTTTAATTATCTTAATAAAATATGTGAGCATATAGGATTATTCATGTACACCTTTCCCTTAGAAAATAATCATTAAGGCGAGTGTACCATTAAAGTGTCTGCATAGTTTCAAATCATTCAATGATCATTGCAACTTGATTGAGTACATGCTATGAGACATTATACAATTTTTTTTAATAATTTAAATCTTTCAAAAATTTTTATGTATATTTATTTGGTGCTCAAATTACTGAATATTATTATTAATTATTTTAATATTATTAGATGATATGTAAGTATGAGAAATGGACATAGTTGAATCAAATTCATAACTTAGGAGTTTTGATAGATTTTGATGAATAGTCATGAAATAAGTATGTTTAGTTTATTATGAGATAAAACTTAGAAAAGAAAATATTAATTATATGAGTATGACACTTATGATACTAAAATTTCAAATACTTATGAACCATATCAATTATTAGTTTTTATGACACATAAGGCAAGAAAATAAGATTATACATATCAATCAACTATCAAGAAAATTTGATGTGTTGCCTAAAATGTATGTACTTATGAATAGTTTTCTAGCATATATGATTTATCACCTTAGTGGTAAAGTACCGAAGAAACAACTACAAAGGGATCATCATTGGGATTAACTTAATGGTGATAACCATCTTATATACCATTGGGGCAAAGAGTCATTGTATAACAGCCAAATATTCATTCTATATCAAAATCCAATATAATTCGAACTAATTTAACTTGTATCACATGAATTAAATAGACAAATCAAAGGATCTAAGATTCATACCAAAATCTATAATCATTTTCATTAATAGAAGTGTGTTATCCTAATGTTAGTTGATCGAACTATTGACACAATCCTATGTGATTGATATCTTCATGAAAGTCCTCTCTATTACTTATTAAAATCCATATATTTACTAATTTTTATTGATGAGATAATCTCACTAATTAACATTTGGGATACAATCTGACCAATAAAATTGAGTGGCATAATGAGTTTTAATAATATCTTATCGAATGTTCACTTAAAAGCTTTACCTTTAGTGTGAGAGTCACATCATTATCATCAAGGATAATTTAGGAAATCTGTGAGACATATGTGAGCGTATTGTGCCTAATAAGGTGGGGACAACTCTTTGATTTTCTTTCACTCATATAGTTCATGCTGGTGAAACTTAAGGGATGCGAATGTTAATTTTATGAGTATGATACTTATGAAGCTTAAAGTATAAATTCTTATTAATTATATTAGTTCTTTATCTTTATGACACATGATGCTAGAGAATAATAACATGCATATTAAATAACTATCAAGGATAGTTGATAAGTTATTTAAAAGGTAAGGACTTGTGAATAACTCTCAAGCAAATATGATTTGTTATCACAATGATAAGTATTGAGGGAATAACTACAAAAAGACCAACATTAGGATAAACTCAGTAATGATTAGCACCATCTATTCTATTAGGGGAAAAGTCATTACAAAAAAACCTAACCTTTTTTGTATCCAAACCTAATATAATTCAAATTATTTGAATACATATCACATAAATTAAGTGGAAAATCCTATGATCTAATATTCATACCAAAATCTCTATTATCTCATATACTAGAATTGGGTTGTATCACTATTAGGTGACCAAACTACCGATACTATCTCTTTTGGATTGATATATGGATAAAAGTCCTCTTTACTACTTAATAACTTATATACTTTTAGATCTCTATTGAAAAGAAATCCTCACTAATGTTCTTTTATGATATTATCTAACCAATAAAATTAGGCAACATAGTAAAGTTGTAATATGTTTTTGGTCTCTTTATCAAGAATTGTTTAGTTTGATTAGTCTATATGAGTTAATATAACTATCCTTGACAAAAGATAATTTTTTTAATAGTTTAGATAATATTAATTATGATAAATTTTACCAATTTAAATAGCTTATTTTGTTATCTTATTTGGAATATGGATTGTTATATTTTTTTATTTTACATATCGCTTTGCTTGCCTTTTCTTTTTTTTTCTTAGTCACATTTAATGTGCAAAAAGCTCTAGATTGAACTAACCTCTCTGGACCCATAAATTGAGAGAACTAGGAGAGTGATTTCAAAACAAAGAGCTGACAAAAAACATATGGAGAAAACTAATAATAATCATAGAAAGCCACAAAAAAGTGATAGGCAATCTATATAATAGCCTATCCACCACTATATATTAGGAGATTATTGGTGGCTCATGAAGATGAATAATTATTTAGGTAATTAAATGCAATAAGTTGAAGAAAATTATTTTGATTTGAAGCCAAGTCTTATAGCAATGGTTCAATAAGACTACTACAAGAAAAGAACATCAAAGGACCATAATGCGTATGTCATTATGTTTTTGGAGTTAAGTGACATGAACTTATTCCAATGCAATTAGGTTTTATCTATCCCCATTCTAATTAAGGGATAAGACTAATAGTTATTATAGTGTTTATCTTGTGGTTCTATTGAGAGTTAGGATGAACATGTTAGGATATTTTTCACTAAGTTTTTCCCATCTCAAATCACTTCTTAATTATGCACCAAGATAAGCTAGTTCTAAAAGGATGAGTATAAGACTTTATACGATACTTGAGACTATTTTAAGAAGTTTTTGATAGGGTTCCCTTAATATGGGTTGAGTTATGGTCCCAAGCCCAACTTTATGCAATGATGTGAATTATGTGATGACATGCATGATTGATATGGCTATGGGCAGTTTGATTATGAATAAATTGTTAAAGAAGACATATTACTTGTTTAAGGATCTAGTAAAAATAACTATTAAACTCCAAATGATCATTCCCTTGGGAGAAGATAGGCTAGAGTATTAGAGTTAGATCAATTCACTACAATTAAAGAAAAAATGTTAAAATTTCTATGGAAGCTTAAAATCCAAGAGGAAAAGAGGAAAAGGTCAAGAAAATCACTATTTTTCACTAGAGATGGCAAATGTGTCCATATCCGTGGATTTCCGACCCGATCTGATCCGGTCAAACAGTAGAAAAATCCGTTGACTGGATAATGGATATGGATATGGATAAAATCTGATTTTTTTGAATGGATATGGATTGGATATGGATTTAGGCATATCCGATCCGAAACCCGTATCCGATCTGACCCGAACGTGCGGATATCCGATCTGATCCAATTATATCCGATTTGTTCTACCAGATATAATACACACACACACACACAAACATATATATATATATATATATATATAGTCCATATATAATGAGAATTTTTAGATTCGTCTTGCGAATTCTGAGACAATCTCGGATGATGAAACGGATTTCGCCGTTAGATTCATCTTGCGAAATCTAGTGACAGAAAAATTTCGTTGAATTCTGAGACAATCAGAATATTTTACGAATTTTTAGGTGACGAGTATAGAGTAAAACCTGATAATGAGATTTTAGAAAAATCTCAAAATTTTCAAATACTTAAAGAATATCCATTTAAGATAAATGCAATTGAAACCAGAATAAAATGATATGTTTTGAAGCTGAAATAGACTAAAATAGACAAAGTGGGACACATGGGTCCCACATTGAAAAAAAATAAAAAAAAAATACAAATCAAGCAAGCAGTGGAGTTACTGGAGTAGGAGGCGCACACTAGAGGAGAAACGATTTCTAATTTTTTTTTTATTTTTTTTTCTCTCTTTAATTTTTGAGTTTTGGACCGTCGGAATTTATTGGGCAAAGAATGAAAGTTGCTGTATACTATGAGGGCTACGCATAAAGGTGTCAAACGTGCCGGCCCGGCCCGGCCCATCACGAGGCACGGCACGGTTCGGCCGTGCCTGGGCCGGCCCGGCACGTTCTTAAACCGTGCCCGGGTTAAAAACGACTCGTGCCGTGCCGTGCCTGGCACGAGCCTTGCCTTGCCTGGCTCGGCACGGCACGCCGGCACGGGTCCATCCCGTGCCGGTTCACGCAGGCACGCGTGGCACTGGCGGCATGTCACGTGTGCCGAGGCGTGACGTGAGTCGTGACTCACGAGTCACGACCGTGTTTGCCAAACACGAGTCACGACCGTGTTTGCCAAACACGAGTCACGACCGTGTTTGGCAAGGCGTGCCCGAGCGGGCCCGGCACGGCACGGCACGGCCTTGCCGTGCCCGCCTAAATCTAACCGTGCCGTGCTCGGCACGGCACGGTAGCATGAGCCGTGCTCGTGAAAAACGGGCCGTGCCGTGCTGGGCCGGCCCGTTTGACACCTCTAGCTACGCATAGATACCAAAAGCATAGGATTTGGCCGTGAATTCAGTTAAAAATTCATAAATTTCTAATTTTTAGTTTTTTTCAGATTTACGTCATTTTAAAGGTCAAAATATTTATGACCAAGAGTTAAAGTTATTCTACGCAACGCGAGCTACGCGTGAGTACCGAAATCATGGGATTTCACCGATTTTTCACTTGAATAGTGAATCGGAATAGTGAATAGTGAATCATAATAATGAATCCAGAATAGTAAATAGTGAATCAGAATTGTAAATTCAGAATACAGAATAGTAAATTCAAAATAGTAATTCAGAATAGTGAATTCGTAATAGTATATAGTAAATCAAAATAGTGAATTCGGAATAGTGAATAGTAAATAATTGTGGGTTTAATTAGGTTATATTTGACAAATTTGATATGTTTACCTACATTTTGCATGAACCACTATACTAGTTCTAGGATTAAAGATATAGATTACTTTAATGATCATTTATGTGACTATAATTTTTTTTTTATTTTGAGAAATACAACTTATTTATAATAACATGTACTAAGGCATCTAAGTTATATTTGATTGTGGTTTTTTTTTTGTATAGAATATGGCACATTCACAATCTAGCACTTGTAGCAGTAGTGTTGCTAGCACACAAGAATCAGCTCCAATTAGAGGAAACTCAGGTGGACTCTCCACTCAATCAGTACTAGTTGATTGTGAATTTAAACAAGGAAAAGATGCTAAGACTTTCAGAAGTCCTATGTGGAAACACTTTACTCATCTGGTTGTTAATAATGAAGAGAAGGCCCAATGCAATTATTATAAAAAGCTTTTTGTGAGTAAATCATCCTATGGTACGTCGCATTTGAAGCAACATTTTGATAGGTGTCCTAGAAGAAAATCAGCTGGGGGTGACATAAGGCAAATGATTTTGAAAACTGATTCGGAAGGAAATGTTAATTCTGGACCTTCTGGTGCATTTAATGAAAAACAAGGAATAGAGAAATTAGCAAAGATGATTATTCTCCATGACTATCCTTTTTCGATGGTGGAGCATAGAGGATTTAGAGATTTCACAACTACTATTCAACCTCTTTTCAAGTGTCATTGTCGTAATACTGTGAAGAAGCATATCTTGAACATTTACGGGGAAGAGAGGGATAAAGTCATGAAGTTGATCGAGAATAATGATAGTAGAGTTGCTATTACAACGGACATGTGGACTTCTAGTAACCAAAAAAGGGGTTTCATGTCTGTTACAACACATTTCATTGATAAATCTTGGACATTACATAGTCTAATCCTGAGGTATAAGAAATTAACATGTTCTTTCTTAAATTAAGTATATATATATTTTTATTCATTGTTTACTTTATTGATAATTTTGTTATTTTTTCAGGTTTATTTATGTCCCTTGCCCTCATACAAGTGATGTGCTAACATAGGTGTTGATAGATGTTATGCTGGGGTGGAATGTGGACTCAAGGATATCCGCTATTACAGTGGATAATTGCTCTACTAATGATAGTATGATTGGTAAGATAAAAGAAAAATTGAGTGTTGATTGTTTATTGAATGACGGGTCTTTACTTCATATGCGTTGCGCTGCACATATCTTGAACCTTATTGTTAGGATTGGTTTAGATGTGATCAAGCATGTCATTGATAATGTTAGGGATAGTGTAGTTTTTTGGACAGCATCTCCAAAAAGAATAGAAAGGTTTGAGGATGTTTGTAGACAAATGAAAGTTCCTTGTACTAGAAGATTGGGTTTGGATTGTCCAACAAGGTGGAACTCCACTTATCTAATGCTTAAAACTGCTTTGGCTTATAAAAATGTGTTTCCTAGACTTAAGTTGTTTGAGTCACACTATGTGCTTGTGCCTAGTGAAGCAGAATGGGAGACTGCAAAGGATGTTTGTGATAGGTTGGAGTTGTTCTATAATGTCACTGAGTTATTTTCTGGGACAAGATATCCCACTGCCAATATGTTTTTTCCTGTGATTTGCAGAATTAAAATGACATTGAATGAATGGCCCATATCCTCCAATGTAGTAATTAGTACAATGGCAAAGAGTATGGTTGCAAAATTTGATGCATATTGGAATGTGATCCATAAATTGATGGGTGTTGCTGCAGTATTGGACCCTAGGTATAAGATGACTTTGCTACACTTTTACTTTCCTTTGGTTTATCCAAATAACTTTAGTGAACAAATTAGCAACATTCAATGACTTTGTTATGAGTTGATGGAGGAATATTATACTAGAATGTATAAAGGGACTAATACAGAATCTGTAGTACATGGAATGGTCACTTCAACTTCAAAAGAGAGTTCAATAACTATCGATAGTGATTATCAATTGTTTGTGAAAAGGATGAAGACTAATAAAACTAATAGTTTCAGAACTGAATTGGACCATTACTTGGAGGAAGATGTTTTGCCTAAAAATTCTCAGTTTGATATTTTATTATGGTGGAAGTTGAATGGGGTAAAGTATCCTGTCTTGCAAACTATTGCAAGAGACATATTAGCAATTCTAGTATCTACTGTTGCTTCAGAGTCTGCATTCAGTTCTGGTGGGAGATTAGTTAGTCCTCATCGTAATTGACTTAATCCGAATATGATAGAAGCATTGATGTGTGCTCAAAGTTGGTTGTAGAGTGAAGTGACAAAACATGATAGTAAATTTATTTCATTGATCATTTATTTTTTATTTACCTATAATTTCATAATATTTGTAAAATTTTAATATTATTTTTCTTTTTATATTTTTTTTTCTAGGTGGAGATGACTTGTTCATTTCAGATGGTTATGCATCAATTTATGAAGAAGATATTCACGTGCATGATGAAGGTATTAAATTTTATAACTAATAAATTTTAATTCATATTGCAATTTAAGTATTCAAATATTAAGTTTTTTTTTATAATTGTAGGATTCGAGATTACACATGATCGATGACAATATTTTTATCAACTTTTATGAAGATGAAGTCTATCAAACCTTGTTGAAACTTTGTTTAAGATGTTAAACATTTTGAATTTGTCACTTGATACAAATATTTTGATTTGTGATGTTTTATTAACATTAGACTTTGGTTTATATTCCTAAATTTATAAATCATGAAATTATAACTAGTGTCATAGGTTAGCAAAATACGTCTTAATATCGCATGGATAAATCCGATATCCGTGGAGAATATCTGAAATCCGATGGATAGGATATGGATTTAAATTTTTTTTATCCGTAGTATATGGATATGGATATGGATATGGATATATTATTTTTATTTAGGATTGGATATGGATTTTGAAAAATCCGATCCAAATCCGATCCGATGCCATCCCTATTTTTCACCCACACAAATTGGTGAACTTAATCCCATTTTTAAAATGAAGGAAGCTAGTGTATTGAAAACCAAAGGTATATGTTTTGACCTCATAAAATTATTCAGACACATTATCATTTGAATATGAGAAGTCTAGAAAAACCTCCATATGGAAACTATGGGCATGGGCTACAAAATAATGGGTAATCTTTGGAAAAATTTGGGAACAATTCAATGATCTATAATAATCAAGGAGGATCAAGCTTGGATTGTCAATCTCTAAAAAAAGAGAAGTCATCTTTAGAAGAAAACACAAATATCATATTAATAGAATTGATAAAGAGAAATAATAATCAAGAGACTCAAATAGAGAGGCTTGAAGTATAATTGGATCATATGACTTTGAAAATGAAAAATATAGAGAATCAAATTAGATAATTAATATTATTGATGAAGAGAAGATTAGTTAATAAAGTCTCAAGTGATACTGAGGTAAATCCAAAGAAGAACTTATTATATTGCTTCAAAGTAGAAAATAGTTAGTGGGCAACATAGTGAGCAAGAGTATTCTTGAAATTCTACATCTAATATTGCCACTGACTCTCCCAAAAGTCATGGCTCCCACTGAGAATTTCCCAAATTTCGTGGCTCCCAATGAAACTATTCTTAGAGATTAAGGCTGTAGTATCGTGACACCTCATAAAATCATGTCTCCTATGAAAGTACAAGCTCAATTCTCACCCATTGTGTGAATGATGAAAGTGAATAAATAGAGGCACGTATGGAGTTACCCAAAAAAATAGAGATGGAGAAATGAATCAGGATGAATCTTAAAGTAAATTTCCAATAAATATTCGATTTTTGCAACATATTAGGAAAAAAAATTGGATGAACACTTTGAGAATTTTCTCAACATATTCCAGAAACTAAAAGTAAATATAGCACTTGCCAAAGCTCTAACCTAAATATAAAACTATATGAAGTTTATGAATTATATCATGAGTAGTAAGAAGAAGTTGAAGATATATATAACTATGAATATAGTAAAGAAGTATAGTACAAGTATACAGAGAATACTTTCGAAGAAATTGAAGGCTCTTAGAAGTTTTACTATACCTTGTACCATAGGATACCATACATGTTGGAAGACATAATGTAACTTTGGATCTATCAACTTGATACCCTTTTTGATTACGTGGAGTTTGTATTTCAGAAAAATTACTCCAATAGCTATCTCACTCCAAATAGCTGATCGGACAATCAAATGCCTTAATAAGATTATTAAAGATATTTTGGTTAATGTCAATATCTTTATTTTTTAGCAGATTTTGTTGTTTTAGATATGAAAGAGGATAATTATGCAGCATTAAATTTAGGAGGACCATTTTTAGACACTGGATAAGCCCTTATTAATGTCAAGAAATGATAAGTTCACTCTCCATGTTGATGAAGCATAAGTAAACTTAAATCTTAATAAATACTTGTAGGGTCAATATGATGATGAGATCAAATATTAGAGTGCAGATAATGACCTCCACATGACAATGTAATAAAAAGTGGTCTTTCTATGGAATTATTATTAAATAATATTGGCTTGTTGAAGATGAAGGAGTTGATGAAGAAAAATAACTTTTGATTTATAAAAATAATGACGATGGGGAAGACGATGAGGGACAACCACTTGGAGTTACAAAATTGAGAAAAATGAGGAAGATGATTGCTATGTGGTCATAACATTCTTCAAAATTATGACATCGAAGGAATCTAACATAGACAACTTCAAAAAAGTAGAAAAAATAAGTGAGGAATACATGACTAATATGACTTTGGTATTGTAGAACAAAATTATTCATTATAATCTAAAAGACAAAGCTACATTTATGCATAATACCATAGTTTTGGTATTATAGAATAAATTGTCCATCAAAATCTCAAAAAAAAAGTCATGGCTATGCACCATGTCATGACTTTAGTTGTATAGAAACAAATTGGCCAAGAGAAGTTCGAAGACAAAATCACAACTATGCACAATTCCAAGACTATGGGGTTAAAAAATGGACTAAGAAAAGATAAAAGGAAAATATGCAACTATTTTTAGTGCAACAACTTTGGAGATACAAGAAGAAAAGGGTCAGGTTAGCATCGATGAAGAATCCATTGTATTCACTAAAGCCACATCATCCAAAGAAGAAAAGTTCAAAGAAGAAGTGTAATTGAAGACAAATGAAAGAAACAAAATAGATTGAAGTAAAATAATACATTAAACACTAGCATGTAATTGATGATCTAGCAATGGATGTTAAATAGGCTGCTACTTAGGAGGAAACCTAGAGATTTTTTTTTACATGTGTGATATAATAAATACCTTATATCTCTGACATAAATAATTATACATACTCAACTTTCCCATAAGTATTGTCACATAACTAAAACCCCACCATGACTATAAATATGTTGACTAGAAGCTACTCCACTATTTTGAGATACTATGAAACTCAATTCTAGTTGTAGAGAAAAAATATATTTTATGATGAAGTAGAGTTTTATTTGTATTGGGGGAGAAGTTATTGTTTGGGGATGAGCAATAGTTTTAGTGTGTGAGTTTGTTCAATGTTCAAATTACTGAATATTCTCAATTATTTTGGAACTATTAGATGTTGTATGGAAAAGTGACATAATTATATCAATTTCATGACTTTAGATTTTTGGTGGATTTTGATGAATTGTCATGAAATTGATATGTTTTGGAGTTATTTAATTATTTGGTAATTTTTGGATCATCTAGTAGTTTTAGTGCCTATTAATAGCTGAAACTTTTTTTAATTAGTCATAGTAATCTTTATATATCATGACTCAACTATCTTATTATAATAAATTTTCAACTATGTAACATATTCTTTGTGACTATGATATTATCATAGAATCGTAGTTATACTTATCATATAATAATTAAATGATAATAATAGTAATTTTCATATCATAGTAACTAAGTACCTCATTAATACTAAAAGTTGCGACCACTTCCTAGCTCTATGACTTTTTCTTTACAAGGCTTTGTATTCTCATATCAAAGCTATGGACTTTTCACAAAGTCATGATTTTTGAGCGATAAAAAAACTACAAAGCCAAAACAAATCATGCTAAAGCCACAATAATTATTCAATATTATTACTTTTGAACATAAAATTTTATAGAGGACATTCACTCAGGCATGACCATTCCCAAAGGCAGTGACTCGTGTCCTCAATAGAAGATCAAGACACAGCTTTTATGTTGAAACTATTTGTTAGTGCTATGGTATTTTGTAGTATCGTGTCTATGTGATATATAAGAAACTTCAATGCCACATCCATGGTCATTCATAGTTTTATGGTCATATGGTATTTCCCAATGTCATTGGCCATTCCTTGCACTATGGTCATATGATGAATAAAAGAGATTAATACTAAATCCATGACCATTTTCAATGCCATGGATTTGTGTTACATAGACAATAAGCCCAAGTTGCAGACACTTCTTAATGTTATGACTTTTTGTTATATAAAGATTATGACACATTTCAAAGTCACGACTACTTTCATGAGTCACAACCTCGACATCAAGAGATGACGACCAAGGTCATGGCATCTTCTAAAAGCTATAAATTTTTACTTAAAGAAATATAAAAATATTAGAATATAAAAGAGGAAAGGTAAGAAAATATCTAGATCTTCTTCTCCATGCACCAAGACAAAGTAAGCATAACAAACAATCCTAAGGGCATTTTTCACACTTTCTAGAGGATCTAAAAGAAAGCAAGGAATGAAAGACATAACCTTAGAGTTGAGGGCATGACTCTCAAACACCCTCTCTAGAGTAGATTTCAAAAAAATCAATCAAAATAGCATGAGATTAGGGGTTGTGTCTGAGATTCTCATAAGGGGTATCATTATGAATCTAAGTTTCATGAGACTTCTTCTCTTATATCACATGAATCTCTCCCTAATGTCATGATAAATTAAGGTCTAGTATTTTTGTAATTTTGTGTATGTGATGTATAAATAGTTTTGATGTGAATACATATATTTGATTTATGTTGTGGAATATAAATTGATGGATATAATAATTAAATAGAACTTGAATTAGGGATTTAACTATTAGTAGGTTTATACATGTTAGTATGGTGAATGGTGATAGGTAAACTACAAGACTCACTCATACAGTTGATGGGAAGGAACTGACTACACTTCTAACCATAATACATAAGACAAAGATATATGTTAAAACTCAAACTTTGGGTATGTTAATTATTATGAGTATGAGATTCATGAAGCTAAAAGCACAAATAATTTTATAAGTCAATCCATTGTATATTTCTTAGAATAACTAGTTTTCAATTGAGGTGAATATTTTATGGAACATTCTTCTGAGTTTTATCTTTAGTGTGTGAGTTTCACCATTACCATGAAGATTGGTAATAAGTAATCTATGGGACATTCATGAATATATTATGACTAATAATGTGGTGATAAGTCTTTGAGTTGCTTTTACTCATAAGGTTCTCATCTGTGAAACTTAAGGAATACATATATTAATTATGTGAGTATGATACTTATAAAGCTTAAAGTAAAAATGTATATAAACTACTACAATTCTTAGACTTTATAACACATAAAGGCATAGAATAAAAATATGCATATGAAGTAATTATAAAGAGTAGTTTATGGTTGCCTAAAAGGTATGATATAACGAATATCTATCAAGCAGAATTTATTTGTTATTTAGGTGGTAAAGTATCAAGGGGATAACTTTGAGGGGACCATCATTGGAATGGCCTCAATGGTAATAACCATCTTGTATGTTATTAGAGCAAAGTGTTATTATACAATACTCAATATCAATTTTATATACATACACAATATAATTTAAATTATTTGAATATGTATCACATAAATTAAGTGGACAAACCCTTGCATCTATAGTTTTATACCAAAATCCTAAAAAACTCATTTATTAGAATTGTGTTGCCTCATTATTGGTTGACCAGAATACTATTACAATACCTATGGGATCAATATCTAGACAAAATTCTTTTTTACTACTTATACAACCTATATGCTTGTGGATCTTTGTTGATGAGATACCCTTACCAATAAGTTGTGACACTGACTAACCAACAAAACTAGAAAGCATAACGAAGTCACAATAATATTTTATTATCTATTGATCCATACAAATATATTGTGAAAATATCCATGAAATGCATTTTTAGTCTTTCAAAACCTACCAAGCTTATTGAGAAGAAAAAAGTGATTACAACCATGACCGGAGAGCATGTTCCCTCATAGTCATTATTATGTCTCTAAGAAATTTCATACTACTAATCATGCCTTAACTTTTTTGCTCTCATTATTCTCACTGTTCTTTTGTACAAATGTTAATTTATTCCCAATAAGTTTTACATTATAACTATTAGACTAGGTGTCCAAAAATCTTTCATTTTATTAAGAAGTTTAACTCTACCTGCATAGCTTCTTTCTATTTTAGCTAGTTATTTTTATGTCAACATTCTTCAATATTTTTGGTTTGAGATCTTTATCATTTCTTATTATGTCTAAGGAAACTTAGAAAGCAAGAATATCAGTAATCACAACATTATTTCGATCCTATTTGTCACACTTATATACATAACTTATAAAAAAATCATTATTCGCATGTACATGTGCCTCCAAAAGGGTTTCTTGTTCATTATATGCCTCTATAAAAAATTCTTGTTTAATATCTATCTCTTTAGGATCCTTTTTCTTTTTGTACTTATTCAAGAATGTTAAGTTTTTTTGTGTTCTCCTCTTTTGAGAAGTTATGCCATTTGAGTCAAAAGGTCACACTTGCTTTATTTGTATTTTAGATCCATTTGCATAATATCCCATTGGAACATTAATTCATGTTGTAGCAATTACAATTAGAATGTCTATCAATGAATTCATATGATAATTAGTTTTCAAAATTTTGCAAACAAATATTCTTTTAAACTTTTAGTTCACGTTGATTTGTAAGAAGATGTATATGAGACATCCTAGATACATTCCAAGTAATTTCTCATCATTCTTCTAGAATGAACTTTTTTCCACATAATGGTAAAAATGCACTTATTAATATGATAATCCATAAAGTAAGTTGTAAAAACACCTTTCATTAAGGGTTCGAGATATATTAGAATAGAAATAGATTTACAACCTATATAAATCCCATGTCTTCATCATAGAGTAATTTTAGTGGTGATGTATATGTACAATTGGTGCATAGACTACATATCCAAAAATTTTTAAGTAATACTTATGTTGAATATTCATGCCACGTTGTTGGTTAAATACATACAAAGCATGAATCATGCATAATACCATGTCTCCAGCATAAATAGGTAAATGATTTTAATTGCTAAACCTTCGAGCTATTAATTGGAGAAGTTTCATGAAGGATTATGCAAAACAATTTTGGGCATGAGAAAGAATAATAAGATGCTAAAATTAATCATAACTAAAATGTAATGGTTTGTGAAAGTTTGAAAGGCATATTTACTAGTATTATCAATCTTATTTTCATGATTGAATTATCAAGAAATTTTTCTTGAAATTTTAATCCTTTTTTTTGTAAGCAAACTAGCAAAGGAAACATTACATGTGTAAAGGAGAGAAACATATGACCACCTAACATAGACATATTCTATTATGACCACAAAATAATGGAAAGCTCCACAAGGTAGATGGGATATGTCCATATAAGTTCTCATCAATTCTTTTTAAAAAATTAGTTACTTGAATAAGACTTTCCTAATTGATGATAATACTATTAACTTACCATGTGAGCAACTAGCACATAAAAAATTAGCGGGTAAAAGAATCTTTTGATTCTTTAATGAATGCATGTGTGATGCTCTATGATGCATCACATTATTATAATTCCATTATGACCTAGCATGTCATGTAAAAAAAAAAACTTTGGGTCATTGAACTTAGTTCAGATTTTTAGAATAACTTATGACTCAATAGGTTTTATAATTGTACGACACAACAAAGATGTGAAGGTTGTAGAGGTGTCAAACGGGCCGGGCCATTTTTTTGAGCACGGGACGGGCCGTTTTTTTTGAGCACGGGCGTGCTTTCGTGCCAGGCACGGTTTAAAAAAGCTGGGCTTGGCACGGGCCGCAGGCACGGCAGGCCGTGCCGGGCCCGCTCGGGCCTGGCCTGGCCGTACGGGCCAATAAAATTTTTTTTTTTATTTTTTTTTATTTATATAAATTAATAAATTATATATAAAATTTTAGATAATGTATAATATTATATATTTATAATATGAAAAATGTTAACATTTATTAAAATAATAAAGTTTAAAATTTTTTTTATAATGTAATATAAAATTAGTTTAAAATTTATTAGAATTATATAATATAGTTATAAATTTTTATTGAAAAATTAAAACAAAAAAATAAATAAATCAGGAAATTTTGTTAAAAAAAATAAGAATTAAAAAATATATAAGCAACTCAAATGAAAAATGACCAATCAGTATTTGATATCGAAGGTCTGAACCAAACAAATTACAGTTTCAACATAACGTATAAATAAAGCGTACAATAAATAAAAAACAAAACATCGAAATCAAAAAATAGTAGATCATCATCAATCGTCAATCGGCATATCATTAGCATCATCAGCCACAACATCAAAATTAGTATCATATGGATCATCATCATCAGCAATCAACTCATCCACTATCACAGTGGATGCGGCTACAGTCCCTATCCGAGTCCCAGCTCTAGAACGATCATGGATGCTAAACCTCGAATCCTCCCAATCCTTGTAACAAGCCAAGGCCTCAACAATATCTGGACGTAATCTCGATCTCCTATCTGAAATCACGTTCACTACAACAGAAAAAGTAGACTCCGATGCTATGCTCGACACCAGAGGAGTTGGTAGATCCCGTGCCATCCTAGATAGCACGGGAAAGGTGGACTCATATGATTTCTACTACTGTAATATATCAAGATTCTTAGTATCAGAATGTGATAGGATTGAGCAGTAATAGGTATCTAAGTACCGAGAAAGCTCGCTCTTATGTGATGGTCCACCCCTACATTTTTCCCTCGCTAGCTGAATGGAAAAATAGTCATTTCCGATCAAGGAATCAATGTCCGTAATCATAGTCTCACTACTACCATCACCAAACCTAGTATCATAGTATGTGAATAGGTCAGTCAACTTCTCGTGAATGAACCCTTCAGGTGGCTCTTCCAGGTTTATGCACGAGGAAATATAGGTCAGGGTGTTTTCTACCCCTTCCACCTTAACCCTAGGGTCCATGCATGCAGCTAGGCAATAAAGAGATGGAACGGTGGACCAATACTTCAAGTACTTGGTTTCTATCTCTGCAACCATATGGCTAAGTGTCGAGTCAGCTCGATACTTCCAAAACATGCTACTAATGTTGCATATGCACCGGAGTGCAAATCAAGTAGTGGGCATATAAACCGACGAACACATATCCGTCGTGTCATAAAAAATCTACAAGAATTTCATAAATGAAATTTTTGAAGCCCAGTCAGTGTCATAAATAATAAGTTCGTCACTCTTACTATTGACGTAGTCGGATATCACGTGTTCGTATCTAACACATGATTCTAACATCATGTACATGTAATTCCAACGATGTCTCACATCCGATTGGAATTTCTTCTTCTTAAGATTCGCAGACAAACAGAGACTACCAAACTATTGTTGTCTGCAAGGAGTGAAAATATATTTTAGTGCATTACCTATATTATCCAACGCGGGGGAACACACTTTCATACCCGCTTGAACAATCAAGTTAATCACGTGACACATGTATCTAACATGAAAAATCTCTCCTAATGGTGCATCTCTAATATTCCTAACAAACATGTTGATCACTACTCCATTATTAGATGCATTATCGAATATGACACTAAAAATTTTATTTTGAATTTTATATTTTCTAAAGATTTTCATCATACACTCAAAAATAGTCGGGCCATCATGAGGATGAAGAATCTCAGAGAATCCTAAAATTTTTTTATTCATAGTCCAGTTAGAATCTACATAGTGGCTGGTGAGACATGCATAAGATGATTCATCGTGACTTGTTCATATATCGGACGTCACGGACACCACTCCACTATATGCCATAAATTCATTACTTATTTTTTGTTTTTCTAACTTATATATCTTTAGTATGTCATTCCTAGATGTGGACGTAGGAATCTTACGATAAGTAGGTTGAAAATATGTTTGCATGATGCGCACTACCCTTGGATCTTCCAAAAATCTGATCGGAAGACCCATCAATGTGATAAGTCTGGCCATGCAGTCCCTACCCAACTCACTGGAGTATATGAAGGGGGTAAACTTTGAGACTGTACTCGATCCAGTCTCAAAAAAATGAAGTGCCAAGTTGGGTTTGCCTAGGATCTAATGGACCATGTTTTTTGGTTCATAATTCGGTATGCCTCTTAAGGTGTCCAGTCCCAAACGAACTCTTACATATTAATAGTCTCATACATTATTTGCACCGTGTCATTTCTTATTCCTCACCCCTAATATTTTTTTGTTTTATTATATTAAAATGAGTCCAAACTACATAAGTCCTAATTTTTTGTTTTTTAGAAGTTTGGGTTGAGACGACTGGAGAAACCAAAGTTTCTGCAACCTCAAACCTCTGTGTAATATTTTCATTTTCTAAATTTAAATATGTTTCATTAGTATTTGTCATTTTTTAGGATTTTTGTTATTCATAATAGTTATTTATAGACTAGAAGATTGATTTTAATATTTTTTATTTTTGGTCTAGAGAGAGAAACTAGAGAGATAAAGTTAAAAAAACTTAAAATAAATTACCCGGTAAAAGCAGTGAGGTCGGTCACGTACACGATGCACCACAATTAAGCTCAAAGTTCAAAACTAAAGTTGAGATTCCACAAAAACTAAGCCGAATGCTGAAATCCCGAGTCCCGAGAGAGAGGAGCAAGATTTTTGAGAGAGAAAATGAGCTATTTGAGAGAATATATATTTATGAAAAATATAAATGTTAAAGAGAGGGGGGTGGAATTCATAGATTAAAGAAAATATTTTTTTTTTTTAAAGTAATTTTTTTTTAATTTTTTAGGGGGTAAAATCATGAGGGCCGTTGGATTCTGCCCCCTAGCTGTTGGAGGCGAGATCCAATGACTGAAATTTAAATTTTTTATATCCCGTTGGGGGGGGGGAATTGGGTCGGTTCGGGCCTCGTGGGACCGCGGGTCTGGTCCGATCAGACCCGACCAACAACCTTTTTTGCGGGGGGGGGGGGGGGGGGCGAAGCAAGGGGTCGGGTTTGAGGGACGAACCCGTGCCGGTGTGTCGTGCCACGGGCACCGAACCATGCTGGGTCAAGGACGACACGGTACGACTCATTCCTTACCCAGGCACGGGCCCGGCCACGGGATTTTCCCGTGCCGGCCCGGCCCGCTGGTTGACACCTCTAGAAGGTTGAGAGTTTTTTCATTACTTGCTTTTTTTAAGAAATAATAATGATAATTTGAAGATATTATAAAACATAATAATTCATTGTTTCTTTATGATATTCATTTCCATGAACAACTTTAAAACTGAGCAAATTTCTAGTTGATTTACTAGAATTAAAGCATCATTGATATGAAATCAAGTTCCCTTTCGTAGTATTATGGTTTGTATTCCATAGCTTATAATTAATTTTGTAGTATCATATATTATCACACCCCAATTTTTATGGGATCACATTCATTCATCACACAATACAATGTACAATAAAAATACATTTTTATTTTCTTATAAATATTGCTCACACATATTTTTTTTCGTTCATTTGCTCAGTAGAATAAAAAAACACAAAATATACAACCAAGTCACAACCGGCTTTGATCACACGTGCAATCTCACATGTGGATCTGTCATCTGTACTGGACTTGTACTTATAGGGAGTCTCACAAAAGAGTGAGCAAGGATCAGTTGAGGTAAACTCTTATAAGGATACTCCCCACCTAAGTGCATGTAAAAAAAATCATGCGCATAAATCAATATCCATTCAAATTTAATATATATATGAATGTCATTATAAATGGAATGTTTTTATGTCTGTATTCTGAGACTCACCGACTCCCTCATACATGCCAAAGTCAATTATGACATATTATATATATATATATATATATATATAATTTGATATACTCCGAAAAATATAACCCTTTTTTGAAAAATAATATTGGACATTTCTTTAAAAAAATATATATTTTTTTTGGACATTCTCTGATAAATATTAAATATTCTCCAAAAAATATATTTTTTTCCTTGGACATTCTCTAATAAATATTGGACATTCTTTGAACAATATAGACTTTCTCCGAATTATAATATTGGACATTCTTCAAAATTTACCGCATACATAAACTATATTTATGATGTTCCCATTTCTAGTATGCATAAATAATAGCCGTTATAATTTTATATATATCAACCATGCGCACCCATTTATTTGTGATGTTCTCATATATATGAAATACAAATATGTCATTTATGATTAAATATATTCCAAGCACAGTTATAACTACACGAACATAATTTACACTTTAATATATTAATAAATCAAACACAAAATTTTCAAAGATTAATCATTCACAATTTAATTCCTGAAATAATTTTGAATTGAATTATAATTTATAGCCATTTATGGTTCTTAAATGAAAAGAAAATCTAATAGGAGAAAAATCCTACCTGTCGAAATATTCCACCGAAACTTTTAGAATTTGGTACTAATAGGAAGTTATCATCACTTAGAGTAACTTTTGTTCTTAAACTAGTTTGTTTTAACACCAAAATGATCAACTAATAACAAAAGAACATCGATAGTTCTTTTTTTTTCTCTCGGCATTGCACTTGCACCCTCTCTCTCTCTAACCTCTATCTCTATTTTTTTAATGTTTTCCCATTTTCCAGTCCATTTTGTTTTATTTATTTATTATTATTATTGTTGTTTTATTAGAATAATAATAATTATAATTCTTGTTGGATGTTTGGGCTGCGCATGCGTAGAGCCATATTTTCCCAGTTTTTTTAATTAACACTAAAAATAATATTTAAAATGACTAAATTTTGACTACCTCAGAATTCAATGAAATTTGTTGCCGAAACTATATTTATCAAGGCAAATTCAATGGTGAATTCCATTTTATCATCCAAATTTTAAAATTTGCAGATTTTTTTCAGTACTACAAAATTACTATTTTGTCCTATTTTCCAGAAAAATCATATTATTTTTTTATTCACTTTTTCTTTTTTTCAGAGTTTTGCATTCTCTCATCCTTAAAGAATTTAATTTCAAAATGCTCATATGTAGTCATCTACAAAATTAAAATATATACTAAAGTAAAATAATTATTAAATGGCTAAAACACATACCTTCATTCTCAAATAAAATGGGATAAGTAGCACATGTCATATCTTCACGTTTCCATGTTGCTTCTTATATTCCTTGATGCTTCCAATTAACTTTTACTACTCTCATAGTCTTGTATCACAAAACTTGCTTTCTACTATCCATGATATGTGCTGATCTCTCTTTATATGTCTCATCTACATCAATAATGAGCTCGCACCACTCCAATACATGAGTTGGATTAGGAATATATTTCTTAAACATGGAGACATAGAATACCTCATGGACACTAGATAAATATGGCAGTAATACCAATCGATAAGCAACCATATCCACTCTCTCGAGTATCTTGAAAAGCCCCATATGCCTTGGCGATAGCTTTCCATTCTTGCCAAATCAGATTACTCACATTTTTAGTATTGCTTTCAAGAAAACATGATCTCACACCTCAAATTCTAGAGATCCCCATCCTCTATAAGGATTAAGTTTTTTGCTGACTTTGAATTGTAAGAAGACATTGCCATATAAAATATACTTTTTCCTAAGGTTTCTCTAATCAAATATGGGCCTGTGGTGATCTATCTCCCACTTTATTCTAACAAATTGGATATCAACATGGCCTTTTATATAATACCTTCATATGGTGTCATTTGTACACTTTTCTGATAACTATTATTCTAGGTGAACTCGACCAAGGGCAAATGTTCTTCCCAGCTACCCTTAAAATCTAGACAACATGCTTGTAGCATGTCCGCTAATACTTGTATGGTCTTCTTCATATGATCATCTGTCTGTGGATGAAAAACTGTGCTCATTACCAACTGTGTTCCCCATGTCTTTCTGAAAACTCTTCCAAAAGTGAGATGTAAATCTAAGATCTTGGTATGATACAATGGATACTGACACTTCATGTAATTAGATGATTTCTCATATGTTTAACCTATAGAATTCTTCTAGTGTGAAGGTCATCTACACAACTAGAAAATGTGTTGACTTTGTAAGTTGGTTCACTATCACCCACACGGTATCATATTTTCATGATGTTTGTGGCAAGTGAGTTTTAAAATCCATCATAATATGCTCCCACTTTCACTATGCTACCTTCAATGGCTAGGGTAACCCTACTAGCTTTTGATGCTCAGCCTTTATCTATTGATATGTGAAGCATCATCACATAAAATTCCCAATGTGTCTCTTCATTCCATTCTAGCAATACTAGCGATAAAGATCATGATAAATCATTTTTCCACCTGGATGTACTACAAAATAAGAATAGTAGAATTCTCTAAGAATCTCCTCTCTATTCTACTACCTAGAAAACCATGATTCATCCCCTAAACTGAAGACTACCATCCGTATGAATTACCCTGCCCTCATCACATGTACCAGCTTGTGCTCGGTTCCTGATGGACAATATCTTTTGTGTCTTATTATATTAATCAACTTACTCAAAAGGAAAGATATAGCTATTAAACTCACAATACCATCCTGATGTTGATTACAATATTGTAACTTGAATCATCCCACAATCTCGAGTATTTGTCATTCCCATGAAGCTGTACTAGCTAGTACACCTCATGAATTTTGACTAAGCGCATCAACCACCATATTTGCCTTACCAGGAGGATAATGCAAAGTAAAATCATAATTTTTCAGATATTCCATCCATCAGCATTGTCTCATGTTGAGGTCCTGTTATGTAAATATAAATGTTAACCTTTTATGGTCTGAAAATAGCTTTGATTGCGTACCATACAAATAATGGTGCCATATCTTAAAGGTAAAGACTATAGCTGCCAAATCTATATCATGTGTAGAGTATTTTCACTCATGGTTCTTTAACTACCATGAATCATAAGATACAACTCTTTCGGGCTGCATCATAATACATCTTATCCAATCTTTCGAGGTATCACAATACACTATATATTTCTGTTCATTGTCCAGAACTATTAGAATAGGAGCTAAAGTAATTCTCCTTTTCAATTCATGGAATGCCTTCTCTCACATATTAGTCTACTCATTCTTGATTTTCTTTAGGTCAATCTAGTCATTAGAGCAGCTAAATGGGCGAAATTATTAATAAATATCTTGTAATACCTAGCCAATCCTAAGAAACAATGTATCTCAAAAACTGACCTTGGTCTCTCCCAACTTATGACTGCCTTGACTTTTTCAAGGTCCACTGAGACACCAGTAGCTGATACTATGTGTCCCAAATATTTTACCTATGTCAGCCAAAAGTCATATTTACTGAATTTGGCATACTTATGTCCTCTCAAAGTATGGCGAACCACATTTAAATGATCTTTATATTCTTTCTTGGACTGAGAGTAGATCAAAATATCATCAATGAATATTACAACGAAATGATCTAAATGTAGCTAAAATATTATATGCATGAGATCTATGTAGCTAAATGTCATCATTGTAAACTCAAAATGCTTATATTACATTTTAAATGTTGTCTTAATGATGTCAACCTTTCTAATTCTCAACTGGTGATATCTAGTATGAATATCTATTTTGGAAAAGACTTGTGCCCCTTTTAACTAATCAAACAAATTATCAATCATTAGTAATGGATACTAATTCTTTATCGTAACCTTGTTTAATTGGTGATAGTCATTGCATAGTCAAAGTGTCATATCCATTTTCTTTGCAAATAGAATTGGAGCACCCCAAGGTGAAGTGCTCAGTCTAATGAAATGCATGTCCAATAAATCTTGTATATAGACCTTGAGTTCCTATAATACTACTGGTGTCATTCTATGTGGAGTCATATAAATGGATGACATACTAGGGTGTAACTTGATACTAAAGTCTACATTCCTATCTAGGGGTAATCCTGGTAGCTCGCCTAGAAAAATATCTTCATATTCACAAACTATCTGAGAAAGATCCAAATAAGGTATCCCCTCTTCTTCTAAGATGAGGCATGCTAGTCATCCCATCAATTATCTATGCCATCTAAAATCATTATAGTCTAGGGTAAAACATCATGTTTATCCCCCTAAAATATAACACATACACCATCTAGTGTATAGGAAATAACTTTTCTATGATCACAATAAATAATAACTCAATGTGTTGTCAACAAATAAATGCTAAGAACGACATCAAAATCTGATATCTCAATAACCCAAAGGTCCACCATGAGTAAAATTCATAAGATTTTAACTCACAATCTTGACATATCAGATCAATATTCACCTTGGTTCCTAAGGAAGAAGTCATATGCAATGACTCATCCAAGTTTTTAACCTCAAACTCCATTTCTTTCATACACATACAAAAATAAATTAATGTGATGCACTAGAATCAAATAAAACTTTTTCCCATAGATGAATTAACAAGAAAGTACTTTGTATTACTGACTAATCTCCCATCTCAATTTTTGGTATAATGGCAAAGACTTGCCCTTGGGTCATCAAAGTCTCAGCCTGTGACCCCTCTCCTCGACCTTGACCCATGCCTAGGTTTCTCTGGCTTGCCTGTGAAGTAGGTAGTACCTGTGAGGTACCTCGAGATTGCACCTAATTTTATTGACCCATACTAGAGAAAAGAGGAATAAACCATGTCTTTGTATTTCTCATAGAAATTTGTGACTGTGATGTCTTATAATCCTGAGATCTTTGCCTCAATGGGCACTCTCATTCTCAATGTCTAGGATAATGGTAGAGAACAAATTTTCTGTCGAATCATGCTAGAAGTCTCAATCTGGACTTAGCCTTGTTAACTATGACCTTGTCTATGAAATCACCAAAAAATAAAAGGCCTAAGCTGCTTCCTAGAAGAATACTAACTTTCCTTCCTCTTTTTACTAATACTCCCACTCACCTCATGGATATTTTGTGCATCCTCAACCTCTTGCTTGATGGCTAAAACTGTCTTAACCATCAAATCCATATCTTAGATGAAAAATCTCATAATCTTACCTCAGATGGACAATTTGGATCCATCCACAAATTTCAAAACCTTGGCCATGTTAGTGGCCACAAAATCATCCTTATAACATGTCAACTTTATAAATTTAGCCACGTAGTCAAACACTATCATATTTCCTTGTCTGACTTCAAGGAATTCTTGGGCCTTAGCAAGTCTAGTTGAAGTTAGAAAATAATTCTCCATGGAGAGTTTTTAAAATTCTTCTCATTTAATTGTCTCTATATCATTTGAGGCCTTGATCCAATCGCACTAAATTTGGGACTCACCCTCTAGCTGAAACACTACTAGCTGAATCTTTGTGGCATTGGAAGTTTTCTCCATTGCTTCTAAGATTTTCTCAACTTGTTGGAACCAATGATTGGCTGCCATCGGGTCCCCTTCTCCCATAAATATCTGAGGATGATGTACCTTGAACCTTTGGAGGTTACTTGGACCTTCTTGACTTGCAGCCGCACTAGCCTATGCAACCATGGCAACAACCATGGACGTCCTTTGTGTCCTCTTTCTCTACTTGTCATATACACAACTCAAATAATAATTTGGAAATCACATTCCTATTCTATTATTAGTGCATTAGCCAACTAATAATAAATTTTTTATTTTGAAGTTATTCTTTCATTTTCTAAACTATTAAGATTATGTTTCTTCACCCTAGTGTTCACTATTTTTATACACATTTCACACCATGCATATTATTCACACAATATAAAACATGCAACATGCCACACACCATTGTTCACATAAAAATCAACTATATGTTTTGATCTTTCCTAGGTAATTTTCTACCTAGACCTTGACACTAAGTTGTTAGCATATTATAAATTACCCGAGTATTAGGTATTCATCTAACATCTGATACCAAGTTATGAAACTTGTACCAATTTTGAGCTATAGGTAATTGTATATCTAACATCTGATACCAAGTTATCGCACCCTAATCCTTATGGGGTCTCATTCATTCATCACACAACATAATGTATAATAAAATAACATTTTTATTTTTTTACAAATGTTGCATACACATTTTTTTTGTTCATCTGCTCAGCAGAATAAAAAAACACATTATATACAACTCAAGCCACAACCAACTTTAATCAAACATGCAATCCCACATGTGAGTCTATCATCTACATTGGACCTAAACCTATTAAGGGGTCCAACATAGAGCGAGCAAAGCTCAGTAAAAGTAAACACTTAAGTGCATATAAAAAAATCATCTGCATAAATCAACACCCTTTCAAGCATAATCTCTACATGAAAGTAATTATAGATAAAATATTTTTATACTCATATCCCAAGTCTCACAGACTACCTCACGCATGCTGAAGTCAAGTATAACATATTTTATATATATATATATATATATTGGGCATACTCTAAAAATATAAATATTCTCCAAAAAATAATATTGGATATTCTCTAAAAATTATATTTTTTTCTTGGACATTCTCCGATAACTATTGAACATTCTCTGAAAAATATATTTTTTTCCTTGGACATTCTTCGATAAATATTAAGCATTCTTCGAAAAATACCACATAGCTCAATTTGGACTTTATCCCATTTTGATTCTGCATAAATAACATCAGTTATAATTTTATTTATATCGACCATGCACACCCATTTATTTGTGATGTTCTTGTGCATATGAAATATAAATATGCTATTTATGATTAAACTATATTCCAAGCACAGTTATAACTACACGAACATTTCACACTGCAATATATTAATAGACCAAACATAGAAATTTTCAATAATTAATCATTGAGAATTTAATTTCTAAAATAATTTTGAATCAAATTATAATTTATTGCCATTTATGTCCCTTAAATGGAAAGAAAATCCAATGAGAGAAAACCCCTACATCTGGAAATATTCCAATGAAACTTCTAAACTTTGGTACTAACAAGAAGCTTTTGTCGTATAGACAGAGGTTTCAAATGGATTGGTCAGCCCGCCTGGCATGAGGCATTAGCCAATTGAGCCATGCATGTCTCAGCATAACATGGTCCAAAATTGTGCTTGGGCTCATACTATGCTACCTTGAGGCATGGTTCATATTGTGCTAAGGTCTCCTAGGACTCGTATTGGGCCAGGCATGACCAAGTTTCATGGCCCAAAGACACGGTTCTTTGGCACGACTAGAATCATGCCCCAAACCTTGGGCCAAGTTTGGGCATGGTCCAAACCCTATAGCTAGTGATACCCATCGGACCTCTGCCAAATACCCCGATGGCCCAATCTCAAGCCTAGAATCAGAAGCCAAACCTTCTTGAACCATTGATAATAATAAAAAAAATAAATGGTCTCGTGTCTACTAGTCATTGGATGCGCCTCCAATGTTTAGTGGTAGAAATTCAATTGTTATCATGTTTCAAGCCAAATTTTTTAATAAAAAATTTAAAAAATATTCAAAAAAATGATTGTTTTTTAAATTAATCTATATATATCTCCATCTCTCATTCCTAATCTCTATCTATAATTACACATTCTCTTCTCTCGCTCTTGTCTCATCTCTCAATCTATCTTATCTCATCTCTCAATCTCTCTCCTCTCCTCTGGGAACTTGTGTGTAAACTATACTATGTAGACATCGGATATTAGACATCACACATTGGCAAGCAACATTCCATAAATGATCAGGTCAAGTAAATGAATTTATGCTTTATGAGTATTATTTTTAAAATTTTGTTTAGTTTTTTTATATTATTTTAAATAATAATTTAATATAAAATAATATTTAATTTTAAAAAAATAATTTAGAATATAATTAATAAACTAATAAAAATTAAAAATGATAAATAATAATTTTAATGACAAGAATGAAATTACCATTAACATAATCATAAATAATTTTAATATTGATAATGATAACCCTATGAAAAGGTCTAAGGCCGTCGAAACCTTATTTTCTTTCATGATCTCGACTCAAATATTTAAAAAACAAAAAATTAAAATAAAATTAATAGTTTGGACTCACTTTAATATTATACAAATAATGATGTTATGGTATCGATGAAGAATCAACACAATACAAATATTATACAAAATTATTAACCCGTATATGTACATATGGGACTGGGTACCTTAAGAGACATGTCAAACAATACACTAAAAATAGGATGTATTAGATACTAGACAAACTCAACTGAGTAGTGGAGTCTTTGAGGTTGGATCTAATTCATCTTTTATATTGACCCTCTTCATATATCACAACGAGTTAGTGAGGGAATGCATGACCAAACTGATCACTATGATGATTCTTCCGATTAGATTTTTGGAGGATCCATGGGTGGTCAATATCATGTAAACCTATCTTTAGCTTGCATATCACATGATTCCTAAGTCCACATCTAGGAATGACATTAAAATACCATAAGTTAGAAAAAAAATAATTAATGAATTTATGGTATATAGTGGTGTGGTATCAGTGAGAGTCCAATATCGGGGCTAGTCGCGAAGATGCATCTTATGCATGCCTCACCACCAACTATGTAGATTCTAAATGGAAACTATATAAAAAAATAGGGTTTTCAGAGATTCTACATCTTCATGATATTCCCACCATTTATGAGTGCATGATAAGAATCTTTAGAGAATATAATATTCAAAATAATATATATAGTATCATATTCAATAACACATCTAACAATGGTGTAATAATAACCATGTTTGTTATGACCATTAGAGATGGACCATTAGGAGAGATTTTTGATATTAGATATATGTGTCAATTTGTTAACCTGATAGTACAAGCAGAGATAAAGGTTGTTTCCCCTTCTTTAGAAAAAAATATGTACTCACTAAAATTTCTTTGAACACCTCACAAATAATGGGAGATGATAAACTATATTTGTCTGTGGGTCTAAAAAAAATTCCAATCATCATTGAGACACTATTGGAATTACACATACTTTATATTGGAATCATGTGTTAGATACAAACATATGATATTCAACTACATCAATAGTAAGAGTGACGAACTTATTATTGATGACACTAACTGGGATACAAAAATTTCATTTATGATATTCTTGAAGATTTTTTATGTCATAATGAATGTATATTCGTCAGTTTATACTCACATGATTTGTATTTCACTCAACTGCACATGTAACATTAGTAGCATGTTTAGGATTTTTAGAGACCCGATATTTAGTGATATGGCTATTGAGATAGAAACCAAATACATAAAGTACTAGTTAACTATTCTATTTCTTTATTATTTGGTTATCAACATGGACCATAGGATTAAAGTGTAAGGGGTAGAAAATATTGTGACATATATATCCTCATGTATGAACTAGGAACACCAACCTGAAGGGTTCATTTGCAATAAGTTGACTGAGTTATTTATATACTATAATACTAGGTATGGTGGTACTAGTAGCTAGGCTTCGAGTACAGACATGGATACCTTGATCAGTGATGATGACTTCTTCATTCAGTTAGTGAGGGGTGGAATGATGAGGTAGACCATCGAATAGGAGTGAGCTATCTCGGTACTTAAATACCGATTACTGCTCAATCATATCATATATTGATATGAAGAACCTTTATATTTTATAATGATGAAAATCATGAGTCCACATATTACAAGCTGTCTAAGATGACATGAGATCTAAAGACTCCTTCGGTGTCGTGCGTAGCATTAGAGTCAACTTTTTCTATTGTAATGAATGTGATTTTGGATAGAAGAATAAGTTTGTGGTCAGATATTATTGAGACACTAGCATGCATGAAGGATTGAAAGGATTTGAGTTTGGGCACCCAGGAGCATACTGTAACTACAACATGAGTAGAGGAGTTGGTGTCCGATAATGATTTGTGGGAGTTTGATGAGGACTCAGATTGAGCCTACCACTAGTGATACCATCAAATGCTTATAGGATTGATCATTGATGTATATATTTTTGACCTTGTATTATTATTTTGTACTAGTATTATATTATGAAACAATTTAAATTTATAATATTTATTTTATGTTATTTTTTTGAGTTGAGTTGTAACTCATGATTGTAATTTTGTTTTTTTGTTGTATTTATATATAATTAATTAATTTATTTTGTATTAAAATTTATAATATTTAGAGATGACCTGAATGGACCTGAAATGACACGTCCCAGCATGACCCATCATGACCCGGTACAAAATCCCCAAGGCCCAGCATGAACTTCCTCGAATCTAATAGACTTGGGTCAGTAGGGTGATGTTGTGCCTACCCTTTTTGAGTCGTGACATAATAGGTACGACATGACTCATATACCATGTTGTGCCTTGCACAACATGGTGGCATGAGTGAACCACCAAAAAATGGATTATGCTAGCCAGACACTGACTGTTTGACACCTTTACATGTAGAGCAATTTGTATTCATGGACTAGTTTGTTTCGACACCAAAATGATCAACTAATAGCAAAAGAACATTGACAGTTCTTTTTTTTTCTCTAGACACTCCACTCTCTCTCTCCATGACCTATGTCTCGATTTTTTTTCATGTTTTTCTATTTTCCCATTTTCTCATCCATTTTGTTTTTTTTCTTTTTGTTTATTACTATTATTTTATTAGAATAGTAATTGAATTTTTTTGGACATCAGGGCTACGCATGCGTGGAGCCACATTTTCTCAGGTTTTTTATTAGCAATAATAAAATAATATACAAAAATGACTAAATTTCCCCTACCTTTGAATTCAACTATCTCAGAATTAGAAGAAATTTATTAGCAAAGCTATATTTCTTAAGAAGAATTCAATGGTGAAGTTCGGTTTATAATCATGATTCTAAAAATCATATTTCTAGAAATTTATCATCTGAGCTACATCAAAGTTACCATTTTGCCATATTTTCCTAGAAAAATCATATTATTTATTTAATCACTTTTTTGTTTTTCTAGGTTTCATAGATATAGTAATTATATTGATATTTTATTAATGTCAAGTCAAAAATGTATCTTTTATCTCAAAGAAGTGTGCATAAGGTTGTATATTTTGTAAGATATGCATCGCCTTCATTCATCTTGGGATTTAATAATGCATTGATTTTAGATATAATATTTATAAAGGTATGACATAATATGAATAATAATATACTAAATGTAGTAGCAAAATTATATAATAACTTAATAAAGAAATTAAAAATATCATTCAAAATTAGATTTCATCATTTATCAGAGTGATTTTTCTTTTTCACTAGGGGCCTTCAAAGAAATCAATGTCATTGTATATTAAGTTGAGCCCATCACCTTCAAAAAAGTTTGTTTCTATCAATTTTCCCTTTTTCATTAATACTTCATAAATGTCAACCAAATATTTGGGAATACGACAAGTACAAAGCTAGTGTCCTTACATACCACATCTATCACAATTATACTCATGGTTCTTACAAGGTTTATACCTATGTATGTAGAATTTTCTTATTTTACCTTAGTATTAATCCACTCTAATAGTTAATGAAACTATCTTTTTTTTATAATTCTAGGGATTACTACCTTAAGCACCATTGTACTAGGGATTACTACCTTGAGCACCATTGTACTAGGGATTACTACCTTGAGCACCATTGTACTAGTGATTTCTTTAATGACCATGATAATCCTCCAAACTTCATTAGTTTAGATGATTTTGCAAATTTTTACTCTATACTACTATTGTAGGACCACATCTAAGGAATGAAAGGTTGTAAACATTTTTCTAAAATGTATTATTTTACGATATACAAACATCATACTTTGATATGAATGCAAGTAATTTCATTTAAAAATTATAATTCTCAAGTTTAACACTAAACATACACAATCGCTCCTATTTTTAGGGGGAGCCTTGTGTTTATAGATCATAGAAGAATACATGATATGCATGAGCCATATGCATTAGATACAATCTTTATTATTCTATGATTTATCTCTACACAACTTTAATTGACATATAATTTTGAAAAGGGTCGAGTTGTATTCACTCACCATTTTTACATCTTGTAACTATGGGCACGTCAATTCATATCAAGCTTTTGAGAGAATCATAATTTTTTGATAATCATATCATTACTTATAATTCATTCCATAGATAAAAAAAGTTTTGTAACATTAGATATTCATAATCTGAATGATGAGGACAAAAATTATACTATGCATTTGCATGATCCTATTGGGATGCTTCATTTCCTACTTTGATTGCATCTCGATGGTTCATTTTACTAAGATGTATTTTGAATTTGAGTTGTATGAGATTTGACAATATCGACATGTTTTTGATATATGGCAACAAAAATTAGAATCAAATATCATAAATTATTGATAATAATATAGCCTTTTACTAATAATCAAAATAAAATAATTTTTTTTCTAGCCTTTGACAATATATAATAAAATTTTATATTACTTTAAATACACAATATTTAAAAAAATTTTAGATGATAGAATAACCTTTAGAACAATTCGTGCTATAAAGCAGTTTGTGCCCTAGAGCAATTCTTGTTATAGAGCAATTTGTTCTTTAGAGCAATTCGTAATGATAATAAGTTGCAATACAAACTACAACGCAAAATAAAATTGAAGAGAAACCTTGTATCATTTTCTTTGTATCAATGTATGTATATTAGAAGAAAGATTGAAAATTAACAAATAAATATAATGAGAGAGAGAGAGGGATTTAATGAGAGAGAGAGATTTAATGAGAGAGAGAGAGATAAGAGAATTTCTTTTATCTAGTATGATTTTCATACAAAGATGAGAAATTTTTTTATATGCTTATCAAGTTAGGGAAATATGTGTTTTGGTGTACCAAATATAGAATATTTGATTTTTTACACAACCTTTTCATAATAAAAAAAATATATCAAATTCTAAAATAATTAAGTGTTGGTGCACTAAAATTCATCAACCCGAATTTATCCTCTAAAATTTGAAAATAAAATAAAATTAGATTTAATTCATTTGGAATTTATTGTTGAAAAGCAAGCAACTGAATAATGATATTGTACATGAGACAGTGGGATTTGAACCCATGTCCTCCCCTTACAACAACTACAATAAATCACATGGTCACTCAGTTTTTATTCACTAAGAGTAATAAATAGAAATAGTTATATATAAATATATATAAAATAAATGATAGCACATATATAAGTAAAGATAAATATATGTAGATATATACATACACACACACACGCACGCACGCACATAAACATATATATATATATATATCAAATTATACATAACTATATAAATTTATATATGTGTGTGTGTGTGTTTATATATATATGCTTGTCTACACACACGCACACACATACATAAACATACATACTGACACAATCATGCACACACGCACACACACACACATATTTATATATTTATATATATGTTATGTATATGTGTGTGTGTGTGTGTATTTGTTTGTTAATTTATATATATGTTTTTATATCTACACAAATGTTTATATATATATATATATATATATAGTTATTTATTTATTTATTTATTTATATATGTGTTAAGTATGTGTGTGTGTGTGTGTTTGTTTGTTTATCGATTTATATATAAGTTTTTATATCTACATATATGTTTATATATCTAAATATATTTATGTATACTTATATATGTGTTTCCATTTATATTTTTATTTATATATAAATATTTCTATTTGTTTTCCTAGTAAAATTAATTAGTGATTGTGTGGTTTGTTGTGATTTTGTAAGTGGAGGACATAAGTTCTTATTCCACTAGTGTCCCTTGTACAATATTATTCATTTTCTCAATCTTAAACAATAATTTTTATATTAATTAAATGTAATTTTGTTTTTCAAATTTTAGAGAGCAAAATCATGTTGATGAATTTTAGTATAATAAAACTTAATTATTTTAGAATTTAGTATAGTTTTTTTTTTATGAAAAGTTTAGTGCACTAAAACATAAATATTTTGTGTTTTGCGGACCAAAACATAAATCTCCCCTCAAGTTATCTTTCATCACTCATCTTAAAGATGAGTAATAGAGATTAATAAATAAAATATTTAAAATTCATTTGGGTGTAATTAAAATTTTAAAAAGATTGCATTTTAAAGTTAATTTACATCTAATTTTTTTTATCAAACAACTAACAAAATCAAAAATCATTAATGCTTTTATTGATTTGAACAATTTGAGATTTTTCACAAAGGTAAATTAACATTAATATCTATACACTAGATTTGAATAACTTTGAGATGACATAATTACATTTAGAGAAATTCGGGCTTAAAAGCAATTCGTAATATAACAAGTTGTAACCCTAACTACAACTCAAAATAAAATTGAAAAGAATTTGTTTTATTTTCTTTGTATCTAAGTACATATATTAGAATAGAGATTGAAAATTAACAAATCTAGAAAGAGAGAGAGGGGGAGAGTGTGTGTTTGTGTGTGTGTGTGTGTGCAAATGAGAGCAAATAAAAGAATTTATTATCTCTAGTATGATTTGCATTGAATTTATCAAGTTACTCTACATGGTCCCTCGCAACAATTCACAAAGTACATGCATGACAGAATAAATTTGTATTTAATTATAATTTGAAAAAATTGTTTATAAAGTTAATTTACATCTATTTTTTATTATCAAAACAACTAACATAATCAAAATCATTTATTTTTTTATTGATTTGGATAATTTGATATTATTTACAAAGGTTAACTACAAAATTACATCAAATGGTATTTAAACATTTTGTTTATATGTTAAATTTTATGTAAAAATCATTCAATATAAAATAATATCACTAATTATGCTAAAAAAATTAAAATTATATTTGATAATGAAATTGTATTGACATATCACTAATATCATTAAATATTACAAGACAATAAAAATATATATGTTGTATTCGAATAATATCAAATATTATTGAATGTGATAGATTGTCAATTTATGCACTATAACAAAGTTTAGATGATAATTCAGACATATAAAATAGGTTTCCTTTCCAATCGAAGCATCATTAAATGGTTTGGATGTTAATTAGTTTAAGAAAAAATAAATTTGAAAGCATCATTTGTAGGTATTTTTCTTAAAAATTAAATATAGTTTCAATTAACATTTTTGAAAATAAAACATTATTGGAAAAACAAATTCAATTTTTATTTTCATTTGAAATTGTTTTTTTAAACATTAATTTATACAAGTAAATCACATGTTTGGTTGCATTTTCTTGTATGTAATAGAATCATATTATCTATTATCATGATAGTTAATTTTTACAAATATAGAAAATAATAAAATTATTTATGTAAGTAATTATGATCACATATTTTCTATTATCATTATTTTCACTTAAAAAATTGTAAAAATTCTCTATGGTAGAGAAGAGGGAGACTTTACCTTCATATGCAGAGCTCAAATATGTCTTCTTCTCTTGACCCTCTAGTTATTTCTAGAATTAAAATAAGAAATCATCCATACTTTTCATTTTCATCTTCTATGTTGCTTAGATAGAAATCTAGAAACTTAAAGTTCTTCATAATGAAAATTTGCAACATCTTTGGTAAAGGATACAAATCATTAAAATTTCATAAATTTATCATTGTGAATTCGCTTCTCACTCTCATATATATCATGTATTTGTGAAGTTAGGGTTGAGGTTGTTGAAGAAAGTGAGTTTATATGGCTAAGTATTCAAGATTCAAATTTAGTTGCTCACCCATTAAAGGAGACAGCTAGGGAAAATATTACACAAGTTGTTATTTTTGTTATAAACAAAAATTTGAAGCATTTTCTATTTTGTGTGGAATACAAAATTGTGAAATACAAAATTATTTCAAAGTTTTTTCTAGAAGATGTATCAATGAAGATGGAAATCTGGTATGGTTTGTTTTGTCTAATTATGTTAATCTTAACCCTATTCAATGTTTTATCTTTAAATTTTAAATTGGAACACTAGTTATTAATTTATATAATATATCCTTGTAGTTAATTAAAATTTCATGCATTTTTTTATTTATTTTCTTATTAAAACAAAAAAAAATGCAAATAATCTCGCCATGTTTTTTCTTTCAATTTACATAAGCATTATGTAAAAAATAAAATGACTGAGTTTTATTTCTCATTTTTTAAATAAAAAAATAATAAAATGGTTAAAAAACTATGATTAAAAAAAATAAAAAAATTGCTACGTTTTTTGGAACATCATCTCAAATAAATGTTCTTTAAATCATGAAAAATATTGTTTTAACAAAATGGCATATCAAATTTATAAAAGATGTAACCATAAGTGAAAACTATGGTATCAGCCATTTCGAAGAGAGCCTTGGGGCATTCGCCCAAACCCTAGGCTTGGGTACTTAAGCTTTACAACTTTATAAGTTCAAGCCATTTTGATCTTAGACTGAAGCACATTCTCTCATAGGATGACCATCATGTACTTGTACTCGAGTGAGGATGAACAATCTTTGTTCTTTGCTTGAGGGAAATGAAACGTGTAGCATTGGACTTCGATTCACCTTTCTTGCATGATTTCAATTCAATATAGAAAAGCAGTGAACCTTTACAGATGCAACCCTCGCTAAAACCTTACGTGGATTCTCAAGCAATCAAAGAATAAAAGAATACCTTTCTTGTGATATTACTTCGAGCCCACTTGTGTTATACTTAACACTTATCTGAGTTTTCATCTTATCCTGCTTTTAAAATAAGATGTTTCGACATATTCTCCCTCTAATGGATCCCTCAGAAAAATGATTTCGATTTGCTCTTATTTTAGTTGAGAGTTCAACCCCTAGCTAGTATGTGTCAACTGAGCATACGATTAGTGTCGAGACACTTTTTAAAACCCTCTTGGGCAATATGTAGTGATCAGTGCAGGCCGCAAAAGGAGGTAACATGTCAATCAAGACGGAGAGATATTATGGTTAGCAATTTTAAGGACTATTGACTTCTTTTATTTCAAGAAGGAATGCTTGAAACATAGCTAACCCTTCCTAAGGCAAGAGTGCTTAAAGAGAAAGCTACCCATGTACTATACGAAAAGTCTAGGCAGGTCTGGCATCATATATGAATTTCTATTACATCTCATAGTTTTAAAGGGGAGACGCCCTATTCCTACTAACGAACACGGGCAAATTCTTTATTGAAAAGGAAGCCATCATGCATACTTTTGGGATGAAGAAAGGAAAAGGCTCTTGCTCGAATGCATGACTACAACACGCCTATTGCCCCGGCACTATAAAATGCATGTTGGATTGAACAAGAATAGCTATGATTAATGAGACTGTATTAAGAGAGGAGTTAGCAAGTATGTTAGGCCTCACCTTGGGCTTCTTGGCTGCTCAGAAAGCATTAGGAAATACTAATCATAGCTTTTGGGTGGAGTCCTTTGATTCCATCACTTGCAAGAGATGATGCCCTAGTTTGATGCATTAGGATTCTAAACTCGAAACCATTACAGTAAATGGTACACTTCTTTTTATGCATGAGACAAATTAAACCACAACCTTGGCAACCTACCTCTGACCCTTTTGTCAGCCCCTAATCTAGCTTGTCTCATATCCTTCTTTCCTAGCCTATTCCGCATACCGGATATTCCCATTGTCAAAGTCAATGTAATTGCTACTTGGAGTCAGTTCCACAACCCAAAGTGATGAAGAACAAATAGAATTTGCTACAAAAGCTAGCAAACGAGGGTTCCATGCATATGAGAACATAGTAATGGAGAAGGTTAATAGCAAAAATAGGATTCGTTTTGGCTATATCGCCCAACTCTGCTATATATTTGACATGGGTACCAATAGAAATGTTGGAAAGCTAAGTTGGTATGGAAGAACATTAAAGGGTTATGGTGCTTTGAGCTAAGTTGTTGCTATAGATACTTGATGTCGTGTCGAGCATGCCCAGCCTTTTTAGTAAGTAGCTTGCAACAATTATTATAATGCTTTACTCACAACTACAAGACTAAACTAAATTGGTCTAGTTCGAATCCATCATGCCTTAATCATATGCATCTTTTTATTTGCCTAGGGTGTTTATACACTTTATTTGTTGCTCCTAGAAATGTCTAAGGGGCCGGGCCGGCCGGCCCGGCCCATTTTTTTAGAGCACGGCCGTGCTTTCGTGCCGGGCCAGATACGGCACGGGACTGTACCATGCCGTGCCGATTTATAAAAGCCTGGGCCGATCGGACCAAACCTGGCCGTACGGGCCAAACCAGGTCGTACGGGCCAAGTAAAAAAAAAAAATTTTTATTATATAGTTTTATATTTTAGTTTAATTATATAATATATTAAATTATATATAAAATTATAGATAATGTATAATATAATAAATTTATAAAATGAAAATTGTTTAAATTTTTTTTATAATTTAAAATAAAATTAGTTTATAATTTATTAGAATTAATTAATATATTTATAAATTTTTAAGTGAAGAAATAAAACAAAAAAAATAAATAAATCAATAAATTTTGTTTAAAAAAATTAAAAAGTAAAAAAAAACATAAGCAAACCAAATGAAAAATGACCAATCAGCCATTAGATACCGAAGGTCCGAACCAAATAAATTAAAGTTTCAAAATAACGTATAAATAAAGCGTACAATCAATAAAAAACAAAACATTGAAATTAAAAAGTAGTAGATCATTATCAATCGTCAATCGGCATATCGTGAGCATCATCAGCCACAACATCAAGATCAGTATCATATAGATTATCATCATCAGTAATCAACTCCTCCGATTTCGTAGTGGATGCGGCTGCAGTCCCTGTCCCAGTCCCAGCTCCAGCACGATCATGGATGCTAAACCTCGAATCCTTCTAATCCTTCAAACAAGCCAAGGCCTCAACAATATCTGGACGTAATCTTGATCTCTGATCCGCAATCACATTCACTACAACAAAAAAAGCAGACTCCGATGTTACGCTCAACACTGGAGGAGTCAGAAGATCCCGTGTCATCCTAGATAGCATGGGAAAGGTGGACTCATATGATTTCCACCACTGTAATATATCAAGATTCTTAGTATCAAAATGGGATAGGATTGAGTAGTAATTGGTATCTAAGTACCGAGAAAGCTCGCTCCTATGTGATGGTTCACCCCTATGTTTCCCCCTCGCTAGCTGAATGGAAAAATCATCATCTTCAAACAAGGTATCCATGTCCATAATCACAGTCTCACTACTACCACCACCATACCTAGTATCGTAGTATGTGAACAGGTCAATCAACTTCTCGTGAATGAACACTTTATGTGGCTCTTCCAAGTTCATGCACAAGGAAATGTAAGTCAGTGTGTTTTTACCCCTTCTACCTTAACCCTAGGGTCCATGCATGCAGCGAGACAATAAAGAGACGGAACCTTGGACCAGTACTTCAAGTATATGGTTTCCATCTCTGCAACCATATGGCTAAGTGTCGGGTCAGCTCGATACTTCCTAAACATTCTACTAATGTTGCATATGCACCTGAGTGCAATACAAGTCGTGGGTGTATAAACCGACGAACACATGTTCGTCGTCTCAAAAAAATCTTCAGGAATTTCATAAATGAAATTCCTGAAGCCCAGTTAGTGTTGTCAATAATAAGTTCGTCACTCTTACTATTGATGTAGTCGGATATCACGTGTTCATATCCAACACATGATTCCAACATCAGGTACGTGTAATTCCAACGATGTCCCACATCCGATTGTAATTTCTTTTTCTTAAGATTCACAGACAAATAGAGACTGCCAAACTCTTGTTATCTGCGAGGAGTGCGAATATATTTTAGTGCATTAGGTATATTATCCAACGCAGGGGAATATACCTTCATACCCGCTTGAACAATCAGGTTAATCACATGACACATGCATCTGACATGAAAAATCTGTCCTAATGGTATGTCTCTAATAATCCTAACAAACATGTTAATCACTACTCCATTATTAAATGCGTTATTGAATGTGACACAAAAAATTTATTTTGAATTTTATATTCCCTAAAGATTTTCATCATACACTCAAAAATGGCCAGGATATCATGAGGATGAAGAATCTCAGAGAATCCTAAAATTTTTTTATACATAGTCTAGTTAGAATCTACACAGCGGCTGGTGTGGCGTGCATAAGATGATTCATCGTGACTTGTCCAGATATCGGACATCACGGACACCACTCCACTATATGCCATAAATTCATTAATTATTTTTTGTTTTTCTAACATATACAATTTTAGTATGTCATTCCTAGATGTGGACCTATGAATCCTACGATAAGCAGGCTGAAAATATGTCTGCATTATGCGCACTACCCTTGGATCTTCCGAAAATCTGATCGGAAGACCCATCAATGTGATAAGTCTGGTCATACCGTCCCTACCCAACTCGCTGGAGTATATGAAGGGAGTAAACTTTGAGACTGAACTCGATCCAGTCTCAAAAAATATAGTGCCAAGTTGGGTTTTCCTAGGATCTAATGGATCATGTTTTTTTGGTGCATAATTCAGCATGCCTCTTAAAGTGCCCAATCTCAAACGAACTCTTACTTGTTAAAAGTCTCATACAATATTTGCACTATGTCATTTCTTCTTCCTCACCCCTAATATTTTTTTGTTTTATTATATTAAAATGAGTCCAAACTACAGAAGTCCTCCTAGTTTTTTGTTTTTTAGAAGTTTGGGTTGAAACGACTGGAGAAACCAAAGTTTCAGCAGCCTTAGACCTCTGTGTAATATTTTCATTTTCTAAATTTAAATATGTTTCATTATTATTTGTCATTTTTTAGGATTTTTGTTAAACATGATACTTATTTAGAGACTAGATGATAGATTTTAAATTTATCTATTTTAGGTCTAGAGAGAGAGACTAGAGAGAGAGAAAGTAAACAAAAAAACTTAAAATAAATTACCCGGTAAAGCAATTAGGCTGATCACGTGCATGGTGCATCACAGTCTAGCTCAAAATTCAAAACCCAAGTTGAGATTCCCGTAAAGTCAAACCAAATGACGAAATCTCGACTTCCCGAGTCCCGAGAGAGAGGAGCAAGATTTTTGAGAGAAAAAATGTGAGATTTGAGAGAATAAATGTTTATGAAAAACATAAATATTATAGAGAGGAGGGATGAATTTTATAGATTAAAGAAAATAATTTTTTTTAAAGTCATTTTTTTTATTTTTTATTTTTATTTTTAATTTTTTTTAGTTTTTTTGATTTTTTTTGATTTTTTTTTAATTTTTTAGGGGGCAGAATCATGAGGGCCATTGGATTCTGCTCCCTAGCCGTTGGAGGCGAGATCCAATGGCAACAATTTAATATTTTTTTTTGCTCGTTGGGGGGGGGGGGGGGATCGGGTTTGGTCGGGGACCGGGGGTCGGGGGTCGGGTCCAATTGGACCCGACCCACGGTCTTTTTTTGCGGGAAGGGGAACGAGATGCTTGGCTTGGCATTGGCTCGAGTGTCCCGAGTCATAGTGAACCCACCGTGACCCGTGACTCGTGAGGGTGCGGGACTACAGGTGAAGAATGCCGGGCTGGGTGTGAACGGTTACCCCGATAGTGCCTACGGGTCGTGCCACGGGCCACCAAACCGTGCCGGGTCAAGCATGGCACGAGGCCCGGTTGGCCTCGGCACAGCACGGCATGGGTTGTGCCTTACCCGGGCAAGGGATATTTCCGTGCCGGGCCGGCCCGCCCGGTTGATACCTCTAGCTGCTCCCCCATTGGTTGTGAATTGAGGGGTGAGATCTAATGTCACGACTTCTTGAGTGTTTGCCCTACCTTCCCTTGGGCTTTCCATTTCCCTTGTCATGCTAAGGGTACCTGGCCTAGCTCAAAATAAGGAAGATCAAAAGGTAGGGTTAATCTCTACACCCTGAACCCATTGAAAAATCTAGTGCTAATACTTACATAATAATACATTATCAACTTCATAGCTCCAACCTAGACAAGGGGCAAGCCAAAACCTGCTTAATGAATGACTTCATTCTTCTTATTCTTATTAAAAATTTGAACGATTATGAAAGAAGAGTGAGAATGCCTTCTCATAGCCTATGAATCGGAAGCACTAGATATCTAGACTATGCCAACTTGCTTCGACCTCACTTTCCAGCTCACAATTGAAAATATGTTCAACTTCAATGGTCAAAGAAAGACCTCATACTTCTTCTAATCCCAGTGAATCTATTTGATCCATTACCAATATTTTTTTTTCCAACCTCAATCAATATCCACTTTCTGAGGGAAAGATATACTTTCTGAGGTATCTTACACTTACGGACATGAGATAAGGTAGTGCTAACTCCTCCTTTCATTGCTCCTACTAGAAATGGGTACGAAAGAGGGATATTTTGAGAAAGAACCTAGCCTATGGCTCTGAGCTCATCTAGATATGATAACTCCAATATGCTTACTCTGGCAATCAATGCTATTAATGAATTACCATTTTTTGTGGTTTTGATTCAAAATTAGTGGTTGAGATCCTCTAGCCTTCCACCCCTAATTTTCAAGTTTTGAATCTGAAAATGAGGAGAAACATTTGCAATTGTTTTTGATATGAAACACATACAACTATGATTTATGTCCTTTGGTTATGTTATTTTTATTTTAAAAAGTAGTTTTTGCATCCGCTTGTCTTTTTTTTTTTTGAGAATATTAGGCTAATTATGCTATGGTTTCTACCATTTCTTATGTCCCAAATATATTTGATAAATCCTTTTATTGTACATCACTATGTTGTAATAAAAATATCTTAGAATTATTATATATTGAGTGCACAATTGCATTCATTCCGTTTGCATAATCAATATTGTAGTTGTCTAATTTGGGAAAATTATGTTTATATGCATTCTTCCCAAAATATTTGAGTTTTGATAGACCAATATGTTAAAATTGAGAAAAGGTGTCTTAGATGCTCAAATTCAGACATTAGCTTCTACTCTTTTAACTTTAAGTATTACCTTTGGTTCCTTATGTAATACCTTTGATAGTTTAGGTGCTACCTTTGGCACATTTTTTGAAGTAAACATAGGTTATGCATAATAATATTAATTATACAACCATGATTTGCATTAAGTGGTAATAAAAATCATTTGATGAAATAATTAAAATTTATATTTTAATTAAGCAAATTTTGTTAAGTATTTAAAAATTATGTTTTACAAATATTATTATTATAGTATCCCATGATTCTCTTCTAGAATTAGGGTTTTTACATTTGTTTTCTAGCTCATCTTTTAAGGTTATATATTAAATGATATGATATTCTAGTTTCTATGTGGGGTATTTCAGAGTTGGATTACATGGGAAGAAATTATACGTACTACTCGAGTACCATTGATTCCATGGTGTAGTGTCTATGCAATTCTATTGCAATGCTATAACAATATAAATTGTACAATTAAAAGGATATTATTGGATAATATTCATTGAAGCATGTAGAAACTCCTTATACTATAAATCAAATATAAAATATGAGCATTAAATTATGGAGCTAAAACAATTATCTTTCTCTTTCATTTGTTTTTGAAATTTTAATAGTCACGATTGCATTCGTTCTTAATATATTTGATCTACATATATTCTAATGTAGTTGAAATGTCAAAGTTGGTAGTGTTCTATTGATTTTGTTCTACTTTTTTTCCCAATGTGATATGTAATCAAATATTCTCATGGAAAGCAAGTCAATTTTTTTTATAGGAATATTAACCCTACCTACTTTTTATTTTGTTCAATATATTAGCCAATGTCATAGTTATTTAACATAAGAACAATTAGGATTGAGTAGCAATTATTTACCCACTCTAAAAATCATGACAATTCATATAATTTTCAATTAAAACAATTAATTGTCTTAACTATAAAATGTATAGCATATAATATTCTTAGATGACTAGCTTCAATAATATATGGATGTAGCATGCTTTTCATATTTGAAATTATATTTAGATCTATAAAAAATAAACACTGATTGTATGCTAGACACTAGACATGTCATTATATCACATATCATTTTAGATAGTATTGGATTAATGGATTCATATGATGATCTACCAATTTAATATGTGAAATTATTTTGTCATTATAGGACAAATTAGAATAATAAAAAGTATCTAAGTATTTTGAAAGCTCACTTTTATTCGACAAATTGGAATAATAATTAGTATCTACGTACATTAAAAGCTCACACTTATTCATAAATTTTGCATATTATTTTCTCATATCTATCTGGATGAAAAAAAATTTCCATCTTTAAATATGGTATCAATCTTCATACTCGAAGGCTCGCTAAAACTAAAAAGCAAGTAGATATATTTGATAGTGTTTTCTACCCTATTCCACTTTAAGCCTAGGTTTTATTTAGGTAGCTGAGCAATAAAGAGATGAAATATATGACTAATATTTTAAATACTTCATTTATATCTCACTAAGTATATCACTAAAATATTAGTATTCTTTATATTGGTTAAAGAACTTACTTGTGTTGTATATGTACTTATGTACAATATAGGTAATGTTAGTATATATTGATGAATATATATTAACCATATCATGAAACATTTTCATATATATTTTAAAAATGAATATCATATCTTATTATGCTTTATTAATTATTATTTTGCTAATTTTATTATTTACATATTCAGATATCATATGTTGATAGTCAACACTTGAATCCAACATTTTATATATAGAATACTAATGGTGTTGATATTTAGTTTGAATTTTATTTTTTTGTTGGCCTAATGACTTAGATGGCATGTAAAATTTTTGTAGTCTGCAAGGTATGTTAATATATTTTAATGCATTACATATTTTTTCTAATAATTGAAAGAAAAAATTAAGTCAATTTGGTATCTTATGTTTATTATGTGATGCATATACTTAACATACAAAATCTCCACTAAGGGACCATCACTATTTATTATCACAAAAATATTTATTGACACGTCAATATTATGCTAAATATTTTATTTTGTATTTCATATTCTTTAAAAACTCTCAACAAACACTTATATATAACATGACTATCATGAGGATGAATGATCTCACAAAATCTTAATTTTTTTTATTTAGTTTCCAATTTGAATCAACAAAGTAGGCAATGGCGTATGCAAATAATTTGTCATTGTGCCTAGTCCATTGGACATCATCGAGACCAATCTACTTTTAACTTTTAATTAAAGTAATAACTAATTGATTTTTATTTTATTATTTTTTATTATGTCATTTCTACAAGTTTACTATGATTTTTTTAAAAATTGAAGTAAAATACTCATAATAGCAATGAACCTAACCATATCTTCTATTTCAAAGTCATTATGATAAATAAAAGGGGTCACCAAACCTTAAGTTGGTCTGAATTCAATGATCACATTACTAAGGGTCCGTTTGATAAAACTAAAAAAAAGTAAGTGTTGAAAAATAAGTACTGAAAAATTAATGCTGAATTTTATAAGTGTTGAATTTGTAATGAAAAACTGTTTGATAAATTAATATTAATTGAATACTGAATATTAATATATTGTTTGATAATTGTAAATGTTGAATGTTAAAAATAATGTATTTTACATATTTACTCTTATTATCATTATATTAAATATTATCCAACATATATGAATTTCTAATAATTTTTTTTTCACTACAATTATTAATTATTAAAAAAAAATAAAATTTCTAAAAACATATCCATAAATAAATTATAAATCCAAAAAAGAAAAAAAATATTAAAAAAATAGCCAATAAAATCTAAATTCTTTAAAACTATCCAAATTTTTAATATAAAAAAAAATTAATGAACACTTAGGTGATTTGTTATTTTCCCCCCTTAAATTAATCATGAAAGATGGTTAGGATTAGGGTTTGTGGTGGCGGAGAAAGGAGGAGGAGAAGACAGATTCACAAACTGAACTGTAGCATGAATGAGAAAATGAAAAAAAAAATGAAAAAAAGGACAAAATGGTAATTTAAAAAAAAAATTGTTGAAAATTTTCAACCTTCAACATTAAGCAGGTCTCTACCTACTTAAAATTTTCAATGAATTTTTAATTAAAATTTTAAATTTTCAGCTTCCAATATTTTTTATCTAACGCACTCAAAATTTCAAACCATTGAAAATTTTAATTTTCAACAATTTGAAGATTTTAAGTGTGTTTTCAAACAACTCCTAAGTTAGATTTGTATTAGATCAAATGTATTATATTTTTTGTTACATTATTTTGCATATCTTTTAAGATATGAAGTCTTAGTAGTATTCTTATAAGTATATATTTTTTACAATATATATATTGTGTCAGATATTATTTGATACTTCTAAAATTTTTATTTTTAATAAACTTAGAATGAGTCAATACTAAAGATGTTTTTTTTATTTTTATGTTTTTTAGATTAGGTGTTACGACTAAGGCTAACCTATTACTTGGAGATAACCTTGCCTATGACCATTTGGTCGCAATCTAATTATATATATCAATATCTATGTTTATTTCATTTATATGATATTAACAAATATTTTTTTTTATTTTTAGAGAGTTTTTAGGATGACCAAGATTTTTTTATTCTAAAAATAATGTAACAAAAAAACTAAAAAAATGTGTGAACCTTGCTAAAATTCAAACTCGAATTTGAATCCAAAGTTGAGAAACATGCCCACAATCATAATATATGCACGCCAATATTAATTTATATGATTATATTTTATATAAGATAAAAATAATTATTTAAAAAATACAAGAAATAGTAATATAGCATCGCAATAGCAACTTGCAAAATTTTAGAGAGTTGAGTATATATTTTTTGTTATTATTTTTTTAATTAAAATAATTTATATGATTATATTTCTCACTCAGATTATATAATTTTTGAGTGGGAAAAACTTTAAACATTAACTTTTTTGTATAAATAATTTTTTTTATTAATATAATTTTTTAAATTAAATTATTTTTTTTATGTTTTTTGTTAATTATTTGGACAAAAATCCAACAATTATTGGATTTTTGCCCACACCCATTACAACCAAATCCAATTCATGATGTATTAATTTTTATAAAATGCTTTTATTGTAAATATTTTGTTAATCAACAAAATAGTGATTTGTGCCATTGTCTTGTAAACTATCTTGTCAAAAGCCAGCTATTGCCTTATTTTTAAATGCGGCATGTGGGTTACACGTGCCTATTTTTTTAAATCCAACACAAACATGCATGTGCAGTGCATGTTTTGTGCTTATCGTGTTGGCCATGTCAAACACACCATGTTGTGTCATGCATTGGTTTGCATGCCATTTTACCAAGCATGACACAACATGGGCTGTGCCACAAGCTAGCCCACGAGCAAGGCATGCATCACTCTTGCCCATGTTGTGCCATGTTTAGCACTACGTTTCAGGCTATGTTGAGAGGTTTAGCTCAGGGCACCTAACCTGATGGACACCTCTATTTTCAACAAACTTCTCAACCCAAATTACATAAATTTCCAATAAAGTTTATTTGAGTTGTATTGCTCATAAACTCAAAGCTCTTAGGCTATGAAAAATATTGGCATGGTTATAATTGTGAACTTGCAATAATTTCCATAAGAGAACCATAACTTAAGCCAATGAAGAATGAGCAATGATAATGCTTCTTCAAATTACAGATTGAACAATACTTGAGCTATAGATAATTTTAAGAACCTGAAATTAGAGGCTTCAAAATTCAATCATTCAATTCATTATGAAGCATTACAGCAAAAGATGTAAATAGAACCAAGTAACTTTTCTTCATGCCAACATGATTTGGTCTTCTTATTCCCTCCTGTCAATATTAGCTAATAAATCTAAATTGTTAGCCTTTTATTTCAAGGTGAAATGGCCTCTTTTGCAATTCCAAGCATTATTGAAGTTAAAACTCTCAATGAATACCAACAATATGCTAATTTGGATAGAAATTAGGATGTGTTCCCACCCTTGATGTTATTAGTTTGATCCTCAAAAAAATTGAATATGAATTCTAGGATGTCATTCACTCTCATTTTGTTGGGACTTGGCCTTATCTGTTCTGACCTTGAGGCCCTAAAGCTCATATATAGGATGAGAGATAATATGTGTTGGGTTTGAGAGATAAAAAATCTCTCAAAGATTAATTTCAAATGAAACACCATATCATATCATAATCATCATTTTTAATATCTTCAAAAGCAAAGATCAATATAACTCGAAGAAGTCAATGTTGCCACACAATTGAATTATTCCATAATATTGTCATTTATAATAAAAAACAAGATATTCAAAAACATATATAACTTATTTGGTTTTGTCTCTCCAATTGTTGCCAAAGCCTTTTTCTTCTATTTGGATGTATCATGTATAATAAAAATACATTCCTTTAACTATGATGACTTATAACCAACACGATGTTGCATACTTGAATATATTGGGTGGATGACTAAAAGGAATTAAAAAAAAATTAATATTGAAAAATGATAAAATCAACCAATGAAAGTAATGGTGATGCAAATGAATGAAAAAGATATACGTGAGGTTAAAAGATAAACATGAAGGACCAATAGAGATCAGGTTCAACATTTTTGAAAGTAGTTTTTGCAACTATGAATTATATCATCCTATAAAAGAAAATATAGTATTTAAAGGAGCCAAAGGTATTGCCTAAGCTACATGCTGCTAAATGTAGTGTTTGTTTGGTCTATTAGGGTTGAGCAATAGTATATTGTAATTAAATATTTGATTTAATTGTTTGTTGGTTTAAATTAAATTAAGTAAATGTGCGCGTTTTTTGTGTGTGCTTTATAAAATTAATATCACACTTTATTTTTGTGGACTGTTGGGGTGTCCACATAAATGTAGAGTATTCACATTTATTTTACATTAAACAATAATAGATTTTTGAAGAAAAATATATTTGTTTTTTTGAAAAAAAAAAAAAAAAGCATGTGCTAGATTTATGGGGTGTGTACTTGAAAATGAAATGGTGGGAATAGCCCCTCCTTTTGGTAAAAATGAGATACAACCCCAATTTGGACAAGAAAAACAGCAATCCAATTTTGGTGAAAAAAAAAACATTTTATATAAAAAAGGTATTTTCAAAAAACCTTTTTGTAACTTTGAGTTTGGGTAGGTAGACAGCTCATGGACCGGACAAGGAAATTTTTGGAAGGAACTTGCTTTCCAAAAACTATTAAAGGTCTAAAGTTTAATCTTTTTAAACTGAAATCCCCAACCACTTTCTTTCTTCTAATGTATGTGAAGTTTGAATGTAGTCTTATAAAGTTCTAGTAGAGGTTTGAGGTGGTTCATGCAGAGAATCATGGTGGTTCATGCAGAGAATCATGGTGGTTCATGCAGAGAATCATGGTGGTTCATGCAGAGAATCATAGTGGTTTATGCAGATAATCACAATGTTTCATGCTGAGTCATTGTGGTTCATGGGGAGATTCATGGTTGTTTGCACGGTTTTTCATGGTAGTACAGTTGTTCATGGTGGTTCGTATGGATGTTCATAAGGTGGCTCTTGCACTGGACTTACTGTGATCGAGAGCTCATGATGATACCAAAATAAGCGAAAACACTTCATATTATCAAGAATTTATATCATAATTCACAATTTTATGCTTATAGATTATAAATGGACTTCGAATTTATTTTGTGGGGCTTTGAATTGTTAGACTATTTTGTCAATTAGATAGAATAGTAATTGTCTATTTAGTAAATTCTTTAAATAATCAGGTTAATAATTTTGAGAATTAACTTATATATATTTTTGATTTGAATATATATATATATATATATATATTTCAGATGTGGTGAAATTTCAAAACTATCAATTTTAAATAAATTAAAAGGGATAGAATTGATTTTAAATTTTTAAGTTTTTAAAAATTCAAAATTTATTTGGGTTTTAATTTTGATTAAAATTAATATCTTATCACCATTTTAAAATTAAAATAAAAACATAATTTTTTATTTTTAAAAGACAACAAATATTTTAAAAAATCAAAAATAGTGTGGTTTTTCTATGTTCAACAATGATTAAAATGGTAAGATTCTAAAAGATTTAATGATAGGAAATAAATTAACTTATTTGTGGGTATATGAATTAGTTTTGAAATTAACCTAAATTTTTGAGCTTCGTCTAATTTGTTTATCCCAACAATGGTTTTTAGATCTTGTGTACTAAAACATATATATTTTACATTTTGGGCTATTTTTAATTATTTTTTTAAAGTGAACAAAAACATAAATATTTTTGTTTTGAGGACTAAAACCATAATTTTCCCAAAAGGCAAAACATTTGATGAAAAAAGGGGAGTTGCTCATATGTCATTAGAATGGAACATGAAGGTAAAGTTCCACACTTTTTTAAGATTCATTTTTTAGCTATAGTACTTAAGTCTTAAAATACCACATGTCTCACATAAGCTGCCAAATACAAAACTATTTAGGATAAGATGTATGGACCATAATTTAATCAAAACCACAAAATATCATGAATAATGATTTGTTAATAAAATGATGAAAGCAAAAAATCAAACAACCCAAAAATAAAGAAAACCTCAACATCACAAATTTGAGATATCCAATATAATGAAAAACAAGTCTAAATTACATAAATATCAAATATAATAATGTGTGCTAAAGATTTCATCACATATACATAAAGTACATAAGGCACATAATACTTAAAATTATATTTTGGACTAAAATATAGTTTCTAAAATATCAAACCCTATAAATCTAAAATTTTGTACAAAACATAAACTTGGGATTTTGGGGTGAATGCTCTGGATCTCTTTCCATATTATTCTTTAAGTGATGTTATCAGTTCATCAGATTTATGACTCAGAATCAATGAATTGGTTGTATTTCAATTACTAGACCAAATGAGGAGATTCAAACAACAATTTTTTGAATCTTCATAAATTGTTTAAACTTCAATTCTTTATGGCACTCAATCCCACACACAAACAAAAATAAAATTATTATCTACACTTTAAAAATACATTATACAAGCTAAAAATTAAAAAGTAAGATTATAAAATATACACACACAAATGCACAAATTATAAACTAAGAAAATACACACCACATAATTTAAGTAAATAACACAGGATGGTATAATATAAATTTTTTTAAATCAATAATTAAATAACAAGTAATATAAGTATAAATGATTGGCTCCAAAATAAAACTTTCCCAAACTAACACCTAGCCAAGATAAAATGGATGAGGGAGCCATAAATATGTACACCAAAATGTCTAACTTAAAATTCCTACACTAAGAAGAGAAGATATACCATGGAAGCCTTACACTAAACATCCATGAAGAAAAACACAAAACACTAAGCTACTATATTGCAAGAAGTAAAAAGAAAAAGTTGCCATAGTAACATACCAAAAATGCACCATAGAAAAAAAATGCATAACACCTTGTTTCTCTCATTTTTTTTTGTTTTTGGTTTTTAAATAAAATTGGATAGGGGCACTCTCTCACTCAAAGGGTAACACAAATGCCCTTTTTGCAAAAAACGAGAACATTCTTATTTACATAATTATTTAAATTTTTATTTATTTTTTTTAAATTAAAATGTGAGCTTTTATCTCATGTCCTTGGTCTACATAAACAATGCTTTAAAAAACAAAAATGAAAAATTGGATGGGTCTACGCAACTCGGGCAGACCCAACAAATCTTCGCCTTTGCCCTATGTGGAATAATTCATAATGTTATGTAACTTAAAGAAATTAAACTTCATCAATAATAATGATTTTGTGAATATATCAATAATAGTTTTTGTTCATGTGTACTTTTCAAGTAGGATTAACTTTTCATCTAATACATCTTATATCTAGTGAAATTGCACATCAATTTATTTTGACCTACTATGGAAGGTAAATTTTAAAAGATAAATGGCATTTTGACAATCATATCAAATAATATATATATCTTGTCATACATCCAAGTTTGTAAGAAAACTTTTTATCATAAAGTTTTTTTGCTAGCATCAGTAGCTATAATAAACTCAGTCTCAATACTAGAAAGTACTATGCACTTCCACATCTTTGATTACTATGATATAGCTCCCCCTCTAACAATTATATGATAACTTGAGTTGGATCTATGTGAATCTAAATTATTGGTCATATCATAATTAGTTTATCCGAGAAGTGAACATTTTAAACTACCCAAGCACAAAGATAGCTAAGAAGTCTCCCATTAATACCTCAATATATACTTTAATATAGCCTTGCAATAACTGCATGGTTTGAGAGAAAATTACTAGTAACATGAACAACATGTGCTATATCTAATCTAATATAGATCATAGAATAGATAATATTTCCAAGCATTGAGGCATAGGAGACTTGACTCATGTTTCTCCTTTCCTCATTAGTCTTAGGACTATGCTCAATACTCAACTTAAAATTTTTAGCTAAGAGAGTTGAGACCGAGATAGTCTTTTTTATGAAAAATCTCTTGATAATGTTATTGATGTATCATTTTTGAGATAATTAAAAATGCTTAGATGGCTTATCTTTGATGATACTTATCCTTAGAATCTATTTGATTAGGCCTAATTTGTTCATAAAAATGAGTTTTACCATCTACCCCTTAATCCTATCAATTTGTACTCTATTATGACCAATGATCATCATGTCATTTGCATACAATAAAAGTATAAGTTTATCATCACTTGAATAATAACTAACAAATACATAGTGGTCACAAGATATATGTTAATAGTCATGAGACTCCATGAATGAATAGAGTTTCTTGTACCACTTGCTAGGAGCTTGTTTAAGATCATACAAGCTCTTGTTTAGTTTGCAAACAAGACCTTCCTTATCTTCTACATTGAATTCCTCATGTTGATTCATGTAGAGAGTCTAGAGAAGGTCATTATGAAGATATATAATATTTACATTGAGTTGATCAATTTCTAAGTTCAATCTAGAAGACAAACTTAGAATTACTCGAATAGAAGATACTTTCACTACAAAAAAAAATATCTTGTCAAAATTGATTCTTTTCTCTTGATTAAACCCTTTGACTACTAATCAAGTCTTATATCTTATTTGAAAGCTATTATCATTGAGTTTAAGTCTAAAAAATTATATATTTTTTAAAGCCCGCTTTCCTTTTGGTAAGGGTATCAAATCATAAGTCTAGTTGGCATGAAGATACTTCATCTCTTCCTACATAACCTAAAGTCATTCCACTTTATTCTCAAGAGAGATGGCTTCTCCAAATTTCTTGGACTCGCCTATATCCATGACTAATATATAATCATGAAGTCTAGAGGATACCTGGAGTGTCTTAGATAATCTTCTTAGTTTAGACTGAGTTTATCATCATGAACAACTAGGTTCTACCCAATTCTAATTAGAATATGGTTCTTCACCTCCTCAATTGGTATATCATGTGACTCAAAATACCAGGTATATCCTATGACTCAAAAATATCATGTATATCATGAGGCTCAAAATTATCAGGTGAATCCTAAGGCTCTAAATCACTAGATGGATGCTCAATTCCTCCTTCTTAATAATAATGATCTCTAGAAGGAACTAGTACATGATCTATGCAAATATCAATCTCTATGAAATTAGTCTCCTCTCTACTTAGATGAATTCCATCCACAAATTATTCCTCTAAAAAAATCACATCATTACTTTGAACAAGCTTCTTGGAAAATGAGACCACATTCTATACCCAAACTCTTCATGTTAAAAGCTAATGAAGATGCATGGATGTGTAATATCATTTAATTTAGATCGTTCATCTTTTGTGATATGAACATAGGCTTTGTAGCCAAAAACTCATAAGTGATCATATGAGATATCTTTTCGAGTCTCGATTTTATTAAGAAGATCTTCATCTTGGGTGAGGACATGGCACATGTTAATTACATTAACAACCATATGCAAAGTTTATTCCCAAAATTCCTAAAGAATATGCATGTGAGAAAGCGTGCACTAAACTTTCTCCTCAACAGTCTTGTTCATCCTTTCATTGATGTAATTTCATTTTGGTATCTTAGCTAGTATCTTTCCATATCTAATATCATGGAGTACATAATAGCTATCAAACTAATCTTAATATTCTCTCTCATGATCATAATATATAGAGATCAATATTCTACTTGTCTTTCTCTCAACTCTAGCATGAAATCCTGAAAGATAGAAAAGTTCTTATCTTTCATTTTTAGTATATATGCCCACACTTTTCTAGAGTGATCATCAATAAATGTAAAAAAATAAAGGGTCCCACCAAGTATTCTACTCTACATGGAGTAGATATCAGTATGAATAAGATTGAGAATGTTTCATTTCTTCGAGGGTAGATGAGAGTGAAAAGATACTCTATGGTTTCTTCTAGCCATGTAATCTGTAGACTCATTAGGAGAAAATCTATGATCAAATAACAAGATATTCTTTCTATCTAAAAGCTTAAGGCCCTTCTCACTCATATGACCAAGTCTCTTGTTCCAAAGATCAATGCAGTTTTTTTGATGAAAACCATTTACCTAATCTTTATATACTCTTGCATTTAATAATACTATACATAAATATACTTTGATATAATGTAAAAGGTTAAATTATTAGATAGGTCTATTTTACTCTAATTACCATAAAAATTAATATATGCATCCTATCAATATCCAAGTTTGCTAAAAAAATTTAATTTATAAAATTTATTTTCAGGCTTTGGTAGTTAGAATGAAATTGACCTCACTATTGGATAATATAATGTACTTTTGCAACTTTGATTGTCAAGAATTACTCAGATTACAAAGGCTATTGAATAACATGAGGGGGGCCTCGTTGAGTCTAAATTATCAGTTTTATCAAACTATGTGTATTTGAGAAAAAGATATTTTTGTCCACCCAATTACAAAAATAATTAAGATATACTTTGAAGATACCTTAGAATATATTTTATTCCTCCCTAGTAATATCTACCTAAGAAAATTTGAAAGAAATTAACAATATTAACATGTGTTATATCTAGTATGCCATAGATTATATCATATGTGAGATTGTCAACAACTAAGGCATAAAAAACATGACTCATGTTTCTGAATTATCATCATTAGTATGACAATGTTTGATACCAATTTTGAATTATTTGGATAAGAGGATTGAGATCAACTTAGTCTCTTTTATAAATTATTTCTCAAAAAAATTTTCCATATAGTATCCATGAGATAACCATATACTCCAAGAAAGCTTCTCTCAAATAATGTTCATACCTAAAATATGCCTAAATGGGCCTAATACTTTCATATAAAAGACTTTTCCAACTCCCCCCATAACCTTGATAATTAGTGTTCTATTATGACCAATGATTAACATGATATTAATGTATAATAAAATTATAATTATGTTATCACTTAATTAATGAGTAAAATATATATATTAATTACAAGAGATGTGCTGAAACTCAAGAATACCACATTAATAAATAAATTTTTTTATCACTATCCAAAAGCTTGTTTAAGCTTATACAAACTCTTTTTGAGTTTGCATATAAGATATCATCTTTCTACTTAGAATATCTCAAGTTGATCCATGTAAAGTATCTCATAAAGGTCACCATGTAGAAAAGTTATATTAATATTGGGTTGATCTATTTTTAATTCCAAGCTAAGACCAAACTCTTAACAAACCAAAAAAAATATCTCATCTAATCAACTCACTTCTTTTGATTAAATTCATTGATGACTAATCGAGCCTTATATCTCAATTGAGAGTCAATATCACCAGGTTATTGTCTAAATATTCATTTGTTTTTTAGAGCTCATTTCCTATTATGAAAGAATATAAGATCGTAAGTATTACTGAAATCAAAGACTTTATTTCTTCATGTATCGCTTGAAGAAGTTTCTTTATATTCTCAAAAGTGAAGACTTCTGAAAATATCTTAAGCTCACTAACATGCCTAGGTAAGACATAATTATAAAATATAGATGATAATTGACCAGAACTAAAAGATTTTATTAGCTCGAGTTGAGATGTATCATCAGGAATAATTAGGCCTATCCAAGTTCCAACTAGAATATCATACATCACATCTTCAATTAAAAAATATTATGATTTTGAATCATCATCTAATTACTCAATTCCTCCACTTTGAGTTGCCTAATCTATAAAAGGAAGAGATACTAAATCTATGCTAATAAAATTCTCTATTGATTCACTCTCTTCGCTACTTGAAAATCTATCATCTATTAATTTTTTTTCAAAAAAGTTACATTGCTTTTCCAAAAAGCTTCTTGACTATCAAGTCTCATTTTCTATTCCAAAACTCTTTATGTGAATAGAAAAGGAAGAAACATTGACATATATTATCATCCAAATTTGATCTTTCATCTTTTGAGTAATAAATGAAAGATTTGTAGTAAATACTTTCAAGTGAATATATGACATATCTTTTTTAGTCTATATTTTTTAGGAACATCACCATCTAGAGCTATTATAGGAACATGTTGATTAAATCAAAAACCATATGCATAATATCTTTCCTATATTTTTTTGAAATGATATGCATGAAAATATACGCATTGAACTATCTCCTCAATAGTCTAGTTTATTCTCTCATCCATGATATTTAAGTTCAAGACATCGAATTAATACTTGATCTCTTATCATATAGTTCATTTAGGAAAGTGTGACCCCAATAATACACAAATTCATAAAACTCTGTAAATATTTTAGCTTTTTTCAAGATCTTACATTGAATGATTATGTTATACTTCTCAGTCGTGTTTACTATTTCAACTCCAACTTTCTATTACAATTCATGATATAAACTTAACATAATTGTACATTTGAGATAAAGCTTCTACAAATGAGATAATAACTTCAAACTTCTGGAGGATATTGAAAAACCTTTCAAATTATTCATTTAGCTTCTCCTTTCTAAATCATTGTAGAAAAGAAAGGTTAGGAGGAATATTTAGTTTACAATTTGTATATTCATTCGTTGTCACATCGTTTTGTTCATTACTTATGGTTATCTATATCTCCTCCTCAAATTTCACTTCTTCATGTGTCAAGACTGGTGGCATGAATTAGGTAGTGGGTTATATGGATGTTGTGATTTTAAAAAATATCAAGGCATCAAATGTCACAGCTTCTAAAAATGTAGTGGTATTGGGTGTCATGACTTTGAAAAAAATCATGACTTCAAAATATGTAGTGGAATTGTTGGGATTTCACTTCCACCATTTCAACATTCCTTTTGGCTTTTACTTCTATTTGTTGTCCCCCTATCTCTTTGCAATTCTAAGGGTGGTGGATAAGCATCTTTTTGGCTTTGCCTTAGTATCACTCGATTATTTAAATATGCTCTTCTACTTCATCAATAATTTAAATATGCTCTTCTACTTCATCAATAATTTAAATATGCTCTTCTACTTCATCAATAATTTAAATAAGCTCTTCTACTTCATCAATAATTTAAATATGCTCTTCTACTTCATCAATAATTTAAATATGCTCTTCTACTTCATCGATAATGCTAGTTACCAAAGTTTATTCTTAATAATATTCATTTCCATATTTATGTTTTATAGCCCCATTTCAATCCGTTCCATCGGGTTCTCCAACATATTGAGCTTTTTCTTTGTCTCCATGAGTAAGGTAAGCATGTTGTATTCAAATGCTGGCTTTTCTACTTTTTTGGGTAGTTACGATTGGAGCTCGAAGTTCCTTGAACATCATATCCCATTGAGTTATTTCCAAAATAATTCTAGAATTGCCTCATTTTTGACTACATATTCTCATAACTTCTATATGATAAACTATTATGATTACTCATATTTGGATGATAGTATATGAAAGTATTACAGTTGATTTCAAATACATACCTTATTTTTACTAAACATTATTTTCTTCCACTTGACACACAAGGTCATAATTTGCCAATCCTTGTCATTGTAAATAACAATTTTTTCAATACTTGGTTTTTTTGTCAATTTGGGTTCCAGATTTGTAGAAAAATACATATATTTTGGCCTCTATTAATATCAATCTATTTAACTCTAATACTTGTGCTTGGTTCTTTCCAAATAATTAGTCATTTAGAGATTATTAAATGCTCTTTGGTAGCTCATCAAATAAGAAATACTTATTCTTGGGTGACTTGTTCATCACGGAACCACCTAAAATCATATCAATCATATATCTCATTATGTAATTCTGCCCATTGTAAAATAATTGAGCTTGCCACTGCAATTCAAATCCATGATATGTTTACTTTCTAAAAAATTCCTTGTATCAATCCTAAACATCATATAAAGTTTCATGCTCTTCTTATCAGAATTTACTAATTTTTGCCCTTAGTTAAGATATGATTTGAGGTGGAAAGAACTTGATGAGAAAAATAATGTGATTTTGTTATGATGCCTAGTTTTAAAGATTGGATAATATCCTAAGAGTTCATTAAGCAATGGTTACTAAGTGTTCAAACTAATGAATATTATTTTGTATTTTAATGATTTTTGATGATGTGGAGGAATGAAAATAAAATTTTTATGAATTGATTTCATAAATTTAGAGTTTTGACAAATTTTGATAAATAATTTTAAATTGATAGATTTTTGGAGGTATTTGTCTAAGGTGTAGAGTATTGAGTCTCATATAGTTTTGACAAATATTCTTAGTTGATTGCCCTCGAGAATTAGATATTCGATTTAAATAAGAATTTTACTCGAGAATAGACTCCATTCTTTGTGAGTCAATGGCAATGAATCGAGACTAAGAGAGGTGGCCTAATATTCTGATTCTACCTAATTGGTCATGATAATCTATGTATACCTTAGCCCTATTGATTTATTAGTATAATCCTTCTATCATATAACATATTATTTGTAATTTTAATATTATCATTAAGTCATAGTCATACATATCTCATAAAATTTAAATGGATATCATATTAATTTTATATCACATCAATCAGGTACTAGAATATGATAAAATGTCACAACCACATCCATGTACTAAAACTTTATCTTTAAAATGACAGAATAATCTCAAGTCATAGTCATGGTCTTTTTACAAAGCCATATCTTTTGAGCTACAAAAACTTATATAACAAAAAATACATAAACCAAAGCCATAGGCAATTACTTAGTATCACAACTTTAGGATATTACTAGGGTACGACAATTACCTAAGGTCATGAATATTGTACTCAAGAGAAGGTAAAATTATGACTTTTATATTAAGACTAATTGCAAGTGACATATCATCTTTGAAATACTAAAATAATATAATATACGAAAGAAGTCAATGTTAGTTCTATGGTCACTTATATTGTTATGACTACTTGAGACAAATGAAATGCCAATTTTTGTTCCATGGATATTATATGATTCACATGAGAGATATTCATAGTGTTGTGATAATTTACCAATGTCATCACCATATGATGATCAAAATAGACTAATGCTAATATTGTGGCCATTTTCTAGCATCATGGTCATATTATGATATGAAAGGTCATTCAAAATACCAATGTCACTCCTAGTGTCATAACTTTATATGGAGACAAAAAGATAATCGCATGAAGCCAAAATCACTTTCTAGTATCATAATTTTGTGTCACAAAGACAATAAGCCCAAATCATAGTCATTACTCATCATCAAGACTTTATATTATAGAAAGATTATGATACACTCTTAAGTCATGGTTACTTTTTAGAATCATGACCTCGAGCTTAAGATATGAATATGCAATTAGCGGGTTTCTTTTAAAAGTTATAACTTACTACTTAGAATAATAAAGAATCACCTTAGTATAAAAGAGGAAGAGAAAAATTTTGAGGGATTCCTCCATTTTTCTTGTTCTTAATTGCTATAAGTAAGGATCACAGTGCAACTACCAAAAAATTAGGCCAATTTCACACTCTCCAAGGTCTCCACAAGCAAGTAAGGGATGTAGGACTTAATGCTAATTCCTATAGTTGGGGGGAAGACTCTCAAAAGCCTGATCTCTAGGGTAGATTCCAAATTTTATAACAAAATAGCATGTGTTCTATGATTTGTGTAACTTTGTTTATGTGATGTCACATTGGTTATATATTAATGGATATATTTTGATTTATGTTGTATTATAAATATTGATGGATAGATAATTAAATAAAACTTGAACTAGAGTTTTGACTATTGATAGGTTTGTCCAAGATTGTCATGGTGGAAGATGATAGGTAAATCATAAGGCTCACTCATGCATATGGTAGAAAATAAGTGACATTGCTTCCAACTGAAATGCATGAGATAAACTTAAATGTTAAAACTTTAAATTTGGATATATTAAGTATTACGAATATGATACTTATTATGAAGCTTAAAGTACGTATCCTTTTAAACACCAATCCATTGTACATGACTTGTAATAACTTATTCTTAATTGGGATGAATGTTATATAGTATACTTTCCTAAGGGTTTTACTATTAGTGTGAGAGTCAGTTTCATCATCAAGAATGATAGTGATATGAAATCCCCATGACATGTGTGAATATGTTGACTCATAAAGTGGTAATAATCATTATGAGTTGCTTTCATTCATATGGTTCCTATTTGTAAAACTTGAGGGAATCATATATTTATTATGCAAGTATGATACTTATGAATCGAATGTAAAATTCTTACAAATTATGTCAATTTTTGTACTTTAAGATACCAAAGGCCAATGAATAAGAGTGTACTGTGTACATATGAAGTAACCATCAAAGATAGTTGATGAATTATCTAATAAGGTATAGGATTATGATTGACTCTTGAGTAAAAATAATATATTATCTTGGTAGTGATGTACCAAAGTTGTATTGAATGTAATCTTTTTTGATCAAAACAAAGAGAATATGAAAATATTTATTAATAATTTCTCAGATTATGAAAATTATTTCGAAGAATATTTGTATAATTTTAAAGTTATGTTGAATAGATGTAAATAAAAGAAATAATCATTAAATTGAAAAAAAATGTCATTTCATGGTTAATGAGAAGATAGTATTGGAATATTTAGTTTCATCTAGAAGATTGAAAATTGATGATACAAAAATATCAATCATTAAAACCGCACCCCACCCTACTACCATAAAAGGGGTAAAGAGTTTTCTTAGACATGTGGGGTTTTACTAGAAATTCATCCACAATTTTTCAAAAATGGATAAACCATTGTGTAAATTATTGGAGAAAGATGTGACATTTAACATTGATTAAGAATTGGATACCTTTAAAGTGCTAAAAATAAAAATTGGTTGAAAGCTCAATTTTGATTATGCCATGATGGGAAGAACAATTTTTTATTATATGTGATGCAAGTTCATATACATAAGGAATTATATTGGGATAAAAGTGCGATAAAATTTAGACTAATCTTTTATCCCAATTTTACTTCAAATGAAACATAGGTAAATTATATAATGACAAACAAAGAAAACTAGTAGTGGTATTCTCTTGTGACAAATTATGACCACACATCCTTGAGAAAATAAGGTGATTTGTATGGATCATGTAGTTGTGTGATACTTGCTACAAAATTATTGTTAAAACATGGCACGAAGGTCTGATAAATGCCAATGATCTAAGAATATATCTAGATGACATTAAATGCCATTAAATGCTATCTTAGAATAAAAAATCTTTGATATATGAGGAATAAACTTTATGGGTCCTTCTCTTATATCTTATGAAAAAAATTATATTATATTGGCAGCTAATTATGTATCAAAAAGAGTGGAAGCAGCAACGATATAAAAAAATGATTTGAAGCCCATTTTGGAGTTATTATGAAAAAAAAAGTTCACATGATTTGGGACTCCATGATGTATATTAAGGAATGGTGAAGGGCACTTATATAATTAAATATTTGAAGAATATTTGACAAACATTAAACTAAAAATAAAAAAGGACTTTCATGTCATCTACAAACAAATGAGCAAGCAAAAATCTTGAACATGGAGATAAAGAAAATATTTGAGAAGATAGTCAATCTAACTATGAAAGTTTAGTCTCAATGGTTGGAAGAGGCACTATGTGCCTATAAAACTACTTACAAGACACCATTGTGAATGTATTCTTTATGACTAATCTTTGGAAAGATATGTCATTTGCATGTTGAACTTAAACATAAAGTATGGCGGGTTATCAAAAATTTGTATTATAATTTGAATAATATAAGGGAAATAAGAATTCTAAAAATGAGTGAATTGGATGATTTGAGAAATGAAGCTTAAACAACTCGCATATAAATAAAAAAAAACAATGGCATAATGAGAATTTGCAAAGGAAATAGTTCAAAGTTTGAGAATAAACATTGGTTTTCAATTCTCGATTGAAGTTGTTATTAGAGAAATTGAAATCTCGATGGAATAGTCCTTTTGAAATAATATATGTTATGCCTTATGGGGTAGTCCTAGAAAAGTTATAAAATAGAAAAGAATTCAAGGTAAATGGATAAAAAGTAATGTATCACATAGTTGAGATAGAAACAATGGAGAATCCAATCAAAGACAATTATATAGTTGTGCACAATACTTTGACTTTAGGGGTACAAAATTAAATTAACTATGGAAAACTTGAAGACAAAGTTTGGCTATATATAATGCTACAGCTTTGCGAAAATTGCCAAGAAAAGTTTAATGACAAAGTCATGATTATCCATAGCACTGCAATTTTGAGGGTACAAAAACAAATTGAAAAAGAAAAACTTGAATACAAAGTCATTTACAATACCATGACAATAGTATTACATTATAAAAATAGTTAAGGAAAGTTGGAAGACAAATCCATGATTGTGCATAGCACCACGACTTTGGTGTTATATAATGAAATAGTCAATCAGAAGCTTAAAGACAAAACCATAGTTATGTACAACACCATAATTTTGGAGTTACATAGTAAAAAGAGAAAAATAGTTTTACGGCAAAGTAGTTGTTGTACTTACCACCATTACTTTGAAAATCTAGGAAGAAAAGATATAAGTTAGCATAGAAAAAGAAGCATTGCCATTTACCAAAGGCATGGAATATAAAAAAAATTCTTGAGAAACAGGTATAGCAAAAGCAAGACTAAAGAAAGAAATAAATAAGGAGTTTAAATAGTATACTAAAAAGTTAGCTTTGTCAATAAAGATCTTTGATGGAGGAAATGATATTTCGATGGTCTATCTATGGATATTAAACATATCACTACTTGAAAGGCAACAAAGGAATTTTATTTTTTATATTTGTGATGTAATTAATACTTATAACAACCACATAAATTATTGTATATACCCAATGACCCATGCATATAGTCATGGAACTGGAATCCTACTATGACTATCAATATGTCTAATTGAAGTTGATCCGCTATTTTAAGCCCCTATAACATGCAAACATTGTGGTAGAAAAAAATATTTTTTTAAGATGTTTAATTTTTTTTTGTTATGGAGAGGGAAGTTATAGTTCGATGATGAACAATCATTTTGGTATGTGAGTTTACTCAATATTCAAACTACTATATATTCTTTTGTATTTTAATGATTTTTGATGATGTGTAGGCATGAAAATAAAATAATTACAGAATAATTTCTTCACTATGTAGTTTTGGTAGATTTTGATAAAAGTCATAAAATCGATAGGTTTTTAGAGGTATTTGACTAAGGGGTAGAGAATGGAGTCTTATATAGTTTCAAAATCTATTCTTGGCTAAAGCTCTATCTAATTGATCATGAAAATCTTTGTATGTCATGATCCTACCAAATCGTTAGCACAATCCTTCTACTATTCAATACATTCATTATCACTACGATATTACTAGAATCATAACAATACTTATCTTATAATTTTAAATAACTATGCTATTAATTTCATGTCACAATAACCAAATACCCTACTAGTGTTAAAGGTCACAACCATATTTTAGCACCTTGATTTTATCTTTAATATGACTTAGTAGTCTCAAGTCAAAACCAAAACCTTTTTATAAAGATATACCTTTTGAGCTACATAAAGTTACAGAGCTAAAACTACTCAAACCAAAGCCTAGGTAATTATTAGTGCCATACCTTTTGAGATATAAAATATTATAGAAGGCATTATGTAAGTATAGTCATTTCTCAAGGCTATGACTCTTATCCTCATGAGAAAGCAAGGTCGCAACATTTATTTCGAGCTAATTACTAGTTCTATAGCATCATTTTAATGTTGAAGTGATATGATATATGAGAGAATTCAAGGTTAGTATCATGGCCATTCATAATTCCATTACTACTTAAGACACATGTAAGGCCAATCTTTGTGTCATGATTATTTCTCAGTGTCGTAGCCTTATGATACATATGATAGATGTTATTAGTTTCATGGCCATTTCCTAGTGTCATAGTTATATATTGATCAAGAGTGAGATGTTAATGATGCAACCATTTACTCGTGCTACTACCATATTATGATATGAGAGGATATTCACAAAAATGTAGATATTTCTAGTACCATGGATCTATATGAAGAACGAAAAAGACCAATGCATAATGCTATAGCCACTTTCCAATGTCGTAGCTTTGTGTAATAAAGACATTAGGCCCATGTTATGTTCATTACCAAGTGTCATAACATTGTATTATAGAAAGATTGAGATACAGTCTAGAGTCACATATATTTTCTATAGTCTTGACCTTGCGCTTAAGAGATGGAGGTCAAAGTAGTTGTTTTCTTTTGAAAACCATGACTTTCTAATTAAAATATTATAGATTTATTCGAGTAAAATAGAGGAAGAGAGAGATATTTTGAGGGAATTCTCCATTCTTCTTTTTCCTCTATACAAAAATTAGGGTCCATGGTACAACTACTAAATTCTAATGGACAATTTTGTATTGCCTAAGGGCTCCATTAGAAAGCAAGGAATGTAATACCCAATGCTAATCCTTCACAATGGGGGTTACAACTCTCGAAATCCCCATCTCTAAGGTAAATTAAAAATTTTCTATCAAAATAGCATGTGGTCTAGGGTTTGCATAACTTAGTTTATATGATATGATAATAATTTTATATTAATGAATGTGTTTTGATTTATATTATGTTATTGATATTGATAGATGAGTAATTAAATAGAACTTGAACTAGGATTTGACTATTAATAGGTTTGTGTAAAATTATTATGGTGGATAGTGATAAGTAAATCACAAGTCCCACTCATGTATATAGTGGAAAGAAAGAGATATTCCTTCTAACTATGATGCATTATATAAACTTATATATTAAAAGTCAAAATCTAGGTATGTTAAACATTATGAGTATGGCACTTATAAAATCAAAATTATAAATACTTTTACATGCTAATTCATTATATATGCCTTAGGAGAATTGATTTTTGATTAGGATATATATTTTATGGAATGTTTTTCTATGGGTTTAAACTTTAGTGTGGAAGTTGTATTGTCACCGAGAAGAATGGTGACAAGTAATCTTTGAGACAAGCCTGAGTATATTGTGACTCATAATATGGTAATAACCCTTATGAGTTTCTTTTACTCATATATTTCCAACTAGTAAAACTTGAAAAAAAAATATATTGATTGTGTGAGTATTGCACTTATGAAGCTGAAAGTATAAATATTTACAGATAATATCAATTTTTAGTCATTATGACACTTAAGACCAAAGAATAATAGTATACAAATGAAACAACCATCAAGTATAATTGATGAGTTTCCTAAATGTATGAGATTATGAATGACTCTCGAGTAGAGATGATTTTTTATCTCAATAGTGATGCACGGAGAGGATAGAGACAGAGACCAATATTGGGATGAGCTCAATGGTGAAAACTATCTTATATTCCATTAGGGTAAGAATCATTTTACAACAACTCAAACTTCTTTCTATATCTAGATATAATAAAATTCTAACATATTTGAATATACATCAAATAAATTAAATGAACAAACCCATAAATATAAGGTTGATTCCACAATCTAATATTTCTATTTTACTAGAATTAAGTTATCATATCTCAAATTAGGGTAAGAATCATTAGGAGGGTGGGAGTGTATTTTTAGGGATTAGCATTAAGTCTTGCATCTCATGCTTTCTTGTGGAACCTTTAGGGAGTGCCAAATTTACTTATAGGGTTTGATAGCTATATCTAAAGGTATCAAATGGGCCAAGCTGGGTTGGCCCAGCCTAGTTTTAGGCTGCTCAACCGGGCTACCGTACCGGGCCAGGCATGGCATGGTACAATAACCATGATGGCACGGCACAGTATAATAACCGTGCTGGCACGGCACGGTATAATAACCATGCTGGCACGGCAGAGACTCGCAGCCTGAAAACTACTAGGTTCGGCCTGGTTCGGGTCAGACAAAACCCTAATTTTAAAAAAAAATTAGGGTTTCAGGAGTGCGCCGCCGTGCATCTTCCCCCTTTCGGGTCTCGGCGAGCCTTGCCTATCGAGCATCGTCTCGTATTAACCACGTTCAGTGTATGGTCACACGTATTGTGCCCACGTGCCAGCATGACACTATGAGCTGGGGTATGACACTATACCATTCCGTGCCAAGCACGGGCACGGCTAAACAGTGTCGTGCCTGTGCTAAGCCAGCCTGGCCCAACCCATTTAACACCTCTAGCTACATCATGGTCTTAGCTTGTTGCATAGAGGAAGATAATGAATGGAAAAATCTTTATAAAATTTTTTTTTTCTTTCTCTTTTATACTCGAATAATTATAAAATATTTTAAGAGGTCATGACTTTCAGAAGAAAACCTCCACCCCAGCCTTCATCTCTTAAGCTCAAAGTTATGACTTTAGAATGTGACTATGACTCTGGAATATATCTCAATCTTTCTATAACATAAAGTTATGGACACTAGATAATGATCTTGACTTAGGGATGATGTTTGTTTAACACAAAGTTTGTGCTGAGAAGTAGTCATAGCTTCATGCATTTTCTATTCTTATTCTTTATATAGAGTCTCAACACTAGGAATGACCATGATATTGTGAATCACTTCTTATATCATAATATGATTTCATCATTGTTAAATAATCATGATGTTATCATTGGTATTTTTAATCATCAAATAGCTCTGGCATAGTGAAATAGCCATGGCACCGAAAATATCTCTTATGTGTATCAAATGAAAGAAATATTAGGAAATGATTGCAGTACAAAAAAAAAATTTTCATGTGTTTCAAGTGTCCATAGTACTATGATTGGTCGTGACATTGTCCTCCACTTCTCAATTATATCATATCACCATGAAACTACAAAGAATTCATGATAATAACAATTACCCCAAACATAAAAGTCAAGACTTTACCTTCTCTTGAGGACAAAAGTCATGACCTTGAAAAATAGTCATGCTCGAATAAAACTATTAGTAACATTTCGTGTCCCTAAAGTCGTGGTGCTAAATAAATATTTAGTTTTGGCCTAAGTTGTTTTGGCTTAATAACTTTCTATAGCTCAAAAGTCATGACTTTGTAAAAAAGTCATGACTCTTACTTGAGACTACTGAGTTATATTAATGATAAAGTCATAATATTATGATGAGGTCATGACTTTTATTATTAGTGGGGTATTTAATTATTGTGACATTAAATTAAATTGATAAATATTTAAATTTTATACGATAAGTATGACTAAGTCTCTATGATAATATCAAAATCACAAATATATATTGTATAGTAGAAATATTGTCCATATGATTTGGTAGGAATTAGGATCACAGCATATAAAGATTTTCATGACTAATTAGGTAACATTTTGGACAAGAATGAATGTCAAAACTATGTGAAACTCCAATCTCTACCCAATCAGTCAAATACCTTCAAAACCCTATTGATTTTATAATTATTAATCCAAATCTACCAACTTCAAAGTCATGAAATTGATCCAAAAAAAGTATATTTTCATACCTTCACAATTACATGAAGTTTGCATTTTCATGAAATTGGACAAGATTACATTTACATGAAATTGGACAAGACTACATTTTCATCACAAATCACCAAAATATATAAAAATACTAAGTAATTTGAATATCAAACAGCTTTAATACTAAAATAAGCACTCATCTCTGAGAAATAACCTCTGAGGAGTCATATGTTGATAGCTTTAAAAAAGTTGATACATCATTGAAGAAAAACAAGGCTGAGACAAGAATTATGGAGGAACAAATCTAATATGAAGTTGTGGATATGCCTAATACTATGACATTGTAGCCACATAATGAATTAATCAATTAGAATCTTAAGGACGTGGCCATGGCTATGCACAATACCAAAACTTTAAAGATACTTGAAGACAAGGGCAAGGAAAATCATTGATACAAAGTCATGTATTCAATAATAGCCATGACTTAGGAGTTATAGAAAGAAAAGGAAAAAAGAAAGTCATAAAATAAAATTTATGGTAGTACTCAATGACACAACTTTGGGTATTCATAATGAAAAGAAACAATCTAGTAGAGAAGTATGAGCCATGATGTTTACTAAAGTCATGACATCCAAAGAAGAAAAACATAAGAAATAAGTGTAGCTAAAACAAGTCTGAAGAAAAAAACAACGAGAAGAAGGTAAAATAATATACTAAGAATATATAATGGATATCAGAGATATCCAATGGAGAATAAGTGACCATAGATATATAATATACTAATAATATATAATATACTAATAATATACTAATAATATAATAAGAAATAAGTGACCATAGATATCAGAGATATCTATGGTCACTAAATGTCTTGGAAGATAGCCCAAACATTTTATTTTTTATATGTGTGATGTAATAATAATATATACAACCCACATAAATAAACATACACATCAAATGACCCACAAGTATAGTCATGGAACACAAACCCTACCGCAACTATCAATATGTCCATTTGAAGTTATTCCATAATTTTTAGGCCCTACAACAATCAAACCTAGTCATAACAATCGTAATGTTGATTAAGATTTTCTTTTAGAGGGGGAAGTTATTGCTCAAGAATGAGCAATTATTTTAGAGTGTAAGTTTTTTTGGTATATAAACTATCAATATTATGCATTTTGGTGGTATATGATGATATGTATACATAGAAATAGAGATAATATGAGTTGTTTTCATCATATTGGAATTTTTGTGAGTTTTGATGAATAGTCATAAAATTAATAAGTTTTTGAAAGTCTTAGTAGAGGGAGTAAAACATTGAATCTTGTATAGTTTTTCCATTTATTCTTGGATGAACCGCAACTTAATTGGTTGGAGCAATTCTTGTATGTCACAACCCTACCAACTTCTTAGAATAATTCTTCCAATATGCGACATATTTTTAGTGGCTATGATATTATTATAAAGCTATAGCCATACTAATATTGAGAAATTTAAATAGTTATCAATTGAGATATTAATTCTACGTCATAATAGCCAAGTACCTCACTAATACTTAAGGTCGTGACCAAGACCAATCACTACGACTTTATGTTTAAAATGAGTTGGTAGTCTCAAGTCAGAGTCATGACCATTTTACCAAGTCATGATTTTTGAACTACAAAAAATTACAAAGCCACACTACTCAAAAAAAAGCCATGAAAACCATTTAGTGTCATAAATTTTAGGATACTAAAATTTATACAGAATATTACTCTAGTATGATCATTTCCATGCCACAGCACTTGTCCTCAAAAAAATGAATAGTCATGATGTGTATGCTAAAGCTAATTTCCAATATCATAGCATCCTTGTACCACTCTAATAATATGATATATGAGAGAAGAGTATATTAATGTCGTGGTCACGCACAATGTCACAGACACTTGAGTGATATGAAGAGAAAATTGTGTATCATAGTTATTTCCCAATGTCATGGCCATGACCAACATATGAGTGACCTTCTCTGCACTATGGCTATTTCTCAATGATGTGACCATATAAAATTGAAGAAAAAAGATAGCCAACATCATAGCTTCTACATAGCACCATGGCTATATAACAAATTGAGAAACCATTCAACATAGTGCGCCCACTTCTCAATCTTGTGACCTATGATGGATGACAAGAGAAGAAAGGCATGAATCCATAGCCACTTCACATTATCACAACTTTATGTTATAGAAAAACTATACCTAAGTTGTGGTCATTTCTAGTATAATGACTTTGTATTAGAAAAAGATTAGGATGTAGACTAAAGTCATAGCTATTTTATAGTGTCATGATCTTGAGTAAAAAAGATGAAGGGTGAAGTTGCTAATTACTTTTAAAAGTCATGACTTCCTACTTAGAGTAATTCATGGTCACTTGAGTATAAATATGAAAGATATGAATATTCCAAGAAAGATCTTTATAGGGTGGATTATAGAATTTGTACCAAACTTTCATGACTATAGGGTTTGTATAAATTTTGATATGTGATGTGACTTAAATTTTTAATGAATGAATGAATGTGTTTGATTTATTTTATGTTATATATATTTATAGATGGTAATTAAATAGAACTTGCACTAGGATTTCAACTATTTATAGATGGTAATTAAATTTAGATATGATAATGAAGTGTGGCATTATCATGATGAATGGTGACAAGTAAATAATGAAACTCATTCACACATATAGTAGGAAGTAATGACAGCTCTTTTGATAGTAATTCATGAGATAAACTTATATGTTGAAATATTAAATTTGGATATTTTAATCATCATGACTATAGTGCTTAGGAAGCCAGAAGTATGAGTACTTTTGCATGCCAATCAATTGTATATGTTTTAAAAGAAAAAATTTTAAAATGTGATGAAAGCTATGTAGGATGTTCATTCAAGGGGTTCATTTTTACTATGAGAGTCACATTGTCACTAAGGAGGATGATGATAGGTAATCTTTGGGACATATGTGAGTGTGTTTTGACTCACGAGATGGTGATAGACTCTATAAGTTACTTTTACTTGTATAGTCTTTCCTAGTGAAATATGATGAATCATATATTAATTATACAGGTATGGTACTTACAAATCATCTCAATATGTAGTATTTATGACATTTTATGCTGGAGAATAAAAATGTGTATATGAAACAATCATTAATGGTTGTTGATGAAGTTGCCTAAAATATATGAGATTATAAATGACTCTCAAGCAGGTATTAATTATTATTCCAATGGTGATGTATTGAAAAGATTACTATAAGGGGATTGTCATTATGATAGGCTTAATGTTGACAATCACTTTGAATGTCATTTGGGCAAGGAGTCATTGCACAACACCTCAATCTTCGTTTTGTATCCAATATAATATGAGTCAAGCAACTTAAACATCTTCACACATATTAAATGAATTAATCGTGGACTTAAGATTGTCTAACAATTTGAATATCTATTATACTAAAAATGAGATGTATCATTATTGAATAACTAAAATGCCATTATAATTTCTATGGTATCAATATCTATATAAAGTTCATTTTACTACTTTTATGACTTATGCACTTGTGGATCTTAAGTGATGAGACACTCTCGTTAATGAGCTTTTAGGATATTACCTAATAAATATAATTAGGTAGCATAATAAAGCCACAACATTAAGATGTGGTCATGACTTGTGGCTTCAATGGAGACCTTTCTTGCTATGATGTAAAATTAATATCGTAACTATTTAAATTTTATAAGATAAGTATGATTATGACTTCATAATAATATCATAGCCACAAATAATATGTTGTATAATAGAAATATTCTGCTAATGAATTTGTAAGGTCATGTCATACTAATATTATCACAAAAAATTATGTAGAGTTTTAGTTAAGAATGATTTTCAAAACTATGTAAGACTTTATACTCTACCCTTCCACCAAACATCTCTAAAAACATATTGATTTCATGACTTTTCATTAAAATTTGTCAAAACTCCAAATTCATGAAATTGATTCATAAATATCTCATTTTCAAGTCTATTTATCTTCACAAATTACTAAAATACATAAGAATATTTGGTAATTTGAACATTAAACATAGAGTCATAGTATATGATGATTGTCACGACTTTTTGTTTAGAACTTAGACCAATAATAGATGCAAAAACTACTATAAATGTCAATGAGGTATAGCAACCTTGTAACTCAATCAATACTATGACTTTATATGATTTTTTGTTCCCCTCATACTCAAAAGATCCACAAAGTTTCAATTTTACACAAAACTACCTAATTTCATTTTTTATTCATCATAATTCATTAAATTTATAATTTAGTAAAATGATTTTATTCAAAACTCTTTTCTATGTAAATATATCATGCATAATCACCAAAATAACTAGGAGTATTCATTATTTAGCATACCAAATATAAAGTTTGCACAATTTCATCTTAACTCTCAATTAAGCATCAAGATAAGCATTTGAACTATTTCCTGACCTTGTCTCTCAAAAAAAAATAGAAAAAGCATCAACCTTATAGCATCCATCTAACTTCATTCATCTTCACCTTGTCGCGCAGCTCTATGAAAGTTGTAACATGGCATTTTAGATCTTCTAAAAACCATTCATCATACTGATATTATTGCACCATGGCTATCAAACTAGGCTTCAACTCAAAATAGTTCTTTTATAATGATTGCATATTAATCCCATAGTAAGTTTCTATTATAGTTGATTAGGTTGTTGATTAGGTTGTTGATTAGGTTGTTGGACAGCTTATCATTAACCACCATTATAGTTTTCATTGTTGTCAATTTCTTCCATAGTCTCTCTCTCTCATCGCTCTATCTCAATTCCTCTAAATTTCTAAGTCAAAAGGTATTAACTTAGTCATAAAGTTTAAGATCATATTCATGTAGTAGTTAAAAACAAACAAATAAACACAAAAAATATAACACAAATATAAATCAATAATTATTATACAAACAACAAGAAATACAACTATTTATTTGCAAATATAGTTACATCAACTCAAGTTATCTAATCAAATTAAACAATTCCTAGTAACAATGCTAAAAATATGTTGCAACATTATTATGTTGTCAAAACTTATCATTAGTTACATGGTCCAAAAAGCATGTTCGGAAAATGTCTTTCATCTAATTGAGTTCTAAAGTATATGGGTCATATAAGTAGTAGAGTCGAATTTAATTCTAAATATCAATCTCATAAGGATTGTAGAGCCATTTTGACTAACCATCAATGAACTAACTACTACTCGTGTTGAGTAGATAAGCCTGGGTTTTTGGAAAGATAATTAGATTCTAGGGTTGATTCACTTTCTTGTATATAATAATAATTCTTTAAAATTTGGGTAATATTTTATTCTTATATAGGATAAATGGTAGATTAGTATGTAAATATCCTACAACCCTCTTAGCCTACAATGTTGCATTTATCCTTGGACTACACTACCAAGGATGATACATTCGTAGTTGTGCCCGATACATTTCACTATGAAAACTACATATCATTTGTTCATGGGTCATTTACATGTCTCCTCTTTTGGGGAAATATGTCAATTGCCCATGATAACTACTTTGAGTATGCATGTCTTATTTATAACCTTTAATGTATTAAAGATGTAAAATAATGTGATAATAAGTATATTTGCATTTTTGGCTTCATAAATACTAAACTCGCATCAATTAACTTATGTCATCTCATGAATCTCACCTAAAAACCCATTAAATAGAAAATGATTCATAGGGGTGTCACTACTATATGAGACACCTCCAATTACATATTTCTAGTGACATATCTATCACCATCTATCACAGCCAATACATGACTCACATAATATAGCGAAATTTCTAGGTTTAATGTTCTACTTAAGTGAAATATCACTTGAAGGTTAGTTATTCTAGAATATACATAATGGATTGGTCATAAATATGTTTGTGCTTTTGACTTCATATGTACCTTACTCATAATAATTAAATTTATATCAATCTTAGGTTTTCACACATAGGCATATCTCATATGTTTAGATTAGAATGGTTGTCACTTCTTTCTTATCATATTATGTAAGTGTGTCTCATAGCTTACCTATCATCATCTACCAATCATAGGTTATCATGTATAAACCTATGATAAAGTAAAAACCATAAATTTTAGTTCTAATTATCTAATAATTTCTAAACCACTATATTACCATAAATATAAATATTATACATTCACATTATCATAAAACAAGTATAATAGACCAACCTAGATCCAATTTAGTTTGATATTAGAGAAGAATTCATAAGAAATATTTGGAGTGGTTTCTCATAGAATTGAGGTTTCATCATGATAGCCCTTGTGAGGATTTGAGTCTCAAATTCTATTCCTAGCTAATGATTGTTTTCATTCGCCTTGGATTTGTCTCTAATTGGGGATTGAAAATCATGATGCTGAGATTTTGTGTGCTCTTGGCTTGAAACTTGATTGTCTCATTGTATCTTATATGTGTTTTTTAATACTTCAAGGTTACATGTAATTCTTTAAGCTAGAAGTCACAACAATGATTCAAGGTCTCAATTTTATTATCTATTTGAATCTTCTATGAAGTACAAAAGCCACAACTCAAGTAACTTTTCTCTAGAGCACAAAGTCATAGTAGCTAGGATATCATGACTGAGATAATTTCTCTCTAGAAAGAAAAGTTATTATGCTATGAATGGTATGAGCTTATGTATTTATCTTTAAAACACAAAGTCATAGCTTTGGGAATGGCTATGGTTTTGATATTTTTTCTTTAGTACATAAAGTTATGGTAGTAGTAAATACAATGAATTGAGTAATTGCTCTCTAAAGCAAAAAGTTATGGTCAAAAATATTATCATGACTCTAAATACTTCATATTTTGGCTTTGTGTTGATTAATTCATGATACTAGAAAATAAGATACCTTTTTATACTAGTAATAAGGTTATAGCTATCATTGTGTATAAAGATATTATTGTCATGGCTCCATGAATATATGATGCCCATGAAGATAGTATTGCATAATAAAATGATTAGAACAACTTGATGCTAGAGTGATTACATACAAAAGTTATCATAATGAGTTTTGTAGAGTTATGACCAAGAAAGGATGTCACAACAACTCCATAGGCTTAACGGTGTAACCAAGTTGTGACATTAGAAATATCATGACTCTCATTTTTTCTTTCCTCCTAACCATAACTCCACCAAGTCCATCAATTTCACCCAAAATATGTTAGATTTTACTAATATTTATCAAATTATATCAAAGTAATCATTTAGTGAAATTAATCCATTTAAAGCTCAAATAAGTGCAGACACAATTATACTTTTTTACCAAATGACCCCAAAAAATTGGTACATGGAGTGATAAACAAGCTTCAATTATCATTTATATTTATATGATGAATGATATTTTAGACATTTATATGATTGTTGATATATTAATAATTCTATAATAAGTTGATAAGTTGAAATTAATCATTATTTGTTTGATAATTTGTTGTTCATCTATAGGTGTATTGTATTAATTTTTTGAATGTTTTGATGAACATGATATATGATGACTTTTACAGGTAAAGAAAATTGGGAAAAAATCAATAAATAAAAAAGATGATGTCTAAATTTTAATAGAAACAATATTTTTATTTTTTATAATTATATATTCTTAAATATAATTGTTAAAAATATCTTACTTTTTTTATGATTTTGCCACTTAATTGATTCAACATGGTTTTACCATGATCTGAACACTTGTAAAAAATTATTATCGATTGACATGATTCTCATTAGCGCTTTAAGTATGAACAATGTTTCCTTTTCAATAATAGAAATTGTAAGATTAAATAGTAGCAAATAAGTTGAACACATATCTCAAGACCTAGTTAATAACACATAGAAACTAATGAGGAGGAAAGGTATACCTTAATGGACAATACATTTAGGTGGTTGCTATATGGCGAGACAATTGATGAAAAACATCCAAAACAAATATATTTATATTTTTGCACTTACAAATATAAAAACCTAAAAATATTTTTTATCCACATCTAAAAAAGTTAAAAAATAAAGTGCTTTCGAAAACATTATTTTCAGAAGCACATAACATATATAATCTATATGTTTAAACATATAAATGTATATGTTTATACATATACATTGTATATATGTTTATTCATATAAATGTATAAATTATGTGTATATATATATATTTTTAAATGTATAGGCTGTGTATGTATACTAGCTATATGTTTTTTGAAAAACATAAAGACAATATATGCTTTTCAAAAAAATATAAAAAATCTCTACTTTGTCCACATTTTTCGAAAAACATATATTGTATATATGTTTTCTAAAAATGTATATAAAATATATTTATATTATCTATACCTTTTTCAAAAACATATAAAGTATATCTATATTGGTGTGTATATGTGTTTTGAAAAATATATACAAAGTAAAATACAATTTGAGAGTTTATAGGTTTTTAAAATATATATATATCTAGTCAATGTTTTTTAAGCACTAATATGACAAGAAAGTAGTATTTCCATATTGATGTACCAAAACATAAATATTTTTAATTTTATATATTTTATTTTATTTTAAAACAAAAATAAAATATTTTAAAATTGAGACCTTTACATAATTTTCCTTGAAAATTATGAAGAGATTGGGGACTCACAAGAAGCTTAATATCTTCAAGTAACTAATATCTAGCTAAAATATCATGAGGAACATGACATAAACTAAATGTTACGCATAATAAGTTAAAATGTAGTCACTGTCAAGTTCAAGGATTGAAAGAGGGAATTTTATCAGTGTCCATAAAATGCTGAGTGATTACTATGTTAAAAAGCATTCTAATCACTAAATTTCTCTCTATTATCTTTTCTCTCAATAATTCCATCATAGCAAGTGAATAAATATTAAGGAACCGTAATAATAGAAATCAGCTTAGATAGAAAACTTGACTACCTCTTCAACGCTATTTTTTAAGGGAAAATTATGTTTCCTTGCATCCAAAATCCAATTAAAAATACTTAATATTGGAAGGCTAAATTTTTTTAAAACAATTATGCACAAAACTAAAAATAATTAATTTTTATGGCATGGTCTATTGTAATTACTATAATACCCTCATCATTTAAAAAATATAAAAATATTAGATAAAAAATAAGTTGTGATCTGCATCATGATATACAATCATCATGATATATATATTATTTATATATCATGGTAGTATCACAATATAAACATAAATATGCCTATACATATCATATACAATACCAATACATCTAGAAAAAGTTTATATGTCTATAGATATATATATGATATACTACATATAAATATATGATACACTATTTATATATCTTCACATTTTGGATGTGTATCATATGCATTATGATCCAAAAATAAATGATATAAATGTTATATATATGTTATGTAAAGTAACAAACATAATTTATACCATTTGCATGTCATTTATTTATATAACATGTATATCAAATATATACCATTTATATATATACCATGTATATCATATCATATATATTTCATATATTTACATGGTATAGCATGCATATAAACCTCAAGTATATATGTTATATCTATATGATATAACATGTAAATAAGCCTGAAATATATATTTATATAATGTAACATGTAAATCATATATAAACCTCATATATATGTTTTATTTATATAAAATGGTTATCGTTTATTTTATATATATATATATATATATATATATATATATATATATATATATATATATATGCATATATTATATATGATGCTATAAGAGATTAAGTGGAAAGGTAAAAAATTTAGGAAGATTGTTGGTTATAAACTTTGTCGTGTGGGGAATGAGACAAATATGAATGATATTGAGATAATTGTAGACAAAGCATTAAAAATAAAGTTGTAAATATCAAAATGATTAGTAATAGACTTATAACAATCAAACTAGTAATGAGTGATAAGATCTAAGGTGTGAATAGTGGCAATACTCCACTAATAGAACTAAGTGAAAAAAAATAAAATTTTTTGAAAGTTATAGATAAATTTGTGCAAGGTATGCTAAGAGAAGAAAGGATAATAATTGGAAGTGACTTAAATGGGCATGTAAGAGTAAATAATAAAAGTTAAGATAAAATCAAGAAGAGTATAGTTTTGGAGAAAGGAATAAAATGGAAAGAGTAATCTTAATTTTTTCTTTATCTTACGGCCTTATTATAGCTAATACCTTCAAAAGTATTAATAGGAGTCAAATAGATTTTTGTTTCCCATTAAAAAAGGATAAAACATTATATAAAGATTGTAAAGTGGTATTGTTTGTTATGTAAAATATCGAATATTCTTATGTATTTGTGATGATACTAGATAATTTGTGATATGAAAATGAGTCATAATTATATTTTATTTTATTACCTTGGATTATTGGTGGATTTTGATGAATAATCATGAAATTGACATATTTTTGTAGCTAAATTGCAACTTAATTAGAGGTGTCAAACGAGTCAGGCTAGCCCAACCTGACCAAAGGCACGGCATGGTTTGGTTGTGCTTGGTCTGGCACGACACGAGAATGACATGTGCCCATGCCCAGGTCTAGGCCAACTGGGCCTCGTGCGGGCCAGGCATAGTGCGGTACAGAGGCCAATGGGCACGGTTACTCTGCACGAGCCAAGAATCACCCCGAGCCCCCGATGGATTCAAAAATTTTGTCAGGGCATCAGGCCCCAAACTAGACCCATGGGATTTTTGGCTCGAGTCCGAGTTCACCCCCCCCCCCCCACAACGGTAAAATTAAAAAATCAAATGTAACCTGTTGGATTTTGCCTCCAACAGATATGGGGTAGAATCTGACAGCCCAGATAATTCTACCCCAAATTAATCATTTAAAATTGAAAAAAAAAAATTAAATAAAAACTTTTTTTTATTTTTTTTATTAATTGATAAAACCCTCCATGTCACCCCGCCCCCCTAAGATTTATGTTTTTTAAAAACATAAATCATCTCAATTCTCATTCTCCCTCCCTCTTTTATTCTCTCTCCCTCTCTCTAAGATTCTACCCCCTTCATATACCGCAGCGGGTTGGGAAGTGAGGGCATGACCAAACAGATCACCATGATAGATCTTTCGATTAGATTTTTGAAGGATCCAAGGGTAGTCAGTATCAAGTAGATATATTTTCAGCCTGCATATCATAGGATTCCTAGGTCTACATCTAAAAATGACATACTAAATATTAGTTAAAAAAATAAATAATAAATAATAAATTTAGGAATTATTGTAGAGTGGTGTCCGTGATGTCCAATATCTAGACTTGTCATGATGCTTTTTATGATGCATGCCTCACCGGCCACTATGTAGATTAATAATTAATTCTAAATAAAAAAATTTTAGGATTATCTGAGATTCTCAATCCTTATGATAGCCAGACCATTTTTGAGTGCATGATAAAGATATTTAGAGAATATAAAATTTAAAATACAATTTTTAGTATCATATTCAATAACTCATCTAATAATAGAGTAGTGATTCGCATGTTTGTTAGGAATATTAGAGATGGACCATTAGGATAGATTTCTACTTTAGATGCATGTGTCATGTGATTAACCTAATTGTACAAGTGAGAATGAAGGTGTATTTCTATGCTTTATAAAACATATGTAACTTACTAAAATATATTTGCACACATCGTAGACAATAGAAATTCGGTAGTCTTTGTTTGTCAGCGAATCTTAAGAAAAAGAAATTCCAATTGGATGTGTGACACCATTATAATTATACTTACCTGATGTTGGAGTCATGTGTTGAATATGAACACGTGATATCCGACAACGTCAATAGTAAGAGTGACAAACTTATCATTGACAACACTCACTGAGTTATAGGAATTTCATTTATGAAATTTCTGAAGATTTTTTATGACATGACTATCATGTGTTTGTCAGGTTATACTTCCATAACTTGCATTGCCCTCAGGTGCATATGTAATATTAGTAGTATGTTTAGGAAGTATCGAGCAGACATAACACTTAGCCATATGGTTGTAGAGATGGAACTCAAGTACTTAAAGTTCTGGTCCACCATTCTATCTCTTTATTATATGGATGCCTGCATGGACCCTAGGATTAAGGTGGAAGGAGTAGATAACATTTTGACTTACATTTCCTAGTGCATGAACCTGGAATACCCACTTAAAGGCTTCATTCATGAGAAGTTTACTGAGCTTTTTATATACTATGATACTAGGTATGATGATAGCAGTAGTTAGGCTCCGAGTACAGACATGGATACCATATTCGGAGATGGAAACTTTTCCATTTAGTTAGCAAGGGGAAATGATAGAGTGGAGCATAGAATAGGAGCGAGTTATCCCTGTACTTAGATACCAATTACTGCTCAAACCTATTATATTCAGATAATAAGAATCTTGATATATTATAGTGGTGGAAATCATATGAGTTCACCTTTCCTATGCTATCTAAAATGGCAAGTGATATACTGACTCCTCTGATGTTGAGTGTAACATTAGAGTCTTCTTTTTTTGTTGAAGTGGATGTGATTTCAGATAGGATATCAAGATTATGTCTAGATATTGTTGAGGCTTTAGCATGCATGAAAGATTGGGAGACAACTTTTTTTGTGGTTATAATATTATCAAATGAGTTACAATTACATTTATCTCATAATAATAAAATAACTATGATATTAATTTCATATCATAGTAATCAAATACCTCACTAGTACAAATTGTTGAGACAAGTTTCTAGCATCATACCTTTATCTTTATAAAGGCTTTGTATTTTCAAGTTATAATCATGGCCTTTTGCTAAACCTAGGACTTTTGGGCTATAGATATTTACAGAGCTAAAACTATTCGGGCCAAAATCATAATACTTATTGAGTGTCATGACTTTTGGACACATAATATTACATAGAATATTACTCAGATGTAACTATTTTCCAGGGTTAAAACTCTTTGACTCCAAAGAAGACAAGATTTCAACTTGGATGTATGGCCTAATTTGTCAGGCCATGACCATTCTCAATGTCAAGGTCATCTGATCATAAGAAAGACTTGGACCAAAGCCATTATCACGCCTAGCACTGTTGCTTTCTGATCATAAAAAAGACTTGGGAAAAGTCATGGTCATGCTTAGCACTATGGCTATTTGATGCAAAATAAATACCAATGCCAAAATCATAGTCATTCCTAGAACCATGACTTTGTGTCATATAAACAAGATGAAAAAGTCATGGACACTTCTCAGCACAACAACTATATGTTACCATAAATATTATGATGCGTTTCAAAGTTACAATCACTTTTCAGAGTCACGACCTCGAGCCCAATACACCAAGACCAAAGTTATGAAATCTTTTGAAAGTTGTGGCATCCTACTTATATAAATGCCATAATTATAGAACATCAAAAAAATCAAAGACAAATTTTAGAAAAAAAAATCTCTCTTCTTCTTCTTCACATGACAAGATCAAAATAAAAGTCCACCAACAATTCTAGGAGGGATTTTTGCACTCTCCAAGATGGATTTAAAAAATCAACCAAAATAGCATGAGATTTGAGTTTTTATCTTAGATTGTCGTGATGGTTATCATTGGAAAGTTGAGATTCATGAAACTTCTTCTCTTACACTTTATTTGAATCTCTCCTCAATATCAGGCTAAATTGAGGTCTAGGATTTGTGTAATTATGATTTATGTGGTGTATGAATAGTTTATAAGTAATTGATATATTTGAAATATTTTGGGAATAGATATTAATTTTTGTGATGATTAAATATAACTTGAATTAGGGATTTAGCTATTAATATGTTTGTACATATTATCATGGTAGACAGTGATATGTAAACCATGAGGCTAACTCACAATGAAAGGAAGTAAGTGATAACCCTTTTGACCATGATGCTTGAGAAACATATATATTAAAACTCAAATTGAGGTATGTTAATCATTGCGAGTATGATACTCGTGAAGATGAAAATATGAATGATTTTACATGTCACTTCATTGTACATTTCTTAGAAAACTAGTTTTCAATTGATGTGAACATTTGATAGAACATTCTTATTAAGCTTTCACATTTAGTATGTGAGTCACATCCTCACTATAAATGATGATGATAGGTAATCCATAAAACATGCATGAGTGGTTTCAACTCACAAGGTGCTGACATCCATTTGAGTTGCTTTCACTTGTATGACTCTCATCTTTGAGATTTGAGGGAAGCATGTGTTAATTGTATAATTATGAATAAGAATAAGAATGTAAATACTTATAAAGCTAAAAATGTAAATACTTATAAATCACATCAATTATTGGTCTTTATGACACATGATACTAGAGGATAAGAATTTACATATAAATCAACCATTAAGGGTAGTCAATGAGTTGCCTAAAAGGTATTGACTTGTGAATAACTCTCGAATAGAGATGATTATTATCTCAGTGATAAAGCATTGAATGGATAATTATGACTATACCATCATTGGGATTGGCTCAATAAGATAACTACCTTGTATGCCATTAGGGAAAGATGAAATTATACAATAGTTTAATCTTCATTTTGTATCCAAATCTAATATGAATCTAATTATTTGAGTATACATCATATGAATTAAATGAGAAAACTCTAGAATCTAAAAGGCATGCCAAAATCTTAAAATATCTTCTCTACTAAAATTGTGTTGTCTCACTATTGGTTGACTAAACTATTGATACAATATATGTGGGATCAATATATGGACAAAAGTCCTCTAAACTACTTGTATGACTCATATATTTATGGAACTTTATAGATGAGATAATTTTACCAATGAGCTTTTGTATTTCAATCTAAGCAAAAAATTGAGATGCATAATAAAGTCATAATATATACTAGGTGAGCGTCTAACCATTCAACATAGACTAGTAATAATTGATCAATACTTAGAAAGTAAAATCATATGATGACTTCAAATAAGAGATTGAAAATAAAATGGTTGAACCTAAAAAAAGAAATGATAAGTAATTTAAAGAAAAAAACTACATAACAATGTTAAATGGACTTTAGACATAGATGAAAATAATAAATGAAATGTATTGACAAAATATATTTAAAAAGTATCTAAAGAAATTGTAGGCATGTCTAAAGAAATTGTTTCTCTTTAATAGTAATATTAAGGAGAAACAAGCTTACTTTAAAAAAATATAGAAGAATAAAAATAAAAATATGATGAAATTATATAAGGAGGTAAAAAGAAATCTAAAAGAGTGGTGAATAAAATTAGGTTTAAAATATATGATGAGTTGTATGATAAATTATAAAGTAAAAAAAATCAAAAATAATATTTATAAGCTAGCTAGCATGAAGAAGAAGAAGAAGAAGAAGAGAGGGGGGGGCAAAGACATTAATCAGGTAATGTTAATTAAGAGTGAAAATAATTAGATCCTGATAAAACATGAAGTCAAAAAGAGTTGGAAAATATATTTTCATGATTTTTTAAATAACTATTTGAATTTAGACTTTTATATTGAGGGATATCTAAGATACAACTTAGATATGTAGTCTATATAAAACCTATGACGGTTAGACAAGCTTTCAAGAAAATTATAATTTGCAAAACCCTGGGGCTTGATAGTGTCCTTTAAAAGTTAAAAGGGTCATAGAAGTGAAAGATATAATATGGTTGACTAGATTATTTAACAATATCATAAGGACCAAAAATATGTCAGATGGATAAACACAAAATGTGATACTTTTTATATATAAGAATAAGAAAGATATTAAAGATTATAATAACTATCAAGATATTAAACTTTTAAGTCACAATATAAAACTTAGTGAAAAAAAATATAATTGAACACATAATAAAAAGAGAAATGAGGACTTTATATAATCAATTTTGATTTATATAAGGTAGGTCAACTATAGAGTTTGTCTACTTAATTAGACAATTATTTGAGAAATACATTAAAAATAAGAAAGATTTATTCATGATATTTATCGATTTAGAGAATGCTTATGATATAATCCCAAGGGACTTAATTTGATGGGTATTATGTATTAAGGGGTATCAAGTGTGTATATTGAACTAATCAAAGACATGTATGAGGGAGTGATATTTAGAGTAGTTAGATTGGTTCAAGGTATCAATCACAAGTTTTCAATAGATGCTACTCCACTGTTCATCACTCATTTCTTATATTTTTATACTAATTATAAATGAATTTACAAGAGATCTCCAAGAAGATATCTCTTGGTGTATATTATTCATGGATGAAATATTGTAGATTGATATGACTAAAAAATAACCATGTATGAAATTAAAAATTTGGAGGGTTGCATTTGAATCTAAGAAGTTTAGTATTAGCCGTAGCAAGAAGGAGTACTTAAAATATTAGTTTTATATGTCATAAGTGATTAAGTCATGGTAATCAAAATGAGAAAGCAAGTGATAGATGTCTAACTACATATACTCTATATTAAGTAAATAGGAAAGGAATGGCAATAATGTATCTCATAGGAATAAGAATGGATTGACCAAATTGAGAGTTGTAATATGAGATCTTTGTGATAGATGATTAAATAGATTAAAAGAAAAAGTTTATAAAATATCTATAAGACAAGACTTCTTGCTTGAAAGTGAATCTTTGGTAACCAAATGACAAAATATTCAAAAGATGATGATGACATGGATGAGGATGGTAAGATAGATGCATGGTAAACTCAGAATGAAAGAATTAGAATTAAAGTTATTAGCAAGGAGATTAACATAACTTTTATAAATGATAAGATGAGGGAGAGTCATCTAAAATGGTTTGGTCATATCCAATATAAACCTTCTAGTGAAATTGTTAGAAAGTGTGTGATTATTTAGATGAGGTAGAAAAATATTAAAAGTAGACTTGGAGGAATTTGGTAGAAATAATAATTAAGGATTCATCAACTAAAAGGTCGAAAGCATACATAATTTTTAAATGAGTTGATTAAAAATGATACATACAATTGATTGTAAGTAGTTGGGATAATATTTGTTTGATAATGATGATAGTATATATTTGATATATATATATATATATATATATACACACACACACACACACATTCACACACACACAAACACACACACACACACACATATATATGTATGTATGTATGTATGTATGCATTATAACATGTATAAAACCTCAAACTAAATTATATGATATATATATATATAACATGTATATCATAAATTTTTGGATTATAAAGCATATGATATAAATCCTAAACTTGGAGATATATAAATAGTATATATGTTGAATGTTGTACACATGCACGCGCACACACACACACACACACACACACACACACACACACACACACACACACATATATATATATATATATATATATATATATATATATATATATATATATATATATGAAAATGCATGCATAAACATTTTTGGAAAAAGTACATATCTATTTCGAAAATAGTTTTTTTAAATAATTTTTTGTTATTTTTTAACTAGTTTTAAATACTAATTTAGCGATTTTAAATGGTGAGGAGTATGGGTGGGGATAAAATGGTGGACCTAAGTAAAAGTGCATAAAAAGTTAATTAAGCTTGCTGATGTACATTTTCTAAAGCAAAATGGTTAACGTAAGATACTTATATCATTATTATTTCTACTTTGGTGTAAGGAAACATAATTTCTGATTTTTAAATTATTTTTAAATCTAATATATATTCGCATAATTTTCTATTACAAATATTATCTTTATTTCTAAAATCAATAAGTTCAATGAGTAGTTGCATACACATCACCACTACCATGGTAATTTCAATCAAAAAAATATGATTTAGGGTATTTAAAACATATAAGTAATAGCAAACGATACTAAATTTCATAATTAATATAAAATTTATATATATTTTCTTAACTAAACATTATGACTTTACTACTAATTTTTATGAAATAAATAAAATTAATTAATATTATAAATTTTTATATATTCATCTATATATGTATTATCTACAAATTTTTCTATACACAATGATATATGTATATATAATATAAGTATGTGCTATCGAGATATATAAACACAATAATATGCGTTGTGAAATAAATAAATAAATAAATATATATATATATATATATATATATATATGCATTGTGATACATGTAATATGTTTCTAAATATATAATTAGTACAATATATATAAAGGATACATATATATCTTTACATATTGCATACAGATAGAGAGAGAGAGAGAGGGAGGGAGGGAGGGAGGGAGGGAGTGAGACAAAGAGATTAGAATTTTAATATATTTTAAAATAAACTATTTTTCAATCTCACTTCATTAAAAATATATAATTAAGCATTGTATTGAATTTTTTTTTGTCATTTAATTTTTTATATCCTTGCAACTAATTTTCAAAGTTTCACATTCATTCTCACTATTTATCCAAATTTAATGCTCTTAATTATAATTATTTTCTATTAACATATCTCAAAGCATAATTTTTCTTAATTTCAATTAGTATATCCTCCTTTTTCTCAGGGAAAAGAAATAAATCATTTATTTTCATAAAAAAAATCAAAACTTACATATTAAAACAAATATTTAAAATTAAGAAAATTATGGTGGATGCCCAAACAAAATATATTTATTTTTTGGGACCAAAAATTTTGTTTTTGATTTTATACATTATACATCAAACCAAAAAATATTTATGTTTTAATAAATTAAAAAATATTAATCATTACTCCTCTCTCTTCCACATTAACATTAAAATATATATATATATATCATTTAAACAAAAGTTCATAAGGATCCTATCCAATCAAACCCATGGTCATAAAAAAATATAAAAAAAATATAGATAAATATTATATATTTTTAATATGACATGACTCAATCTTTATTTATATATTTTAATAATGTCATGTATTGAATTGAGTAATGATTTGACTAGATTTTTTAAATGAGAATTGTGATTAGGGTTACATATATATGAACATATAATTTGCATTGAAGGGAATAAAAGATATAAAATTAGTGGTAAGGATTAAAAATTTTGAAAATTACTGAAAAGGAAAAATGTTGATTTTGCACTTTAAATATCCAAAGTACTCATGTAGTATTATTTTATATTTAATGATTGAGATTTAAAAAATAATTTTTAGAAAATTATTTTTTTCTTGACCGCTCATGTCCTCTCTTCTCTCTCCACAATCTCTCTCTTCTCCTCTCTCTCTCTCTCTCTCTCCTCTCTCTCTCTCTCTCTCTCCTTCCTCTTCCCCTCTTTTACTTTTCTTCACTCTATTATTTCTCTCTTCTCTCTCCACTCCCCTCACTCTTTTTCCTCTCTGTCTCTCTTCTTCCTCTCTCACATTATCTCTTTCTCTCTCCCCTTTCTCTCTCTCCCCTTTCTCTCTCTCCCTCTCTCCCGCTCCCCCTGCTCTCTCACTATTATTCCCCTCTCTCCAATCTCTCTATCTCTCTCTCCTTATGAGCCCTCTCTTTCTCTCTTCTATTTCTATCTCTCTCCTATTTCTATCTCTCTCTCCTTTCTCTCTCATCCTCCTTTTATCCTCTCTCTCTCTCTCTCTAAAGCCTATAAAAAACAAATTTCCATCATTTTAATGATTATTCCAAATTGGAAATGCTGCTTAAATATATGAGAGATAGAATTATTAAAAAATACTTTTAAAAAAATGATTCGGGGATAAAAAATGGAGAATAATAATATTAAATATGATAGATTTGATATTTTAGAAAAAAAGTTAGGTTATTTTAAACCCCCTAATGGGTAATTTGGTTATTTTACTGTTAAATAAAATATACAATTTTTATTTCTTTTATTTCTCTCTACATTTCACAACTCAACTTCTATTATTTTTTTTCTAAGTTTCCTTATATTCTACCTCATTTGTTTACAAAAATCATTGAAATAGAACATAAAAATTATTATTTGTTGTCAAAGTTCATACTATGAAATGATCAAGCTCAAGAAATTCTTCTTTAAACCAAAAACAACCATGGAAGGGTTGTAATCTCTAAAAGGAATGTTAGAATTATAATTAATGTATTTTTATTGTCTTGCTACAATTATTTAATTAGGATTGAAATTGCGCATATTCTCAAATATATTTTTCTATTTCTTTTAGATTGAGTTTGAATTATAGTTATAGAGTTTGGATTGCAATATTAGAGCTAGGATTTGAGATTTAAGGCTTTGAAAAGTTTGTTTTAGATAGGAAATCTCTAGAAACTCATGTGAAATTTCATATTTTGTATTGTTAATTGTATATACATAGTTTTTGATGTGTGGTTTTGTGTATGCACTAATAAACCTTTTGTATTGGCTTCTTTGACATGAGTTATATGAAATCTAAATCTTTTAGTTAATATATATGATTAATTAATGGAAACTCATAAATTTGATTCCTTGAAATGATTTTTTGATAAATTTAGAAACTCCTTTACCCATGTATTATTTTAGATAAAGTTATTTTACTAAACATGAAAAAATGATATTAGTCATGTGTAAATTAAATTTTTTATGTGCTGTATATGTAATTTGTTTTTTACTTAATAATCTGTTTTAATATTTTCATGTCAGTGCAGGAAAGGAAATATTAAAAGCCCGGGGATGCAGCAGCAGCACAATAATGAAAGTTTCGTTGTCCGGTCAGCGGCCCGAAATTTTTGGAGCAGAGCCTGGCCCGTTCCATGATCCGACCCGCTTCGGTTAAATGAACCGGATGTTTATTTTTCATATAAAACGATTTGTAATTTATTTTTCGGGCGGCTGTTTTTTGACCCGGTTGAACTGTTCATCATCCCTCTCTTCTCTCTCTGTGTGATTTCGCGACTGCTACATGCTGCATACTGTAAGACGTTCTATTTCTTGGTTTTAATCTGTAATGCATAAGTATTTGCTGGTGGAGGTAGCTAGTCGTACTGAGCGACTAGCGAACCACGTTATTTCCTGTGTTGAATTCTCGTTTTTTTATTCTATCGTGGATGCTGTTGGATTGGGATATATATATTGCTTGTTTCTATGTTTCTGTTGTTTTCTGTTTCTTAATCTCACTACCCGTGGAAGCGCAATTATCCAACTGAATGAAATTTGAATAATTTTAGAAAAAACATATTTTGGGTATGGGGTTTTGAGGTAATTATTAGTCTTAGGAAGGATATGGAGGGCTAAAACTATAAGAATATCCACTGAGGAAAGGATTAGATATGCTATTAGGAGAATAACATTAAAATTCCCTTGTGGTGGACTATTTGGAGGCGGTGATTACCAGGCTAGAAACAAAATAAATCTCTCATGAGTCTTAGAAACATGGGAGTGGGTGTGTGTGTTCCCCAGTGGGAATGGTAGATATATTGAAATTAGCAAGTTAGTTTTGTCTCTCTACATATCTTGATGTGGTCTGGTGGAACCTTGATATGTATAAATTATATATATTTATGAAAGTATGATATGAATTAAAAATTGAATGTATTGAGAACTTACACAGACCCACACATTATGGTTTCATAAATTTGTATAATCATATATAAGTATAAATATTTATATGGATATTTCAAAATATATTATTAAACTCTTATATTATGTATTGGAAAATATATGTGGCTTTGGAGGTAAAACATAGATTATCTATATTTTTTTTAGATTTTCTTACTGGTCATTTGTTGCTCACCCCTATTATTCTCAAATGGAGAAAATTTTGATGGTCAGACCTTATTTTGAAGATTGTAGATTTTTATGTGGGTTAGTTAAACATTTAGATGAGTTTTTTTGAAACTATGTTATGTATTTGACCATATGAACTATTTTATATAAATAACTTTACTTTTGTATTTGAATATTTTAACTTGATGATTTATAATATTCATGATGTTCCCTAGAATTCGATCTATTTTAAATAACTAAATATGAAATATTCTGACCTTTTTTTTTACTTGCTTCCATTGAATTTTTGAGATTGTGGATATTTTAAAATGAAAATAACAGAAAAATGGGAAGGGAAACAAGTTCTTATCAACTTGTATGTAGCTTATATAGACATGTGGTTAACCATAACTAGTATTATGCATAGTATATATATTTTTTGATTTTTAAATATAAATTCATTTTTTTTGGATCAATATGTTTAATAAATATCCTTCCTATTATTTTTACAAGTATCCTATCCGTAATTTACTAAATTTATAAAATACTACTATTTAAATGCAAAAAAAAACTCTCACACATGATTTTAAAGTATTTTAAATCCTATTAATTTTAATTAATTAAACAAAGCATGTCGCAGCTCCTGAGTAGATGTGCCCATTGGTCATGATAGCTTTTGTGATATCATAAATAAAATTTCTAGAGTTTTATTATGTACGCATGAAATGTTAATTATGCTTGTGTGATAAGTCATTTTGACTTATTTGTTTTTGTACTTGTAGTACGAAAAACTTGTGGATTTGTTTGTCATACTATTTGGATTATGATATGTTGCATATTATTATACCTAGTATGAATTTTGATGAAGTTAGATCTCCTCTTAAATTATTACTAACGTGCATTATCTTTTTATATTATCAAAGTATGAGTAACGAAAGAGGAAGAGGTCATGGTATGAGACATTCTCTCTTGGCAAGAAGTGCTACAGTAGAGCCATAGCAACCTTAGTTTTGGTATGGCAGCCATGGAGACGCTCCATGGGAGGCCATGTTTGAGGCTTTTCATGGATTGGCTAATAAAATTGGCTAGGCATTGAAACATATTGTAGGTACATGTAGAGTTGATGCACCAATAGTTCCCCAACTTATACTAGGGTAAGAAAGAGTGCATAGAAGAATGTGGTACCTAATAGAGTTTCAAAAACAAAGCCCTCCTTTGTTTACTGGTGGTCCTAACCTGATAGTAATAAAATCATGACTATGCCTCATCAAGAAGAAGATGGATAATGTGTGTTTTCTAAATGACTTCAGAATTTTGATTGCGACTTCCTTGTTTCTAGGGGAACAGGTCATCAAAACTTGAGATGTAGCTCATTTTATATTACAAGAGTTTGAAGATACCTTCAATGGGAAGTACTTTGGTGATGCTGCAAGGGAAGTAAAGACCCCATAGTTCAATAGGCTAGTGGAGGACAATATGAGTGTTTTCGTATAAGAAGCAAAGCTTTTTGAGTTGGCCCGAGTTGGTTCTTACATGGTTACCATAGAAAATATGAGAGTCCAATGCTCTGAGCAAACACTCAAGCCATATCTCCACTCAAGGTTGGTGGCCTTGCACGTTCATGATTAAGTGACTTGGTGGAACATACCCTCTTAGTGGAGAAATAGAGAAATGATACAATGAGAATCCACGAGGATTAGATCACAAGAAGAAACTCAAAATGACTAAGAAATGTGGTTTAACTAGAGCTTCCATGTGGAAAAAGTGATTGCATACTTATCATCATTCCTAGACTACCTCGGGGCTAGTTTATGTTGGTGGATCATGCGGTGATAGTTATTTATGGTGTGGACTTAATTCTAGACCATTTAGATATTTTAATTGTAACCAAGAAGGGCACATGAAGAAAAATTTTCCTCAGTCATTCCACCTAATGAGACTACAAGCAACTAATTTAGCATTGAGGGGGTACTCCTTTAGCTTAGTCTATAAGCCTTCATGGTTCAAATTATTATAGTCAATAGTGTCTCTCTACTTCAAGTGCATCACAATTGAGGAAGGATAGAGGAAGCATGCCTATAAATCATAAATGAGTTTTTTCCATCTTACCTATTTTAGAAGAGAAGCTAGTCACAGACGTTATGATTGAAGGCATGATCCTTGTTTCTAGTACTTGGGCATGTATTTTGTTTGATATTAGTTCTTCCTAAGCTTTTGTTTCCTACTTATTTGTAAATACTTTGATTGTGAAACTTGAGAAGTTATACACTAGTTTGGGTGTTGCTTCTCCATTGAAAAATTTAGTTTCAGTAAGTATTGTATGTAAAAATTGTAAGCTCTACTTTGGGGACTTATCTCTTTGTGTTGATATTTTATTCTTAAATTTTTCTACTTACAACATAATACTAGGAATGGATTATTTATCAACGTTTCATGTATGTGCTAGATTGTTATAAAAGGCAAGTCATATTTCAAGTTGGATAAACTCTTGTTGTATTTAAAAGTGCAGCTAGTCTTCATAACTTTAACTTCTTGGCTAGACTTTTAGTGAGAAAGGTGTCAGTTTTATATTTTGCTCTTTTGAAAAAATAAGAAGGGGTTCGAAAATAAGATTCCTTTGTCATAGATACTAGTAGTAAAGGAGCTTGGTGATCAATTTCTTGAAGAACTACCTAGTTTGCTGCCTTCAAGAAAGATAGAGTTTTGTATTGACTTAGTCTTAGGAACTGAGCCTATTTCTATTCCTCCTTAACAAATAGTATCCATTTAATGAAAGAGCTACAAAGCCAACTTCATGATTTTCTTGCTAAGGGATTCATACAACCTAGTATATCACTGTGGGGAGCTCCTATTTTCTTTGCAAAAAAACATGAGTTGCTACAGTTCTTTATATACTATAGAAATTTGAATTAGGTGACCATCAAAAATAAGTATTCACTTCTTCATATAGATGACTTGTTTAAACAGTCGGTAGGAGCCCAGTTTTTTTCAATGATAGACTTTAGATTAGAATATTATAATCTAAGGATAAGAAAAGATTATATGTCTAAGATAGCTTTTCAAACCTTGTATAATCACAATGAGTTTTTGATACTTTCTTTTAGTGTGACAAATGTACCAGTAGTGTGTATGAACTTAATGAACTAGATATTTTAGCTTTTCCTTGACATATTTATCATCATATTTATTGATGATGTATATTTGAAGATGCAAGAAGTGCATGAGAAACATCTCCAATTAGTTTTTCAGACCCTTCATAAGCATTAGATGTATACAAAGTGATCAAAGTGTGACTTTTGAGATACTAGTATTCAGTTTTTGGATCACATGGTGACCAAGGAAGTTATTTTTGTGAACCCTAAGAATGTGTAAACTTTTTTAGAGTAGCTGAGGCCAACTACAATCACTAAGGTACATAGTTTCTTTGGTTTGATAGGTTATTATCATTGTTTTGTTAAAAAGTTTTTTCATATTGCCTTGCCATTAACTAATCTAAGATGGAATAGAACTCGCTTTGAGTGGGATGAGAAGTGTGAAGTTACTTTCTAAGATTTGAAAAATAAGCTAGTTTTAGCCATTATTCTAATTTTTTTGTATGGCACATCACCTTATATAGTTTTAACTGATGCATCTTTAAATGGCTTAGGTTATGTGCTTATCCAGAATGGAAGATCCATTACTCATGTGTCCATATAGTTGAAAACACATGAGAAAAATAACCCTACACATGATTTGAAGCTAGTAGTGGTTGTTTTTTCCTTGATGTTTTGGAGATATTACTTGTATGGCATGAAGTTTGAAGTGTATTCAAATCATTAGTCTTAAGTGCTTGTTCACTTAGAAAGAACTCAACCTAAGGCTGAAGTGGTGGATAGAATATTTGGAGAACTATGACTTTATATTGCAATATCATCCAAGAAAGGCTAATATTGTGGTTGATGCATTAAGTAGAAATTGTCATAAATATTTGGGTTCTTTAAGACTTCGATGTTGAAAAATGATGGATATTGTAGAAGAATTTGGGTTGCAAGTAAAGGAGAAAACATAGCCAATTTGTCTTTATACTTTGATACTTCAACCTACTCTAATTTGGCAGATAATTGAAGCACAAAAAAGAGGATGCTAAGTTCTAAAAATTTTTTCAAAGGCAAGACAAGGAAGGTGACACTGAGTCGAAATTTTGGCAGATGGTGGGCATCAATTTAGAAGTACACTTTTTATTCCTTAAAGCTTGAAGAAAAAGTGTTGAAAGAAGCCCATAATTTTATCTTCTCGATACATCTAGGAAATGCTAAAATGTACAAAAATCTGAGGAGAAACTTTTGGTAGCCATGCATGAAGTAAAATGTGGTGAACTTTGTAAAAATATGCTTGGTGTTCCCACAAGTGAAAGAAAAGTATTAGAAACTTAGAGGATTATTGTATCCTTTTCCAATTGCATAGTTGAAATTGGAATTTGTGACTATGAACTTTGTGACAGGCTATTGAGGAATTCGGAATAATGTCATGCCATTTAGGTCATTATTGATAGATAGACCAAATCGACCCACTTTTTATCTATTTTTGCTAGTGTCTCCCTAAGTATGTTGTGCAAATTGCATATAATAAAATTTATCTAATTACATGGAGTTCCATGTTCTATTATTTCAGATATAGATCATCGATTTACTTTGTGCTTTTAACAAGGTTTTCATAATGCCCTTAGGACTCAATTGAAGATTTGTACACTTTTCAGATCTAGGAAGATATGTTTCATGCTTGTGTACTTGAATTTAAAGTTAGTTAGGTTTTGCATTTATCTTTGATTAAATTTTTTTATAACAATAGCTTGCAGTCAAACATTGGTATGATACATTTTGAAGTGTTGTATGGTAGACCTTGTAGGTCTTTAGTGCCTTTAGATTAGTTGGGTGAACTGAATGAGCTTGGGCTAGAGCTAATTCATGATATCAGTGAGATGGTCAAATTTATTTGTCAAAATTGTCTTATGGCTCAGAGCAAGTAGTTAAACTATGTTGACCAGATAAGAAGACCAATAGAATTTGAGTTTGGAGATTGAGTTTTTCTCAAATGTTTTATTTCACAAGGATATATATTAGTTTATAAGTAAAAAGAAGTTTATTCCAAGATGTGTGGGTCCATTTGAGATCTTGATGAGAATAGGATCGATGGCTTATCAATTAATACGACCACCAGAGTATGGACATGTGCATGACATGTTCCATTTCTCCATATTGAGGAAGTATTATCCATTCTCTTATCATTTGTTAGATTATTTAATGGTTCCCTTATGTGAGGATATTACATATAAATAGGCTTTAGTATAGATCCAAGATATAAAAACTAAATAACTGAGAAATAATGTAATCTAGTTGGTAAAGGTTCTGTGGTAATATATGAGGTGGAAGAAGCAACATTGGAGAGTTCAAAGAAAATGAAATAAAATTATCCTTATCACTTCAAGTCAATTATTTTTGGTTTTGAGGGCGGCATTCTAATAAGTGGGGTAGAGTTGTGCTTGTGAGGCCCAGAAAAAATAAATTAATTTTCTTTATTTTAGTCATTGCTTCGAATTTACAAAGTTGATTAAATAAAGAGCGATATAGTTGTTAAAAATAATTTTTATGTTACAAATAATTTTGAGATGGAAAATAAAGAAGAACAAAACTAAATTTATTAGATTTTATGTTTTAGAGAGAAAGTTTGACCAATTTGAACCATTAGGGGCTATTTGGTCATCTTAATGCAAAATAAAAGATAAAATTTTCATTTATTTCATTTCTTTCTTCATTTTATTATTTATGTTCTGTTTATCTTCTTTTTTTTCTTGGTTTATATCTATTCTACTTTATTTCTTCACCAAAATCATTGACATAAAACATAAAATTTATGATTAATGATAAAATTTAATCTAATGAAATAATTTTTGTTAATGTATTTTTATTTTTTTTCTAGATTTTTTAAATTAGGATTTAAATTTCATAAATTCTAAACCCTATTTTTCCATTTTTTTTAAATTGAGTTTGAATTGTGGTTATAGAGCTTCGATTATAATATTAGAGCTAGGATTTATTGAATTTTGTTAATGTATTTTTAATTAATAGGAACTCATAAATTTGCTACTATGAAATGATTTTTTGATAAATTTAGAAACTCAATTAATCATATTTTTCTAAACATGAGAAAATAGTGTTTGGTTATGTGTAAATTATTCCAAAAATTATGGTTGATGGATATTTGGCTAAGTTTGAAATGAGATTATATTGATAGGTATGTGTAAAATCCTATAAGAAATAAATCGATGTTATATGAGCTATATGATAGTTTGAATAAAATTTAAATAATTTTAGAAAATAACATGTTTTGGATATATGGTTTTGAGATAACTATAAGTCCTACCAAGGATATGAATGGATAAAACTATAAGAATATCCATAGAGGCGAAGATTAGACATGCCCTTGAGAGAATGAGCTTAACCCACTTTGTGCACTTATGGTAGATTTTCACTATGTGGAGGTAGTGGTTGTTGAGCTGGAAACTAATAAATCTTTCATAAGTCTTAATATGTATAAATTATGTTTATTTGTAAAAATGGGATACAAATATAAAAATAAATATTTTGAGAACTTGCACACTCACATATTATGGTTTTATAAATTTGTATAGCTATGTATATGTATAAATTTTAGTATGGATATTTCAAAATATTTTATTAAACTCTTATATTATATATTGGAAAATATATGTAGCTATGGTGGTAAAACATGGATTTTTCCATGTTTTGTTCAAATTTTTCTATTGGTATTAGTTGCACATCCCTATGTTCTTTAGATTGAGGAAATGTTGATAGCTAAACCTAATTCTGAATCTTGTAGATCTAAGCGAGGGTTTTGGTGGAATATTTAGATGAGTTTTTTTGAAACTTTGTTATGTATTTTGCCATATGGGCTATTTTGTGTAAATGACTTTACTTTTGAATGTGAATGTTTTAACTTGATAATTTATGTATATTCATAATATTCTTTAGAATTTTATCTATTTTAAATGACTAAATATGAGGGATCCTAACATATTTTTTTTACTTGCATCCACTTTATTTTGAGATTATGGGTATTTTAGAATGCAACTAACATGAAATATGGGAAGGGAAGAAGTTGTTGTCAACATGTATTCTTCTACAGACACATGGTTGACCACATGTAGTACTATGCATAGTATATTTTTTCATTGATTTGTTAATATAAATTCATTTATTTTGGATTCATATTTTTAATAAAAATCCTTATCATTATCTTTATGAGTATCAAATGAATAATTTACTAAATTTATTAAATCCCAACATTAAAAATGCAAAAATCCCTCACTTTAGATTTTAAAGTATTTTAAATCCTATTAAATTTAATGATTCAAACAAAGCATGTCATGACTCCCGACTAGGAGCATCTAGGGGTCATGACATGCTCTCCATCCTATCTCTTCTCTCATTATGCTCTCTCTCTCTCTCTCTCTCTCTCTCTCTCTCTCTCTCTCTTCCTCTCTCTTCCTCCTTTTCTCTATCATCTCTTGTTCCCCCTCTCTTTTCACTCTCTCTCTCCTCTCTTGTCTCTCTTGTCTCTCTCTCTCTCCCCCATCTCTCCCTCAATCTCCCTCTCCCTCCCTCTCCCTCCCTCTCTCCTATCTCTCCCTCAATCTCCCTCTCTCTTTCTCCCCCTCTCTCTCCCCCTCCCTCCCTCTCTCTCTCCCTCCCTCTCTCTTTCTCTCCCTCTCCCTCTCTCTCCCTCTCACCCCCTCTCCCTATCTCCCCCTATCCCTCCTTCCCTCTCTCTCTCTCTCTCTTTCTCTCCCTCTCCCTCCCCCTCTCTCTCTATCTGTCTCCCTCTCCCTCCCTCTCCCTCTCCCTCTCTCTCTCTCTCTGCCCTCACTCTCTCCCTCCCTCCCCATCTATCTCTTTTCTCTCAAGACTCATCCTCTCTCTCTTTAGAGGGGCAGGGTAGACGGGCGAGGGTAGTTTAGGATTTACGAATTCAGGCGCCCTTATTTTTAATTTATTTTTAGTTTTATGACTTTTTATAAAATATAAAAATTTTAGTTTCTAAATGTTAAAATTTTTTGGGGATACACCACAAAACATAATTCCCCCAATAATAATTTTTTTTTGAGGGTAGGTGAAAGTAGAAATTTTTTTAAAGGCTGATATTTTATAAATATATAAAAATTTCCCTCAATGATAAAATATGAAAATTTCTTCTCCACATTTTTTATCATATGTATTAATATTGATGCATCATCATATTCTTCTTTTATTCCTCCAAAAAAAAATAATATTTAGTTCATTGGAAAAAATGGGGAACAACTTAAAGTACGTTGTCATGCACAAATTGTCTAATTTTTGGCACAAAGAACTTTTCCAAAGTGGGACCCCTATGAAGTTGGATGAGTTTAATTGTAGCAACAACAACGATGATATCAATAAGGAAATAGAGAGTTGCAAGGGAAAAGTAGTTGAGATAAACAAAGTGAAAGTTTTGCATCCTCAGCTTCCGACATCTGCAACATATTTTTTTCTTCAACAGTCAAAAGGTTCAATCATTCAAAATTGATGGGTCTCTTTGTAACTTCTAACCAGACGCTATTATTAGAAAGGGTGGCTTCAAAATGATTTATAATGGTTGTGATATTGTGTAAAGAAGATGAACTATAATCTTTCTAAAGTTGGTTGTGATAAGAAAATCATCGTCAAAAAATCCAAACTTAATGCTACTCTACCAAGAGAGCAATAACAAGTTAAATGAATTAAATTTCAATACTAAAATCATCCACTTCGTGAGAAATACTTCTAATTAGCACAAACACCCTATTTTTTTAGAATGAAGTGAGCTTTTTGAGCAGATTTTCTTACCCAAATTTTGTTAAACCTTTTAGTCATAGATGTGATGATGGAAACTACATTCTCATGTGTGGATACATGCCAAAGAAAATCTTGGAAAATATTTTTTTCAACAACCTAGATAACTCATAACTTAGAACATTATGAAACTTCAAAAAAAGAACAATTACATGAATATCAATAATCATGTTACATTATTTAAGTTATAATCCTTGTATTTCAAGGATTCACATAGTACAAAGATGAAGAACAAAAGAATATAGAGAAGAAGAATAAAAGAATAAAGAGAAGAAGATAACGAATAGTCAAAAGAAAAGAAGAAGATAACATCTAGTAATAAATCAAAAATGAAATATTTGATATAGTAAATTAGAGATATGCAGCTTATATATTCACTTAACAATGTATGGTAAAATAATAAAAAAATAACGTATCAGAATAGCTTGATGGTGTACATGATGTGTTTGCCTTGAATATGGGTCTGAATAAATTAGCTTGACTACAATGTGACATATAAGGCACAATTATTGAATTGGATCTATTCCATTTCCAAATGTTCATTTTGGTCAACATTATCCCCCATTTGGTGAAATGAATGTGAGTCCTAGTTTCCTCCTAAAATGTATGTGCTATTCCGTGAGCAATGACTTTGTAAATATGTCAGCTACTTGTTTGTCATACTTAAAATTTTAAAACAACTTCATTACTCTCAATAACATTTTTCATAAAATGATACTTAAGACTTATATACTTAGTTTAATTATGTAATATAGTATCTTTTACTTTAGCAATGCTAGATTGATTATCACATAAAATAATAGTAAACTCATTTACTATTTCATCCAAGTCTATTAAACATTTTTTCTACCATAAAGAATGGGAGGTTAGTACTGAATTAGACACAAATTCTACCTTAGCAGTGGACAAAGCAAAAGTAGATTGTTTCTTGGATAGCAAAGAAACTATAGTAGTGCCTAAAAAGAATGCATATCTAGAATACCTTTGAGATATCTTAGTATTCTTTTTGTAGTACCAAAATGTAGATGACTTGGCGAATACATAAATCTCAACAATAAGTTCCCTACATAGACTACATATGGTGGTGAAGCTGAAGCATACAACAAGTTTCATATGAGACTCCTATAGGAGTTATCATTGGCAAGTATACTTTGGGTAGATGCTAGCTTCTGATTTGTTCTAAAAAAAGTAGAGATTTGTTGGTATTTTTCTAGTCTATACACCTTTAAAAGAAAAAATATGTATTTGGATTGGGTTTACTGCCACTCCAATAAGGTCTTGAGATATTTCCAATCCCAAGAAATGACAAAGAGATCTCATATATGACATTTCATATCTTTTTATCATATTTTTCCTAAATAAATCTATTAATTCAAATTTTTCCTAAATAAATCTATTAATTTAAAGTTATGTGTTTTCTTAATATATAATGTGGGCTCATTCACACTTTTGTTGAATCCTTGGTTCAATATGACTTTATTTGTTTATACCAAGCATGAGGTGCTTATTTTAACCCACAAATAGTCGTATTTAATTTATAAACATAGTATTTAGCTTCCTTTTTAACAAAACTAGGCAGTTGGCTTATATATATTTCTTTTTGTAGAGTGTCATCGAGGAAGACAAACTTAATGTCTAGCTAGAACAAAGGTCATCCCTTATGTCTTGCTAGGGCTATTAATAGTCTTATAGTCTCCAATCACTTGAGCAAATGTCTCAAAGTAGTCAAATCTAACCTTGTTGGAATAGCCTTTGGCTACCAATCTAGCCTTATATATGGGCGACTAACTATTTGTTAGGTTCATAATTTAAAATAATCATTTAACCCCTATACTATGTTAATTTTGGGGTAGGTATACTAAGGTCCATGTGTTATTCTTGTTTATTGTGTTTAATTATGTTTCCATGGATCAGACCCATACATGATTCTTAACTACCTTTTCAAGGTTGAGTGGCTTAACTGACGAGAAGTTATATATTTTGTATAGATATTCTAATATTCTATATTTAACAAGAGTACAAACCTCATCCATTCTAACCATATCACAATCAAATTCTATTTTAGATTTAGAAGAGGTTGATACATACCTTTGCTGATTAGCATTATCAATATTTTCTACTGATATCTTCTTTTGAAATTCTTCTATGTAAAAGTTTCGCTTATTTGGAGTTTGCTTGTAGTCTTCTCATTTTGCTTCTTCATCAAAGAACATATCTTAGAGTCTTAGAGTCTAGTTAAATTTTAACACTTAGAATCTAAAACTTGGTCCTTTTTTATTTTGGAATATAAGAGTAACAAATACTCCCAAATATCCTCAATTGATGTACACTTGGTATTCTTCCACTCCAAGCCTGTATTGGACTGAGATTATATAGTATAGAGGTTGGCCACCTATTTAGTAGATGAACAATTATATTTATATCATCTGCCAAAAAATACTTGGGCATGAGTTTCTCTATCAAAGATGCTCAATCCATCTCTACTCTATTCTATTCATGTTCTCCATAACACTATTTTGTTGTGGCGAGTAATGCATATTTAAGAATTTCTGAATTCCCTCTATTTCATTGAAGTTGTTGAATTTCTAACTAAGGAACTTAGTTCCTCTATCAGTTTTGAGGGTTTTGATAGTCATTCCTAACTATCTCTTAGCCATGTATAGGAACTTTTCAAATAGATCAAAGGTATCACATTTATGCCTTAAGAAATATACCAACATCAATCAAGTACAATCATTAACATACAACATAAAATAATTGTTGTAAGCCAATGATTGGATAGACATATGACCACAAATGTTTGCATGTATTAACTCATGAGGCATGGTTGCTCTCCAAGCAACTTCTTTTGGAAAGAGTTGTCTAAATCACACTTCTCACAAATAGAAGTGGATGTGCTAATGTTATAAGGTAGACCACTTATTAATTCTATTTGAGTAATCATTTTCAACAAGTTCCTAAATGTCTTGTGATATAATTAGTATTTTCATTTGACATACCAATTATTATATTGTCTCCATTAAACAAGGGTATAGGTATATACCTTGAGCTTGAGAAAATGATATTTGGTGTTGTCATAATGTTCTATTTTAAAATAAAAATGCAAAACAAAAATTTGGAGATCTTGTATAATAAGTACTATTTTATACAAAATAACTCTAGATTTAAGCAGATCTACACTAGATCTAATAGATTTATGTATTTTTGTTTAGATTTGTGTAAAAACTCAAAGAATAGTTATGTACTAGAGAAGCAATAAAAGAGTTTTTTGAAATAAAAAAACTCTGATCACCGACCAAAACTACCACTATGATAGCATATGCTAAATTATTTAAGTGATAATGCTTGTATTTCAAGGATTAACATAGCATAGAGATGAACTAAACATAGAGAAGAATAAGATGAATAATCAAGAGAGAAGAAGAAGCTAATATCTAACAATAAATTAAAAATGAAATAGCCAATAAAGTAAATCAAAGATACATGGATTATATACTCACTTTACACTATATGGTAAATAAATAAATAAAATATAACATATTAGAATGGCTCAATAATGTATATAACTTGCTTGACTTGAATATGGGTTCAAATAACTAAGCCCAATCACTAATGTGACAAATAAGGCCCGATTACTGAATTGAGTCCATTCATTCTCCAAACATCCCTTTTGGCCCACAAATCATTAAGTTTAGTATTTACTTATCAAAACCATGACTTATAAGAATAATTAAGCAAGTGCAGTAATTCAAAGATTGAAGAATAATGATGATATATATATTTTCAACCACTCTTGAAATTCTTTCTAACTAGCTACTTTTATTAAAGAAATCTACTTATAGATTTTTTTTAGATAAGATAGATGCGAAAAGAGTTGCTAGAGTAGTTTCTTGGGAAACAAGCAGTGCATAAGTGCACAAGAGTAATTAACTAAAAAAATAAGGAAGAGGAAAACTAATCTAACAATAATATATACATATATAATGTTGTATAAATTTTTATTACATGAGAAAATGAAAATATATATTTTTACTTTGTAAAAGAAGAGACATATACATATTGCATATATATATATATATATATATATATATACACACACCCACACACACACAGATATTTTAAGTCTGTGGTTATTTTAATTTTAAAATAACAATATATAATTGTTATTTTAAGCTTGAATATTTTATTTTTCAAATAGTAATTTTTATTTTTCTTTTTTTTTTGAAAATTTGTAGTATTATGGACCAACAATGTGGGATAATTTCTCATATGCTAAAATTAGAAAAAAAAACTAAAATTGGAAAAATAGAAACTCTCTTTTACGAAGAGATGTGTGGTGTCTCTTGATGGTGCACATCAAACTCAAAAAAATATATATTTTACATAAACATTTTTGGCAATTTTTAAAAAAGTGCGTGCTGCATTTATTAAATGAGAGAGGGTGCATTTTTTTATATGTAGAGCCAAAAGGGTATGAGGTATGTGGTCATTTTCTCTATTTTTCTCAAGAAGTGTATTTTCACTTTGTGAGAACATGAACTTTTTTGGGCATAAGTTGTATTTCTTTTACAAAGAGAGGTGGATCTTGATTTGGATATAAGAAAAACAACACAAAGGGGTATGTGGTCATTTAATTACAGAAGATTAAAGAAAAGAAGAAGCCATCCTCCAACTTCTTTCTCTCGCATAGTTAAAATTATTTTGTAAGTGCTCATTTTTTAGGAGTCATTGTGTTGCTTAGAAGAATTTATGAATAGAAATTCCTCTATTATTTAGAATTCAAAACTTGAAGATATTGCCAAATTATTTCTATGAAGCCTAAAAATTAAATAATTAACCTAAAGAATAATGTGGAATGATTTGTAGAACATTTTTTTTCTTAGGTTTATGTAATTATTCTTAATTTCTAAATTTTAAAATTTTATATTCTATAGAATTAATATTGGTTCAAATCATAAGTTTTGGATACTGTGTGTTATATAGAATTTAGAATGTGTGAAGATGTCTTTAGCACATGTTGTTTACATTGATAATGTATATTATACTTTAAAATTAATGTGCATATTATATTTTTTGTGATAATTTTAATTGTAGAAGTATCTATTGTGTTAAACAAAAAATATTTTAAACAATTTTAGTGGTTTTGGATTAATTTTTGACTAATTAACATTCCCCAATAACTAGTATCATAACTTTGGTTCCCAATATCACCCAAAGAGTGGTATATGAACTTTCATTGAAGAGATCGATCAATGATACCAACATGATATCTTATATATACATTATAATTATGTTGATATTGACTTTTGTTATAATGAAGGATCACTCCATAATAATATAGTTAACATATAAAAGATATTATATTTGAAAAAATAGAATGCATGATTACCTTGCAGTCAAACAACTATATGCTCATGGGAAGAGAAAGACAAACCCTAAAAATTGAATCAAGAAGACTCAAAAATATGTGAACTTAAGGGCTGCCTCTACCATTTAGCAATATATAAGTAGTGATACCTATTAACATGTTGTTGATGAAATAAGGGCAGACAAGATTTGACAAAAACTTAAGTCTTTATTGGAAAAAAATTAGAAATAAAACATTAATAATAATCAAATATTGAGTTAACTTGAAGTTCAAAGATAAATTTAATATTGACACACATCAATCTTTTTCAAGGGCTAGTGAACTAGCTTGCATCTATAAATATGTTCTTGGAAGATGAGCTGCTTGCTTGCTTGATGTTGAGCTCACTTCTAAATAATTCAGATAACTTTGTGTTTTCTCTAAGCATGTCACCATATAAATATATTATTTCAATGCATGTTGTCAAAGGTGTCTAAATTATGATATGTACCAGACATTCATGTGAACTTGATATCCATAGGCATGCTAGATGATATGAAATATGTGAGTCATTTTGGTGATGCCGATATAAATTAACCAAAGGCTCATTAATCATCGTGAGAAGTAGGAAGGATATTAATTGGTATCCCAATCATGTAAGAGTGCCTAGAGATCAGGTAAATATTGTTCATCAAAAGAATATTAGTCTCTAGCACAATAGACATAGTCACATGAGTGAGAATATCACTCAACTCCTAGATATAAAAAATATTCTACCATTTGATCATGCATCATTTCTTGATAAGTGTATGAACTATAGTGCCAGAAAAAACAATATAGCACATTTTCAATATCTACCATTGAGGAGTTCAAATATCTTCAATACTATTCATATTGATGTCTACTATATACAAAGTAGAATACTCTATGAGGCACTTTAGCTTACCACACTTGTTGATGATCACTCTATGATTATGTGAATATTTATACTAAAAATGAAAGATCAGGTCTTTCATGTCTCTAAAGAGTTTTATACTAGAGTTGTGAGAGAGATTGATAAGAAACTGATCTTCATACACTCTGATAATGAGGGAAAATAAAAATGTTAGTTTGAAAGATACTATGTATACCATAATATTAAAAATGAAAATATTTTAACCAATATACCTCAATTAAATGATGTAACAAAGAGGTTGAATAAGATTGTCAAAAAGAGAGTCAGATGCATGCTTTCTCATGCATATCTTCTTAAAGAATTTTGTGGAGAAGCTATACAAATTGTTATGATGTAATTAATATGTGCTCTGCCATAACCCTAGATAGAAATATTTTCAATAGAATCAGGACTAGAAAACATTTCATATGATCAATAAAAAGTATTTGGCTATAAAACCTTCATTCATTTCCCAAAAATGAATAAAAAAAAATTAAAGATATTGATATTGCATGTCAATACATCTTCATTGACTATAATTATGAGGAACTCAAGTATAGACTATGGGACTCAATATCCAAGAAGCTTTTTAGATAGAGATGTAATTTTTTTTGAAGGACAAATTAGTGGATCAATCATTTGAGTAGAGAAAAGAGTGGTCACATAAAGATCTCTATTTGCATATATCAGATGCTAGTTCTTTCTAAAGACTAGTCAGATCAAGGAGAAGGAATTGAGCAATTGCCCCATGGTTTTGAGCCATAGGATTTACTTGATGATTCTGAGCCACAATTTATGCCTATTAAGGAAGTAAGGAATCATATTTTAGCTGAAACCAGGCACGACCTAGTTATTCTTGATGATACATCTCAGTTTAAGCTAAGAAGGTTTTTTACACCCCACTAGTTATTTTTTAGAATTTATGATTATATATTACTCATTGATACAAGCGAGCCAGAGACTTTTTAGGAGGCCATCTATCTTGAAATTAAAGCGGAATAAAATTAGGCTATACAAGAAAAAATCAAGTATATTCATATGAATCAAATTTATGACTTGGTACATTTACCAATAGGGAAGAAAACCCAGAAAAATAATTGATTTTTTAGACTAAAATATGAAAAAAATTATTATCCAAGATACAAGATAGGATTAGTAGTCAAAAAGTTTAGTCAAAAGAATGGAATTAAATTTGATGAAATATTTTCTCTCATAGTGAACTAATGAAGATGTCTTCTATTTAAGTAATTCTGAGTCTAGTTAACATTTTTGAAATAGAAATCAATCAACATGACACATTCCTTTTTTAATGTGTCTTTCATGAGACTCTCTACTTGGATCAATGTGGGGGATTTATAATATAATGAAAATAAGTCTTGTATGCAAATTGAAAAAAAGTTGGTACAAACTTAAGTAAGTTGCTAAGTAGTGGAATAAGAAATTTTATTTGTTAACGGAATCTCATGACTTTCAGCATACTTCTTATAACTAATATGTATTTGTGAGTTATCAATCAAGTGATGACTAACTTATACTTTTATTATATATTAATGAGATTCTAATCATTGGTAATCACATAACACAATTTGATAAGATTAAAGGGGAGCGAGGAAATTTTTTTTATGAAAGGCTTAAGACCATTATGGTAGATTTCAGGGATGAGTATTATTAGAGATATGTCTTCCATGTATATTTGTGATATGTCTTCAAAGTATATCTAGTTACATTAATAAAATACTTGAAATATTTTTTTATGAAATAGGCTAAGTAAGTCTCGACTCTTTTAGCCAAATATTTTAAGTTATGTTCCATATACCATAGCTTTCAATTATTTTATGTATACTTTGGTCTACACTAGACTACATTTAGCTTAGAGTTTTTTTTTTTTTGAACTAGGGTAGATTTTACTAGACTAAAGTGAAATCTATATTGAGGTATCAATGAGGGACTTTTCAATTATCTTAATGCCTGGATGGGTTATAAAATATACTTTTCAAATACATTGATTCTAATATGACTGATGATTTGAATTCACATTGGTCTACCTTGTATTATATAATAACCTATGGAGGATATGCAATATCCTAACAATCTAAGATGTAGAAGTGAAAAACACTACCCAGCATAACACTATCTAACATTGATATGCATTATCATTAGGTAAGAGATATATTAAATAAAAAATTAATTATACTAGAAAAGTACACACAAATAAAACTACCATTGATATATTTACGAAATCTTTGACATCGGCTAAATTTTATTATTTAAGGCATGTGCTAGTATATTTCTTTCAACCTAGGGGAGAGAGGAAGACTTGTTAGGTCTATTTGAATTGGATAGTTTTAGTTTTTTTTTGGTAGGTGTTTTTATTTGGCTATTTTTAAATTTTAAAAATAAATATATAATTATTATTTTAAAGCTCCATATTTTATTTTATAATTATTGTTGTTTTTGTTTTTTCTTTTGTTTTTTTAGGTGTGTTGCCCAGTGGACCAAAATTATTGGGGTGATTTTCCATGTTTTTAATTCAAAAATAAAAAACTTTTGTTTTTCTGAAGGGGCACATGTGATGTCTCTTGGATGGGGGGATTACCGTAACAAATCAAAACAAAAAAAACATTTTTTTTGATAAACCTTTTTGTCATTTTTTTCAAAAGTGTGCACTAGATTATTTTAATTGAGAGAGTCACTTTTAAAATTTAATTGAGAAAGGATTTACTGTACATATTAGTTTTTTTATGATATTTTGAATTGTAGTTGTATAATTAAATTCTAGACTCGAACTCCTGATGCCATATGTTTTCCAATGATTCCTTCCACATGCCTATCAAAAGCCCCTGGTGGAAGGCTTTTTGTAAAAGGATCTACCAAGTAATCTACCTATACTACTTTTGTCACCACCATATATCTCCTCTTTTTACAATATCACTTATTAAATGATATGTATGCCCGATGTGTTTCTCCTTCTTAATGGTTCTAGGTTTCATCGAATTAGCAACTTCTCCACTATTATCATATTAAAATATAATATTGCTACACAAAAGGAATGACCCCTAAATCCATTGAGAAGTTCCTGAGTCATATAGCCTCCTTGGCTATGTCCAAAGCTATCACATGCTCGGCTTTCATAGTGGAATCAAAAATATAAGATTTATTGATACTCCTCTAACTTATGGCTCCACTTCCCAAGGTAAACATTTAACCCAAGATACATTTTTTTCAAATCCTCAACTAATTAGAAAGCCGAGTTTGTATGCCCAATAGGTATAATATTATCTATTTGGTACACTAACATATAATCTCTAGTCCTTTTTAGATAATTCATTATGCATTTTGCTAATATCTGATATTCTTGTCCTGAGCTAGATTGATATATACTTATCATGCCTACATTAAATATGTTTTAGGTCTAGTATAAAAAATTACATCACTAGGCTTCCTACTATTGATGCATAATTAATTATTTTTATTTTATCTATTTCATTAGGTATTTTGGGATACTAATCTTTTGATAGAGTGATTCAATATTTGAAAGGAAAAAAAAATTTTTTGGAATTATGAATTCTATAATAATTCAATATCTGATCGATATAATTAATATGAGATAAACCCAATATTCTTCTCTTGTTATCTAGCAAAAGCTTAATCCCAAGAATTAAGCAACTTATCCTAACTCTATTATATCAAATTGATTATAAACTAGGCCTTAATTGAAGAGAACAAATTCAAATTATTCTAATTGAGTAAAATATCATCAACGTATAATACCAAGAAAACTATAATGCTATTATTTCTCTTTATATACACACAATACTCATCCTGATATTAATCAAAGCCATAAGACCTAATAACTTGATCAAAATGAATATTCTAAGATCTAGATGTTTGTTTTAGTCCATAAATAAAATTTTTTACTTACATAACTTATGATCTTTATCATTTTCTATGAAACTATCTGGCTACAACATATTAATATATTCTTTAAGATGCCCATTTCAAGAATATAGTCTTTATGTCTATCTACCAAATCTCATAGTCATAATGAGTTTTAATAGACAAGAAAATCTAGATTAACTTTAGCATGACTACCATTGAAAATGTCTTATAATAATATATTCATTCTTTCTAAGTAAAACCTATTGCAACAAGCCTAACCTCATAAATCTCAAAATTACTAAATATTCCTCTTTTTTTTCTTATAGATTACCCTGCACTTAATGGGTATTATCCCTTCAAGTGATTCAATAAGTTTTTAGACATGCTTAGAATTGTTTGACTACATCTCTTCAGGTGGTCATTTCATTGCAGAAGATTGAAGAATAGAAATAGTCATCCTCCTGCCTCTTTCTCTCATAGTTATAACAATTTTGTAAGTGCTCATTTTTCAGGAGTCATTGTGATTATTAGAAGAATTTTAGAGTAGAAATTCTTCTATTATTTAGAATTCAAAATTTGAAGATATTGCCAAAATATTTCAGTGAAGCCTACAAATTAAATAATTAATCTAAAGAATAATGCAGAATGATTTGTAGAATATTCTTTCCAAAAATCATAGGTTTAAGTTATTATTCTGAATTTCTAAATTTTTAGGATTTTATATTATAGAAAATTATTATTGGTTCTAAACATAATTTTGGATATTGTATGTTTTATGAAATTTAGTATGTGTGAATAAGTATTTAACACATGTTGTTTATATTGATAAAGTATATTAAACTTTAGAATTAATGTGCATATTAGATTTTTTGTGATATTTTAATTGTAGGTGTAAAATTAAATTCTGAATTAATAGACTTGTAAATTTAAATCCAAAATTGATTTATTGGTTATAATTTAAATAGAATTTATGGACTTAAATTATATTGAATTAAAACATAGTACTTCTAAAAATATAAAAAATTTAAATCTCAATTGAGTTTTTTATTTAAAAGCATCTATTATGCCAAACAAAAAATATTTCCAACAATTTTAGTGGTTTCGGATTAATTATTGACTAAGTAACATTCCCCGATAACTTGTATTAGAGCTTTGGTTCCCTATATCACCCACAGAGTGGTATAAGAACCAACATGATATCTAATATATGCATTATCATTATGTTTATATTGAATTATTTCGATATCAATATAATCATCTTAAAACAATATTTGTGATATTTTGTTTGTGTGATTTACATTTACCTATGGTTGATATTGAATTTTATTATAATAAAGGATCAATCCATGACAATATAGTTAACATATAAAAGATATTCTATTTGAAAAAAAAATAAAATGTATGACTACCTTGTAATCAAACAATTATATGCTCATGGGAAGAGAAAAATAAAAACCTAAAAATTGAGTGAAGAAGGATAAAAAGATGTGTACTTTAGGGTTACCTCCACCATTTATGAATTAATAAGCAATGATGCTTATTAACATATTATTAATGAAATAAGGGCATACCTGATGTTACATAAACTAAAGTCTTTATTTGAAAAAAATATGTTTTTGAATAAAATATTAATCATCAAACATTTAGTTAATATGAAGTTCAAAGATAAATCTAATATTAACACACATCATTCTTTTTCAAGGGCTAGTGAACTAGCTTCCATCTATAATATGCTCTTGGAAGATGAGCTGTTTGCTTGCCTAATGTTGAGCTCTCTTCCAAATAATTCAGATAACTTTATGATTTCTCTAAGCCTGTCATCATCTGAATATATTATATCAATTCATGTTGTCAAAGAAAACCTATTATCTGAAGAAGCAAAGAGAAAAGAGAGATGAAATGATTATTTTGGTATCCTCATTTCTAAGAGACATGATAGGAAGAACCACTAAGGTATAGAAAATGGAAAATGATATCAATGTATTATTTCATTTGTCCCAAATTTCCAATAATAGAAAAACAATCAAGTATCATTACAATATCAATTTGGGACATATGAAGAAAGATAACTAATCATTAAAAAAACAATAGTAACAATACTTGAACGAAGATAAATCTAAGAGAGGCTAATATCACCTTGGAAGGTGATTGTTTCTAGCCAGTGATGATAATTCTACTAATCTAATATCTGACATGAGGAAGATGAAGCTATAGTGTCTAGCATCATGCTATCCATTATTTTAAATAATAAAAATATGAAATGCTTCACATTAAATGAGATGTTTTATAATTTCATTTGTAATATTTAAAAATAGTTATTAATGATTGTATGTATATACATACATACATGCATACAAACACACATATATATAATCAAAATTAATTTAATATGAATTAGTTAATTTGATTTACTAATCAAATAATTAGATTATAATTAAATAAAATATTCTAATAATATACACAACTTACTTTAAATAATTTAAAATCATTAAAATATTTCTTATGGCTCTGGATAAGGCTACGGGAGAGACCCTTGCCTAAATAAGATTATGGGTTCCCAACATAAATTATTTTTTACCATAATTTATAATAATTATAATTGATTCTACTATAGAATTTATAATTACACTCTCTCACTTAATTTAAAAATTTGTGTCATTTTTTAGTTAAAAGCTATTAAGATTTTCATGTTAATATTACATATACCCATTGATTAAAATCAACCTAATTTAATCAATCTCTAATTATTTCCATGAGACTTTCTACTTAACTTATTTAAATTGCTAGATTAAAATCAGCCTATAATATTTGATAATATCAAAACTTATAAGCTTTTTCAAGGAGTCATCATCAATCCTTTTAATAGTACATATATTTTATAAGCAATCAATATTCACCATATACTAGATAAAATTATCCAATTCATAGAGTTTCTTAATATATTTCTAGTCCACACTCTTTATGAATCAAAATAACTATTAAAAAACACATACAAATATTAATTACTTCAAGAATAAGAGTAACTATATTCATAATAATATCAATATATTTTATTATATAAGTCAGTATAAAATAATCACACCATGATAGTTCTATTTAATATACTCAAGTGTATTAGCACTAGAAATTATAACTTCACCATTCATCATAATCAAGATAGATCTACTGAAATCTAGTACTAAATCTTATTAAAAGATTATTTAGCTTTATCTAGACTGTGAATAATTAACTTATATTTCATGAGAACTAATGATTAGATCTTATATGTGTAAGCCAGACTATACGTACCAAATCATCTATAGTATAGAATAAAAGACATGCATTTCTATAAATTTAGTTCATTGTAAAATCTATTATTAAAATAAGAAAAGGATGTAAATAAAGAAAATGATAAACAATCAGAAATTAAATTCCACATATCTATCAAAATCTTTTGCTGGAAGGCTCTTCATAAAATGATCCACCAAGTTATCTTCACATACTAATTTTGATATCACAACATCACTTCTTTATATAATATCACTTATTAAATGATATTCATGCTCAATGTATTTTGCTTTCTTATGGGTTCTCGGTTCCTTCAAATTAGTAACTGATCCACTATTATCACAATAAAATATAATAGGTTGTTGCATAGAAATAATGATGCTTAGATCCCTTAGAAAGTTATTGATCCATACAACCTCCTTGGCTTTGTTTAAAGCTGCCACATACTTAGCTTTCATAGTGGAATCAACATTAAAAGATTTCTTATGGCTTATTCATACTTATGGCTCTACTTCCCAAGGTAAACACATAACTCAAGAAAAGATTTTTTTCAAATCCTCAACTAATTAATAATCAGAGTTTGTATGCCCAGTAGGTATAATATTATATGCTTGGTACACTAACATATAATCTCTAGTTATTTTTAGGTACTTGATTTTGTATTTTACAGTTATCCAATATTTTTGTCCTAGGCTAGATTGGCATCTACTTATAATGCCTACATCAAAATGTGTTTCAGATCTAGCTAAAAATTTTGCATCATTAGGCTTCCTACTATTGATGCATAAGAAACTACCTTTAGTTTCTCTATCTCATTAGGTATTTTGGGATATTGATCTTTTGATAGAGTATTTCCATGTTTGAAAGAATGAACATCTTTTTTGGAATAATACATGCTAAAACAATTCAATATCTGATCGATATAAACAACTTGAGATAAACCCAATATTCTTCTCCTACTATCTGGAAAAAGCTTAATCCCAAAAATTTGAGCAGCTTATCCTAAGTCTATCATATCAAATTGATTAGAATAATAGACCTTAATTAAAGACAACAAATTCACATAATTCTCAATGAGCAATATATCATCAACGTATAATACAATAACATCATAATGTTATTGTTTCTTTTTATATATAGACACTACTCATCGTGATATTGATCAAATCCATACGATTTAATGGCTTGATCAAAATGAGTATTTCAAGATCTAGATGTTTGTTTTAGCCCATAAATGGACTTTAAAACTTACACAACTTATGCTCTTAGTCATTTTCTATGAAACTATCTTGGTACAAAATATACTTACATTCTTAAAGATGCCCATTTTAAAAATATAGTCTTTATGTCTATCTACTAAATCTCAGTCATAATGAGTTTCAATGGACAAGAGAATCTGAATTGACTTCAACATGACTACTATCAAAAATGTCTTCTCATAATCTAGTCTTTCATTCTATGTAAAATATTCTGCAAAAAGCCTAACCTCTCATTAGTCTCAACATTACCATCTTTTCTTTTCTTTTTTCTTATAGATCATCTTTCACTTAATGGATTTTATCCCACTAGTTGGTTGGATAAGATTCTAGACATAATTGGAGTGCATTGACTACATCTCTGATTCCATAGCCTTTTGCCAATGTTCCATAGGATTATCTTTAAGTACTTTATCATAGCTTATGCGATTATTATTTATCTCATCTGAGATTCTATCATAAGACTCTCTCAAGAATATATATCATGTAGGTTGATGAAACCCCCTCCTGTTGCGATGAGACACTCCTCTCGGTTGTATAGTTGTAGTAACATTTTGCATAGACATTGATCCTTGTAAACCATTAAGACTATTTCCTTCTAGTTGTGTAACTGACATATCAATGATAGGTTTATGAGGTTTAATATCAATATATTCATCAACAATTGTCTCATTATGATGAAGAAATGAGGTATTTGAAATGTTACCTTATGGTGTTTCTTCTTGTACTAGTAGTATTTAAGGAGTTTGTACTAGTTTATCTCCTCTCTACACTTCAAGAATAATCCTATTTCTAGCTTTGTGCTTTGTCATATAGTCCTCTTCTTAGAATTGAACATTGATGCTAACAATGACTTTTTGATCCTTTTGACTATAAAATAAACCACACCTTTAGTTTATCAATGATATCCCAAAAATAAACCAACTTCTATTCTTGATGTTAACTTATATATTTTTCCTTTCAGCACATATGCATAGGCAACTCCATAAATGAATGTGTTTCAAACTAAGCTTATGTCTAGTCCATAATTCAGTTAGATTAGAAGGCATATACTTAGATTGAACTAGGTTTAAACCATAAGCTTTTATTTCTAATGTATATCCCCATAAGGTAACAAGCATATCCGAATAACTCATCACAGATCTTACAATATCCATAAAAATCTCATTCCTTCTTTCTATCACACTATTCTACTAAGAAATGCCAGGTACAAATAACTAAGACATAATCCATTAATTCAACAAATAGTTCCTAAAGTTTTCCAAGAGGTACTCATCACCATGAACTAATTACAATGTCTTGATACATTTATTTTTCCATTTCTTTATTTCTATCTTGTACGCTTTCAATTTCTCAAAGGTATTAGATTTATAAAGTATCAAATAAATATACTTATATTTTGAGTAATTATCAATAAAAATGATAAGATGCTCATAATTACTTTTAGCTTAGATAACTATGAGCCCACATAAATTAGAAACAAACAATTGGAACAACTCTTTGGATTTATATCCTTTAGCCGTAAAAAGGCCTCTTTGTCTTTTTTCCTTCTAAGGACTTACATGTTGTGAGTGTTTCCACCTTCAATGAACCCAAAGTTACATTTTTAATCATTCTCGAAATCTAATTTAGATTTATATAACCTTGTTGTAAGTGCCAAATATAAATCTATCTCATACCAAAAAGATGTTTTCTGTTCCATGGCGAGATATTGATATTATTTGACTTACATTGTTGAAGTAGAGTAGAAATAGTTTTAATAACATAAAGGTTATCTTTTAATATACCAACATAGACAATCTTTTTATTCAAGTAAAATGTTACAAAATCATTGGAAAGAAGGAAAATCTATTAATAAAAGGCGAAATAGAAATCAAGTTTGTTCTAAATGAAGGTATATAAAAAAAATCTTTCAAAATTAAAATAGTATATTTTTCAAACTAAAGCATACAATCTGCCACTACAATAGTCATTGTCTTCATAATATTTCCCATATGAAGATCAATTTTACCATCAGTTAGTTATCTAGTTTCATGAAACCACAACAAAGAATTATAGATATGATAAATAGTGTTGTGGCTACAACCATGTATCTATAGATACCATTGCTAAATATGTTTCAACTACTAGTAATTAATATTTAACTTGATTGCTCAATTTGTTGAGATAAACCATACATTACTTCTTCTAGTATCCTAACTACTTGCAATGAAAATATTTTCTTTTTGACTTTTTTACTCCCAATTATGACATAGGAGTAATCAATGGAACATGAGCATGTTTCTGAAATTTTTTCTTCATCTTTCCTTTTGCTCTTTTCAGCCTCATATACTCTAGATTCTTTTTTGATAACACTTTCAACTAATACCAAATTTTTAAACAATTGTGCCAAAGTCCAATCATGTTTGTTCATATTATAGTTTAGGTAGAATTACGTATAGGAATCTAGTAATGATTGAAAAATATGTTTGTTCATGTTATAGTCCAATCTGAGAATCTACATCAATCATAACTTAAAGGATCTCTAGTTCATTCAGAAGAGCAATCATCTTGAGAACATGATCCCTCACTAGGGTATTTCTAGTCATTATAGTATTGATCAGATTCAAATCCCTCATGGCTTTCTGTCTAGCACAATGAATCTGATTCTCAAATATTTCTTTGAGATTAGATATTATATCATAGTTAGTAGTCATGGAGTAATGTTGAAGTTAGAGCATATAATTTAACATAGAAGCCAAAATATAATACATTGATATCTCATCAACTTTTACTCGTTTATCATAAGGCTTGGCTTCCTCATTGTCTACCTCATTCATGAGGTTTATCCAGACACAAATTTGTAAGTTCAAATTTATATTTCTCATTAGTCAAGACAATGTCAAGGTTTTATTTTTCAATCTATATAATTAGTCCGTCGAGCTTTTTTTTTTTTTGAGAATGTTGGTGTGTGGGTTAAAGGACATTTTCTTTAAAATGTCTAAAAAATTTACAATGAGCTTTATTAGTTTAAATTCTATCATAAGAATTGGTTCACTCCATTAATTTTTGAATGAATTCATTATCAATATGATTCTTAGTGAATAGTAGTGATTCACTTAGTGACACTTATTCTCGATGAGAGGATATCTCTAATTCATTATTTGTTTAGATATTTAATTTTTATTAATCTTGTTATCTAGGTAGTGAGTCATGTCAAATAATATTAAATTGATGACTTATCTTTGATCTTATAAATAATAGCAGTGACTCAAATAGAAAAGATGTTATTATTCATAGCTAAGTATCATCACATAATTCTAAACATATCATTCCTTAAATTAATCATTCATAAAGAGAAATGATTCATTTAAATAATTTTTAGAATTCCTAATTGTAGTTTGTACTAAGTGTACCTATAAGTCAATTAGCCTGATAGGGAAATGTACCAAGACCAACATGCTAACCACTTGTATAAATTTCAAATTAGTAATGGAGACAATGAGATTCATTCTAAATGAATTCTCTTTGAGCACTTAGATATTTTAAAATCAAGGGGTTTTTTTATTTTAAAATATGTGGCTTCGTGAAATATATATAAAAAGGTTTTACTAATTTTCCACATTTGGCATATAAATATTATACTAGTTATTTTAGATATATGTATGCCAATAACTATATATGCATTTCATATTATATATATTTACACTACTAAAAATAACGAGAATATCAACCAAACTACCTACCAATTTTTTTGCTCGGTAATTACTAAAAAAATCATGACCATTTAGAGACCAAAAAAGGGTTTCGAAAAAAAAATATTTCCGACTAAATTTCGGACCAAATTTCCGACTAAATTTTCGACCAAAGACAGACCATATTTATCGACCAAATAGCTTCTGGTCGGAAATTGGTCTGTAAATTAGGAGGGAATTAGTGAAAAAAAATTCTGACAAATTACAGACCATTTAACTACCAAAAATATATTACCATGAAAAATGATCGGTAAAGTAGCTTTCCAAAATATTTATAACTTCTTAATTGCAAACCAAATTACTTACCAAAAAAATAGGTCGGTAATTACTGACCAAATCACGACCATTTAGAGACTAAAATGGGATTTGGAAAAAAAAATAATTCCTACCAAATTTTTGACCAAAGACTGACCATATTTACGGACCAACAATATTTGGTTGGAAATTAATCTATAAATTAGGAGTGATTTAGCAAATAAAAATTACCGACAAATTACCAACTATTTAACGACCAAAAATATATTACCATGAAAAATGGTCGGTAAAGTGGCTTTCCAAAATATTTATAACTTCTTAATTACTGACCATTTACCGACCAAAATTTTGGTAGGCAATTCCTAGATTAAAATTTTTGATTTAAAAAAAAATTTCTAAGTCATTAACACTTCGCAAACTTTGTTTCTTTCATTTTTCGAAGAGAGACCTTGAAATTCTATCTCTTCATCTGGATCCAGGTAAGTTTTTCATTATTCTTCTCCTTCAAAATGCTATATACATATCTTAGTCTCTTTAAATTTTATTAGCACTATTGGATTTTCATTTTTTCAGAATAATCGGGTATTAGCTTTTTTTAATTCTCCCCTGATTTTCTTTTTTTTTTTGCTTCTATTTTCATTTAACCCATATGATTATGACTCTACACCATTAATGAAACTATAAATTATTAGTGTAATCTTTGTTCTTCTACTGTTTAAAATTTTAAAGTTTTATTGATTTCAAATACAAAATGGTTACATTTTGTTCTATCCTTCTGTAGCAGAAGAAAATATATAATGCTTGATGTTTTCTGCTTTTGTAACTTAAGAAAAATTAAACTTAATGTTAATGGGTTATATTTTTGTTGACTCTGAATAAATTATAAACATCTAATAGTATATATAAAGGTTTATACATCTTTATAATTGTATGACATTATATATAAATGTTTATACGTTTATTTATATAAATGTATTACATTGTATATAACTATACATAATTATATTTAAATATTAAATTTACAGCTTATATTTAATATATATTTGTATATATTAGTATATAAGTAAAAGTATTTTACTATATCTATACCTATACATAACTATATGTATAAATATATAAAATTAAATGAAAACATATTTATACCTACATGGATAAATATAAGTATAACTAAATGTGTAACTATATGTATAACCACGTGTAACTATATTTATAGTTACTATATAACAACATATAAAATCATGTTTAACTAAAAGTGTATGACTATTTATATATATTTGTTTAACTATATAAAACTATATATAATTAAATATAACTATATTTGTACCTATGTATACATATATGTATACATAAATTTAAATCTTTATATTTATTTATAATTTTGTATACATTAATGTATAACTACATATCACTACTTGTATTAATATATCTATATATTTTATTTGTTTAATTATATATAACTATTTATAATTATATATATTATATGAATAATAATATATAACTATAAATAATTGTATTTTACTATATGTATAACTATAAAAGCTTTATACATAATAATATTTAAATATATACTTTACAACTTATATTTAATATATATTTGTATATATTAGTATTTAAAAAAGTATTTTACGATATCTATACCTATACATAACTATATGTATAAATATATAAACTTAAATGAACAAATATATAAACCTACATGTATAAATATACGTTTAACTATATGTGTAACTATATGTGTAACCACATGTAACTATATTTATAATTACATGTATAACAACATACAACATTATGTTAACCTATATGTATATAACTATATATAAATATTTGTATAACTATATAAAAGTCTATATAATTAAATATAACTATATTTGTAACTATGTATACATATATGTGTGTGTATATATATATATATATCTATCTATCTATTTATTTGTTTATAATTTTGTATACATTTATGTATAATTACTTATAATTACTTGTATGAATATATCTATATATACCTATATGTTTAACTATATATAATTATTTATAACTATATATACTATATGTATAATAACATATAATTAACTATATATATATGACCCACTATAATGGGTCATTCCGGCACAATACGATTATTTTGACGCCTCTATGTTTGACATTACTCATAAATAATAGTTTCAGTGAATTAATGAATCATAGAAATTGCTTTTACAGATTCTATTACTTGCTTGCTATTTATTTGTGTTTTGAATTATTTTCATCTTACTGATATTTTTCCTAAGTGTTTGGTGTAATGGTGTGTGGTTGATTCAGTAACTCATCCACCTTTTAATGATACCAACCCATACAATGTGTTCATGCCTAGAGAAAGCCCAACGGCTCCATACAAGACATGTATGTGGTCTAGTAGTCTTTTATGATGCAATTAGAAGTTTTACAAGCAAATTTCATAGTCTTGTAAGCTGCTTCTCATTATATGTTAAGATGCAACGGATGGGAAAATAATATGTAGTTGATTGAAAAACTTTGTTTGTTATTCAGATTAAGCATAATGTGTTAAAATTAATAAGTTATAAAAGAAGTTAATATGAATCACACTACATACCATAGAATGGTTTGTAATGCTGTGGGTCATGATGTATATGCACATTATATACCATTGTATACATACATACATACATATATATATATATATATATTGTAGTGTATATGTATGCACTGGTATATATGTACATATACACTACAGTGTATAAATACATATACTGAGTATATATGTACATATAAATACTTGTACATATATACTAGTATATATGTATATGTACATATATACCAGTATATATGTACATATACACTACAATATATGTACATATTTATATTTACATATAAATACTCAGTATATGTACATATACACTATAGTATATGTACATATACACTATAGTGTACATGTACATATATACTATAGTGTATATGTATACACTTGTATATATGTACATATAAAATGTAGTATATATGTACATATATATTATAGTATTATATATTTATCAAAATAGAATATTTTTTATTTATTTATTTTGATTTGATTGACTGTTTAATTTTCGTAGAGATATGGTACCGCAATATTTTCCATAAGAAGCTTATAGAAGAGGAGTTTTTTCACTAGACATTTTGCACCGCGACTAGGACAGCTTTGTCGCAGCAGAAAGATGGTGACTAGAAAAATGGGAGAGAGAAAACAACATCAATTTAATGGATAGATTATACTTTATGCACTATATGCATGTATGTATGTTTTGAACTTTATCCTGTAAAATCTAGTTGCAAATTTTTTGTGCCTTGTGTTTGCATGTTTGATGCAATTTCGAACAAACAAATATGATTTTTGAAGCCTTGGTTAAGGTGTTTGTTCCTTTTTTTTATGCATATGACAGAATATCTAGATGTTTGATGTTCATTCTCCATAATAGGTGTTTACGCTCTACTTTATGTAAATACTTGTACATATATCAGTATATATGTACATGTACAAATATACCATATAATGAGTTGCGTCTACATTTTGACTGGCTTACAAAGAAGTTTCAGGAAGGAGTACTATAGTTCAACCCTGATGATCTATCTCAGATTATTCGACGTAATGCTCTAGCTACAGTATCTACTCCATCACCTATAATAGCACATACAGTAACTGCATTAGGATTAGCAATAGCAGATAGCTTTACCTTAGTACTCAACATCTCAACATACGGACCAGATACATCTCAGCATAACGATTATGACACTGGGTTGGATGATGGAGTGTATTACACATTTTTTCTATGTCTAAAACTTGGATTTGGGAATTCATGTTTTTATTTTCTATTGACTTATTTACTATATATATGCAGTATATATATTAGTTTGCTTGTTTTAATTGTACATTTCTTTTGTTTCGTAATCTTTGTGTGTGTGTGTGTGTGTGCTGTGTGTATAAGCAAGATATAAAACTCAAAACAAAAAAATATTTAAGAATTAATTTACTGACCAAATCGAGACCAAAAACCGACCAAAATTTTTTAATATCAATGGTCGGTAAAAGGTCACCAAATGGTCGGTAATACTTTTGGAGACCAATTACTGACCAATGATGTTAAAAAATTTTAGTCAGTTTTTGGTCACAATTTCGTCTGTTTTTACCAATCATTTGGAGATCATTTATCGACCCAATAATTTTGGTCGGAAAATGGTCGGAATATAGTCGATAATTGTTTGTTTGTAAATGGTCGGTAATTTACTGACCTACTTATTTTTTGCTAGCAAAAAAAATATCGATGAGCAAAATTACGATTAAATAATTTGGTCAGCAAATGGTCAGTAATAGGTTTACCAACCAAAAAACAGCTAATTACCGACCAAATAATTGATTAGTAATTCAGTCAATTTTAGTAGTGCATTATATGCCATAAATAAATAAATATATATATATATATCCATGCCACGATATATTTATATATTTCTATGCCACCAAAATATAAATATATATTTTCATGCCATAACTTATAAATAGTTTCATGCCACAAAATATGTATATTTTCATGCCATAAATATGTAATGACAAAGCATCACGTATATTTGGATGTTGAACAACCTGACTATGTTGGTTTTAGGGTACTTATAACATTAGACTTTCTAAAAAAAGATTAGGACATAGGTTAGTGCCCTTAACTAGGTCAAATCTGCTTGGTTTGCATTATAATGGTTCAGGGTTGTGCCCTAAAATAAAATTAAATGGAATTTGCCCTAGTTTTTGAACTTTTGTTGTGTACTGCACCGATATATATCTTAGCTGCAATGAGCTCCGCTATGTGCACCATCACTAACTGTAACCATCACAAAATCAACTACATTCAGCCACATCAACAACCACATATATCATTGATGGCTATAAATAGTACCTCCAATACTAACATTGGCCACAATAGCCCTCATAATCACCATCACCAGAAATGATTACCACCATCAGCAATGAATACCACCACTAGCATCATTGTTGGCCATGATAGCCTCCATGGCAACAAATACCACCACTAGCATGTTGTTGGACAATGTTAGCCTTCATAGTCATCGTCACTAGCAAAAACACTGTTGTTGGCCATGATAGCCCCCATAGTCAATCGTCACTAGCAAAAATACTATTGTTGGCCATGAGAACCTCTACAATTACTATGATAATGAATATCATCACCGACACTGATGTTGACCGCATCTACCAGCATATGCAATATTGTTAGCCATGTCAACCACTATCATCAACCGCACCAACCATTGTCATTATAGAATATCAATGAGAAGTGAACAATTACAACCCCACGTGAAAAAAAAATACAAAAAACTAAGTGCAAATTATATCCCATAAATGAAATACCAATGTCATAATTGATAAGTACAGTTTGGTTGCTTCACTTAGACAACATAGGCTATAATGTTTTTGTTAAAGTTGGACATCTATACATTAATAAAAACCTTACCCATCCTCTTACAATTTATCACTAAAACTCCCTCTTATACAATTGTTGGAGAACCGGGTGTTTAATTTAAAAAAAAAACTTTAAATTGATAACGTTTATAGGATGAGTCAGTTTCATTTAGAATTTAAGTATGATTATAACAAGAAACAAGCAACATGCCTCAAGGTCACCAACATCGGTTATTGGCATAGACTTCTCTTGTATATCTCTTGTTCTACTTTTTTGCGAGGAAGATGATGCTATAGTGTCTAGTATAATCCGAGCCATTATTTTAAATAATAAAAACATGAAATGCTTCATATTTAATATGATGTTTCAACATTTCATTTTTAATATTTAAAAATAGTTATGAAAGATTATAGTGATATATATATATATATAATAAATATAATATGAATTGGTTTATTTGATTTAATAATCAAGTAATTCAATCCTAATCAAATTACTTATTCTAATTACATACATACATACTTTAAATAATTAAAGATCTTTAAAATATTTCATGCTTCTCTTGATAAGAATATAGAAGGCTGCCTGACCTAAATAAGATCTCGGTCTCTAAATATAATTTATTTCATACCATGATTCACATTAATTACAATTAATTCAACTACAAACTTATAATTACACTCACTCACTTATTTAAAATAATTTTTGCTTTTTATTACTTAATACTTTTTAAACTCTCCATGTTAAGATTATAGATACTCATTGATTGAATTAAATCACTGATAATATAATTCAATCAATCTCTAATTAGTACTTTGAGACTTTCTTTTTTAACTTATTTGAAATACTAGATTAAAATCCACTTGGAGCGGTTGACAATATCAAACTTATAAACTTTTTAATTGGGGCATCATCAATTCTTCTAACATGATATGAATTTTATATAAAATTAATATTAATCATACACTTAATAAAATTATCCAATTCATAGAATTTCTAAATTTATTTTTATATCTTACTCTTTATTAATCAAAATAACTACTAACAAATGCATATAAATATTAATTATTTTAAGAATAATAGTAATAATATTCATAATAAAATATTATATTTTAGTTTATAAGTTAGAACAAAATAATCATACCATAGTAGTCCTATTCAATACACTCAAATATACTAGCACTAGAAATCAGAACTTTATCATTTATCATAATCAAGATAGACCTACTAAAATCAAGTACTACAATATTACCGATATATTTTTGAGCTTTATCGAGATTATGAATTATAAACTTATATTTTACAAATATTGATGATTTGATCTTTTGTACGTAAGTTGAATTCTACTTATCAAATGATATGTAGTGTATAATAAAGGACATACATTTTTTCAAATTCAGTTTATAGTAAAATATTTTATTAAATCAAGAAAATAAAAAATAATCAAAAATAACTTTTAGTATAAATTACTTCAAATAATATTTACCTATAAACTTACACACACACACACACACACACACACATTATTGAGCAATTCTACATCCACAATTGTGATTTTAGAGATTTAGAAGAAGAGAACAACAAAAAACAATAAATGATATATATCCACAATCAAATCCAAACAGAACAACGGTAAAATAAAATCACAATACAAACACAAACCACAACAGAACACACAAATAATGTGGTTCACTAGTCATTTAACACGACTAGCTATATCCACCAAAAAATTACCTATGCATTTTCAGATTATAACCAAATAGAATATGCTACAGTATATGCACAAAAATAGTCACAAAGAATCACGCAAGAGGAGAAAACAGAGAGAGATGAACAATTCCAGAATGCAAAATTACAACATCTGAAAATAGAAATATAAAAAATTATATCAATAATAATTTCTCGGTTTAATTAACTGGAGCGGGTCTGATCACTTGGATGGGCCGGATTCTACTCCAAAATTTCTTCGGCCCACAGGACCTCCGTCATTATGCTATTGCTGTATTTCCATTCTATTAATATTTTCTTTCCTGCAATTACATAAAAATATTAAAATATAAATATATTTTAGTTATACATATATTTTATCAAAACAAATAATATACTACACACACACACACACACACACACACACACACACACACACACACACACACACACATGTTATTGTGCAGGAAAAATCAATTTTTTGATTTTGAGCATACCAAATTATAAATATTTTATATTTTGGTGTGTTTTTATTAAATATTAAAATTTTGATTTTTTTATAAATATTTTTTGTCAAACTATAATTTAGAATTTAGCAATTAAAAGTCAAACAAAACATACCCATGGATGGTTTTTTTTTAATTTTAAAATTTTTTATTTATTTTTTTTACTTTTTAAATTTTTTAATTATTTTTTTTTTGTATTTAATTTTAATTTAATTTTTATTTAAAATTAATTTATTATTTATTATTATTTATTTATTTTGTATTTAATTTTTATTTAACTTTTATTTGTTTATTTATTTATTTATTATTTATTTATTTATTTATTATTTATTTGTTGTTTATTTATTTATTATATATTATTTATTTATTTATATTATTTATTTATTATTATTTATTATATATTATTTATATATTATTTATTTATTATATATTATTTATTTATTATTTATTTATTATATATTATTTATTTATTATTTATTTATTATTTATTTATTATATATTATTTATTTATTATTTATTTATTATTAATTTTTTTAATTGTTTTTTAATTGTTTTTTTTTTTACATTCCTTCTGGCTTAAAGTCCGCGTGCCATCAATAAATAAAATTCGTCGCGGTGCCTGTCTGGCCGTTTGAAGTAGTGTCCGCTGTCCCCTGCATTTGCCCCCGCCCCCCAGCCGCTTTGCCAGGTACTGGTAGGTGGTAGAAGCTAACTCAAATTAAATTAGGGCAACGCTTAGCAGGTAATTCGCTGACACGGACCCACACCTTGCATATTTAAGTCAATAGATGGCTTGGAATCCTTTCGCCCAGTACTCTCAAACTGAAAAGTTTGGCACGACCTCCGTATGAAATGGCAGATAATGAGCACCCCGTTTCCACAATTGGATGGGCTGCCAGAAACTCGTCTGGTGTTCTGTCTCCCTTCAAATTCTCTAGGAGGTTCTTCTCTTTGTGCTCGTTTTTGATGTCTAGTTTATGAATAAAAGATTTTCATTTATGTTGTACTTTTGCAGGGGAACTGGAGTCGATGATGTGGCTTTTAAAGTTCTTTACTGTGGGATATGCCATTCTGATCTTCACATGCTTAAAAATGATTGGGGAATGTCTTCTTACCCATTGGTTCCCGGGTATGCGACTATGCGTCCAAGTTTTTCTACTTGCATTTCATCTTTTTCAAGTAGCATTAATCTTGTATCTTGGTATTTAATTTCTGTCTTTTTTATATTCTTTCGTCTATTTTCGCAAGGTTGTGTTTTGGAGTCTCATCTAATGCGACTAGGGTGGTGTTTCTTTTGGGTCCTTCTCCTAAGTCGTTGACTCGAGCTACTTCTCTCATATCATTTTGTGACGATCTAATAAACATTAAAAATCTTGTTGTTCTCATCTAACCCTGGTCATTTTCATTCGGAATTTATTTAGTGCATCCATCTAAAATTATATGCTTCAAACCCAAAAGGGTTAACCTGTTCAAGTTGAAACTTGAACGTTTTGCATGTCGCCACGGTGATTACTGATTGGTACAATCCAGATCTGGATGATTGGTACAATCCAGATCTGGATGATTGATACAATCCAGATCTGGACTAAATAAAAGACTATTAGAAATCTTCTCGGGAAGAATGATATTGACTTTTTTTTATTTATAATTATATTTATTAATGCTTTTTTTTTTCAAAATTGATTACTGATGCAATAGTGTTAAACAGGCATGAAATTGTGGGAGTTGTTACAGAGTTGGGATGCAATGTAAAAAAATTTAAAGTTGGAGACAAAGTGGGTGTTGGTTGCATGGTCGGATCATGCAATTCATGTGAAAATTGTGCTAATGATCTTGAGAATTACTGCCCCCAAATGATACTGACCTATGGTGCTAAGTACCACGACGGAAGCATCACTCATGGTGGCTATTCAAACATTATGGTGGCAAATGAAAACTTTGTCGTTCATATTCCAGAAAATCTAAAACTTGATGCATGTGCACCTTTGCTATGTGCCGGAATCACAGTATATAGCCCTTTGAAGCATTTCGAGTTGGATAAGCCTGGCCAGCATGTTGGTATTGTGGGTCTTGGTGGCTTGGGTCATGTGGCAGTTAAATTTGCCAAGGCCATGGGGGTCAAGGTGACTGTGATTAGCACCTCTCCTCAGAAAAAACAAGAGGCAATTGAACGCCTTGGTGCTGATATGTTTTTAAATAGCCGAGACCAAGTTGAGATTGCGGTAATAGAATCCAAAATTTTATTCTTATCTTTGATTATCAGTTATGGAATTATTTTTATGTTTAATCTTTTGTTTTTCAGGCAGCATTAAGCTCAATGGATGGGATAATTGACACTGTTTCTGCTTTACATCCATTGGTGCCTTTGATTGGGTTGTTGAAACCTCACGGAAAGCTTGTATTAGTTGGGGCACCAGATAAGCCACTTGAGCTTTCTGTTTTTCCGTTGATCACTGGTGCTTGTTTTTTGATTTGCGAATTGATATAATAGTTTTGGTTCCAAAATTTCCATTGTTTTTGTTTCATATTCTTGTTGATTGTGATCGTTGGTAGGGAGAAAAATAGTGGCTGGGAGTGCAATAGGGGGGATCAAGGAGACACAAGAGATGCTTGATTTTGCAGCAAAACACAACCTAACAGCAGACATAGAACTCATTCCTATTGATTACGTCAACACTGCAATGGAGCGCCTATCAAAGGTTGATGTGAGATATCGCTTTGTGATTGACATTGGTAATACGCTGAAATGACATGCCTACAAAACTATCAAGCGTGGGATGGCGTTTTGTGATTTACATTGGTAATCCGCTGAAATTACAAGCCTATAAAATTGAGATGTCAGATTTCCTGTTTGTTTCATATATCTTTTGTTGAATAAGAGGCTGATAAATTTTATGATACCGATTTCATACTTCTGGAAACATGGGAAAATGTTTTTTTTTTTTTTGGTGCGCGTTGGCGAGTGTGCATTTTCACAACAGGAAAATTATCGTGTTAAAGTCTCGTGACTCGTCACGCCTTTACTTTCATGTTGCCTTTGTTGTCTGATTTCCTGGGCTTGGTGGGTTTTTAATTTTCTCGAAAATTTTATGCGAACAATTGTGTTTATGTTAGATGTAATTAGCATGTATTCATGTTCATGCTCACGTTACATTTCACAAAAGATAGGAATTATTATTTTTTCTTTATTTTTTTAGGATAACTATGTTTTGGTGCTTCAATTAAAAAAAATCGAAAAAATTTATCCTAGATTTTAACATTTAAAAAAAGGTGCACCAAGTAGTTTTGGTCTATTAATTAATGTTTATGAAAGTATCCTTATTTTTAAAATCAACATAACTTATTATGTGCAATGGTGAACTCTAAATAAAATAAAAAAGAAAAAAAAAACATCCTTGGAAGCTTTTTATGAGTTCCCCCTTTAGGGCTCATTTAGCTAGAGGAGCTCATGGAGCTTGTTGGACCTCATTACAAGATTCTAGGAGTTCAATATTGCACAAAATAAGTTAGGTTAGTTTTTAAAATAAAAGATAATTGTGTATTAATATAAATTAGTGTACCATAGCATACTTATAGTATGTTGCACCTATTTTTAAATATTAACATTAATAATATTTTTTTCAATTATTTTTGATTGACGTATTAAAATATAATTCTCATTTTTTTTTCTTGTTTGATGAGGAATTATTTATAAGATATAAAAATTGGAGAATTATGTTTTGGTCTATCAATCATAAAAAAATTGAAAAAAATGAAAATAAGTTTTAATATATTAAAAATGGTTCACAACTCATAAGTAATTAATTTTTGATACTCGATTATAGTAAATCAAAAATATCTCTTTTAAACAAAAATTAAATTTAACTTATATTATCGTTGCAACTCCAATTAATCACAAACTCAATGGAGCTTGATGAGCTTAATCTAGCTCCATCAAGGAGCTCGATGTGCTCATTGGAGCTCCATTAAGGAGCTTGATGGAGTTCCTCGTGCTCCATTGAGAAGCTCTCCCCAGGGAGATTGATGAGCTTGCTGGAGCTCTATTGAGATGTTTGATGGAGCTCCTTGGGTTCTACTGAAGAACTTGATGAGCTTGCTGAAGTTCCATCAGCTCCTAGGTGGAGCAGGATGAGCTATATCGAGTTAATCAATGGAGCTCTTTGAAGCTTTGCACAAGCTTCTAGCGAACTCGATGGAGTTCATCTAGCTCCATCGATCTTGTGGTTAAGTGGAGTTACATGAAGATAGAAGGTGGGTTGGTTTATTTAGTTAAAGGAAATATATTTTTGTATTACCATAAATAAATGTACCGTTATTTTTTATTTAAAAGTTTGGTGCATTATATTTTTATGAATGGTATACCAAAATATTATTCTTCCTATTAAAAATAATTCATTAAGGGATAATCATTGAGATTTGTGTTTTGGTATATCAAATATAAAATATTTAAAAAAAGTTAGAAAAAAAATTGAGTGCATCAAAATATAAAATAATGTGTCTTGGTGTTCTAGAAATTTAAAATATGATTTTGCTTTATGATACTTTAGCAATATTAAAAAAAGATTAAAAAAATGAAATATATTTTATGTGCAACAATTGGCAACACTAACCGTAGGATTCTAACTTATGCCATCCAATTGTAGGCTTCAAAACAAATGTGAACTTATTTAATATAAAAATATTAACATAATAACATATATTTATGTTTATATTTATATTTGTGGTTATCAATATATATATTGATTCACTTAAGATTTAAAGTATGTAGCTGGATGGAGATGGGTATGTTTAATTATCAAATGACTTTGAGTTTGAATCATAGAGTTGCTTTTGCTAACTATTGTTGCTTGCTTTTTTTTTTGTTTTTTTTTTATTTTTTAAATTGCTAATGTGTCATTTAAAGTAAAATTGAATTTCTGATTTTTTGTGCATTTAAATGTAATTATTTTATGTTTTGGTGTATTTTTTTTTAATTTTTTTAAAGATTATTTTTTTTTGAATATTTTATATTTGATGCACTAAAACATAATTCTCCCAATAATTTTTTCAAACTATTTATATGATATCAAGTTTAAGTTTAATGAATGATTTCTTTTGAGGAAGAAATATTGCCAATTCAGATTATCTGACATGTCGCTTAACATCTTTGACAAGTCTAATTCTTTATTTTATGTTCACTTGGTGATTATTGCATTTTACATGGGTTAATATGCTTGACCAAATATTATTCTAAGTGTTTTAGTCTGGTTTGAATAGGAATTGGGTAAATATGTTTGAAACAAACTATTTTTTGTCGACTAAAAAAATCAAGGGTCTCAGATAAATAAATAAATCGCATACTTTAAATGAAAATTGGTGGTCTTTCGCCATGATGATGTGAGTTTTAATAATGCTCCATGATGGCATAATTTTTAGTCCTACTCCATGATGACATAATTTTTAGTCATGTTCCAAGATTACATGATTTTTAGTCCTGCTCCATGATGAAGTAAGTATTAGTGCTGCTCCATGATGAAGTAAGTATTAGTGCTGCTCCATGATGAAGTAAGTATTAGTGTTGCTCCATGATGATATAAGCTTTGGTGTTGCTCCAAGATGGCATAAGTTTTGGCGATACTTTAAGATGACATAAGTTTTGGTGATACTTTATGATGATGTAGGTTTTGATGATATTTTATGATGACGTAAGCCTTGGTGATACTTTTTGATGATGTAAGTTTTAGTGATACTCCACGATGACGTAATGTTTGGTGTTGCTCGATGATGACATAAGTTTTGGTACTACACTATGATGCCATAAGTTTTGTTGTTGGTCTATGATGATGTAAGTTTTGGTGTTCCACCATGATGACACAAATTTTAGTATTGCTCCATGATGATGTAAGTTTTGGTGTTGCTACATGATGATGTAGGTTGTAGTGTTCCTCAAGATGAGGATGACATAAAATTTAGTACTACTCAAGTTAAAAAAACAGACAATTTATTCATGTCTCATATAATAGAAGATTATATCATAATATCAGAAAAAGAAATTTTAGTGAAAAATCATAAGTAATTACGAATTTTTTAAATAACAAGTGAGCATATTTTTTTAATATACATATAACCTTCCACATTAACAAACATATCATTCTAAGTATTGTAATATTATAGAGTATTCTAAGATATTATCTTTGAAATATGTCTTATAATATTGATAGCATCATATTGGATACTCTTTACATATTTCAGAATGATCGGGCCTTGATAATTCTTCCTCACCTCATATTGGATACTCTTGTTTTGATATTTAATTCTTTTGACATTTAATTTGCTTAGAATAACCATTTTTTTTCATATGAGATATTTATTCTAATGAGTGCCTAATAAGACTTATTTTTAGTAAGATTATTTGGATCTTCTTGAAATAGTTTTAACATACTCACATAAAAGATTGGCGAGCCTTAAGTATTGATGATAACTCAAATTGGCATACAACATTACCCACTTTATCTAGCAAGGCATAAATATCTTTCATGTTGTCATATCAAGGCCTTGTGAATTTTTTAGGGTCGAAATGCCAAGTATAATCTTTTAAGTACTAGATTATTTACTTGATATTATGACTTCATCTTCTTATTGTCAACCAATTTTTTGGATAATTTGGTTGCTTTATTTAGACATATTCTAGCCAAATTACTTAATTTTGCCGCTTCTTGGAAATTAGTATTTTTTGTATCCAAACTCATATCCTATCATAATAAAGCATTATGTACATGATTATTGTCTTATTATTAACTCAAAAGTATGTTGTTTGGTAATCACTTTTAGTTGAAAATTAGAAGAGAGTTATATCATATCTAACAATTGTGGCCATTCTCATTGTTATGTACTTGTGAAGTAGCACAAAAATATATATAGAGAGGTGTTCATCCTTTTAGTTTGTCCATCTATCATATGATGAATACTAGTAGAAAAATTTAAATTTGATCTTAGTAGCTTCAATAGCTTTGTATAACATATACTCATAAATCTATCATCTCAATCATTGTTAATGAATTGAGGAATACCTTAATATTATATCACACTATTCATGAATAGTTTTGTTGCTCTATCTACTAGACATTGCCTTATTGCATGAATGAAGCTTTGGTGTATATAATTATTGCCTCATTACGATCTCAAAAGAACTTTGTTGGTAGACTCACATTTTTACAAGTTATAAGAGAATTATATCACATTTATAATTATTGCTAGTCTCATTTTATGCACTTTATGATACCAAAAAGATATCTCTAATGAGATATTCTCTTTGAGTTTGTCCATATGTCTATGGATGAACACTAGTAGAATAATTAAAATTTGATCCCATCAACTTGAATAGTTTCATCCAAAATCTATTAGTAAACCTATAATTTTGATCATTGATAATGGTCTGAGAAATACTCTAATATTTTATTACATTATTCATGAGTAATTTTTCTGCTTCTTATTTTATTTTAGGAATGAAGCTAGCTGCACATGGTTGTTGCCCCATTACTTTTTAAAAAAGACTTTGTCATATAGTTTCTCTTTGTTACAAGATATAAAAAAAATTATATCATATTTAATAATTATAAAGGGTCTTGTTATTATATAGTTGAGAAGTGCCCAAAAAATATGTACAATGAGATATTCACTCTCTTAGTTTCTCCATCAATCCTAAGTTTTTTTCATTAATTTACTATCTCAATCATTAATAATGGTTTGAAAAATATTATTTTAATATTTTATCATATTATTCATAAATAGTGTTGTTGTTTCCCCTACCATATATTTTATAATTGCAGGAAAGAAGTTATTTTATAAAAAAAATAATCTATTATCATTATAATTGTTTCAAACTCATCAATTTTAGGTAAACACACAATAAAGTTCATGGAAATGCTTCTACATTTTAAGAAAACCCATGATAAAGGTATCATAGTTAGAAGATCTATTACCAAAAATAATTTATGTTCTATTCCTATTGACATACTAAATATGTTTTCACATGAACTTACATTACCCTTCATTTGTGACCAATAAATCATTAATCCCCAAGTGCGAGAGTATAACTTTTACCCACTTAGAATCATAACATTCTTGCTTAATCTCTATTGTGTTTCTGTAAATTGAGAGTTCTCTTCTCAACTCTTTCATCTCTCATTGCTAGGATACTACCATGATTTCTAAGATAATATATTTTTATGTAAGTCTTTTTCTCATTATATTGAGGAAATATTTTATTTCACCCTTGAGTTCGTCTTTAATGCTCATCCTAGCTAATCCATTTTTTTATAAGTACTATTAAAATATTACTATCAAAAATATGTACAGATCAGTTTTGCATTAGACTATTACATGCATTTCTAAAAATAATATAAATTTCTGTTTTTTATCTACTTTACGTAGGAGTTTAAAAAGCTGAAAATTAAGAAATCTCCTCTTTTGCCTCTTGCCCATTATATGATATCTCTATAGATTTCCTTGCAGAATCTACATTGACTTATATGATTGTGCAACAATGTTACCATCCTCACTTTATTTGTTTACTAACTATTTGATCAATTGAGTGCCATCAACAATTTTAAATAGATTGTCTCTAGTGTTAATTAGAGACTTCCAAAAGACGGAATTAGCCTTGGCAATATGAATATTCTAGATATTTAAAGAAATTTGGTAAAGATGGGGAATCCATCTTATCCATGGGAAGCGTTACTTCTTGCTGATGTGCCACAATATTTTTATAAAAAAATATTTATACCATTTTGAGAGGCTTAATAATCCAAGCCATCCATTCTGGATGGGGGTACTGTTAAATAAACATTAAATATCTATTTTTAATGTAGAAGATGAAATGTCAAGAGTTAACATTTATTCTTATGGGTGATAATGGTTTTTAATTTTTAGTTTTACAAGGGCGTACTATAACCTATAAATAAATCATTGTATTGCTTGTAAAAATATAGAATCGAAGAAAAAATCTCTCTTCAGAAATTCTTCACAAGTCTATAGTTTGCAGCCAATATTTTTTTTTTACAAATTGGTATTTGAGGAGATGGTGAGTATAATCAATAATATGTTGCTGCCCTGATTAACGAAGGTGAACTACGATAATTAGAGCATCCAAATGAAAGCACTTCTCGGTTCTGTGGATTATTGGGAGATGGTTCAAGAAGGTTTCAAAGAACCATAATCTCATGCGGGATATACGGTAGCTCATAATAAAGGCGTTGAAAGAAACACGATCAAAAGATAAGATGACATTATACATACTGCTCTGAGTTGTTGATGAGTCGGGCTTTGAGAAGATTGCGAGTGTGAAAACTTCAAAAGAAGCATGGGACATCTTGGAGACTACGTACAAAGAAGCCGACCGAGTTAAACAAGTTCGCCTTCAAACTCTTGGTAACGAGTTGGAAGGCATGAAGATGAAGGAATCAGAAGGTGCGTCTGATTACATCATGCGTGTTCAAACCATGGTGAATCAACTCAACCCGAGACAAAGAAATACATGAGTCGTGGAAAAGATTTTGAGGTCGTTAACCGACAGTTTTGCAAAAGTGACATGTGCCATAGAAGAGTCAAAGGATCTAGCAATGTTCACGATCAACGAGGTTTCAAGTTTTCTAATGGCACATGAATATCGTAAAAAGAAGGAGGAGGAGGAGACACTTGAGCAGACACTTCAAACAAAAGCATCAATCAATGATGAAAAAATATTATATTCTCAAAACTTTCGAGCTAAATGGCATGGCCTTGGTGGTCGAGAAAATAGTCACGGTGGGAAAAGCTGGGTCAAGAAGGGTATCATGAGGAGAATGAGCAATCAAACCAATAGAATTGGTGTGGAAGAGGACGCGGTCGTGGAAGAGGCAGTCGGTCAAATTATTCCAATATCGAGTGCTACAAGTGTGGCAAATATGGTCACTATGCGAAGGATTATTATTCTGATAAGTGTTACAATTGTGAAAAAGTTGTGGCATTTTACAAAAGAATATCAAGTCGAGAAAAAGGAGGAAGAGACAACCAACCTAGCCACTGAAGATGAGGTAAAAGAAAATTTTTTCTTAATGACATATAACAAAGTCAAGACCGACAATCACACAGTGTGGTACCTCAACATGGCTGCAAGCAACCATATGTGCGGGCATGAGCATTGTTTCATAGAGATGTGAAAGGTTGAAGCATTATCTGTATTGTTTGGAGATGGCTCGAATGTGGGACAAATTCATTCTCAATCACTCATATTCCTCACATTACTCATGTTATAGCTAACAACAATCTATTCAAGCACCTGATTAAAGATAATATTAGATTGTGTTAAAACATAAAATAGTTATATATAAATCCTTGGTAATTGTGAGGTCAAAGAATTAAATCAATATTACTTTAATGAGAATTACTTGTGACAATAATCTATGTAGTATTCTCATAGTGGTTTAATGAGAATTACTTTAATAAGTACCTATGAGTTGACTTAATATCTCATATCTATGATTAGTAAAATATAATTATTAGTCTATACCAAACTAGCCTTAATTCATTATTAGTTCAATAATAATAATAATAAATGATTAGTGATATTATGAATAGAACTCATGATTAATTTAAGAGTTTTACTATCAAGTCACATACTTGCTGACCTTAGAATGAATTAACTATTCAAGTGATTATCATAATATAAAATGATAATGAAAATGCATTTTCTTTAATAAAATGATAAAGTCAAAACATGGTCATACATGATTGACCTAGTGCATATCAAAAACATTGCAGATGTGAAACGACAAGTTTTGATATTATTTTGTAAATGATATTACAACATGAAATGGGTCTGAAATCTTTTATAAATAGACATGTTTGTGGATTTGGGAATTAGTGATATTAATGTGTGATTAATTTGCCTTAGCATCCTTTCATTTTGGAAGAAAGGTTGGACTGCTTCTAGAATATCTTTCCCCACTTTATCTCATGCATGTTTAAAAATTTCCATTGTAAACCCATCCCGGCTCGGTGATTTATAGTTACCCATTTTAAATAAAGTTTTTTTAATCTCTACATCTAAAAAGGAGGACATTAGGTCTAACCTTTATCGGTGCTATCCTGGTTACATATCTAAAATTATTTAGTTCTCTACTATCATTGATATTCAAATATGAATCCATGAACTTATTTAAACGATCATGAAAATATATTCTTCAACCCTCTTTGACTTGTTCATCTTTTTTTATGATTTAAATATTTTCATTTTATTACACTTTAGCTAACTAATGTCTCTACTATTATTCTCCCTCATCCTAATCAACTTATAAATATCATTTTTTTCTTCCGTATTTTATGATTTATCATGAAACTCATCATATGTTATAAACTTAATTTTATCCACTACTCTTTTAACTTTCTTTTTTGCTTCCTTATAAAAATTTATAGTGTCTTCATTTTTGTTCATCTATATTTCTTTTAAATGAATTTGTATCTCTTAATTAGTTTGTTGAACATAATGTTACAATTACTAGGTGTTTCTATGAAAATATATATATTTTTTAATATGCCTAAAATCACTCTAAATATTTTTTATGCATCTTTTCACTTCTTTCAAAATTGTGTTCACATCTTCATCCAAAAAACATCTAACTTCATTATCTAGTTTTTTTTTGAAAACATTGATCATCTCTCCTTTTAGGTTCAACCATTTTAAAATAAATATACTTACTTAAAATCTTTATATGATTATTCTTTCTATAATACATACCAATTATGATTAGTCTATGGTGAATGGGTAGACTCTTACTTGATATCACTTTATATTTTATACAAAATCTTTATACTCTCCCTCAATGAAAAAAAATTCCATTTGAATCCCACCAGAACCACTTTTGATAATCAACAATTTTTTTTCAATTTTCTTAAAGTAAGTTAAAACAAAATCTAAGATTATTGTTCCTAATTCATTTCTTTATGCAAACCGATATCCTCTATGATCCATCTCATAACTCTTATTATTTACCGATACATGCCAATTTAAATCGTAACTAATTATAACTATTTATTTCCTTGGTATATCTTACACTAGTTTATATATTTATATCTTAATAAAAAAATTAATTTATTTTTTCACAAAATTTTAGACTATAGACACTAAAGACTAAAGAATAGGAAGAAATGAAGAAAAAAAATAATATGAAGAAGAAGAAAAATAAAAAAGAAGAAAAAGAGGAAATATAGGAAGAAGAAAAAGAAAAAGAATAGGAAAAATAGGAAAAAAAAGGAAGAAGAGAGAAAAAAAGAAGAAAAAAAAGAAGAAAAAAAAGAGGAACAAGAAATAGAAGTAGAGGAATAATAAAAAGAAAATGGTGATGATGATGATGAAGTTGAACAAGAAGAAGATGAAGTAGAAGTAATAGAAGAAGAAGTACAAAAAGAAAAAGAAAAAGATGAAGAATAAGGAAAATATGAAAAGAAGAAGAAGAAAAGAAAGAAGAAATAGATGAAGAAAAATAAGATGAACATAAAAAAGTAGAAGAAGTTGATAAAGAAGAAAAAAATGAATAAGAAATTGATGAAGAAGATGAAGAAAAAGAAGAAGAAAATAGATTGATAGGAAAAAGAAGAATAAATATAAAAGAAGAAGAAGAGGAAGAAGATGAACATCAAGAAAAAGAGCAATAAAAAAAAGATGAAGAATAAGAAAATGAAGAAGAAAAAGAAGAAGTGAAAGAAAAAAAAGAGAATAGAGAATAAGAAAAAGAAGATGATGATGAATGAGAAGAAGAAGAAGAAGATGATGATGATGATGAAAAAGAATAAGAAATAAAGGTAGAAAATAAGATGAACAAAAAGAAATTATTGAAGAAGTAGAAGGAGAGTTAGAAGAAGAAAAAAAAAGAAGAAGAAAAATATGTGGAAGAAGATACAGAAGAACAATAATAAACTGAAAAAGAAGAAGATGAAGGAAAGAGGAAGAAATAATAAAGAGGAAGAAGAAAAAGAAGATGAATATAAAAAAGAAAATAAAGAAGAGGAAGAAGAATAAAAAAGAGAAAGAATGAGATGAATAAGAAATAGAAGATGGAGAAGAGGAAGAAAAGAATAAGAAGAAGTAGAAGAAGAATAAGGAGAAGAAGAATAAGTAAAAGAAGAATAAGTAAAAGAAGAATAGGAGGAAGAGGAAGAAGAAGAAGAAGAAGGAGTTATCAAAAAGGAAGGAGAAGATAAAAAGGAAAAAGAAAATAAAGATTAGAAGAAAAATATAAAGAATAGAAATATAAATGAAAACAAGAAAAGAAAGAAGAAAAAAAAGAGAAAATAATAAGATGATGATGAGAAGGAAGAAGAAGAATAAAGAGTGGAAGAAGAAAAATAATAAGAGGAAGAAAAAGAAGAGGAAGAATAAGATGATGATAATGAAGAAGAAGTGGAAAATGAGAAAGAAAAGTAAAGAAAGAAGATAAATACAAAGAAAAAAAAAGAGAAAGAAGAAGAATAGAAAAAATAATGAAAAGAATAAGATAATGAAGAAGAAGAGTTATAAGAAGAAGAGGAAGAGGATAAAGAAGAAGTGAAAGAAGTGAAAGAAGATGAAGAATAAAAAGATGCTGAAAAAAAAGCCTAAGAAGAATAAGAAAACAAAGAAGGAGAAGAGGCAGAATAAGAAAAAGTAAAAGAATAAAAAGAGCTTAAAGGATAAAAAAAGAAGAGGAATAAAAAAAGAACAAGAAAAAGAAAAAGAAAAAAAAAAGAAAAAATGATGAAGTAAAAATATAGAAAAAAAAATAAAAAAAAGAGAAAAAAAGAAGAAGAAGAGATAGAAAAAGAAGAAGAAAAAGACAAAAAGAAAAGAAAAAAAGAAAAAGATATGGAAGAAGATGAAGAAAAACATGAATACATTGAAAATGAAGAAGAAAAGCAATGAGAGAAGTAGGAAAGAGGAAGAAGAAAAATAAGATGATTAATGTAAAGGAATAAAATAAAAAGATAAACAAAAATAAGAGGAAGAAATGGAAGAATAAAAAGTAGAAGATAAGAAGATGAAGAAAAAGAAGAAGAAGAATAAGTAGAAGGCCAAAAGGGAGAGAAAAAAAAGAAGAAGACAAACAAAAAATAAGATAAATAAGAGAAAAAATAAAATAAAGAAAAATATGAATAAGAAGACAAATAGAAATAAATAAGAAGAACAAAACAAGAAGAATAATAAGACAAGGAGGAAAAGGAAGAAAAAGAAAGAGTAGAAAAGGAAGAAAATGAAAGAGCAAAAAAAGAAGAAAAAGAAGGAGAAGAAAATAAAGAAGAAATAAAAGGATAAGAAGAACAAAAAGAAATAAAAGAGAAGAAGAAGAGAAAATATAGGAAGAATAAGAAGAAGAACAAAAAGAAGAAAAAATATAGGAAGAATAAGAAGAAGAACAAA